>JAJHSJ010000010.1:57347034-57472074 GCA_021015155.1 Magnolia officinalis
GGGGCCCACCGATCACGGCTGCGAAAATTTGTACTCCGAGTCCTTTTACGACTCTCGCCACCAACCCCAGCCATCCAGCAGCTATAAAAGGGGAGTTTTGGACATGGGAAAGGCATTCAGAACCAGGGAGGAGCTCCAGATCTACAGCAAGGGAGAGAAGAAAGAGAAGAGAGAGAAGAAAGAAGAGAGAGAAATTGGTTTGAATTTTCCCTTATGATTTTTTTTATCTTTATTTATCCATCTGTTTAATGGATATTATGGGTAACTAATCTCTCAGCTAGGGCTGAGATGAAACCCCTAATTTGAACACCCATTGTTTTATGTTAATTTTACTTTAATTAAGATTGATTTGTTTCTTTCCTTAGTGTGCTTGATTGTTTTAAATTCTATGCTTCTCCACCTATGAACTTGATCAGAGTCTATGGATGGATGTGGTTTGGATGCTTATTCTAGGTGCTTGTATCTGATCATGAACAGGTTCCTGTAGAGGAAGAAATAGGGTGCTTTACTGAACTGCATATTCCATATGTCCGATTTGGACATGGGATATGTTATTCATAGCATTGCTTGAGGAATTAGACAATCTGTATGCCCGATTAAGGACACAGATTGTGCTTTCTCTAGATAAGTTGGATCAATCTAATTTAAGGTGAATTAACAGACAAAACAATGGTTAGGATAATTAGGGGTGGATCGAAAGTCCTAGTGCTCTCTCTGATTGAATTTTCTCTTCCTTATTCTCAATAGTTATTTTTCATAGATTTGTGTTAGCAATTTGATCCTTTATTTGTTGAATTAGTTAAGGAGAATTGTGAATTTGAATTGTGACGACCAGTCCCTGTGGATTCGACCTCGGTCTTACCGAGTTTTATTACTACATCACAACCCTATACTTGGGGAGTGAACAAAATCCACATCTCTCTTTGGCGGTAATCTAGGAATATCTTGAAATACTTCTGGAAATTCATTACAATCGAAATTTGTTCCACTCCTTGAGGTTCAACTTCCGATATGGCTGACAAACTAATCGGTGCTCCCTTCCTTCGTGTCCCATGGAATTGTAACGGTGCTCGCCCATCGATATTTATATGACCATCTTCTTAAAACAATCGATTTTTGCCCGATATAAAGATAACCAATCCATCCCCAATATAATATCGTATTCTCGCATCGGCATAACTATGAGATTAGCTGGTAAATTACGTCCTCGATCATAATCGAACAGGATTTACAAATTTGACTTAGGTTCACTGAATTACCAAGGGGGTTTGCTACTGTTAACTTTTTATCTAGGGAGTAGGAGATAACCCGATTGAGCATAAAAGGGCAGTAAGAAATAAATGAATGCGATGCTCCAGAGTCAAATAACGCTCTAGCTAAGGATGAATAAATGACGATGGTACCTTCGACTACATCACTGCTAGCCTCGATGTCATGCTGAATAATGTCATCTGTTGGCGGTGCTGGATCCTCATATAAGGGTGCGGCATCATCATAAGTCTGGGTCGCTCCATCCTCAAACTGTGCTGGAACATCATAACTTTGAATTGACCCTTCGTATTGTTGCGCCAAGTTCTCGTACGGATGCACTGTGTCATCTCCTGACTGTACTGGGGCGTAAACTCGGCCTTGAGCTTGTGGTCATGGTGCCTGAACTCCATGCCTCGACTGCTAGTACTGCTGAGGTTTAACCTGTGGCGGCGGCTGCTGAGGTGGTCTCTGATATACCGATGAAGGTCCTTGCTGTGGTGGCCTCGAGTATGACTGTAATGACCTCTGTGGATATGGCTGAGATGGTCTAGAGGAAGGCTATGATGCGAAAGGATGTAATGGAGGTCGCTGTGACATAAACGGCGGCGCATGTTGCTGGGGAGGCCTGAAAGACTGATGTGAAGGTCCTGCCCTTTGTGGATATTGAGTGCGTTGTGGTCTGGAACAAAAACGAGAAGTGTGGCCCTCGAGTCCACAATTATAACAAAATCTCGAAAATCGTGGTGCAGGAAGTGCTGTCGTCGGTCTGGCCATCGATGTCGATGTTGTTCTCTGTCTCTTAGCTGCATCATGCTGGGCCGTAGATATATGTGTAGCAGTTCTAGCACCACTCTTTACATCCTTCCTCTGATCACGATTCTTCAATATTCGTTGATGTCTTTCTCCACTGCTAGGGCACGCTCCAATACTTCGGCATAGGTCTTCTGTACGAAAGGGGCTAATCGGCTACGAATAGATGCTCTCAGACCCTCCTCAAATTTTTGTGTCTTACGAGTTTCATCAGACGCCAGAAAAGTTGCAAATCGCGATAGCTCCGTAAACTTAGCATTATACTGACGCACCGTCATATCACCTTGCTCCAATTTCATAAATTCTCCTGCCTTTTGATTTTTCACATACAAGGGAAAATATTTATCATCAAACTTCTCACAAAACTGGCCCAGGTCCAGACTTCAAACACTCGGGTTCATCCTAACAACTGAGTCCCACCAATGATCCGCCTCCCCTTCTAGCATGTAAATAGTCAATTCTGCTTTCTGGTATTCATCACACTTCATAACTGTGAATATCTTATCAATCTGTTTCTTCCACACCTCGGCCTCAGATAGGTCAGGTCCACCCTTAAATACAGGCGGCCTTTGTCTTTTAAACCTTTCCAATAAAGTTCATATCCCTACATTAGCTAGGTGAACAGTTTGGGTTTGACCTTGCGCTTGAGCTTGTCTTTCCGCTTGAGACTGTCTTATCTGATAGCCCACAGAGCCGTAAGATCACTTATGGCCCTAAGAATTCCACCCATAAGTGACCCGTTTTCAGTGGTATCAGTACCAGGAGCTCCTGATGTGGCTCCGACGTCTATGTTTGATCCGCCATAATCTATGATTAATTTAAACATGTAAGCTTAATGTATAACAACCAAGGTAGGTTATAATAACTAAATTGAATTCTAAATATCATTAATGGAGTGCATACTACTTAAGGTCTATAGAAGCATGAAAAATTTATTGGATTGCATGAATATTTGATGATCTAAAGAATAACATATGAAGATTAAGAGAATTCAGGCATGACATGTATCAAAGTTGTAGTGCAGAAAATTCAGATTCTTAGGATACTATTCTCGCTAATGTTTCTGATACTTATAAGTGTTAAATTGATCTAAAAATTTTTATGAGGATGCATATAAGAGTCTACTATAATTCTGTAAAATTTCAGCGTAATACAAGGTCTAAATTTTTTTCTAAAATTCGGATAATTAGGTCTGTCCAGAAACAAACGATTTCTGACTAGTGTACACATAACTTAATATTAGTAAAGGATAAACCTATATTTACATTTTTGAATTATTTTTTTACTAAAACTTCACTTATTAACCTACGACTGAGAATTTTGAATCAACTTAAAAGGAGTTTTAATTAATTAGTTATGACTTTTGTAAGTTAAGTGTTTTCTGATTACTATTGCTGTCCAATTTTTTACGTAGTATCTAAAATTCTTAAATTTTCTTAAAGTCCATATTGGGTTATTAGTTCAATGTCAAGTCTAAATAAGATTATATATGATGTCAATATAATGCAATGATCCCTAAATTTATATTTCTATTTTTTTTTCATCATAAAAGTAAGAGATCTATGTTTGGGTCACTAATTCTAAAGACAACCCTAGGTCCAAAATTTTTAATCTAACCTGGCTTTGATACCAAACTGTCACGCCCCGAAATTTGGGTACCTAAATAAGGTATTCAGGACCCGAATCCCAAGGTGTGAGTTATGATATGATGACATTTATTACATTCTAGCTGATTCAACCAATATCCAACATAATCTAAAAGAAAATACAACTGAATATTTATTAAACTCAACTCTTTGATAGTTGTTCATTTCTACATCGAAATTTAAATATAAACTAAACCTAATTAACAAAAGAAAACTGAATTGAATTAAAACTAAACAAATTTTCTAGAAAATAACATTAATAGTAGAGGCCCGCCTGCTCATAGTATTCCAGCTCTTCACCTGTACATTTTATTTAGTAGGATGAGCATAACAGCCCATAGGGTCATTTCTTACTCAAAATTTAATATGTTCAGATAATATTACTTTTATAACAATGAAGGAAAAATAAAATACCGATAATGAAATTTGACAACAGAATTAAAAAAAAATGCGATGCATGTGATATTTCCATGAATACTTGTAACATTTAAATTATTTCTTATAACACCGTACCCAAGTGGATGGTCACGTTGCATTAACGCCCACGCACTGGTACCTCATGGTGTGAGACACATTTACACATTAGCTGGTCAGACTACTGCTCCAGTTGTACCTCTGACGTATGTCCACGCACACAAATGTACTCATACGCCGTACACAAAGGAGACTCCAAAGGATCCAGTGGGTTCTAGGGTCTTTCACCCAAGGGACACGATTGCCCTACTTGCTAGCTTTAGGGTCTCTCACCCAAGGGACACGATTGCCCTACTTGCTAATTTATACACATTTTTTTTTACAATTAATAATCAATAAATAAACATGAATAACATGAACAATTTCAATATTGACAAAGTAATGATTAATAATTTAATCAATCCAATTTCTAAACTATAATGCAAGTACTGAACAAGGTGTATAAATTTGTTAAAATATCAGTTCTACATGAGCTCCACCCTTGAGCAATAAATCTCACATTGAGTAGATGGGGCCTACTAAAATCATAGTTATTTCACATTCTCACTCAAATTATTATTATTTTTTTTGTGGTCCACCATTAAAAGTTGGTTCATCAATTTGGACGATCAAATTTACCGTACAAGCATTTTATGATGGACGGTTGAGGAGTCACCACCATATTAAGAATGGCAGTAACTATCATGATAGTGTTTTTAATAAGGAGGCAAAGTGTGGAAATAAATCCATACAACAAACTAAGTATTTGGTGTCTCTCAAATTAATAATTTAAAAATGCAGGTATATGTGAATTTTTACACTACAGAATCTAAGGGGTTATGACCCTTTGCACAATCCAAAGCTGTTGGTTCATTTCTAGAATTCATACAGCAACTCCAATACCCCACCATTCATTTCTTCATAAAAAAATGGGAAAGCTACTCGCGCAAGTAGGATTTGAATCATACTTGTATGTCACGTGCCACACGAGCCACGTGTGTGAAATCTATTCCGTTCATCTGAGAGGTCATATTTTCTATGTTCACTTTTTTGAAAATTTGACAGTTAAACTAATTAGGTAGACCATACTTGTAAGTTGAATAAGAACGTTGTTAGCTTTCATTCATTCATGGTGCCTAAGAAAAATAGACAGACTGTGCTCTTTTTATTTAATATTATTATATATATATATTATTTTAATTATTTTCTATTTGGGCACGTCAAAGATGTGGATTTCATAGTAGATTTCTCAGACTTACCCACGTGTGATATGTTCCACACGTAGAGACGAGTAAGATTATAGTCATACTGGTATATCTCGTATTAACAGAGTCCCATTATAATAAGAAGATCTCTAGTACAACAGATTTGAAAGATTACGGTCCATCAATTAAATAATTTCTAACATTTAATATATATGAAAAATCTAACCCATTTACTAAGTTTATTAAACAATTAGGATCACTTACAAAAAAAATATATATACTTACATTCACTCATTAATGTATAATACTATTTATCAACAGTTATAACTTATTTTCTATTTTTGAGGATATCCTGACTAGTATATAGGAATAATTTTTCATATAAGTGATCTTCATGTTGTTTTAGATGTATTGGAAGGGTTGGATTTTGTATGAACTTACTATGTCATAAATCTATTGGTGGGTGGACCGTAACTTATGGTCCAGCTTGATGGACTAGAAACTTTCTCCATTAAAGTAATTTCTCACTGTGCGTCCTCTGACTTCTCATGAGGAGTTATTGATACTCTGGCAGAGTATGACGGTTGACACACGCAGCACTCTAAAATTGTAATTGTGGCATATGATAACACAAATACTTTTATAAATTAAATTATAACTTTAGATAAATTTTTTATTTATTTATTTATTATTAATTTTTTTAAATTATATTAAATATCAGAAATATAGAAATTCCTAAATAAATAGAATTCCATACATAATAATCAAAAACATTATTCTTATAAAAATGTGGATTAAATAACATAATTAAATAGCTGAAAATAATAAATTTCAGGATAAGATCACCTACCTTAAAAAAAAATCTGATGACCGGCCCCGCTTTATCTCTCTCTTGATCTACAGAGCTCTCTCTCTCTCTCTCTCTCTCTCTCTCTCTCTATATATATATATATATTATATTGATTAATTCCTTCGATCTCTTCTCTCTCTCTCTCTCTCTCTCTCTCTCTCTCTTCTCTCTTCTCTTCTCTTTTATAGACGGATGCGTAATGAAAATGGAGGTATGGATTATGGGCAGTTTCGTTTAGTGGGAGGCTTCGGCGCCCATTACCGTACGAAAAGGAAAGAGAATGGGAACGTGGTTTAGTCGGCGTGCGAAAGATATAATTCATTTTATTTTTATTTCTTTAGATCTGGTGGGTCCCACTAGTAATAGTATAATCTACTCCGTCCATCATCTTGGCCTGGCCAAAAGAAGACGTAAGGCCAAAAATGAGGCTGATCCAAAACTCAAGTGGGCCACACAGAAGCGGACGGTGGAGTTACTTCCCCTTAAAAAATGTGTTGTTACAAATAGTGATTAATGACCATTAAAAATGTTTTGTGGGCCACAAAAGTTCTTGATCAAGACGATATTGTATTTTCCCTTCATCTAGGTCTACTGACATTATCAACGGGTTCGATGGAAAATAAACATTATAAAAACCTTATGATGGATCATTTGGAATTTTTAATGGTGAGTCACTATATTATCACTGTTTTCAGTAGTGTGGTCCACCTCTGCTTATTTTTTGACACCACATCCTAAAATGGGCTAGAGAAACGGATGGATGGTCTGGATATACAACACTAATAAGGTGGGCCCCACGATAAGGGTAACACCCACCTAATCCGCTCCCCTCAAGTTCATAAGACGTTCGAGCGGATGAAAAGGTTGGCCCCATGTTGGAGATCATTGGGAAGAAAAACTAATATCCGCTCATCAGGTGGGCGACAGTGTATAGTAAATGAACGGCTGACCGATGGATTCTCTAAAGTGCACGTGTTGCCCACCCAATGAATGGATCAGATTACGTTTAGCACCAAATGGATCTTCAAGGTGGGCCCAACCTTTCTAGTGGATGGGATGTGATATTCCAGTGGTAGGTTGGCCCTAAACGCTCCTTGGGTAGCTTTATGATCTGTCGAGATGGATATGAATATTAACATCTATCAGACGGCCACCATGAAAGAGTAATTGACAGCCAAGATTCAACAAATGAATCTCTGATAATCAATTATTAAAATCGTTTCATCACCATGATCTTGCGATTACAAGATATCTATAGCGGGTCCCAAGATCAAAATCGTTTCCTATGCAATTGTGGCTAAAAAGTTGACTTACACCTTTAGTAACTGTGTCTAAAAAGTAAATTTTTAACATTTATTTCTTACTAATTAAGGCAAAATAAGACTTTTAGCCTCGGTTCCATGCCAATGGGACTAAAAAGTTGACTTATAGCTTCACTTTCCTAGCAACTGTGGCTAAAATGTAAACTTTTAACCTTCATTCTTACTAATTAAGACAAAATAGTTGACTTTTAGCCTTGGTTCCTATGTAATTGAGGCTAAAAAATAGACTTTTAGCCTCGGTTCTTATAAAACAGATGCTAAAAAGTTAACTTTTAGCTTCACTTTCTTAGCAATTGAGGTTAAAAAGTAAACTTTTAACCTCCATTTTTTATTAACTGAGGCAAAATAGTTAACTTTTAGACTCGGTTCCTATGTAACTGATGCTAAAAAGTTGACTTATAGATTCACTTTCCTAGCAACTGAGGCTAAAAAGTAAACTTTTAACATTTATTTCTTACTAATTGAGGCAAAAAGTTGACTTTTAGCCTCGGTTCCTATGTAACTGAGGCTAAATGCTAACTTATAGCTTCACTTTCTCAGCAACTGAGGCTAAAAATTAAACTTTTAACCTCCATTTCTTACCAACTGAAGCAAAGTAGTAGACTTTTAGCATCAGTTCTTATGCAACAGAGGTAAAAAAGTTGACTTTTAACTTCACTTTCCTAGCAACTGAGGATAAAAAGTAAACATTTAACCTTAGTTTCTTACTAACTGAGAGGCAAAATTGTGAACTTTTAATCTCAGTTTTTTTATCAACTAAGGCAAAACGAAAGACTTTTAGCCTTGGTTTTCGACAAACTGAGGAGAAATGGTAGACTTTTAGCTTCATTTTCTTACCAACTGAAGTATTTAAAAATAAAATTTTATATAATATATATATATATATATTAATATATATATATATATATATAAAATATATAAAAAAATATATATATATATAAAAACTAGTAGTCTCAGTTTCCTAACAACTGTGGCTTAAAAGTGGACTTTAACCTTTGTTTCTTATTAAATGAGGCAAAATAGTATACTTTTAACCTCAATTTCTTATCAACCGAGGCAAAATAGTAGACTTTTAATCTCAATTTTTCACTAACTAAGACGAAATGGTAAATTTTTAGTCTCGGTTTCTCAACAACCAAGATAAAATAATAAAAACTAACTTTTAGCCTCAGTTCCTTAGCAATGAGTCCTTAGCAATGAGGATAAAAAATACATTTAGCCTCCATTTTTTCAACTGAGGCAAAAAAATTGTGGCTAAAGGCCTATTTTCTTGTAGTGACATATGCCTCCTATTTGGTCCCTATATCCGGTATTTGGCGCTTCGTGCGATGGCAAGGAGAGTTACAAGTTATATGATTTGGACAATGCCATTGCAACGTCATGTGTAGATTTGCTGTTTAGCGTGAAAAACCCATTTGATGAAAATTTGAAACCCCCCTTGTATGGTTGTGCAGCTGGCCCACCTATTTGAAGTCAGCTTCTTTGATATTTTCCGGGTGGGCTCGCTTAAACTTCCGGGTGGACTCGCTTAAACATCGCCAACCAGGGACGGCATATCTTTTCCATGATCAACTCATCTACTATCCTTCATTGATACGATACATAAAGGCCAAAAAACGAGAAAGAAAAGAAAGGTTTGGATAAATTCATACTAGCATGTCAACGTTGGAATAATGGGGATGGAATAATGGAAGCCACACGTGTGAAGGATCCTGGCCATTCATCAGGTGGGGCCACTGTCAATATTCCACGGCCTGAAAATAAGAAGGTTCATACATCAGGTGAGCCACAAATATATATTTAATACAGATTATTGGACATCTTTCTCTCATCTTCTCATGAACATGCAGCCAAGTTGATGGGTGAACCTTCCCACTTTTATGGCTAGGGCATGTTCTTGATGACCAGCCACATGATAAATGGCCCATATCTTTCACATGTATACCATCCCAATCAACATAACACTACTCTAACGTCATCGCTTCGATGAAATTGTTGAAATTCTTCAAAGAAGATCCTCCTTCGCCGACGTTCTTTCTAGCTATCGCCTTGAGTTCTAAAGACCTGGCTCTTATGTCCTCATCACCAAGCAATTCATCCAGCTTTCCCTTTATCTCTTCCCTTGAGATAATCCCATTGCAATCTGGCTTCAATCCCAAACCCACCTTCCAAACTTCTGAAATGTAACTCTTGTTAAGGAACTGGTCAGTGAAGTAAGGCCAGCACAGGAAAGGAACTCCATTGCTCAGCCCCTCCATGGTCGAGTTCCACCCGCAATGGGTTAAGAAGCAGGCGATTGAAGAGTGGGCAAGAACCTTTTGTTGAGGCGACCATCCTACGATCCGTCCCCGGTCCGCCACTCTCGCTTTGAAACCATCTGGGTAGGCATCTGTTAATCCATCAGTGAGGTCCTCACGCACAACCCACAGAAATGGATGGCCAGAAAGTTCAAGCCCAATTGCAAGCTCTTGGAATTGGCAATGGTCGAAGACAGTGAAGCTGCCAAAGGCCACATAAATGACTGAATTGGGAGGATGTTTGTCGAGCCAGCTCAGGCAAGTCGAATCGTCCTGCCAGAAGTTCCCTTCAAGCCTCCCGAGCCGTTTTCCTGCCATAAGAGGGCCGATGGGCAGGATGTTTGGAACCAAGTCACAGGCCGATGCTTCGATCTCGTAGAATGAGTTGCAAAGAATCCAGTTGACGGATTTGAGATATGGGCTCATGCAGTTTGAGTATCGGAAGAAGAACTGCTGCTCGTTGGGATCTTTCAGGCAGAGCCAAAATAAATGGTCCATGGTCATTGCAGGCATGATCGAAAAGAGCTTGATCGTCTGATTATTCGATGGATATCCTGCAAAAGATGTTCAGTCTCTATAGTCATTCATCACCTACCAGAGCAACTATATATCTGTAACATACGTACAGTTTCTTTCTTGCAACTGATCCAATGCCTCTAGTGGATGTGAAATCCGTGACTCTGGAATGGTACTTTAAACGGATTTAAGTGCAAAAGAGGTTGATAGACAGACCATACTAATTGGACAATCCAATCCTCTTGCTCGGTGGTGAGCATATGGACACCGAGTGCCTGTTTGGAAAGGAAAATAATGGCATATTTATCAGAAAATTAGTAATTATTACTTAATTATGGTATTTGGCAAGCCGGTGTATCTACGAGAGGAAAGCGGATTGCGTACTGAGTAACTCAGTACGATAAGCGTACTGAGTAAACTCTGTGGGGTCCACCGTGATCTACTTATTTTATCTACTCCGTCCATCCATTTTAAAAGATAATTTTATCGCTTGAGCCCAAAAATGAAATATATCTAAATCTCAAGTGGACCTCACCACGGGAAACAGTGTGAATTGAAATTCTACCGTTGAAAATTTCTCGGGCCAACTGAATTTTTGGATCAAGCTGATATTTGTGTTTTCCCTTCATCCATATCTGTGTGATCTTATGAACAGGTTGGATGACAAATAAACATCACTGTGGGCCCTGGCAAGGTTTCAACGGTGGAAGTCATTATTCCCACTGTTTCCTTTGGTGTCGTTCAGTTGACTTTTGGGCATGCTTGTATTTTAGACTCAACCACTAAAATAATATGTTAAAACGGATGGACGGTATGGATAACCCACACACATTCATAGTAGGCCCAACTGAGTTTACTCAATACGATAAAAGCATAATGACTAACTCAGTAGCAATCAGTAGCAATCCTATTTCCTACAAGAGAGTAAGAGTTTTATTTCTATTAAGTGGGTCACACATGGCCAATAGTTTGGATGATCTGACCGTTTAATATTTAGATTGAGCATACTAGTGGGCCCATTATAGTTGTGAGTTATGTGTATTCACAATATTTGAGTTGGATGTGGACTCTATCGAGTGTGGAGTAAGGAAGGATTAAATTTGATGGGTTGAGCTACTTCAAGGCTCTCTTTTATAAATATGTCTTGGTCTCTAAGCTCACATGAGCAAAAGCTTAAGTTTAATTGAGAAGATTTTGAAAAAAGATTTAAGGTGTGGAAGGCCCAGTATAAAAAGCATTTCAAGAACACATTTAAATCAGTTATTTTCTTACAAGTCGGCATCAGAGCCAACTATGCATAGCAATGTAGGTGGGCGAATTCAATGGAGGATCTTTTGGTTCAGATCCGGACCGCCATTCACGAACCTTTTAAGGGCAAATATGGATTGTGTATTTATAGACCTTCTAATCAAATCTGGGCCATTCAGTGGCCATGGGATACTTTAGAGCCGGCTGCCCTAAGGCTCGCGATCCAGAAGCCGTAAATCCAAAAGCCCGATTCAATGGGCGCTTGAGAAGGATAGTAGAATCCCATGTGATGCCGAAGTGTCACTCGATAGCGATTAATGCTGACATCACTAAAGTTGCAAAGTTTTAAATGATGAATTCGGATCCTTTTTTTGGAATGTAATTGGGCCACATCATCACATAAGTATTGCCAATGTTAGTGATAATGTGGACCAAAAAAACCTGTTTGTGGCCAGCAAATGATCCATTCCGTCATAAATCCCAATCCCAAACCACTGCTTACCGTACAGGAAAAATCTGTTTGTTGTAGTGTGATTGGAAGCGGATTGGCTGGTGTACCACACACTACTGATCTTACTGATGTGTTGACGTCACTAACTTATGTAGGTCCCATCATGTATGTATTATATCCAGACCATCGGTCCATTTGGAGAGCTCGTCGTAAGTCTTCAGCCCAAAAATAATATAGATCCAAAGAGCATGTGGACCCCACTATAAAAAGCAGTGTAGGATTGAACGTCTATCATTGAAAACCTTTTGGGGGTCACAGAAGTTTTGGATCAATATGATATATGTTTTTCCCCTTCATCCAGCTCTTTGTGACCTTATGGACAAATTGGATGAACCCATGAATGTTTTAACGGTGAGAATGATTGTCTCAGTGCTATTTGTGGTCTGGTCCACTTGAGCTTTGGATATGACTCATTTTTGAGATCATACTCTAAAATGATGTCAACAAATGTATGAACGGTGTGGATATAAAAAATGCATCATTGTGGGGGCCATGTAACTTTGATCTCCTTTGAACCTTTAGTATAACTTAGAGCTCGAGAAGCATAGTGCTCATCTTTGCATGACACGTACTCACACCAACCAGATTAGTGGTGTGTGGTACACTAGCTAATCTGCTTCCAGTGTGATTGCACCACATCATGACTATTGGCCCTTAGATTGCATATAGATATAAAGGGCATATCAAATCCTTATATCCCGAGGAGTATTGGCCCTTGTGATAACAAGTTTGAGGAGTATTGTGCGGTTATTAGAATCAAGAGATAGAAAACGACTCCAAGAATGCCACAACGAAATGATGTAGTTGAGTGCATGAACAAAACCATTCTAAACTGTACAAAGAGCATGAGAATCCCAACTGAATTGCTTAAATAGTTTTGAGTGGATGTCGTAAATACTACAACGTACTTGATTAACAGAGGACCTTTAGTTGCTTTAGATGATGGATTACTAGATGAATCATGGAATAAAAGAGAGGTAAATTTATCCCAATTAAAAATATTTGCTTGTATCTATTATGTCCATGTCAATTCTGAAAATAGGACTCAACTTTATCCTAAGTTTAGAAGGTGCACATTCATTGGATACGGCCTTAATGATTTTAGTTATAAATTTTGAGATGCTGAAATTTAAAAAAAAAAAATTTTAAAAAAAAAAAAAAAAAACATTAGTAGCAAGAATGTGGTATTTAATAAATTTGTCATGTATAAGCAAAGTACGCATAATGAGTTTGTAAAACGTTATGAGATGAAAAGGATGTTGTAAGGCCCCAAGATGAAATCTACCGGTGAAACCCCATACCCCTATTCCTATGTGGAGATCATCTAGGGTTAGCAAACCCATATTCCATTATTCTCATTCTTTGCATTGTTTGTTGTTGACTGATAATTGTGAAACAAAATATTATGAAGAGGCTTTACAAGATGGAATATGAACAAGTGGGAACGGGCTATGGATGATGAGATGGATTCTCTGATATCAAATTAAACATGGGACTTGGTCCAATTACCCAAGGGAAAGGAAGCTTTGCATAATAAGTGGTTTACGGATTAAACGAAGAGCATGACGGTACTAAGAGATTCAAGTTAGGTTCATTATGAAGGATTTTCAATAAAAGGCAGGTATCAACTATACTGAAATTTTTTTCTCCTATTATTAAGGTTTCTACTATCAGATCAATTTTAAACATTGTGGTTGTAAAGGAGCAATTACATGTAAAAATATTTTTTCTTCGCGGTGATCTTAAAGAAGACATTTATATTAGTCAACCAAAGGGATATGTTGCATGTGGCAAGGAGAACATGGTATACAAACTCAAGAAGAGTTTATATGGTTTGAAACATGCCCCAAGACAATGGTATAAAAAAATTGATAATTTTATGTCTATTAATGACTTTAAGAGATGGCACACTGATCGCTATTATTATTTCGAGAAACTTGAAAACTCGCATATCATACTTCTTTTGTATATAAATGATATACTTGTTGCAAGGTCAAGCATGCATGAGATTTTAATTCTCAAGGAATAGTTGTCTATGAAGTTTACAAAGAAGGATTTGGGTTCTGCAAAATAAATTCTAGTTATGAGAAACAGTAGAGACAAAAGAAACAGGAAGTTGAAATTGTAAATAGTTGAATATATTGCAAAAGTACTTAAGTGATTCAACGTGGAAGGTGCTAAGCCAATTAACACTCCCTTGATAAGCCACTTAGACTCTGAAAGGAACAAGGTGTAACAACGGAGAAAGAACGTGAGTATATGACTAAGGTTCCATATGCCTCGACCATTGCCAAGTAATGTACGACATGGTCTGCATAAGACCAGATATTGCTCTTGTAGTGGGAGTTTCCAGCAGATATATGATCCCAAGGAAGGATCATTAGAAAGATGTCAAATGAATTCTTAAATACTTGAGAGGTACTATTAATGCATTGTTGTGATATGGATGGTCAAAAATAAATTTGCAAGGATGTGTTAATTCATATTTGGCAAGGGATATTGATAACAAAAAGAGTTTTGATCATGACCCTATATTTGTATAGCAACACTCCGAGACTTGTACCCTAGCGACCACGCGGGTGCTACGATTCTAATGCCACATGGCACACCCCATTGCTACCTCTAGATTAGAAGTTGCAGTTTTGGCACAATCCGATGTGAGCCAAACAATACACACGGGCCCTACCTGTACAAATCATAAGGTTGTCCAATCAATCAATCAACTCATCACATCTCTCTCCCCATTAGTCAAAGCAACCCACGCCCTTGCTCATGCGACCTGTGCCTTGCCCATGCTAATTCATTCCTCTTTCCTTCTCTCTCCCCATTCTTTCCCTCCATCTTCTTCTAATCCCCACTCTATCGTAAAAGTTCTACCACAAATCCCCTACTCTCTCATTTCTACCACATTTACTAGTAAGAGAGTAGAGAGAGATTAAGAGAAAGAAAGAGATTAGAGAGATTTAGGGAGAGGTTAAGAGAGAAAGAGATAAAAGAAAGAAAGATTAAAGAGAGAATTAGAGAAATGATTTGGAGGAAGAGAGAGCTTGAGAGGGATTAAGTAGAGATCCAGAGGTTAAGAGGAAGAGAGGAGAGAAAAGAGAGATTAGATGAAATTAGAAGTAGAGAGGAGTTTGGCGGACCGTCCGATTATTGATCCAACTGTTCATCCGGCGTTGTGAGTGCATGGGAGGATAAAAATCCTCCCTTTCTTTGTGTTATCCCATTTTTGGTGGGCCTGGGTGGGACCCACCTTGAGCATGTGTGGAGTGCATAGGAGGATAAAAACTCTCCCTTTCTTTGTGTTATCCCATTTTTGGTGGGCCTGGATGCGACCCACCTTGAGCATGTGTGGAGTGCATGGGAGGATAAAAAACCCTCCCCTTCTTTGTGTTATCCCATTTTTTGTGGGCCTGGGTGGGACCCACCTTGAGCATGCGTGGAGTGTATGGTAGACTCCATAGTGGTGGGGGGGCCACCCCTATGGCTAGAACTTCCTTCCATTATTTTTCCTTTCCCTTTCCTCTTCTTTGTGATGTTGTGGGGCCCACAAGTGGGCCACACTGTTGGAGAGCGTGCTCCGTACGCTATCACAGCGCACCATGATATTTATTTTCCATCTAACCTTGTATGGTGGAAAACGACCGAAATCAGTTTGACCCAAAACTCCTTGGCCCACCATGAGTGGGCCAATCTGAAGGATGGAGTAGATTCCCCTAGGTGGGCCCCACCACCCTTTAAAAGCAAGAGAGAAAGGCAGCGGTGGTGCTACCGGATGCGGACACTGTCCAGGGATGCTGCTGCCCAGCAACCTCTACTGCTTGGTTGGAAATGCCACCGAGTGAGGCCTCCACTTGTGGGCCCCTCCATGATGTATGTGCGCAATCCATGCCATCCATCATATTTCCCAGGTCATTTTGGCCATTGAGCCCAAAAATGAAGCGATCCATATCTCAAATGGGTCGCACCATGAGCAGCAAGGGGTTGGGAAGCCCCAGCGTCATTGATCCTGCTTGCATAGGGCTGGACTAGTGGGTTCCCAATCCTGGGACCAACCGTGATGTATTTATTATATCCACACCATCCATTTGTTTTCCCTGCTCATGTTAGCCATAGAGCCCAAAAATAAGGCTGATCCAACCAACAGGTAGACCACACTACAAGTGACGGTGAGGCTAGCGACTGCCCTCACGTCTGTACATGCAGACGTGGGAGTGGTGTCCCACTCGTGGACCCCATGTTTATGTATATGTAGAGTTGATTCTCGATATTTTAGGCCATGGGCCGAAAAATGAGGCAGATTTGAGTCTTGAGTGGGCCGCACGGAATTCCCGCTATTGAAACCTTCCAAGGCCCATCGTGGGTCCCTGATCGTCCAAACCGGCCCAAGTCAGAGCCCATTGGACCCCGCTCAGGCTAGCCAATCTGGTGAATGGATCAGATCCTCCAAATGGGGCCACCTTGAACAACAACAAAAATAAAAAGCCAGCAGCATTGGCGTTGGTGTGGACTGGGGCCCCTCGTGGGACCCTTCATGTATTTTTCTTATCCACTCCGTTCATCTCTCTGGCCAGCCAAGAGTTCAAAATTTAGGCCGATCCGAAGCTCAGGTGGATCGTACCAATGGAAACGGTTGGGCAGGGAGGGCAACCCCTATTTACAGCACTTGAGGTCCCACATCTTGATGTTTATCCAAAATTTATTCTGATACAATTCTTAGGCGATCCTCACCACAGAGAATGGTGGGCGTGAAATCTGATTTTTTGTGGAATACCCTAGATTTGGGAAACCCTTGGACTTGGGATCCCTGGATTTCTAGAATACCTTGGATATGTATGGCACCCAGGATTCAAAATCCCTATAATCCTAAGGTAATATATTTGTAGGGGTTTGAATTTAATTATTAAATCCACTTTAATATTTTTAATTAGTGTATGTATGTAATGATTGACACCATGGTTATAATAAATCCATTGGAGGATATACTTGTCTTGAAATGATGAAATCCCAATACTCAAATGGTCCACAAGCACAGGATCACATCCTAGTGACTAACCAACAATTTATAATTGTTCGTTTACGTCAGCAATGTTCAAATGGTGCAGATCATCCTATTAAAGTAATTTAGTGATATCGTTGATAATCTAATTGTTTTGGGATATCATCAGTGGGCCATGTGCCCAATAAATTGGCAGCCTAATGGCACACATGTTGCACATGTGGGTGTCCATGCAGGTCATTCCTAGTGGCCCCCACCTTGGCATATGTATTTTATTCATGCCTTATAATGTGCAGGCTACATGAAGAGTCGATATTAATCTAATGTGGGTCACACCACATGGACCTATATGTTTCTAGTGGGACTATCGTTCGGGTCCCGCTCTCTATATATGATGTGCCAATTAAGGCTGATTATCACATGATATATCTGATAGCATGCTAGTGTACTTGGCCTAATAGGACACACTGATAACATGATTGGTGTAATGATATCATGCCCAGTTATATGCCCATACACATCATTTATATGCATGTTGCGGATGACGATTGTTCATAGCATAAGCCCTTCAGGTTTAGACACTTAGGGGACTTTATATGGGATAGGGTCGCCCCATATAATCGTGCAGTATGCACAGGTTTGGTGCATGACTTTGATAGTCTGACTCATGCATTTCGAATCTTGTATGTCATGATCACTTTACACCCTAGCATCAAGGTTGTGGCCTCCACAGCATACCGTGGATGACCAGATTGGATACCGAAAATATATGTTCTAGTAATTGGGCGCTATGGATGTCCTTAGGCGAAAGTCCCTACACCCTTGTGGTAGCAGTAGGATGCTTCAACATCGAGACTGAGTGGATAACATTAACGTCCGAGTGTCAAATGTCAATAGGTTCCATCTACCACTGTCTCAAGGTTGGTTGGAAATGGGTGTGACCTTATCCACCTGAGGGTAGAGAGCTGTAAGCGAGGTTGAGTCTGACCAGCTCATGAAATGAGTCCTCTATCAAAGAGTCGGGTGGGCATTGGCATACCACTGACGAGGTAGATAGTGAGGTGTTTTCCACTCACTTGGTCATGCGCGTGATGGGTGACGGCCAATGTTGGAGTGTACTAGACCTTGATGATATTTCCAGTGACAAAGTATTCTAATATGGACTAGTTAAGGATTGGCATGTTTGCATTGCATCTCTAGCATATGACATTCGGCCACGTATGTCTTACATTGCAAGCCTTGGTATGGCTAACAACATTCATGAACTTAGCAGCTTAGCCCTCCATTACCTTCTGCATACTCTGATATATGTATTCTTGTCATATGCATTGTGCACACACACACGTACTCTACTGAGATTCATAGGAGGCTTATGTGCGTTTGTTTACGTTGCAGGTGATGATAGGGTGTACCCGCAACATTAAGCTCGGAGCATGAGCATGACCTTTTGAGCTCTTGATTATATCTTGTGTTTTCCATCACAACATTATACTCAAAGATTTTATTAGTGGATATATGGCGATGATGTTTCGAGACTTGGGTACACTTGTGGTTATTCTCCTTTACAAAAAAAAAAAAAAAAAAAAAAAAAAAAAAAAAAAAAAAAAGAAAAAGAAAAAAGTCACCCTAAAAATCTTCCTTGTGGGATCCCAAGATCGAGACCTAGAGTATGAGAGCTAGGAGCCGAGAATGTGGTACTACAGAGGTTATTGGCACTGAATTCGGTAGTTGGGAATTTAGTGAGCCCAGTTCCTGAGTTTGGGGCTTGATAGGAGTTAGTATCAGAGCATAACTTGGAAATACCTATGAAATGTGCTTTGTTATGAAATCAGGGGAAACACGAGGGATATAACATGAATTCAGAATTAATAAAATGAGTGATGATGATTTTTCTTCTATTTTCTTTTGTTATTATTGAATATAGGTATTCCAATCCGAGATACTTTATTTCTTGTCAAAACACAAACTTAGAATAAGACTCATTGATAGCTCCCTGATATGGGTGCATTCGAGAGTACCCAAGGCTAAAGGTCTATTGTTCCTTCCTATAGGACATGGCACCCAAGTGGTCGAGGAGTGGGGCTGGCACATTACAGTTAAGTGTGGCCTCAGCTATATCAGTGAGTGTGGACCAGTTTTAGAAGATGATGCATGCGATGACCTCTATGCTACAGAGGTGGTATATGCGATCCACTGATACAGCCATCCAGATCCAACAAGAGCGTACGATCTCCCCTTTTTTATGACTTTAGACAGGTCAATTCCCCACGCTTCCAAGGCAAGCCAAACTCGACGATAGTGGAGCAGTGAAAATCAGAGGTAGAGAAGATCTTTAACATGATGAAGTGCACGACGCAACAGCAAGTCCCTCTGGCAGTATTTCTGCTACAGGGTGAACCTAGGAGGACTATGTGGACCGGCTTGGCCGTGTAGCATCCCGATTTCATATAGCTTATTATACGCACACTTAAACATATATATCTACCTCACGAGTAATATAATGAAAACTTAAGCGTAATGAATCAGTGTAAACGATAGGAGTAATTAAATTTTAACGATGAAATTTTGTTTAAGGGAGTAGATTGTAACACCCCGAACTTTTCAATACATGAGTATTGAAAGTTTTCGAGTGTTACCATGAAGTTTAACTTAATGTGTACATGTGTACGATACCAATTTAGCTATCCTAACCTTACGTCTATTCTCCAACATGAATCTGACCGCTAAGAATGATCTCATCCATAGATCAAGCCATCCGACCGTTAATTTTAAGACAGGACCATCATATATGTAAGTATCCTCACTTTTCTATCATAACCAACCACTCAATCAAATATTCATTGCTAGATAGAGACATCTGACCATTCACTTTGATTTGGACCACCCGATCGTAGTAAATTAGCTACTTGATCTCTACATCATTTGTACACGCATCAGATTGAGATTCTAATCCATTCATCTTATTCATCGCCTATGAATATGCTTAACCCACCATCAAAACTACAATCCAAGAAACTTATACATGCGAACAAGTCACTTGAATTTAACGGTATACATGTTCTACCTCTTGATCACTCCAAAAAACTACTTGTGATTATTCGTTTATAAAAATGACCGTCTACCCACTTACATACATGATTAGAGTACTAATTATCAAGTTTTTCTATTTTTAACATGTCATCTGACCATTCATTATATTGGTTGATATATGTACATTCCCTTAATTAATTTGGTGAATAATTCTTTATTCATAATGATTTAGATATAAGTTCTTTTTTAAGAATTACTTAGAAACGTTCCTTTAACTATGTAGAACCATTTAATTTCTCAAAACTCTCATATCAGCAATAATAATGAAAATGTCATTAACCTAGACCCCTGAATTCTAGATCACATGTTTCTCACAATCTGTTTGATGCGAAATTTTATACCATGCCTATGTATCATAAATTAACCATACATGTCAAACTTCAACCTTTAGATCATTGAAAAAGTGACCCAATTGACAAATCAACCTCTTAACCATTAATTTTAGTGTCCATTGAGTGAAGAAACCTCGTGGGTAGTTGTAGTAGGATATTTTTCTTCATATGAATGACTTGGATTGCCCATCATATGGACCAAGTGTGAAATATGAAGACCCCACTTTGATACGCTTTTCCTTAGGTACGAAGTTATCCTTCCGAGGCTTACCAACTCCTAATAAATCAGGATCTTCCGATTTAACCACTTCCTACCATCTATCGTAACTCAAATTTGGACTACACTTTGGCCTCATATGTCTACGATATCATACAAAATTTAGACCTCGATCTATAATCCTACACCGTTGAATGCTGAAGTTAGTTCCTTCATTTTGATGCAAAAGATGATATTTTAGATCTAGGCCTTTTCCACCATCAATCAACCACTAAAATTTTTCCAATTGTTTGCCTGTCTTGATTACACATTCCCTCCAAAATTGAGCCGTGATTATTAAGCGTGCAATCTATAATCCTACACCGTTGAACACTGAAGCCAGTTCCTTCATTTTGACGCAAAAGCTGATATTTTAGATGTAGGCGTTTTCCACCATCAATCAACCACTAAAATTTTCCCAATTGGTTGCCTGTCTTAATTACACATTCCCTCCAAAATTGAGTCGTGATTATTAAGCGTGGACCGTTAATTAAGAGCAAGTCCTTTTTTGGCTCCTGTTAGGAGAATTTCCAAAATAAGCTTATGTAAGGCTCCAATCTACTTCATATTTGGGCTCATGGGCCAACACGACCTGACTAGAGTGATGAGTGGAATGGATTTCCCAAAAATGTATCATAATGGACCCGACCTTTACCGTACAACCAAACCAAAGTCAAGCACTTTCTGTTCGCTGCGACAGTGCCTGAAGGGAACGCCTGATGGAGAGGATCTTTCTCACTAGGATTCAAATCCTCCACATATCCGAACCATCTAATCCTCTCCCTAGGAAATTTCAACGCCCCTGACGAAAGGAGGAGTCATGAGGAATGGGGAAACACAGCTTTCCTTCACCTCTTTCAGGAAGCAACCACACCATGCGGAAGCTTTCTGCTGCGAACCATCGATCGAAGGACCCCCAACCTTTGATTTCTCATATGCATAAGTTTTCTACATCAGATCCAAACTCTCCACAAGAAGTGGAATGAAGAAAGAAACCTTAGGTTAATTACTGCCATTAATGAGTTGCCTCTTTATTAAGGAAAACCCATGGTTGTTGATCTCTGATTGGTAACATTTTAATGATTTAAATCGCTTATTGGATGGATATGATGAGCATTAACTAAACCCTGAAATTCAACCCAAAGTAGGCCAACACTTAGGGAGCAATTACAAAAAGGAAATCAGTGTACATCTTACTCACGCTATTTGCGTAAAAGGTCTCTAAGCGTTGTATAACTCAGTCGAGTTTCTCTTCCCTTGCGCAAATTAGATCTGAAACATTATAAAATGAACCTCTCCAAGAAGAAATGAATCTTAGGGACAAAAAAAAAGAGATAGAAAGAAGAGAATTACAAGAGAGAGAGAGAGAGAGAGAGAGAGAGAGAGAGAGAGAGAGAGAGAGAATGTTATGCATCGTGCATGACTCATTGAGTCTCCAACTGAGTTCAAATTCGAGTCAGGCCTCTATAATGCTAGAGGTGAGTTACTTCGTCTGTTTTTCCCCTCTTATAATATGTGGGATTCCAAACTAAATAATTGTAAACTTTTCATTAGCGAGGCGAATTGAGTCAACTCAGTAAAGAGTTTCGCTGAAATCCAGGTTTTATTGGGCTAAGAAGTAATGGTTGTGAGGTAAGTCTCCTATCTACGCGACATCTTATGATAAGTTTTCATTAATTAGTAGATTAAATAAATTAACCTAGATGAGACCCTAGTTTAATTCCTAACTAAATAAGTTGGGTAATCTATAACTGAAGTTGAATCTACAATACGTATAAAAGCATCTAACAAACATGTGAAGGTGGTTCGACTCTAATGGTGAGAATTTTCCTTTAAATTTTGTGACAAGATAAATTTCATTGTCTTATTATTACCTGCTTCAAGTTATCGTTATTCATTTTTTTTTTTTTTGAGTTCTTATTACATAATTTCCCTCACTACATTACTACCTTGCATGCAAGTACTGTGACGGAAACTCCACTTCTAGTGATCAATGTATTCTCATGGATGTAATGTGTTTCAGGTAACGACCCTCTTGGTCGGCACGTAATCCCGTGGGTTGGTGAGTAGTGCACTATTAATGTAAGTAAATCACTATGCATGGTATATCACTTCCCAGGATTAAATGTTACAAGTAGTCGTTCCATGAACACATCGTGTCATGTAAATCTTCCAATCGCATTGTTGTATCACCTTGAGATGTTCGCATAAATCCACGTTAATGTTGGACACGCAGACAAATCTCCATAGTATGGGATGCAAGGAGAGCCGGTTATCTTTAAACTACTTTCCACATTTTGATCATGATCGCTGAGTGTGATGGACCGTATATACTTTGCTAGGCATACATTTTATATAAAATGTTTGCGCATACCGATACCACTTTTATTTGTGGATATGAGACGTATCGGGACACTTTTGTTATTCTTATGAATCACTTGAATCATTGTAAACTTTAAAGGATAACCACCACTATGAGTAGGGCATTAACCCTCTCCAACTATACAGATATTGCAGGTGAAGCACAGACCAAAGGTAAGGACGTTGATTGCTCTATGGAAGATTATTCAGAATAAATGAGAATGATAACATTACATTTAGATTTATTTTCTGCTAAACACTTTGATAATGTAATAAGCTCCCATTTGAGAGGGTATTAGACAGTTCACTTAATTTTATGCCTTGATGGAATAAGAAGTCCAATTGGTTTTATTCTTGTGATTGGGTACCTTCATGAATGTGATCTAAACGAGAAAAAAAAAAAAAAAAAAAAAAAAAAAAAAAAAAAAAAAAAAAAAACAAGGTGAGATTTTAAGCATTCAATTATTAACACCCGAAATTCTCGGGCACAAGTATGTACTCGGGCCTCGAAAATTCAAGGCATTACAGACCGGAAGTTCTTCACCAAGCACGTTCTTCAATAGAGCACATTGGTGTTCGAGACTTTAGTCCAGGGGGATTTGACTGTGTCTCAGTATGAGGCTCGGCTCATCGAGTTGTCCAGATTCGCGCCTTATCTTATAGCTCATGAGTTTGGGGCGTGACAATATGTGTTCACTTTAAGTAGCGCAGAAGTTAGTTGAGTCTCACAGTTACAGAAGATTGTTAACATCTCGATGATAGAAATAGAGTATGTTGCTAAAACAAAGGCTTACAAGGAAATGGTATGGTTACAAGGTCTCATGGAGGAGTTAGGTAAGAAGTAAGATAATTGTAAGCTATATAGTAATAATCAAAGCGCAATTCATTAAGAAAGAAGTCAGCCTTCCGTTTAAGAACCAAGCATATAGACATCAAATATCATTTTATACAATTGATTTTGGAGGACAGAAAATTTATTAGTGCACTTATTTTGTACTTATTTGTCAATCACATGCGTTTGTGTTAGTATATCAATTAAGCCCTTGAAAGTTGAATACTGAAGACATAAGAGGACATAGAGCATCAAGGAGTGAAAAATAGGTAAATGAGGTGCCTTTATGACCCTAACATTAGATCTAAAACAACCTTAGCCTTGAGATGATCATAACCTTTATAGGTAAACCTTAATTAATCATCACATAGCCTTATAAGTCAAATCAAAACATGATAAGTTAGGGTAAAAGAGGTATTAAGCTGTTATAAAATACATAATCCAAAACAACAATTTTATATCCCATCGGATGGCCTTTCGATCCCATCAATATCTTGTTGATGGGCCTCAATGGCATCAAAGGACCGCTTGCTGTGATCGAAGAAACAGTCCAGCAACTAAACAGAAATTTGTAGATTTCTTCGATGGGATTGAAGGATAGTTTGATCCTATCGTAGGACCTTCTATCACATCGGATGACCTTTCGATCCTATTAACAAAGCTATTAACTAGCCATTTTATAGCCGTTGGAAATGTTTTTCTATAAAATGGGCATTCGGTTCTTGGACAAGACGATGCTTTTCTAGTGAGTTAAAGCCTTAGTCTCTTCCAATACTTACCAACACTTCTAGACTCTCACCTAAAGGGATCCATGTCATCTTACATGTGATTAATCACTCTTATGAGTATTCTAAGCACCTTATAAAGATGATATTGTTTCCTTACATTTTTTTAGAAGATAGATACCAATCAAATAAACAAACTCATTGTCTTTCAAACATCTATAATGTGCATTTAGGTGAATCCCTATTTGGAAACCGACTAAACCTTTAGTTGTATGAGATTCAACCAAACCACTCTCATTACCTGGGTAGCCTTATTAAAGCATTAAGTGCAAAGTAACCAATTTAAGAAAGTGGAAGAAGACTGACTTTAAAAATTGGGAGAGCACAAGAGAATATGATTGAAGCACGAAAGAACATCGATCAAGCATCTCAAGTAAGGTGCTACAAAATGGGCTCAACCCAACATGTAAATTGTTCATTGTAAAAGTTCACATACTCTTTCCTTATGTAGGATTAAGTATAGAGTTTGTGACCCAAACTCATGTAGGTTCTTGTGTAGGACCGTATGGCCACCAACATGGGTGAGTACATATGTAAATGTTTGTGTAGGCATTCGGTAGGAGTGTACGCTTGATAAGTTTTTGTGTAGACCTTCGACGAGAGTATACGTTTTCAAGTCCTTATGTAGGCCTTTAGCAGGAGTGTATGCTTGTATAGGTTAGAAGTGAACCTGATTTAAAGCCTTTGGTAGTGAATACGAATACACTCCAGAAGAGTGCACCCATCGGGAGTGGAGTAAGAAAATCAAACTACCATATATGCTTGTGTTTACGATTGTGAATTGTGTACATTTCTATCAATGCTTATGTGATTTATTAGTTAAATTATTAGAATGCATGAGTTATATTATATGTTAGGCAACTTGTTAAGCACATACATGCAAACTATCTCTTATCGACTAGTTGCTTATTGGCATATCTTTTGTAGTCTATGTGATTGAACCTACTTTACCTTAGAAGCCTTAGTGTTATTTTTCCTTACTTATTGAAATTGGTAAATTATTTAAGTAAACAATTGTATTTTTAATTATAGAATTTTTAAAGTGGTCCTAATCTCTCTCTCTCTCTCTCTCTCTCTCTCTCTCTCTCTCTCTCTCTCTCTCTCTCTCCCCCCCCCCCCCCCCCCCCCCCCCCCCCCCCCCCCCCCCTTAGGACTTAACCATAATTTTATAACTCTGTCAAGCTTCCGCACACGCCATGGTAGATATTCCATGTACAATTTCACAATTTACTTTACAGAATATTCATATAAGTCAAAACCCAACAGATATATTAGTTAAGGTGGTTACTATAGAGAAATTGAAGTCATGTTTAGTTTCTGTTAGTCTTTAAACTTGAAGACCATAAGGAGATTCTCACCAAGTTCTCTTTGGAAACATGTGCTTTTACAAATGCAAAATATTCAGTGAGAGATTGCTTGTGATTAATCTCTAAGTGGAAGATTGTTAACATCTGTGGAGCCTGATCATTAGAGGTATACTATACATTCTATCGTGAGAGACAGAGAGCCATTATTATATTGAAAGCTACTTCTTTGTTTTTTGCATTTAAGCATAGTGGATCGGTGTGAATCTATGGATGTACTAAAAGGGAACCACATAAATCTTTGTAATGTGGTTTGCATCATTTTTTCTTCCTTTCTTTTTATTTTGATATTGTTATACGTGTGGTCAAAGAAGGGATCTCTTCTCCCAACATCTCAACGGTTTACCGTTGCAGAAAAATGAAACTAATTCACGGCTATATGAGGTATAGTTCTCTGTTTTAACTATTGGGAGATGTGGTTAGCTACGTATGGCTGGGATTTTAAGGGTCACCAAGTTAGCACTACTGCAGTTATTGACAATTGAAGTGGCAAGTCAATGGCATATGTAAAGGGAAGATGTTTGATAATCTAGTTAGACATGCAGAGCAATTAGCGCTAGTGTCGACTAATTTGAATATAAGTGAAAAAAAAAAGTGGGTTGTCCAAACTATGTGAATTTTGCCACCACTAGGGCAATTGAAGTTGATAATCCGATGAGGAATGCTGATCAATATTGTATTTGGCTTTCATAACCACTATATGTAACATCTAATGTTATAATAGAAGTCTAAGTGATACTCGACGCTCTTAGAATATGTATGAATCTTAGGCTCCGAAATGCATAGATTGAGAGCAATCCAAGATAGTAGTAGAGAGAATTAGTACTGGATCAAGAGGGCCATGGACTGCGTGGTATTGGTGGATAGAAATATTGTCACTATTAAGGGAAATCGGGCAATTGTTCGTCATGTATACATATGAGGAGAGTAATGAGGTGGATTCTCTGGTAAGGAGGGGAAGCGCCTATTAAATTAGATACGGGAAATTAACTCAAAATGAAACTAAGAATCATAAATTGCAAAAGGAAAAAAAGCTTGAATTTGTTGGTGAGGGTGAGGTGTAGACACAATCGCTTTCTTTGAGATATTTTTTGCCCCGTAGTTTGTTCGATCAAGTGGCAGTAAACTTCTTAGTGCGTTATCTTCAAGATATAACGCCCACCTAATTTTTTTTCCAATGTGCATGTTGAGATTCAAATATTGCATATGTATCCCCTCGATTGCACTAGTTTTAGTTACATTTAAATGATTAATCAATCTAATTAGATATATTTTGTACATGCGATGTGACTTTGAATTTAAAGTTGAATACGTGCTTAAATAGATGATTTAAAGTTCGAAAAGAGATCAAACTCAAAGGAAATGAAGAATTGGAGATTTGGAGACCAAAAGTTAGAGATTTTAAGTGAAGAATTAAGGACTTCAGGATGAATATTTCAAGTCATGAAGATCCAAGAAAACCAATATAAATAACAGACTATTCAGTCCCATTAAAGGTCGGTTTAGTCCAAGAACAAATAGTGGATTTTTGATGTGACCAAAAGGTGTCTTAACCTGATCGAAAGGAGATAGAGAGTTCTAGGGTTGTACGTCGAGTCGAGTCGAGTCGAGGTGGGCCAAGCTCAGCTTGACATGTCCATGCTATACTCGAGTTCGAGATCGAGCTCGCCCTCGAGCTCAACATTGAAGCTTAGCTTGTTTGCCAAAGCTTTCATGTCAAGTTCGAGTCGAGGTAGTGGTTCGAGTCGAGTCGAGTTTACCTTAATAGAGTAAGGGAAAGAAAAAAAGGAAATGGGGACGGGTAGGGTCGGATAGGATTTTTTAGTAAAAACTTTTTACTTTTAAATTCTTTTCTAAACTTATATATATATATATATATATATATATATATATATATATATTTAATATTAATATAATATATATTATTAAAATATATTACTCGAGCCGAGTCGAGCTCGAGCTCAAGCTTCGAGTCGAGTCGAGTTGAAATACACCATGGTCGAACTTGGCTTGAACTCAACTCGAGCTTTAGTAAACAAGCTTGACTCGCTTTGAGTTGGCCTTTCAAGCCGAGTCAATCCGAGCTAAGTCGAGCTGAGTCGAGTGAGCTTTTCGAGCTAGCTTGACTAGTGTCCAGCCTTAGAGAGTTCAGAGACTTTTTAGAGAAATTTGGTTCCAATCAAAGGAACGTTCAACTGGATTTTGTGTGATTTCGGTGCCACCGAAGCATAACAAAAGTGTGTAATTTTGAAGTCAGTTCAAAATCAGTATTAGAATTTCCTATTTAAGGAAATGTTTTAGGCCATTCTAGGTACGAATTAGGGTTTAGGAGAGTTACCAAGTAAGGCCAAAGCTTCCATGGAGCCATTCTTCTTCTTTAATCATTCAGTTCTAATTTGTTTTTCATGTTTTTCTTTTATTTTTATCTAAGATGTTAGTCATGCTTGGTTAATCTCTTATCTAAGGCTAAGGGATAAACATTTAAATAGATATTTTATATTTGATTTATTTTCAATGAATGTTTTTAGGTTTTCATGTTGAATTGTGATTGGATGTGAATAAATTTCTAAATTAGGGACGGTATCCTTCTATAAAATTGGTTGATCTATTGTCACCTCTGGGTATATTAGATGTTTTTGATTCCCTGTGATTGATTACCTAAATCTCCATGAGATTTCAAACCTCTCTTAATTTTACTCTATGTTAGATGTTATGATTGAATTTATTATGTAATCTTCTGATTAGAATTATTGGAATCCGTTTTTAGTTGAGTCTTGAGAAGACAAATTGAGTTCAAGTTCTGTTGATTAGGGATTCCCAAATCCTTAATTGCTTTTATTATTTATTTGAAGCATTTATTTAACTCTTCGCTGGATTAGAAACCCAGAAGCCTGTTTAGCTTTCGTGGTGTTCTCACCAATTCCTTGTGGATCGACCTTGGTCTTACCGAGTTTATTACTACAATGCAGTCCTACACTTGGGATTGCTCAACAGTGCACAGATTGTGTATAAACTCAACGCCCAACACTCAACAAAGGATTTTCATATTCCGTAGAGAAGGAAAAGAAGACTAGTTCAAATATTTGGTTTTATTATTTGTGGTGTGTTTTCTTGTTGTGGTGTTTAGAAGACCCTAGCTAAGGCCCTTATATAGACTTCTACGGAAATTATTTTCACAAAGAGAAAAGAAAAAAGTTGTTGAACCATTTCTGATTGCAACGAAAATGATCCAGCCATTAAAATTTGAATTTAATTTACTAATGTTATGCCCCGGCCCTCCAATACTCAAGTATTGGATGTCCTTGGGCATCACTAGGATTGTTTTTCAATTTTTAACACAATCACACGTGATCATACACATGTTCCCAACTTGAAAACCTAGATTATTAGAGAAAACTCGAATTCTAGAAAATCATGGCCCAATCCGACTCCGTACGCGGATAAACCCGAATAGCTTAGAAACTATTAATGGTCCCCGACCCTAGAAACTTAAAACCTGATAGATCCATACCATGTAAGATCTGTTTGAGACTCAAATCATTGGTCCCTTTTCCTTGAGTGTTCGATAAGGTAGAGCCTGCATTGGATCACATCGAATTTAATATTTGACCCATGTGTTAATCCGTCCATTCCGTTTGATCTGTTCTTCAATCCCTTTAAAGTTTGAAACTGCGTAGAACCTAACACAACAGTCATAAGTCAACTAGTAGAGGCTAATGGTCAAACCCTCGAAACTTAGAGTGGTGAGAAAGCCCAAATTACAAATAAAACCTTGTTCATTCCCTCCGAATGAACTGTGTAGCTTAAAAACCTAAGAAAACTTTGTTTTGTTGGTTCGACTAACAAAATTGATTGTTCGAGTCGGTCTGACCAAAAACCCTCAAATTTTAAAACTCTTGTAATCCACCGACTTTTTTATTGGGGCTCTACAAAGAGTTTCTACCCTTTTCCTTTCATTTTAAAGTGTGAGAGGGAGATTCAGAGAGAGAGAGAGAGAGAGAGAGAGAGAGAGAGAGAGAGAGAGGGACATGGTGTGTGATAAGGAGATTGAAATTGAGAGAGATTAGGAGAGTGGACCACCATGCATGCGCACGTATGCCCTCCTTTGGTGCATGCATGCGGCCTACACTTTATCCAATGCTTGCATGCATGGTTTTTGGAGCTGGATTGGTCTATAAATGTTGCCCAACTGCATGCTCAAGTTTTCTGTCAGTGTGGCGGTATTAGATTGTCCTTCTGGACCCAACTTTGGGGTTGTATCACCGAATCAGGTGAACCTAGGCCAATCGATAAGTAGAAGTACCTTGTTAGCTTCCAATTTAGATTTAATCTAGAAAATTTTTTGTTCTAACCTTGGACTGTGGCATTAGGGTTCAGTATTCTCCGAGACCCCCAATTCTCAATTGGAGTTGTCATATTGTAGCGTGATCGGGTTAAATCGCTTGAATGTAGAAGCCATAACCATGACAAGGTGAAGATTTACCCTTATGTCCTTCCTTGATGAATTAATCGTGTCATGAATTGTTATTGTTAGGAACTATGTAGACAAGTTTGGTTATTGATTTTATAAATGGTTATGTGGTTTAGACTGTTACCATTATGAATTACACTTTTGAATTAATCGTTTATAGTTTTGTTCGCCACTTTTAGGAAGTAATTGTATGCCTTGACTATCGCCTTTAGGAATTATATGCGTGTGAATTAGGTTTGCCACTTTCATAAATCATGCATTTAGGTTGGACTTTTTTTTATACTGAAAGGGCTATTAGTCGAAAGGATTTCTCATACAATTTGCGAGTTGTAGGTTAGATTGATTGTAATTAAGATTGGTAACAGTCAGAAATACACGTCCAAGGCGTGAAGATTTTACCAGGTGCCTAACTAGTATGGGTATACTTTTCTCTATATATTACTAGTTGGTTAAACACTAGGGCGTCGCACGCCAGTTAGATGCGCATCCTTATTATGGTATGGTCAGTGAGTTGAATTATTTCTAAGATAGGTTTAATGAATTTGATTGCTTGTAGACCAGGTGCATGTAAATTAGATTGACAAGTGTTTGTAATGTCTCGGGAAAATCCGTACAGAGACCTGAGTTTGACCACGGATGGAACCGCCCGAGGGCCATACCCGACTATCTAATTACACCAAGATTTACGTAAATGCTAAGCATTAGGTAAATTAAGTTCGGGCCACCATTTTTACAAATGATGACAGGCTAGGATCGTAAGTGTCAATGGCCCAACGCCATCCGAAAACCCAGGGGAAATCCCGAGCCCCCCCCCCCCCCCCCTCAAGAGTGCCCTGAAACTCCGTAAGGGACCTAGACCGCACATTGGGGGTCTGCTAACCTTGAAACTATAGAGCAATGTCTACCTTAATAGGCTCGACGACCACCGTGGGAGTCAAGCTTGAATGGTGTCCAGGACCACTCAACTTGAATTGAAGAACGAGTGCATGAGAAGCGCGATTACCCTAAAAGAATAAGCTAAAACTTAAGTGAATTGGGCCGTCCACTCTTGTGCAAAGTTGAGAGCTTCGGACCATCGATTTAGAACCAAACTTCACAGGTAGGCTAAGGATAATTCCCCACACGCATCCGTATAACTGTGACCCTGATTGAATATTACCGACCGTTAATCGGACACGAGCTTCCCATGGCTGATCTGGTTATTCGATCGCACCGAAAATATATCTTATCGTTGATCCATTGATAGGGAACCTACCACATGATATAGATGAGCCCGTGGACCCTCCTGAGGGTTCCATTAGTTAGAAAGGACTGCCCATAAAGTATAAGTATCAAATTAAGTGGCCCTAGGGCCATTTACACACCATCTTGAGCTATAAATGACTCCTAAATCACCCCATTTCCTTCAAATACGAAATTGGGAACCCTAAGGTGAGAAAGAGAAGAGAAAGGAGAGATATAAGGAATAGAGAGATCAAAGGAGGGCTTGCAACGAAGGGTGACCCCACTTCCATTGGACTCATAATTCTAACCACGACCACTCCTGCTGTTAGAACTTATCCGACGACGATCGAGGGTAAGACTACAAACCTTCCTTGTAGATGTAGGTCTTCAAATGGGTTTTCTCCAACCCTAACTAACTCGTGTGCTCATTTAGGTGGCCAACGATTCTTCCTTGGAAACAAATTCCTAGGAGCAAGTCCGAGTAAGACGTGCTACCGAAAGGTGCGAACTATAAATGTTTAGGTTGCAATTTATAAATGTTATTGTTCAGTTATGATTTATGATTGCGAAGGTAGAGTTTACTTGTTGTCTTAAGTATACTTAAATTTTTATTAAATAAATTGCAAGTAGTATCGTAGTATTACTTATATGTTTGATGAAATGCCCAAATGAGTACATGATTGAATTTGATTTCCAAATGTAAATACCATTTGTTCTAAATGTGACTTGAGTCGATTAGTATGAGAAATAGGACTATGCGAGTAGTCTAGGTAGCCGGTAAATTTCCACATTTGGGTGACCAAATTAGGTTGGTCACCCTGGGTAAGTTCGAGCAATGTGGGTCGGACATTGACTACAGACAGTGGCTGGGCCACGCGGGGCGCTCATGCGCTCTATGCTAGTTACGTTAGTGTGCGCCCATACCAACTGAAATTACCCAAAAAACTGGCTAACTTATTGTATGTTCATCATGTATGATCACAACTGTTTGAATCTAAGATACCCCCCTCACCATTGTGAAGATCCGTCACTAACCATTGTACTGTGATCCTCAAGACTCATGAGTTGGGCATGATGGTATGAGACACCGTGTCCGTATTGTCGGCCTATGCTGGGGTGACGAGTCTCCCCATAGTGACCACGAGCATCACCTTTCTACAACTTGCTCATCATATATATTTATCTAGGAGTGACGAACCTAAATGGATCAAGAACACAGGCGTAGGACCGTTGCGGTCGTCCCATGACTAGTGATTCAGTTGTGATCGATGTTTAAAAGGTAGGTGTCCTAGCTTCCCCAAATTGCTAAATGAATAGGCATAATTAATTACTCGACCAACATAATCATTCAACGCATTGCATTAGCTTAGAATGTGGCGAAACAGGCGTTGAAGTCGCGTGTTGAGAAAGTGTTGTTATTTACGAACTAGGTAGTCAGAGTCGCATGTTGAGGGAGTGTTGTATGGTGAGGGCATGCATCATTTCATAAACTTCATCATTCGCATTAAGAAGAGTAATTACGAAATATTTGTTTTACGTTACTTTATCATTCCTGTATTGATAGACTTGATAACATGTGTAACTCATGCTTTATGGAACCAATGAGTTGATCACTCACTCCCACTCTGGGATGGTGTTTTAAAAAACCAACCAGACACTAATGTAGATGCAGGGACCGACAATGACAATGCGCTGGAGCAACATTCATGGATGAAGAGTTCTCCTACTTCTAGCTCTTAGATGGGCCGATGTAGGCCATGCACTTCTAGATAGGGAGCATTGGGCGCATGGGCTTGCTGGACATTATTTTTCTACATTTTGTTTTCTTTTTGAAATTGTATATTCATTAAACCTAGCCATGGACCCATACTCTGGTAGAAACTTCAAATATATGTTTTAATTTACACATCTGCTTTGATTACATTAAACCTAGAGTATGATATACTATTTAGTATAATTCTCTGCATGCCAAAATGCCTAACGTAGAAGTAATTGGGAAATCGGCTTTCATAAAGTACAAGTGATGTCCGAAATCTCGGGAGTCAAGCTTTACTCGGCCCTCAAAATTCAGGGCGTTACAAGTTGGTATCAGAGCATGAGTTTATGATTAAACTGGACCGTGGGCTGTGGACTCACCATAATGCATCCGCTAACATAGATGGGAGCGTTAAGACTTAGCGACATTAAAACTCTAGGACCAAACCCTTATTCATCTTGAATAATAGGACTTTAGCTTAGAAAATTGATCTTGGAATAGGTTAAATAAAGAGAGAATAGTCGCAATGAGGGCAAAGTCAGGGTCTTGGAAACACTAAGAGGTGCTTTCGGCCTGTACTTAGGCGAGAACTCACAAATTAGGTATCTCAAACTAGCGTAATAGGATTAGCAAATTAAAGTAGCTCGTCCTACCCCAAAATCATATATGGTACGTCTGATAATTCATTTCAGTTTAGGAGATACGTCCATTTTAAGGTCTAACAATCAAGATCATTTTCGCTTTTGATCGGGCCTTTATCTGGCCCACCTCGATCATGGGATGGGCAAAATGAAGTCGATTTAGGATAAGGGAGAAGAATAAAAAATCTAATTCCGGCACAAACCGATACAATTTTTGCCCAAATGGACCACCGCTGACTCAGATATAGCCTTTTCGACCCATCCTGAGCCACTGCCGATTTCGACTGGGTTGTTGAGATTCATCTTGATCCCGAAATGATCGAAAGAAGTCGGAAATGGGAAGAGGGGGAGTCGTAGATTAAGAAAAATCTGACTTCGGCGAAAACTGATAAAATTTTGCCCAAATGGGCCACCGCCGACTCAGATCTGACCGCCGTCTTCAATCTAGCTTCTTTTAAAATTCACCTTGACCTTTAGATGGTCGGAAGTGGCCGGGAATGTGAAGAAGGAAGAGTGATGGGTAATTTATGTAGGACGCCAAGGTAAGACCGCGGCATAGCGACACAATGGGCCAATAAAATGCATGGCCGACATTAATATGGCTACTTTTAGTGTAGTTCATTTGATATTTGAATGTGATTTATTTATTTATTTTTGTTGTTTAGTGCTCTAGAATAATCTAGGAGGATAGATGAACGGTGTGGATCTAATAAATACATCATTTTGGGGCCATGTAGCTTTGATCTCCTTTGAACCGTCTGCACAACTCGGTGCTCGAGGGGTGTCGGCACTCATCTTCACGTAACACGTATCTACACACCAGCCAATCCACCTCTCCTTTGTTGAATCTTGAGTTCTTAATTATTGAAACCAAAGTCCAGCGTATATTTGAAAGAAGTGCAAATGAAAGAAATACCAATGCAGCATCGTAACCAACAAAACCACTCTCATCCACCATGTGTGATTTGGCAAAAAAAAAAAAAAATCTTGTTTTGTGGGCCATCATAAATCAACAGTTTCAATCTATCGAATTAAACATATCCGTTGGATCTTGAATGTAGAGTCATACCAGTGGGCCCCACTTACGAGTTGATCAATTGCAACGTAAAGTTAAAAGGGAAATCAAAATCCACATTCTAATACAAAATAATTTAAAAAAAAAAAAAAAAAAAAAAAAACAGTACCATGGCCACGATACAAAGATCTCACCAACTGGACAATCCTAACTATCTGATCAACGGCATGCAAGCATAATGGTCCAGATCGAATGGTCATCCAGTCTGTTTGATTTTTGTATCATGGCTTGCAGTAGTGTTGCTAACTAAATGGACAGTCCAGATCGTTTATTGTGTGCCAACAGGCAACAACAGCCACCACCACCCTAAAAGGGGCAGCATCAATCATGGTTGTCACTACTATAGCAAGAGGGGGACAGCCAGTAAAGAGGGGGTAGCAGCCATTGTTGTGGCGCACCACCTCCATCTAGGATAGGCTAGGCGTGCTGCCGCCCAAGACCGTTCATGCCAAGGGCGTGACCCCACCATTTCCGCGGCACCACTGCCACAAGGGGCAGACGGGCATGGTACCACTGCGAGTACCGCGTGCCACCGTCGAAAAATGAGTGCCAAACTGGCACGCCCCCGCCACAGCCGCGGTCCGGCACTACTGGAGGGCGGTGGCCCGCGCGGCCGCCGCCACCTCCATGTGCCATGGTCAGAAATGTTTGGGCATGCAAATGGGTGCACGTGTGGGACCCTTTAAACTCCAAAAACCTTTCCCATTTCCTTCAATCTCACCGTTTTCTCTCCAGCTCCAACCCACCACTCTCTAAAACCCATCTTCTCAATACCCATTTTTTTTCTTTCTTATCTTCTACAAAAGCCACCTCCAAATCCCACTCATTTCAATCCCTCTTTTTCATTTTTTTCAACCCATTCAAACTCTACAACCCCTTCTTCCTCTTCTTTTCTTCTAAAAATAACCTCAGCATTTCAATCCCTAATACTCAACACCCATCAGTACAACCCATTCTCTCATCCCATCTTCAAAACCCTCCTCATTTCCTTAAAAATCCATTACTAGTTCATCCCATTCCGACACATCTTCCCTCTACCATCACTTTTTCTCCTAAGTAGAACCCTTGATAGTTTTCAAGCCACCCACAAATCCATTACATCACCTAGCCTTAGAAAGGATGGCCTTAGTTGGAGTTATTGCTTCAATCTTCTCCTTCTCCTTGATCATTTCCCTCATGGGAAAGAGGAGAGCAGCTCCCGATAAGGTGGGGCCGAGTCACGGTCGAGGGATGAAGAAAGGTAACGAGTCACGTTCAACACCAACTCTTGACGAAGCGGGGCCAAGCCGGGAAAAGCGCTCGAAGCGAAGCCACGACGAGCAATTGAAAACCTCTACTTTTACACTATCCGAAATTGAACTAAGAATATTCCAGAACCGGAAGGTTGTATTCAAAGTCTTCGTCGAAGAAAAACTATTCGACGAGTTCGAATTACTTGATCACTTACTACACAATGGGTGGGCGCACATGTTCGAGGGTTCGTATCGATCTGATGCAGGCCTAGTGAGGGCATTCTACACCCAGATCCGTAGGCCAAATCTCTATCCCTTAGGATTTGACATTCCTTACGGCAAATAGGTAATACATTCCAATATAGAGACCATCTCACGAATGCTCGGTGTGCCCTTGGGGAAGGTGCATATCGACAAGAAGAATATGAGGAAGAAGAGAAGCCGGAATGAACGCGTCATGCACTTGTGTGGTAAACTTGTTGAATGGAAGCACAATAGTAGTATTCGTGCTTTAGACTTAATCACGCCTATCGGTTGCTCCACCACATTTGCACATACAATGTATATCCAAGGACGAGCAACCGTACCGAATGCTCCCGCTATATGATCAAGTTCCTTTACCAAGTGGGCCACGGGGAGGATGTATGCTTGCCCACTATCATGATTACCCAGATTGTGAAAGCGACGATGGCAACCAGGAAGACTTCAGGGCTCCCATTTGGCTATTTGATTTGTAGGATTGCAAGACAGTATGGGTTTAAAGGATCCAATGGAGACCCTAAACCTGTGAAAGTCATCAATTAGGACACTCTCAACCACATGAGGGTGGGCCCAAAGCAGTGAATGGCTCGGCTCAAGGAGCTTAGGGATGAAGCCGATGAAGAAGAAGAAGAGGAAGAGAGTGAAGAAGGAAATGAAGACAGAGAGCAAAATGGAGCTGAAGGCGAAGGGACAGGCGAAGAACCCCTTGCCCTGCAGGAGATGCGAAGCACCTGGATGTGCTTGATGCTATGCTAGACAAGTAGGAGAAATTGAGCAAAAAACTGTACCGCACAATGAATGCTATCTTATGTTACGTATAGAAAGAGGGAGCACCCCCTCCTTCACCTGACTCCGAAGACCAATAGGTCCTGGTTCTACTTGTCATTAGTCTTATTAGGATCAAGGAAGTCTATTACTCTTTTCTTTCTTGTTGCTTACGTGTGTTAGTACTTTATAATTGAAGTCTTACTTATTATCTATGTTGTATGTACTAGAGGTCTTTGTTACGTCAATTTTATTGGCCCATGTAATAGAAAGCCTCATAATATGAATGAAATGTAATAGTTGACAAAACTGTACGAATCAATGTTGTGCATGCTAAGTCTTGTGATGATTTCTTACCTCGTGAAAGTGAATCACATGTTTATTGTCGCGCGATATCACAAAATTCCTTAACCATGCCTAACATACCCTATGTTGAATATAGGGAATGCCTCCCAAGGGCAATTGGAATATGACACGTTTCACACATGGCAGATTGGTCGACGAGGCCCCTCCCTCGAACGATAGCCAACAGGGCCCTAGCTTGGGTCTAGAGAGCAAGGCAATGCCGAACTCACAACCAGCCAGCGACACTATGGATGGACCGATGCCAAATATGCCACTGATTATAGGGCAGAATTATGCCTTATCTTCGGCGCCGCCTATGCCTCAGGCAGCCCTGCCTCCAGATATGATGGGGAGATGTTGCTCTTAATGCAACATCAACAACAGACCCTAGCAGCGTTAGCGGGGACCATTGTGCAGAACATGAACGTGGCCCCTCCGATGCAGCATGCGCCGGCTACCGGGATAGAGGCAACATGTGGGCTATTTGAACGCTTCTAGCACCTCTGACCTCCCATATTTACAGGCACCCATCAGCCCGAAGAGGCCGAGTATTGGCTCAACCGAATATCTAAGATGATAAGGCTACGACACTGCTCTGAGGCAAAGCAAGTAGAACTCATCACCTATGAGTTCGAAAAGGAAGCCGGCATGTGGTGGGATAGTATTCTAAGAACTGTCCCCACGGGTTCGTGTGGACATGGAACAAATTCGAGACGCACTTCCATGAGAAATACTTCCCTCTCACTTATCGCAATGAGAATGAGATTGAATTCCTCCGCCTCAAGAGGAAGGAATGATGGTGGCAGAGTACGAAAACTAATTCACAGAGCTATTTAAGTATGCTCCCCTGATAGTAGCTAATGAGCTGTTGAAGATGCAGTGGTTTTTTGAGGGTTTGTGGGCTGACTCTGCACCAAGATGTGTTGTGCTAGCATCCACACATATGCCGACCTAGTGAGCATGTCCCTGTGATCTAAGAAGGATGGTGAGTGGGTGTCTCGAGGACGCTTACCAATGGGTCCAAGGCCTAGTGCCGAATTGCAGACTCAGCCACTTCTTGGCAAGAGGCCGCGAGTGAGCTCGCCCCAAGGCTAATGGCTCCACCAGCCCAACAGAGGCGGTCCGATCGCATGTGCACCTACTGCAATGGAATGGGCCACACCGCTCCCTTCTACTTCACCAAAATGAGGGACAATGGCTATGTGTCACCCCAAAGGATCAACTGTCAACACCCGCTTGCTATTACGACCCCTCCTTTGATAGTCATGGCACCGGCACAACAATTCAATCGGCCTCCCGCATATCGAAATAGGCTACCCCAGCGGCCTATGATAGCGCCGCCTAACCGTCCGCAACAGGCACGTGTGCATGCACTAGCTGTTGAGGCAGCTGATTTCGCGGTTTTACTACCGCAAGCATTTGAAGTCACAGCTCATACCCAAGGTACACCTGTGTTTTTTTAGTGGACACTGGGTCCACTGTTTCAGGGACCTTCTCGGATGCCACTAAACTCTGTAAGGGTTTGCACATTGACCTGATTGTAACCAAGATTTACCATTACGACGTCATACTCGGCATGGATTGGCTCACCAAAATGAAGGCAGAGATTGACTGTGAGACTAGATTAGTGACCGCCCATGGGCCCGAGGGCACATCCTTCACCCTCCCAGTTCAGGTCAGCCACCCCTTCCGGATTCGTTGTTATGCTTCCCTGTTAAAAGATTGTAATAGTTCGTCACTTGGGGCGGCCACACCATTGGTCCAAGAGTTCATGGATGTGTTCAAGACAATCCCTGAACTGCCTCCTCAACGTGAGATCGACTTTACTATCGACCTCGTGCCGGGCATGACGCCCATCTCTTTGCCTACCTATCGCATGCTTCCATGCGAGATGGAGGAGTTAAGGACCTGGATTGATGGCTTGTTAGAATTTGGCTTCATACAGTCGAGTGTATCTCTTTGGGGAGCTCTAGTATTATTCGTAAAGAAGAAAGACAGATCACTATGATTGTGCATCGATTATCGCAGGCTAAACCACATTACAGTGAAGAACAAGTATCCCCTGCCTAAGATAGATGACCTATTTGACCAATTGAAGGGGGCCTAGTACTTCTCCAAGATAGACTTGCAGTCCAGGTTTCATCAATTGCGTGTCAGGAAGGAAGACGTGCAGAAAACAGCTTTTAAGACTAGCTTCAGGCACTATGAATTTCTCGTGATGCCATTTAGGCTCACAAACGCACCGGCTGTATTCATGGATCTCATGAACCAGGTGTTTCAGCTTTATCCTTACCGATTTTTCATCGTATTCATAGACGACATTTTGATATACTCAAAAAGTTAGGAAGATCACGAAGAACACCTACGAGCAGTCTTTGATACTCTACGGCAGAATTAGATGTTTTTGCAATTTCAAAAATGCGACTTCTGGAAAGAGAAAGTCAAGTTTCTGGGGCATATAGTTTCGAAAGAAGGGATCGTCGTGGACCTCACCAAAGTGTCCATGGTATAAGACTGGGAGCAGCCCGGTTCGATTACAGAAGTGAGGAGTTTTCTCGGGCTTGCTGGCTATTATCATCGATTTATCAAAGATTTCTCCAGGATAGCCCGACCGTTGTCCCAGCTCACTCAGAAGGACATTAAATTCACTTGAAACGAGAAAGAGGAGGCAGTCTTTTAGGAATTGCTGGACAAGCTAACATCCTCACCCGTACTTATGTTACCAGAGCAAGGGGCTAAATACACCATCTACACCGACACCTCTCGAGTCAGTTTGGGGTATGTACTTATGCAGAAGGAGAGGGTGATCGTTATGCCTCTCGACAGTTGAGGAACACGAAGAAAATTACCCCACTCATGATCTAGAGTTGGTGGCGGTTATCTTTGCGTTTAAGTTTTGGAGACACCACCTCTATGGAGAAGACTTCGAGCTCTTTTGTGACCATAAGAGCCTCAAGTACATCTTCACGCAGAGGGACCTGAATATGAGACAGTGCCGTTGGATGGAGATGTTGAAAGACTTCAAGTTTGAAGTCTCCTACCGCCCTTGCAAAGCCAATCTTTTAGCCAACGCATTGAGCCGCAAGAAAACCATGGAATTTGGTGGAGTTCGTGCGAGATTTCGAACAGAGACTAACGGTGGAAGAGCCATTTGAGAGTGTTGCTCACCTTCATGTGTAACCATTAATCGATGATCGAATATTGAGGCTCAGAAAGAAGATGAGCTATTGTTGAGAATGAAATAGTAGCTGGGTGACGCCGAAGAATCAAAATGGAGGATTGGCTTGGATGGAGGTTTGCGATATCATTGTCACCTATGCGTCTCGAACCTTCACAATCTGAGGAGAGAGGTTCTAGATGCCGCTCACAGTTCTAAGTTAGTAATGCACCCAGGTAGTACGAAGATGTATCGGGACATGAAGCGTTCATATTGGTGGGACAACATGAAGGCCCAAATAACAGAGTTTGTGTCCCGATGCCTTACATGTCAGCAAGTCAAGGCCGAGCACCGTCGACCCCCGGGTCTACTCCAACCCATGCCTATAGCCGAGTGGAAGTAAGATTTCATATCAATGGATTTCATTCATGGATTACCAAGAATAAGAAAAGGGCATGACTCTATTTGAGTAATTGTGGACCGGTTGACAAAATCGGCCCATTTCCTTCCGATTCGAGTTTTAATTCAGCAGATGACCTAGCCAAGCTGTACATCAAAGAAGTAGTACGACTACATGGGATCCCTTTAGAGATTGTGTCGGATTGAAACACATGATTCACGTCTATTTTCTGGACCCGAATTCAAGAAGCGATGGGGGTGAAACTGAAGTTTAATACTGCTTTACACCCTCAGACCAATGGGCAGACGAAACGAGTGAATCAGATACTCGAGGACATGTTGCGGGCATGCATGCTTGACTTCAAGGACAGCCAGGATAATTGCCTCCCCCATGCCAAATTTATCTATAACAACAGCTTCGAATCAAGTATTGGCATGACTCCTTATGAGGCTTTGTATGAACGCCCATGTCGGGCTCCACATTGTTGGGCGGAAGTCAGCGAAAGGAGTTTAGTTGGCCCAGACTTGGTTCAGGTGACCTCGAAAAAGATAGATATTATCAGGCGTCGACTCCTAGTGGCCCAGAGTAGACAAAAGAGTTACGCCGATATGAGACGGAGACATTTGTAATTCGAAGTTGGGGATCACGTGTTTCTCAAAGTTTCTCCAATAAAGGGAGTGCTCCATTTTGGCAAGAAAGGGAAGTTTACGCCATGATTCATTGGGCCTTTCTAGGTTCTAGATCGAGTGAATGTTGTGGCATACCGTCTCACCTTGCCCACACCACTCATGGGCGTGCACAACGTGTTTCATGTGTCGATGTTGAAGAAATACGTTCCTGACCCTACTCATATTATTAAGTGGGAGCAAGTGAAACTAAGAGAAGATGCTACTTATGTACTGCCGCCCACACGTGTTCTAGACAGAAGGGAACAAGTGTTGCGCAATAAGGTCATCCCACTCGTGAAAGTGTTATGGATGCATCACACCGAGGAGGAAGCCACTTCGGAGATGGAAGCTGAGTTCCGCAAGAACTATCCACAAATTCTCAAGTAATATGAAAAGGTACAAAATTCGAGGATGAAATTTTCTTTTAAGGGGGGTAGATTGTAACGTCCCGAAGAAATCCATACAGAGACCCAAGTTTGACCACAGGCGGAACCGCTTGAGGGCCATACCCGACTAGCTAATTACGACAAGATTTACGTAAATGCTAAGCATTAGGTAAATTAAGTTCGGGCCACCATTTTTACAAATGATGAGAGGCTAGGATCGCAAGTGTCACTGGCCCAACACCATCTGAAAACCCAGGGGAAATCCCGAGGGTCCCCCCCCCCCCCCTCGGGAGTGCCCTGAAACTCCGTAAGGGACCTAGACCGCACATCGGGGGTTTGCTAGCCATGAAACTATAAAGCAATGCCCTTCTTATTGGGATCGATGACCATCACGGGAGTCAAGCTTAGATGGTGTCCAGGATTGCTCAACTTGAGCCAAAGGACAGGTGCATAAGAAGCGTGGATACCCTAAAAGAAGAAGCTAAAACTTAAGTGAATTGGGTCGTTCACTCTTGTGCAAAGTTGAGAGCTTCGGACCGGCGGTTTATGACCAAACTTCACACGTACGGTAAGGATAATTCCCCACACACATCTGTATAACCTCAACCCGATTGAATATTACCGACCGTTAATCAGACACAGGCTTCCCATGACCGATCTGCTTATCCAATCGTACCAAAACTGTGTCCTAGCATTGATCCATTGATAGGGAACCTACCACATGGTATAGATGAGCCCGTGGGCCCTCCTGGGGGTCCCATTAGTTAGAAAGGACCACCCATAGGGTATAAATATCAAATTAAGTGGCCCTAGGGCCATTTACACACCATCTGGAGCTATAAATGACTCTCAAATCACCCATTTTCCTCTAAATACGAAATTGGGAACCCTAAGGTGAGAAAGAAAAGAGAAAGGAGAGATATAAGGAAGAGAAACATCGAAGGAGGGCTTGCTACGAAGGGTTACCCCACTTCCGTTTGACTCACAATTCTAACCACGACCACTCCCGCTATTGGAACTTATCTGACGATTATCTAGGATAAGACTACGAACCTTCCTTGTAGATGTAGGTCTTCAAATGGGTTTTCTCCAACCCTAACTAACCCGTGTGCTCATTTAGGTGGTCGACAATTCTTCCTTCGAAACATATTCATAGGAGCGAGTCCGAGTCGGACGTGCTACCAAAAGGTACGGGCTATAAATATTTAGGTTGTGATTTATCAATGCTATTATTCAGTTATGATTTATGATTGCTAAGGTGGAGTTTACTTGTTATCTTAAGTATGCTTAAATTTCTATTAAATAAATTGCAAGTTGTATCGTAGTATTACCTATGTGTTTGATTAAATGCCCGAATGAGTACATGATTGAGTTTCATTTCCAAATGTAAATACCATTTGTTCTAAATGCAACTTGAGTCAATTAGTATGAGAAATAGGACTACAAGAGTAGTTTAGGTAGCCGATAAATTTTCACATTTGGGTGACCGAATTAAGTTGGCTACCCTGAGTAAGTTCAAGCGATGCAGGTCGTACAGTGACTACCGACGTGGCTAAGCCACGAGGGGCGCTCACGCGCTCCATGCCGGTTACGTTAGTATGCGCCTGTACCAACCGAAATTGCCCAAAAACCGGCTAACCTATTTTATGTTCACCATGTATGATCACAACTATTTGAATCTAAGATACCCCCCTCACCATTGTGAAGATCCATCACTAATCATTATACTGCGATCCTCAAGACTCGTGAGCCACGTATGGGGGTATGAGACACCGTATCCGAGCTGTCGACCTACGATGGGGTGACGAGCCTTCCCGTAGTGGCCACAAGCATCACCTTTTTTCAACTTTCCTATCGTATGTATTTATCTAGGAGTGACGAACCTAGACGAATCAAGAACATAGGCGTAGGACTGTTGCGGTCGTCCAACGCCTAGTGATTCAGGTGGGATCGATGTTTAAAAGGGAGGTGTCCTAGCTTCCTCAAACTACTGAATGAATGGGCATAATTAATTACTCAGTTAAATAATCATTAAACGTATTGAATTAGCTTAGAATGTGACGAAACAGGCGTTAGAGTCGCGTGTTGAATTAGCTTAGAATGTGACGAACCAAGTGATCAAAGTCACATGTTGAGAGAGTGTTGTATGCTGAGGGCATGCATCATTTCATAAACTCCATCAATTGCATTAAAAAGAGTAATTAGGAAATATTAGTTTTACGTTACTTTATCATTCCTGTATTGGTAGACTTGATAACATACGTAACTCATGCTTTATGGGACCACTGAGGTGATCACTCACTCCCACTTTGAGACGGTATTTTAAAACACCAACTAGACACCAATGTAGATGCACGGACCGACGATGCCAATGTGCTGGAGCAGGCATTCATGGATGAGTTCTCCTACTTCCAGCTCTCGGATGGGCCGATGTCGGCCGCGCACTTCTAGACAGATCGTTGGGTGCCGCACAGGCTTGCTGGACGTTGTGTTTCTACATTTTATTTTCTTTTTGAAAATGTATATTCATTAAACCCAACCATGGACCATACTCTGGAAGAAACTTCAAATATATGTTTTAATTTACACATCTGCTTTGATTGCATTAAACCTGGAGTATGATATATTGTTTAGTATAATTCTATGCATGCCAAAATACTTAATGTAGAAGTAATTGGGAAATCAGCTTCCACAAAGCATAAATGATGTCCGGAATCTCGGGAGTTGAGCTTTACTCGGCCCTCAAAATTCAGGGCGTTATAGTGTTGCGTGCATGTGGGCATCCAAGGCATGTGGATTTTACCAAGTATCTAACAAGTGCAAGTGTACTTTTTTTATATTTTGCCAGCTGGTTAGCTGTTATGGGCGTCGCATGTTAGCTGAATACGCATCTCTAACTTAGAACTATGATAGGTTAGCTTGTCCACAGATTAGGTCATTAATGATTGATGATAGGCATCCAAGGCATGTGGATTTTACCGGACGAGTAACTTGTATGGATATACTTTCGAGCATTTTACTAGCTGGCTAGTTTACTATGGGCGTCCCTTTTTTTGCTTTGGATTTTTTCGGGCGGCTAGTCAGTATAGACGTGCCTTTCCGTACTTTTCCAGTGGGTTAGTCTTTAGGGGTCGTCGCATGCTAGCTAGATGCATGCCCCCAACCTTAGGTTTAGTTCTTACACCCCTAAGCATTAGATGGGATTCGCCTTATGTGATTTATATGCCAAATTATTACATTGCATCGCATGTATAAATATGTATACGAATTATATTTTGTAAATTACTATTTTAGTCATAACCTATACTTGGCTATTATGTCACATACTAATCTTAGGGATATTTCTTCACTATGCAGGCATCTGACCTCTTTCATTTGACATATGCAAGGATCTTAGGTATAGGGTGAAGCTATGAAGCGTTGTTTAGTGCCTAGCTAGGAGTAGAGAGAGTAGGACTTTTTCTTTGCTTGTTTAGTTTATGTTTCATATACTTGGTATATTGTAGTCGTGTATCCCTAACTAAAAGATTTGGATATATATACATTTTGAATGTTGACATTTTCCCTCTCTAGTTTAGTTATCTATACCAGTCTTTAGTTACCGTTGTATTGATATATGCAACTCTTATTTTTAATAATGATCTAAATGTCAATCTGACTACTTAGGCACGGGAGTAATGCTCTCACATGCATTTCTAATTAAAGTTCACACCCTGAACTCGGGATCTAAGTCTCGCTACTTGGGCGCCCGAGTTTAGAGCGTGACAACCAATCCCATCAAGACCCTTATATACGTCCAAATTAAGGAAATCCCAATGATTACCTCCCTTACACACGCCGGTTAACTAGATTTCAGGGCTAGTTTTCCCATTGGGCAAAGCTCATGCATGCATATGAGCTTAGCCATAAGGGAGCACGAATCACAAAGGGATAAGTAAAGGAGTCTTATATATACACATCTTACCCTTTGATGTAGAGCGAGCCACAAACCTATTCTTGACACAACTGGACCAAAAGGAGCTTGAATGAAATCGGACATAGTCTGTTAGATCTAGGCGGTCTTACGTATATCATGATGTGACTGGGCCCCAACTGCTTCTGGTTCAAAGAAATTCATTCTGGATAGAAAGAAATTGTCATTCAAAGTGTAACTGGAAATTGGCATACTAGTAATGTTATGGGATACATGACCTATCAATCTTTAGCGTTAGTTCGTTTCATAAGAAAATGCTTCCTTCCCATTCAAAATCGTGATTTTAGGAAAACTTTACTATTTTTAGTAATTTTTAATTTTTATGTATCTCCTTCTTTCTAGAGTTCTAGTATATAGAGTCATCTTAAGAATACCTTGTAATCATGATAGGAATAATCTATCACGATTTATTTAGGACTTTCTATTTTTAGTAAAATTTACTATTTCAAATAAATTCTAGTTTAGTTGAATTAGAACTTCTAATTCAGGTTTTGTTTTTTCTTTAAAAGTGAGGTAATGAGAAAGTCTAAGGATTATTGAATAATAAAATTTTGAACATTCCTTTTTAACCTCATGGATCCAAGAATAACCTCATGGATTTAAAGTTTTGCCTACTTGAAACGACTGATCTTTCTCATTACTATCCCGGGCTTTTCCTTATGTCATCCTCCTTTCCCATTCCCATGGTGCGAACTCATGTCTTTCATAAAATAAAAATTTTAAAAAAAGAGAAATATATATAATATATACACTTCAATGATTGCTACCGATCCATGAGTGAAATCCAAACGAGTCAAAGGATAAGATTTTTGTGGACAAAAATTGGTCTAACTAATGTTGGGTGCGTTGAGATGAGATAGAGACCCCCCTTTTTTTTTCACGAGTTTTTGTATGGTGAGGGATTTTTTCCTCCATCCTTCATGTGCATTCTGTACACTTGTATGATAGAAGCCGATGGCCTGTGATCCAGAGACATTCTTGTGCCTGGGGCTGTGTAAGGCCTACAGAGATGTCGGTGACAAATACACTCTCCCCGTCTATTTTGTAAGACCACAGTGGAATAAGAATCTAAAATTATGCAGATGCAAAACTCGTGTGAATCACACCACACAAAACACTGGGGATTGAAACACCTGGAGGATATATATATATATAGATATATATATATATATATAATATATATATATATATATATATATATATAATATATAAATATTATATATATATATATATATGGATGATGCGCACTTTGGATAGCATATAAACATCATGGTTAGCTCCAGTAAATTTTCAACTCTGAATCCAAAACTTAGGGGGCCATGAAAAAAGAAAACAGTTTCCTCCTTGATTTGCATCTATTTTCTATGGCCCACCAGAGTTTTACATCAGGGTGAAAATTGGATATATATATATATATATAGATATAATATATATTATATATATATATATATATAATATATATATATATATATATTATACACACCTTAGAAAAAACTGATTCAGCTTGATTGAGTTTGATGTAAGTGAAATCTCATCCAGCTGACCAAAAATCCAATCTAACCGAATTGACTCAATTGAGTTTCGAGTTTACTCAATGAGCTTTTAACTAATGGTCTTACCATTGGTGTCGATGATATTCTCCTCCTATCAGTTTTGGAATATGATAGACTGAGGCCAAGAGGCCCACTGATGCAGGCCAAAAGACAGCTCCTTTGATCCCCATCTTGCAGCGACATCCAAGGCCCATGACATGCCTCCATGGCAATGATGCATGTGATCTTATCATCATTGGATTCATTGATCCTGCCTATCAACGCTTCTAAGGCGCCCGGCATGTAGCTTAAAATACAGTCAAACAGCCTGTTTGAATCATTGCGGTCTTCGCCTGGTGCCATCCCGTCTGGTATTGCAACCAGACGAATACGTTCGTCTTCACGGTCTGTCTTCGGCAGTGCAGCCACCATGCGGGCATGACTGAACGCGGTGTTGACGAATGTGATCACGAACCCACGGTCAAGCAAGCAATAAGAAAGCTCCATGAGGGGTATGACATGGCCTTGTGCCGCGATCGGTATGACCAGAGCATGAGGGTGTCTTCCCATGGCCAGTACCTTCTACACTAGTGTGTTTGTGTGGAATTTTCACGGATGTATTTCCATCTATGTTCCCGTAGCTATTTATATGATTGGACGCCGATTGGCGGATACCCCAAACCAGTGGGATCGGTTTGGGTACGGCCCTAACCGTAGGGCCCACCTTGATGTATGTATTTTATATCCACTGCATCCATCGGTTTTGCCAGCTCATTTTACAGCATGATCCCAAAAATGAAGAAGATCCAAATCTCAGGTGGACCACGCCATAAGAAATAGTGGTGATTGAACGCCCACCAAAACTTCTTAGGACCCAAGTTAATGCCAACCGTAACGTTTATTTGCCATCCAACATGTTGATAAGGTCACACCAACGTGGATGAAAGGCAGAAAACAAACATCAGCTTGATCCAAAAGTTTTATGGTTCACGATAAATTTGGTCCACCATAAATTTTTAATGGTTAATCGCCACTGCCTCCCATGGAGCTAGTCCACCTGAGATTTGGATATACTTTATTTTTTACATCATGCTCTAAAATAAGTTACGGGTATATGACAATCGCTGCTTTAAAAGTCATGTCATGTAACACGCAATCTATTTGGCAGAGAAATCTTGCCTATCTTGTTAGCTGGACGCGGATTGCGTCCTACCCCCACCCGGACGGTAATCCGTCCGGGCAGGGCTCTGTGGAGCCCACAGTGATGTAACTGTTTTATCTAGCCATCCAATGATTTTTTCAGAAAATTTTAATTTGTGAACCAAAAATGAGGCAGAGGTCCAAGGCTTGAGTGGACCACACAAAGGAACCTGCACTGATATGACACCCACCGTTGAAACCTTTCTAAGGGCCCACGTGAGTTTTTTTTTTGTACATTAAAACCTTTCACAAGGTCACGGAGACGTGGATGAAGCGAAAACACAAATATCAGCTTGACCGTCCGAAACTCCTCTGGCTCTCAAGAAGCTTTTAATGGTGACGTTCAATCCCCACTTTGTGGTCCACGCCATAAGAAATAGTGGTGATTGAACGCCCACCATTGAAAACTTCTTAGGACCCACGTTAATGCCAACCGTAACTTTTATTTGCCATCCAACCTGTTGATAAGGTTACACCGACGTGGATGAAAGGCAAAAAACAAACATCAGCTTGATCCAAAAGTTTTATGGTTCACCATAAATTTTTAATCGTTAATCGCCACTGTCTCCCATGGAGCTAGTCCACCTGAGATTTGGATATACTTTATTTTTTACATCATGCTCTAAAATTAGGGGTATATGACAATTGCTGCTTTAAAAGTCATGTCATGTAACACACAATCTATTTGGGAGAGAAATCTTGCCTATCTTGTTAGCTTGAGTCATCGAAAATGATGTGGACCAATGAAATAGGATAGCACTGGGCCTTTAACACAGACACCTGCATTCAATCATAATTTATAAGTAACTTATATATTGATCGGGTTCTGGTTGGGTCAGGCAACCCAAGACTTCAGCCTCAGCCCGACCTAAGTTTTATCGGGTTGGCATTTGTATAGCCCAAGCCTGAAACTGAACCCGATACATCATGATTGAGCCCAATCCAATGTTGGGTCGGTCAAGTTGAACCCACCTGACTTTCAGCCCTACACCTAATTCGCTTCCTACACCAGGTATAAAAGCTCCATGCGCCCCAACATGATGTATGTGTTTAATCCAAATTGTCCATTCATTTTGCCAGCTCATTTTAGGGCATGAGCCTAAAACTGATGCAGATGCAAAGCTCAAGTGGACCACCCCACGTAAAACTGTGGGGATTGAACGCTTTAACATTGAAAACTTCTAAGGTCCCAACGCAATGGTTATTTTCCATCCAAGATGCTCATAAAGTCACGTGACCCTTGATGTCGAGTGGGTCGCAGACACTTTCATGGCAAAGGTGGGCCAAAGAAGGCTCGATCAGATACAAAAATGATCCAGACCCTCAGAACCTTAAAACAGTTGTATCTCACCAACCGGGATGAGTTTTGGACATATCATATATGATTTTAGGGTAGGAATAGCTACTTTAGCCAACCAACCCTTACAGTTGTCCATGCCAAATTTGTGAAATTCCACTAGATTGACAGTTGAAAGTCCATTTTATTTTCATTTTTACTATAAATAGTAAGTTTTAGTTTGAGTATAACTTTTGATTCTTTGAGTTGTGAAGTCGTGCCCAACATAAAAAGGGCTTAGAAAAATTAGGTGAATAACATGGTTAATCTAAATTGAACACTTATTAATTTTGGCCAAAACCATAAAGTCTAGTAGCAATGGAGGTTGTCTACTATTTATAGGAAGTCATGTTTTCAGTGTGTTTAAGTTAAAGTCTAAAACTCCGTCCTAAGTTATAGCTCATTATTTAAAGGACTGTAATTTTATTTTTTATCATCAATCAATTTATTTCAAATTTATTAGAAATTATTTCTACTTTTATCTCTTGGGGATTTGAGGAAGCTCTATGAGGAGTTCAGAGAGCTCCGTAGATTCTGAGTAGATATCCCCTTTTGAAGACGATGATCAAAGTCATCATGTCCATCCCTGTGTCAGTGATATCAGAGCAAGGACTCCCCTCAACCGATAACAAGTAACGATGGAATGGACCAAAATCCTATGAATAGTGATCCAAGAATTCATTATCCATTGGGAAAAAATGGAAGCTTTTCACCGAGAGAGTAAGTTGGCCATGCAATGGCTGCAGGCAACTGTCTATTGTATTGTAGATATGCTAATTCCACCCCGAGCCCAAGGCCATACTCAACTGCCCATTATCACTATACGGCACAACCCCGATTTCAGTAGAGCGCTTTCGGAGAGTAGAGCTACCCCAAATGAGTCAAGCTCCAGTGATAAGGACGTTGGTGGCGTTAGTGGCGTCGATGCCCGACGGCCGATCTATGGAAATGATTGACTAGATCGTGTGGAAAATGACTATCTAGGTAAGGCTAAACTTTCATGTTTTAATGGCTTATCACGTATTGAAGCCTTCTTCGATTGGTATGCTGAAGTAGAGTGGTATTTTGACTATCTGGTATGGTGCGTTCACTAAAGGTGGGGCCCGTGACTTAAAATCCAAAGCCACTGCACCTAAATAGTCCTGTCAAGAAGATTGTACCCGCTGACAAAGAACCAATGTATGAATAGGCATAGGCGCATATCCAAATCCAAAAAAAAAAAAAAAAGCAAAGGGATGTCCTGTCAATACCCAAAATGTCGTAGAAAGCGAATCGGGTGATAAGAATAGTAACCCCAAAAGCCCAACAACGATAAGGAGTATAGCCAACACTGCAGATCAAGGGCACCTGACGAAGCCATGTGGCCTCCCAACTGACTTCCCATTCTCAAAGATGGGAGAACATTCGACGATAAAGAGACTCACTGGCTTCAGTACCAAGAGGGAGTCTATCTACGAGGAGAGATAAGACATCAAACTAGTGAGAATTCGGCCGAGAGAGAAGCGGGGTCATGAAAAGGTGCTCCCGCAGCCACACCTAAGATGAAAGGAGAGAACCTCATGCATAGTTGGAAATAGTAAAAAGCCAAAAAGCAAAAGCTAGGGACAACCAAATACCTGAAGGAGAGAGAAACACCTCTGAAGAATGCAAGAATGACCAAGAGAGCACTTTATTAAGCCAAGGAAGGTCTCAACCAAGACCAGGGGAATAATGATCTGCCGAAAAAGAACACGACGAAGGGCATCAAAAAGAATCATCAGAGAGGATCGTCACCACCAGAAAAGAGCAGCTCCTCCAAAACACCAAATATCAATGCGTTCAGCCATTGCAGCTGACGAGCAGACCCATCACTTCCTCAACTGGTCAAGCAGCGATCATACAAAAGGTTGAGGGTAATCTTTAAATCGGACTCTTTCATCTGTCGAGACGGGGGAAGATACGACTCCCAAGAAAAATGCAACCCCATCAGGTGAGCTAGACCTCCAAAGAAGGACCCAACTCTAAGTCATTGAATGAGAACAAGTTCAAGAATGGAACCCAATCATATGACGCCACACTCAACATCCACCGGTCCAAGCGAAATCAATGAAGATGCAATATCTAGGAGATGAATGGACAAATAGGCACATGATTGGACTAAATCTGATTAAAAGAGGCCCACTAACAAGGCCCAACAAGTATGAGCCTAAAAGAAACAACCCACTGACAAGGTCTAAATGGGCTCTAACCTATTCGACAGGCCTGTAGACAAGGCCCACCCAATGAAGAAAATGGCCCAATGAGGTCACTAGATATGAGCTTAAATACAAATGGGCATTGGCCCATCTCACCACAAAAAAAAAGGGCCCGAGAGGGGTTATCGCCCGAACTGAAGGAAGGAAAGGAGGGGAGGGTGAAACCCTAACCCTAGAGTATCCATTGCCTCTACCCACTCTTCGTAGACGAACCTCCGTCAGACCTCAAAAAACAGGATAAGAAGGGAAAGGTAAATCCCACTTACTAATGATGGGTTAACAACCTTAATGATGCACACAAGCTTCATCAACATCTTATTGCTAATAATGGCTACCATTGATCCAAGTTCGACTGTCTCTAGATGGAAGAGGACCACAAAGAATGCCGACGTGAGCTTTAAATAAAGGGTGGGTTGTGCCATGGCTGCCAGTAACACAATCTCTTTTCCCTTTTTTTTCTAACCCTTTATTGGAGCTTGCTTGTAACATCCCAGATTTTCGCTATTTTGGATTTTTCAAAAACTCTTGAAATTTTTCAATATAATTAACTTATGTTGTCACTTACTAACCATTAACACTCGATGTTAGCATATACGTGGGTGGTACCAGTAAAGAACAGCACAAATTCAATTAATCAACTATAAAAAGCAAACGAATCCATCTGATCACTTAAGCATCGAGTTTAGCCTCGTGATTTGTTCACATAGGGCCCAAATCTAGTCGACCTATCACCGACTAAGTAAGACGACCATAAGTTAAAGATCTACCAAAGCCAAGACAACTAGGGGTCAGATGTTAATTAACAAACCAAAGTGACTCAATTATTCATTTAGCATATAAACCAACGATTTAGAGTGATTATGATCGAATCGCCATTTTTGCAAATTGTGAATAGGCTACATTATGAACATAGTTAATCCAAACTATAATCATTGCACACAAGAAATCTTAATACCTAATTCATTCCAGAAATGTCTGATTATTCAAACGAACTTTAGACCACGCGTTAGTAAGTCACTAGTTTTGAAACTATAGAATAATATCCATCTCACTGGGCTTGACGCCCATTGGGGGTGGCAAAAGAAGAAAGTTCCCAAAACTGTTCAACTTGGGCCGGAAGTCAAGTGGTTGAAACGCTTGAATCCCCTAAGCTGGAATCTGAAACTTAAGTGAAATAGATCCCCCACTCTTTCACGAAGTTGTGAAGTTGCGACTTTCCGGCCGTTAGATTGTAATTTAACTCGAGTTGTGAGTTAAAGATATTTCTCCACACATATCTGTATAGACGCGGCCCAGATCGATCATTAACGACTGTCGATCGTAAGTGGGTTTCACATGACTGATCGAAGCGTCTGATGGCCTCCCGGTTGTAACAAAACATGGATCCTATAGTGGGGCACTTGCTCCATGGTCTAGATAAACCAGTGGGCTTCCCAGAAGGCCCTGTAAGTCAAAAACACCCTCCCCCAGGGCAAGTTTACAGAAAAAGAGGCACCAAGGCTATTTGTGCACCTATTGACACTATAAATAGCCTTCATTTACCACCCCCTCATTCCCATACGATTTCTCATTTACAACAAGAGAGAGAGAGAGAGAGAGAGAGAGAGAAGAAGAGGGAGAGGAGGTGTAAGAAGGGGCTATTTGAAGAATTGAAGAATTCGCCCACCACCGCTAGCCTACAACCGTGTTGCACCGCCAGAATTGCCCTACAACAAGTAAAGGTAACTATCAACCTTTTTCTCGAGTTTTGGTCCTTAAGGGTCGATTGCATGTGCTCTTACGAGCTAACCACGCTAGTGTAGGGCGCTAATGAGTTAACTTACATAACCCTAGCCCTAGGAGCAAGTCAAAATCTGAAATACCAACCCAAGGTACAGACTATAGATGCTTAGATTGTTGTTTATCTATTTTACTGTTTCAGTTAATGATTTATGATTGCCAATTTAAAATTTGCATGATAATCTATGTATATTTCGATTTCAGTTAAATAAATTGCAAAGCTTAGCTTAGTGACACCTACGTGTTCTACGAAATGCCTGAATGAATATAATATTAAATTCTATTATTGAATGTAAATCCTATTGTCTGAAATACTCGTTGCATTGATTAGATTAAGAATTAGGACTACAAGAGTAGTTTGGTTAGTTGGAAAATTCCCGCATATGGGCTGACCAAGTTAGCTTGGTCACCTTAGACACATTCAATTGATCCGGGTTGAACACGGACGACTGTTCACTCCCCAAGTATAGGGTTGTGATGTAGTAATAAAACTCGGTAAGACCGAGGTCGAATCCAGAGGGACTGAAACTTGTACGTCTTCTGAAACTGACTAGAACTAGAATCGGAATAAGATATAATCTAAATCGGGTGATTGAATGAATGATGATGATGTGAAATAATTAACTAAAGCTTAATGAATTCAGAGGTATGCAATTAGGGATTCAGAGGATCCACTTGTAGAGATCAGGGAGATCTTACGCCTGCTTCACAAATCATGGAAATTAACTGAACTGACGTTGATATAGTTTTCAAGAGATGAAAGGTATATGAATTAGAATGGATTCCATCACCAAACCATGCCCAAGAGGCAAAGCAAACAACAGAATTAAACTAATTACCAACCAATCAACATGCTATGAGGGTTAGAAAAGGGTACCATCATCCAACCATGCCCAGGAGACGATGGTGAACAACAGGGCTTCCTGACATCATACACATAAAAAGAAGAAAGAAATACTCAAAGCCATCGCAGATCTATTGTAATTTTAGTCACAATAAACCATTAAAAAGTGAAAGTATTCCCTTAATAATCAACTAAAATTAACTTCAATTCATAAATTAAATTAAATGCATTGAGTAGAATCCCCCATCTCACTACAAGCTTCACCTCTTAGCCCTAGCTAAGAGGTTTAGCCTGACATCAGTAAGCTAATCTCTCAAAATAAATCAGTAAAACAAACAAACAAAAACAGTAAACAAATCTCTCTCTCCCTCACGTCCGTGAAAGCTTCGATCCCCTTTTTCTTTCTTTTCTCCTCTTCTTTATAGTAGCCGGAGGTTGGCCCGGAGTGTAGAGAGGCTGTATTTAGAAATTTCCCTTTCTTCCGCAAAAACGAAAGGCTTTGACGCAGCCTATTGCAGAACACGTACACAGCTGAGACCTCTTACGCAAAACAGTTTGCGATCAACCTTTCTGTGGTGCGAATGACTGACCAAATCCGTCAATCTGACTTCTTGGGAACGGTCAAAATCCACCAAGGCTCCATCTGGACGGATCGGATCGTCGATCCAATCATCTCCACGATCACACAATGGCCCACATCAGTCGGGTCCCAGACGCGCGGAAGCAGAGCCCGCGGACTGACGCTGTGATGGTTAGTGGGGTCCATAAACGTCAACGGTTGAGAAATCCATACCGTTCATTGCATTCTATTAGAAAAACTAGTTGGAAACGGATGGTTTTTTACTGGATTTGGTGTGGTCCACGAATAATTTCATTCCACCGTCCGACCGGCGTTTGAACCTCGTATATATGCATTGTTTGCTCAAAATCGGACTGCAGATCCTTGTGTGGTCGGTTTGACCACTTGAACTCATTGAATGGTGTGGATCATCAAAATATCAGGTGGTAGTGGCCCACCTGCATCCGTTTGTAAGAACGCTGGCGAAAGAAGAAACGAAAATGGAAATTTTCGTTTTTTACGTCGGTCAAAGGCTATCTGACCGTCTTTGATGGATTGGTGTACCGCGAGTGCACAGGTAGGTTATGCACACCCATCTCAGATGGGGTCCACATGCGATGGTTCTGAGCAATCTTCTCCGTCCATCCGTTTCCTCAGATAATGTAAGGGGTCGAACCCAAGTTTGAAGCATATCCAAAGATCAAGTGAGCCCCAATTCACAGATCAATGTGCTGATTTGTCCGTTGAGCCACTTCCACAGCGATCCAATGGCTGAAATTTGATATGTACAGTTAATTTATAGTCCTCAGGCCATGTATGTAGTTTCGATCCAAACGGATGGTGGAAACCCTGTGATCTTGCATTCTGGATGGTTTTCGGGCCACTTGAGCTTCAGTTTCTCGATTTTCTCTGATCTTTGGCATGTAAATCCATCGATCTTGGTCCTCTAGGGTCTGTCCCTTGCCTTTGGTGTCATTAGAGCGTTAAATCCATGCGTTTAGCACCTTTTTCCAATCCAAGCTCGTAAATACACCCTGCATCACAAACACAAATAAATTACAACATTAAACAGTATCATGTTTGTAAATCCAAACAATAACTGGGTCTGATATGCAATATTTAACCCTCAACACAACCCCCAACCAGCATCTTGCTAGTCTCGAGCAAACTATGCGAAAAACAAGTTGAGAATTACAGGAGAATTTCTATGAACTCGAGTGATTTAAGAAAAATAATCTAGATACGAGACTTCTAAGACTTGTGAATGTTGAGCATTAATCTCTCTTAGACTTGAGTGCACGGTAAACTTTATAGTCATGTTCAAAGTATCAATCCATTAATTAGAAAAAAAATAAAAAAAATTTAAACATCGAGTTCCATGGGTGTATAGTGTAGTCTCGACTTATCATCATTAAGAGGTTCAATCGTTAATTTACATGATAACGTTGATGACCAACAAGAGAAATCATGACAACCAAAACGTAACTTAAAACTTTCCTCACAGATCATCCTTTCATTCTTTTAGCTTTTGATTTTTTCATTAGAAGTAACGCCAAGAAAGGGAATCACATCCTCACCTATAGGGAGCAAACCTATGGTGAAGACTGTACACCCATCCCTTTTCACATATCATCCATGGAGAATTAAATCTACACCTATAGGGAGCAAACCTATGGTGAAGACCATTCGCCCAATCCTTTCAATTTCTCAGGTTGGTTCCTTTCAAGCTTAGTGGTCACCAAGTGGATCCTTTAATATTGACTAAAACCTCAATGTGTAAGCGAGATGTGACATGTGAAATCATGATTCAAACAATGTTTAAAACTTCTAATCATGGATTGATAATTCGAACACAACCGTGGAATGCATCAGACAGCTAAATCCAAGAGTTGTAAATCACCAACATTTTGTATCTTATACTTCCCAAATCATGACTATCTTTCAAAATCACTTCGATTTTACACGAAAGTCTAGAAAAAGTTGAAAATTTTTCACAAATTTCGCTCAAGATAAAGAAAACACTGATTACGTAACCAAATCTCCCACCCCCAACCTGAAATTTACATTGTCCTCGATGTAAAAGATATATGAGCATGTATGCATATGGGACAACGAAAGTAAACGAGAAGTGATGGGAAGATAGTACCTGGATGAAGGAATCAAGAAGCTTTCCCACAAAAATCTTAGCATGAAAGCAAGTCAGCATAAGAGAGAAACTAACAAAAGCAAACTATCTTCAAACAATGTAGAGAGCAAACTAACCTAATGGCATAAAACCGTCTATCCTAGAACAACATAAAGCAAACTACCCTAGTCCTATGAAAACAAGGAAAAACTAATCGATCATGTCGCAAGGTTCCTCTTCTGGCCAGTATCGTGATAAATTTCTCAGTAGGTTTCTCAACAGGATCATCCAAAAGCCCTTTTTGCAATAGACTTTGATGCCATGGAGCATGAATGGCCAGGGAAACTTATGTACCTCATCAAAAGTTTGTCGTTGATTCGCCTGAGGTATCCAAAGTATATATGATTCACCTGTGTCAGAAAAAGTCTCAAAGTTAGTATCTCATGGTGAATCAGAGACTACAGGCAGATAAAATTCAGAGAAATTTTCAGGAAGTAATGTAGTCTCAATGCATTCCAAAGTTCCAGGCTTCGGTTCAATTTTCAGCTCCTCTTCCTTTAGTGGTAAACATTCAGGGTCTGGGGAAGGAGGGGCTTCAGAGTGAGGGTTCTCTCGGTCAGTGATGACTTCCGAGATGTTGTCTTGCAAGGCATCCACTCTTTCTTTTGACATGAGATCGTTTGAATCTACAAAGTGTGTGTCAAGCAATCATCCAAAGAGTTGGGAAGTTCAGCTAAGCGTGACTTATTTTCCACGTTGGAACTCGTGATGATTTGTCCAAGGAATCCATCATCCTTGAAAGTGATGGAGGTACGCTCTCTTGCTCCAGTCCTGCACTGGCAGATTGAAAATCAATAGGGGAAGCATCGATGTGGTCACTCTGTTCATTGAAACTACTCAGTCGAGGTGGTAAATCGTAAAAATTTGACAGTTCAGATGGCGACCTCAACTGGGTGGTTTCAATTTCAAGAGTCATATTAAGTGGCTCATCCATCTCCCGAATCATATCATCATTCCATTCAGGGGAGTAGTCTAAGCATGCCTCACAAAGGTTGGAAGGTTTAGGTGAAAGTGGTTCATCCTCCACATTTAAATTGGCCATGTCAGATAGGTGGAGTAGAACTTCTTGTGTCTCGTGATCACCTTCGTGGACCATAATTGAAGTTGATTCCAATGAAACTTGTGTTGTGCTCTCATGAATCTCATCCCAATACTTCTCAGCTTCCAATTCAGTGCAGTACACACTTGGGATGGGGTCTCTTTCCTCACATTCTATTCCTAAATTCGGTTGAGGTTCGAATAAACTGACCTCTACCTCATCATTGAAATCCTATATGTCATGTGAGTGGAGTGTGTCATCATCACTGTATTTGAAAGATATCCATGTATCTTCACCATTCTTTGAACAGTCATCGAGATCGACTCCTCGCGGAATTGAACCGTATGCTCATTAATGTAATCCAACTCCTTATTCCAAATTCCAGATTTCGTCAAAAGCTAGTGAGGATGACTTTCCTCGCATTGTATTTCTGGATTGGATTGTAGTTGGGATGAGCGAGCTTCCTCTATCCTATCGAGGCGCGAATTGAGTGATTCCATTGCTTTTCTAATTTCCACAAGACACTCCATGTTATGCTGAAATGAATTCTCTTGGATCGTTTCTAGTTGGTTCTCAAAGGTAGGGTATCCAAGAGAATAATCATTGCAACATGCTGTTGGTTCATCTTCCCAGTTTTGATGGTTCCACTAGTTATAGTCATTTTGATCATACATGGGAGGATATGATGGTTGATAATAATCCTCATTCTCATAATTATGATCGTATACAACCCTATTAACCGATGGAACATAATGTTCTAGTCGGTTCTCAATGTCTGTTCTCGATGGGGAAAAATCTTGAGGTATACGTTGAATTCCACAACTCTCAGGCATTCCCCAATATCTCTTATCCAACTCAGCATATGCACGTACCCACGCTTCCATGGTAGAACCCTAACTCTGAGTCTAATCTTAAAATAAAAGAAAAAAAATCCTACTACAATAAGAAACCTAGAAATAGAAAGAAAAAGAATTAGAAAGAAGTTACCAAGTTGGGAATTCCTATGTTAAGGTCCTACAAAAGAAAACAAAAGAAATTAGTTCCTAAAAATAGAAATTCTACAGTTAGAAAATTCTGAGATGGAAATAGAAAGTTAGTTTCTAACACAAAAAGGAAGGTTTCCTAAACCTAGAATTGGAAAGTTTCTAAAAATAAAGGAAAAATGAGTAGTTTCTAAAATTGGGAAGAGTTTCTAAAAGGGAAAATAACTAACCTAGTTTCTAAAAACAAAAGAGAAAAGTTCTAAACCTAAAGTTAGAAAGTTCTAAATTAGAAATCCTAATCCTAAAATAGAAAGTAATGTTAGTTTCTAAAAAGAGAAAATTTTCTAAAATTGAAAAATAGAAAATTAAAAGAAAGCCTAGAATTAGAAATTTTCTAAAACTCAAACCCTATTTGTAAAAATAGGAAAAGTAGAGGAATTAGAAAGGGATAACCAAATTAGAAGTTATGTCAGGATCCTACAAAACAGGAAAGCAGGTTAGTTTCTAGGAATCAGAAAAGTTCTAAACCTAAAGTTAGAAACATCCTAATCTTAAACTAATTCTAAAACTAGTTAACCTCAGAGAACGTAGCCGTCAGTCCCTGGCAACGGCGCCAAAAACTTGTTCACTCCCCAAGTATAGGGTTGTGATGTAGTAATAAAACTCGGTAAGACCGAGGTCGAATCCACAGGGACTGAAACTTGTACGTCTTCTGAAACTGACTAGAACTAGAATCGAAATAAGATATAATCTAAATTGGGTGATTTGAATGAATGATGGTGAAATAATTAACTAAAGCTTAATGAATTCAGAGGTATGCAACTAGGGATTCAGAGGATCCACTCGTAGAGATCAGGGAGATCTTACGCCTGCTTCACAAATCATGGAAATTAACTGAACTGACGTTGATATAGTTTTTAAGAGATGAAAGGTATATGAATTAGAATGGATTCCACCACCAAACCATGCCCAAGAGGCAAAGCAAACAACAGAATTAAACTAATTACCAACCAATCAACATGCTATGAGGGTTAGGAAAGGGTACCGTCATCCGACCATGCCCAGGAGACGATGGTGAACAACAGGGCTTCCTGACGTCATACACATAAAAAGAAGAAAGAAATACTCAAAGCCATCGCAGATCTATTGTAATTTTAGTCACAACAAACCATTAAAAACTGAAAGTATTCCCTTAATAATCAACTAAAATCAACTTCAATTCATAAATTAAATTAAATGCATTGAGTAGAATCCCCCATCTCACTACAAGCTTCACCTCTTAGCCCTAGCTAAGAGGTTTAGCCTGACATCAGTAAGATAATCTCTCAAAATAAATCAGTAAAACAAACAAACAAAAACAATAAACAAATCTCTCTCTCTCTCACGTCCGTGAAAGCTTCGATCCCCTTTTACTTTCTTTTCTCCTCTTCTTTATAGCAGCCGGAGGTTGGCCCGGAGTGTAGAGAGGCTGTATTTAGAAATTTCCCTTTCTTCCGCAAAAACGAAAGGCTTTGACGCAGCCTATTGCAGAACACGTACACAGTCGAGACCTCTTACGCAAAATAGTTTGCGATCAACCTTTCTGTGGTGTGAATGACTGACCAAATTCGTCAATCTAACTTCTTGGGGACGGTCAAAATCCACCAAGGCTCCATCTGGACGGATCGGATCGTCGATCCGATCATCTCCGCGATCACACAATGGCCCACATCAGTTGGGTCCCAGACGCGCGGAAGTAGAGCCCGCGGACTGACGTTGTGATGGTTAGTGGGGTCCATAAACGTCGACGGTTGAGAAATCCACACTGTTCATTGCATTCTACTAGAAAAACTAGCTGGAAACGGATGATTTTTGACTGGATTTGGTGTGGTCCACGGATAATTTCATTCCATCATCCGACCGGCGTTTAAACCTCGTGTATATGCATTGTTTGCTCAAAATCGGACCGCAGATCCTTGTGTGGTCAGTTTGACCACCCGAACTCATTGAATGGTGTGGATCATCAAAATGTCAGGTGATGGTGGCCCACCTGCATCCGTTCGTAAGAACGCTGGTGAAAGAAGAAACGAAAACGGAAATTTTCATTTTTTACGTCGGTCAAAGGCTATCTGACCGTCTTTGATGGATTGGTGTACCGCGAGTGCACAGGTAGGTTATGCACACCCATCTTAGATGGGGTCCAAATGCGATGGTTCTGAGAAATCTTCTCCGTCCATCCGTTTCCTTAGATAATGTAAGGGATCGAACCCAAGTTTGAAGCATATCCAAAGATCAAGTGAGCCCTAATTCACAGATCAATGGGCTGATTTGTCCGTTGAGCCACTTCCACAGCGATCCAATGGCTGAAATTTGATATGTACAGTTAACTTATAGTCCTCAGACCATGTATGTAGTTTCGATCCAAACGGATGGTGGAAACCCTGTGATCTTGCATTCTGGATGGTTTTCGGGCCACTTGAGCTTCAGTTTCTCGATTTTCTCTGATCTCTGGCATGTAAATCCATCGATCTTGGTCCCCTAGGGTATGTCCCTTGCCTTGGTGTCATTAGAGCGTTAAATCCATGCGTTTAGTACCTTTTTCCAGTCCAAGCTCGTAAATACACCCTGCATCACAAACACGAATAAAATACGGCATTAAACAGTATCATGTTTGTAAATCCAGACAATAACTGGGTCTGATATGCAATATTTAACCCTCAACAACGACCGACAGTGGCTAGGCTATGCGGGGTGCTTACACCCCATGCCAGTTGTGCCGGTGTTCACCCACGTTAACCAAAATTATCCAAAGAACCGACTAACATTATATGTGTTCACCATGTACAACGAAACTGTTTGAATATGTGACACCCCCCTTACCAATTGTGAAGGTCTACTAATAACTGTTAGTGTCATGATTCTTAAGACTCGTGAGCCAGGCATGGTGGTATGGACACCATGTCCACGCTGTTTGCCTATACTGGGGTGCAGGCCTCCCCGTAGTTACCACGAGCATTATTCTTACAATTTGTCTTTCGTATGTTTTCAACTGGGAGTGACGAACCCAGATGGATCAAGGAATATAGGCGTAGGACCGCTACGGCCATCCCTTGCCTAGTAATTCAGATGAGACGAATGACAAAAAGGGAGTGTTGAGATGTGGAGCCACATTTGGGGGCAGCTCGACCAGTCGAGTGCCCTGCTCGACCAGTCGAGGACTAGCTCGACTCAAAGTCCAGCAAGCATCGGTTTTTGGGTTTCGTGGTACTCGACCGGTCGAGGCCCATGCTCAACTAGTTGAGGGACTGCTCAACCAGTCGAGTAGCCTGCTCGACCAGTTGAGGTTACGCAGATTCGTTTCCGGATTTGATGCGGACTGTGGATTTTTGAGTCGGTTTTCCCAGAGGTACAAAGGGAAGTTGCCTAAACTATAAATAGGTGTCCCTAGGGCTTTTCTAGGGTATGGAAAATAATTCTAAGGTGTGGGCAAAGGGTTTTCTCTGTACTTCAAAGGGAGAGGTTAATATATTGCCTTGTAATCTTCGTTTTTCTTTATAGTGGAAGTTTGCATCCGTGATTTTTTTACCCTTGTTGGGGTTTTTCCATATATATCTTGTCTTGTGGTTTGTTTGGAATGCTTTGATTCTTTTTCTAGTTTATATTTCTTTTTGTTTATTGTTTGTGGGTGAGACTGGAGATTGGATCTCGGTTCACTGCGTTGTTGGCGTGCTGCGCAACAACTAGTATCAGCGCTATTAGTTTTAGTTCTATTGGAGCGATGACGGAAGAAGGGAAGACTAGAATTGAGAAGTTTGATGGTTCAAACTTCCCCTTCTAGAAGATGCAGATGGAGGACTATCTGTATCAGAAGGACCTCTATATTCCTCTAGGAGGAAAAGAGAAGAAAACATAAAAGATGACAGATGATGAATGGTTTTTATTAGATCGAAAGGCTTTAGGAACGATCCGACTCTCTATGTCTAAGAGCGTCGCCTTCAATATATCCAAGATGAAAACTACAAAAGAATTAATGGAAGCCCTAACCACCATGTATGAAAAACCTTCAGTGTCCAACAAGGTTCATCTTATGAAACAGTTATTGAACATGAAGATGTCAGATGGTGGGAGCGTAACTGAGCATCTAAACGAGTTCAATACAGTCACGAGCCAATTGAAATCCGTTGACATTGTTTTCGAGGATGAGGTCAGGGCGTTATTGATCATATCCAGTCTGTCAAACAGTTGAGATGGTTTGGTGATTGCTGTGAGCAGTTCTTCAGGGTCGACAAAGCTAAAATTTGATGATGTGTTTGCTCTAATTCTCAGCAAAGAATCTAGAAGAAATGCATCAAGAGTTTCAAGGGATTCAGGGAATGCTCTAAACGTTGAAGGAAAAGGAAGATCGCTGAACAAAGGAGGCAATAAACACGGATGTTATAAGTCGAGGAAGAAGTCCAAGGGACTGAAAGACAAAGACAGGTGTTGGCATTGCGGCAAGAAGGGGAACATGAAACGTGATTGCAAGGCGCTTAAGAAACAAGGAGTCTCTCAAGGCGGGATGGATTCAGTGAATCTATCTAAGGAGAGTGACACAGAGGCATTGATCTTGTCTCTTGATGCGAGAATGAGTCTTGGGTCATAGACTCGGCGGCTTCAGTTCATGCCACTTCATGTAAGAAAGTTTTGCGTAATTATGTATCAGGTGACTTCGGGAGAGTCTACCTGGGTGATGATGAGCCGTGTAGTACCGTTGGAAAGGGAGACGTTCATATAAATCAGAAAGACGAAACGACTTTGAAATTGAAGGATGTCAGACATATACCGAGTTTGAAACGGAACTTGATCTCAGTAGGGCAGTTGGCCGATACTGGTTATGTGACGACATTCACCAGTGATTCCTGGAAGATTAATTACAAAAGGTGCCTTGGTGATATCTCGAGGCAAGAAGAAAGGTACTTTGTACGTGACTTTAAGATCATATAATTCACTCGCAGTCGCATCAACTGGAGTAAATGGGTAGTTATGACATCAGAGGTTAGGACATATGAGTGAAAAGGGGATGAAAGTGCTATTGTCAAAAGGGAAGCTACCAGGGCTGAAGTCTATTGACTTGGAATTCTGTGAGGACTGCGTGTGTGGTAAGCAGAAGAGGGTAAGTTTCAAGAAGACAGGATGCGCTCCAAAGACACATCTGTTGGAGTTTGTACATACTGATGTGTGGGGACCGACATAGGTATTATCTCTTGGTGGCTCACAATATTTTGTTTCTTTTATTGATGATGCTAGTAGAAAACTGTTGGTCTATTTCTTAAAGCATAAATCTGATGTATTTGATGTATTTAAGAAGTGAAAAGTTACGGTAGAAAATGAGACAGGTAAAACAGTAAAATGTCTCAGATCAGATAATGAGGGAGAATATTGTGATAAGAGATTTGAGGATTGTTGTGCAGTAAATGGAATCAAACATCAGAAAATGATTCCATGGACACCGCAACAGAATGGTGTGGCTGAGCGCATTAACAGGACCATCCTTGAGCGTGTCAGGAGCATCAGGTTATATGCAGGGTTGCCCAAGACCTTATGGGGCAGATGCTGTGAATACTGCCGCATATCTCATCAATAAAGTCCCTCAACACCATTGGATGGTGGGCTACCAGAAGAAACATGGACTGGCAAAGAAGTGAACCATGCACATTTCAGAGTGTTCGGTTGCACTTCATATGTTCACATTGATGCAGAGCACAGAAACAAACTGGATGCGAAGTCCAGAGGTGCACGTTTATAGGCTACGGGCAGCATGATTTTGGATACAGATTTTGGGATACAGAAAATAGAAAAATCATCAGAAGCAATGACGTAGTCTTTAATGAAAAAGTTATGCATAAGGACATTATGCAGGAAAATAAGGCCGAGGAGAAAGAATTCGTAGAGTTGGAAGAGTTACCGGACACGGAAGCGTCACAGTATGATCATGCACAGGAGCATTATGAGGCAGAGCCGCATACACCGGTTGTGAGCAGGTCTACTCGGGAGAGGAGACCCACAGTCCGATACTCACCCTCCTTACATTATCCACTGCTGACAGATAATGGTGAACCAGAGTGTTTTGAAGAGGCATTACAGTCTGATACACAGGTCAAGTGGGAGCAGGCCATGAATGATGAGATGGACTCTCTTGAGTCTAATCGTACATGGGAGCTAGTCACTCTACCCAAGGGTAAGAAAGTTTTCATAACAAGTGGGTTTACAGACTAAAGGAGGAGCGTGATGGTTCGAAACGGTACAAGACTAGACTGGTTGTTAAAGGGTTTCAACAAAAGGCAGGTATCGATTTCACTGAAATATTTTCACCGGTAGTGAAAATGTTTACGATTCGCATGGTCTTGAGTATAGTGACTACAGAGGACTTACATCTAGAGCGGTTAGATGTTAAGACAACCTTTCTTCATGGGGACCTTGAAGAAGATATATATATGCATCAGCCGACAGGATACGTGGCACCAGAAATGGAGAACAAAGTGTGTAGACTGGAGAAGAGTCTATATGGCTTGAAGCAGGCCCCGAGGCAGTGGTACAAGAAGTTTGACAGTTTCATATAGGGAAATAGTTTTAGGAGATGTCATGCAGACCACTGTTGTTATTTGAAGAAGTTTGATACGTCGTACATCATTCTTCTTCTGTACGTTAATGATATGCTTGTGGTCGGTTCAAGCATGAAGGACATCTCAGATCTCAAAAGACAACTGTCTAGAGAATTTGCCATGAACGATTTAGGAGCTGCAAAATAAATCCTATGCATGAGGATAAAGCGTGACAGGGAAAACAAGAAACTGGTTTTGTCACAGGCAGAGTATATAGCCAAAGTACTTGATCGATTCAATATGGGAGGTGCTAAGCTGGTTATCACTCCAATAGCCAAACACTTCAAGCTATCTAAGGAACAAGGGGCAAATACGCATGAGGAACGGAACAACATGGCTAAAGTCTCATACGCGTCAGCTATTGGGAGTCTCACGTATGCTATGGTGAGCACGAGGCCAGACATTGCTCAAGAGTGGGAGTTTTTAGCAAGTTCATGAACAACCCCGGGAAGGAACATTGGGAAGCTGTGAAGTGGATCTTCAAATACTTGGTAGGTACTAAGGATGTAAGGTTGTGTTATGGAGGATCAGAAATTAAGCTATAAGGCTACGTGGATTCAGATTTGGCAGGAGATATCGACAGCAGAAGAAGCACAACAGGTTATGTTTTTTCTTTGGCTAGTGCTGCAGTCAGTTAGATCTCTCAATTATAGAATATAGTATCTATTAGTACGACGGAAGAAAAATATGTTGCGGCTACAGAAGCGTGCAAGGAGATGGTGTGGATGCAAAGTTTCATGGAAGAGTTGGGTAAGAAGCAAGCAGATTGCAAGCTATACAGTGATAGTCATAGTGCAATACACTTGGCTAAGAATTCAATCTTTCATTCAATGACCAAGCATATTGCCATCAGATATCACTTCATACGTTCGTTATTGGAAGATGAATCGATTGCTCTAGAGAAGATTCATACAAGTGAGAATCCTGCGGATATGCTGACCAAGGCGGTCACACGAGAGAAGTTGAAGCTCTGTTCAGCTTTGATTGGTCTTCAGGCTTGAAGATGAGGAGGTGGTGCACTCCGGATGTAAAAGACGAAGGTTTATGACGATGTGTCTCCAAGTGAAAGATTGTTGAGATGTGGAGTCCATTTGGGGGCCGCTCGACCGGTTGAGTGGCCCACTTGACCAGTCAAGGACTGGCTCGACTCAAAGTCCAACGAGCATCGGTTTTTAGGTTTCGTGGTACTTGACCGATTGAAGCCCATGCTCGACCAGTCGAGGTTACGTAGATTCGTTTCCAGATTTGATGCGGACTGCGGATTTTTGAGTCGATTTTCGCTGAGGTGCGAAAGGAAAGTTGCCTAAACTATAAATAGGTATCTCTAGGACTTTTCTAGGGTATGAGAAATAATTCTAACGTGTGGGCAAAGGGTTTTCTCTGTACTTCCAAGGGAGAGGTTAGTATATTGCCTTGTAATCTTCATTTTTCTTCATAGTGAAAGTTTGCATCCGTGGTTTTTTACCCTTGTTGGGGTTTTTCCACGTATATCTTGTCTCGTGGTTTGTTTGGAATACTTTGATTCTTTTTCTAGTTTATATTTCTTTTTGTTTATCGTTTGTGGGTGAAACTGGAGATTGGATCTCAGTTCACTGCGTTGTTAGTGTGCTGCGCAACAGGGAGGTACCCCAGCTTCCCCAAATTGCTGGATGAATAAGTTTAATTAATCACTTGACTAACATAAGCATGCACCACACCACATCTCACTAGAATAGGATGTGATGAATCAAGTGTTGAGATCGTGTGTTGAGGAAGTGTTGACATTTGCGAACCTGGTGTCGAAGTCATGTGTTGAGGGAGTGTTAGATTGTAAGTGCATGCATCATTTTATAAATCACATTATGTGCATTAACAAGAGTAATTAGGAGGTTGTTGCTTACATTGTTTTATCATTTCCTGTACAGATAGACTTGATAACATGTGTTACTCATGCTTTATGAAACCACTAAGTTGATCACTCACACCCACTCTGGGACGTGTGTTTTAAAACACTAACCAAACACTGATGTAGACGCAGGGACCACTGAGGCTGATGCATTGGACCAGGCTTGCATGGACAATGAGGAAGAGTTCTACTTTTTACTTTCAGACTGGCCAATGTAGACGACGTACTACTCGGTAAGGAGCGTCGAGCACTTGAGTTTTGCTGGACGTTATAGTGCCACATTTTTGTTTAATTGTAGAACTGTATATTGGACCCAGTTGTGGACCCATACTCTGGATACTCGTACTACATGCGTTTTGATTTATTTAATCGCCTTAATCATGCTTATCCTAGAGTATGTTACATTATTCAGTATAATTTTATGCATGCCTAAATACCAAATGCAGAAACAGTTGAGAAACTATCTTCCGCAAAGCATAAGTGATACCCATAATCTCGAGAGTCAAGCATTCACTCGACCCTCGAAATTCAGGGCGTTACATTGTTGCTGGCCATTAATGGCTGTCGCGATCTTCATCAACAACAACAAAGATGTGACCTCGGAGAGCGGCGGTGAAAGGAACCCTATGGATTCCGGCTACCCCTGTCCACCACCAGCAATGCATCTGGCCCCAAATGTTGACCCATTATCTTGATGTTATCGGTAATCGACAACAAGGGCCATTCCGACAACAATACCATTGTAGCCAATTTTCTTTCCTTATTGATTTTTTTGTTAACATTATCGCTGAAATCTAATGTATATGATTGGATCTGAGCATTGCATAATGTAATTGCCGAATGCAATGAAGTTGGGTTTGGTATATTAAAAAAAAAAAAAAAAAAAAATGCACTCAATTCAACTACAGAGGCCATAAGCTGTGCGGGCACTGTCAGGGTTTTCGTTGATTGGGAAGCCATAACATATGAAGAACCATACCCATGGCCCAGATCTGATTAGCACAAATCCAACCCTAAGGTTCTATATATAATAATTCAATAGGGTGAACTGATCTGCCATAGTCGATGCACAGTTGGCTCTTATACCAACTGTAAAACTATATGCGGAATTACAAAGGACCATGCTATGCATCGAATATGGAGATCATGAACTGAAAATGAAAGGTGTACTTGATTGGGACACCATCGTTATAAGCTTGATGACATAGTCTTTTGCACCTTACACCCTTAGAGAATCACTGATAGGATAGAAGCGCATCTATATATGGAGGATGGGGACACCAGCCCTGTTTATATAATCTAGAGGGTTGAGGAGTTTTAAACCCATCAAAACTCCTCCCTAAGGCTCCACATGAATTTAGTAATCCTAGTTCTACTTGAACCACAATATGTGTGATACAGTTGTAGCGCACCACTCCTTACATAATTTTAGATGTATAACAACTAAGTGGGGTCCATTGGTATTCCTGATTACACTATCCAACCCTCAGGACAATACAGACCGCTGATCAATAAAGCCCACTTTATAAAATTCTTACAACATTCATGTACATGTCTAGTCCATTTCCCCATCCTAAGAGGTCTATCATAGGAATGGTTTGGATTATTGAAATATGTCCCGATATCAAAACGCCTATATAAGTCCATAAAAATCTCTCTCTCTCTATTCTTATTTCTTAATGTGTTTTTTTTTTTAATGATTGGAATGGTAAAAGAAGTTCAGAGTACCAATTACATTTATATATATTGGAAATCTTCTTCAATGATATTGGATGGTATTTTGTGTGAGATTGATGATAAGAAAAATATCCAGTCTACCATATTCACTTTCCTTGAATGTCCTTCCCATAAACCCCAAAGACCTTATTTCTCGAGGCAGCTAATACCTTTTTTGTAACATAGGTGTGGAACATCCAATTCATCAAAAAGATTGGGCCTCACTATGAGTATCATTTTGTGCAAAAATAGTTCAATCCACTGTCAAGTGTGGCCACACTTATATTTTTATTTTTTTCATTTTATTGGTGGCTATGCATTTCTTTATACAGTATGCCCACCTAATGAGTGAATAGGACTAATTTTAATACCAATTGATGATCTGGTGAGATCAACTTATTGGATGAATTGGATGTTGCATAGACATGATAGTTTGGGACTTACATGTCGGTTTATCGATAACTCATTGTCTACTTGGTTGGATGTATAGACAACACTATGAACTTGGAGCTTCTTACAGGATTTTCTTGGGTAAAATGGTCGTTTTAAATTTCAAGTGCTGGCAATACATTTGATGAACACCATCTCTTGTCCAAAAAATGTGCCTAAATCACAAATTTTATTTTTGGGGCCTATTTGGATACAACCAAATAAGTTACTTTTAACTTATGGTAAGTCATTGAGTTATTTTTTTTCACTTAAGTTAGTTTGGCAAACATGATTACATAAATAACTTGTGCTTAAAGCTATTTATCCTAGGGTTTTTTTTTTTTAGCTCTTTGATTTTTCATCTCTCCCCATATGAAAGGAGGCCCTACATGGGGCTCTCTCTCTCTCTCTCTCTCTCTCTCTCATGAAAGGATGCCCCACATGGACTGTCCACATTGAAGGTGGGGTCCACACGATGGACGGTCCAAATCAAAGGTGAGCCCCACATTATGTGAAATTAATAAGGGTGTGCCCCACATGGCAGATGATCCACATCAAGGTGGGTCCCAAATTATGGATGGCCATATCAAAGGTTAGCTATAATGATGAGTGGCACATACTCAAGGCGAGCCCCGCATTATGGATGACCTACATCACAAGTAGGCTCCACATCAAATGTGGGCTCCACATGATGGGTGGTGGATATTGAAGGTGAGCCCCATATGATGTACAATAACATTGAGGTGGGCCCCATATGACCAACATTAAGGGTGGACCCTATATACTGGATGGTGCATATCAAAGGTCGGCCCTTAATGATGAATGGCCCATATCCAAGTTGGGTCATGCAAGACGGATGGCCCACATCAAAGGTGGGGCCCACACAACAAAGGTTGGCCCCACATGATAGATGGCTGATGTGAGGGGGACCAAACAAAATTGAGGAATAAATACTCATGATGTTGGAAATCAAGCATACTTTTCTACTTTTTGGCTTATAAGTATGTTGTTTACCAAACATACTTATAAGTGGAAACTAAGATAAGCAACTTATGACATAAGTAACTTATTTAGGAGGTGTTTGTTTTTTTATTTATACATGTAATTACACGTAAATAGGCAATGATTATTTACCCATGTAATTACAGCATTTGTCTGAGGTTGATGCTGATAATGAGCTTATTTGCAAAGCTTCCCATTTTAGAGAATTAAATTTGCTTATTTGCAAAGCTTCCCATTTTAGAGAATTAAACTCAGTACATTTCCATATGTAAAAATTCTAAGGCCCATCATGAATGTTTGTATCTTATCCAAGTCATCCATCCATTCCACCAGCTAATTTTAAGGCATGAGCCCAAAAACAATGCAAATATGAAGCTCAAGTGGACCACAAAAATGGTGGGAATTGAACGCCTAATGTTGAAAACGTACCTTTGGGGGCCATAGAAGTTTTGGATCAAGCTGATATTTGTGTATAACCTTCATAAATGTCAGTATGATCTTATGAACAAGTTGGATGATAGATGCACAACCTGCCGGCCTTACGAAGGTTTCAATTTTGAATGGTAGACATTATTACCCCCTCCCCCCTTGTTTCCTATAGTGTGGTCCACTTGAGCTTCCAAACTGCTCATTTTTGAGCTCATGCCCTATAATGAGATGGTAAAACAAATGAATGGCATGGATCAAACCCATATATCATCGTGGGACTCATGAATTTTGATGGTACCAAAACGCTCATGGATTTTATGCATGCATTTGGACCCTGTTGTTTTCGAGGCGTAATTACGGGGTACATCCCTCTCAAACAAACACTCTTAAGTCATTAATAGCTATTTACCATTATTTACATATGTAATTGAAAAAAGAAGCACCCCTTTAAAGTAACTTATGGTCCAAACGCCCCCTTATAGACCCAAGGAGGTGGATTTTTACCATACCCATCTGAGTTTTGGGGGGAAAAGGTTCGAATTGAGGGAAATTTGGATCTTCAAAGGTGCATTTTTCTTTTTACACTAAAAACCTACTTTTCTTATGAATCATGCATTGAAGTGGATTTGCTATAAAAATTTCAAGATTATAAATAAAAATTCTCTTGAAAAAAAAAAAAACTGAAAAGAGAGGGATGTAATGTTATAGGAATAATTTATATTAATGATGCATTATATTATTTTTTTTCATAAATTTATTTTTCTTAACTGTGACATTTAAACAACAAAATCAGAAAAATAGATAAAATAGACGGCATCATCCAAACAGCAATACATGTAAAATTACACTAATAGAAATAAGTTTTTAAAATTTGCTATCTATAAAACTCTGCCTCAAACAATTTTTTGAAGAGTAGACAACGAACAAACCCTTAGTTTTAATTAATTTTATGCCATGTATCCAATTTTTAGAACCTGTATAGCATTCATCACCCTTTTCCAAAGTATCAAAGTTTTTATCAAAAAATTAAAATATAAAATACAAGTGTGCACTCTCATAGTGGCTATGCATTATTTCAATTCTAGGATTTTCTACAGACCATCCTTTATTAGGGTTAACCTGAGCCAATTGGGCAGGTGATCTACATGGTGGGCCACCTATATTGAATAGAGACCATTGGTCACCTTCTCTACAACCGGCCATTTTTCTTGATCTACGTGGTGGGTCACCTATATTGAATAGAGACCATTGGTCATTTTTTCTACCACCGTCCATTTTTCTTACACACTTGTGGTCCACTTGATGAGTGTACCGGACATACTTTCAGGCCAGTGTACATTCAACCTAATGGATAGAGGTGGGCAACTTAGGCCCGATCCGGTGGATCCGACCCGACCAGACCCGACTTGGTACCGTTCCGAACAGAACCGACGGTCTGATCGGGTCTGATCGATTCTAATGGTCCAGATCCGAAAGTATTTCGAATCAGTTCGGATAGCACTGTATCCGAACAGATTCGGTCCGAATACCCGGACTGAATGGGTCCGAACCGACCCGAACAGACCCGACCCGGTTTTGACGTCGGGTATACAATAAATATCAGTTTTTATAGCCTCCAAGACGTTTTTAATGGTCAACGTTCATTCAACACTGTTTCCAATAATGTGGTCCATTTGAGATTTTGATATACCTCATTTATTTTTCTAATAACATAAAATGATATATAAAAATAGATGAAGGGCATGGATGGAACACATATATCATGGTGGGGTCCAAGAGTAGTGACGACCTGGCAAGGGAGTAGCCCGTCCGTTTCCAGTACAGCGCTACAGCTGTACTGGCGCGTGAAGCCTCTGGCACCTCGAGCTCCGGGTTGTACGAACGGTTTAAAGGAGATCAAAGTTATATGGGACCCACAGTGTTGTAATTATTATATCTTCACCGTTCATATATTTTTATAGATCATTATAGAGCATTATTCAAAAAATGAATAATATCCAAAGATCATCTAGACCACACCACAAATAGCAGCAAAGAATGAGTTTCACTGTTAAACCATCCGTGTGGTCCACTTGATAGTTAGATCTGTCTTATTTTTCATCTCAAGCCAGCTTGCCAAATGGATCAACGGTTTGGATATAACACCTACCCCATAATTAGATCCACAGAACTCGCTAACGTGTGGATACAAAATTCAAATTTACCCGCTGGCGTGAAAAGCAAGTAAGAGGTTTCGTGAACAGGAAGTAAATTTAAAAGTTAAATAAAAACGTGTACATGAAAATTGAATGTTCTTTCAGAGCCATGTGGGGCCCACCTTGATGTATATATTTCATCTAAGCTGTTTATTCATTTTGAAATATTATTTTAGTCATTGAGCACAAAAAAGAGATATATTAAAAATTAACTTAGACCACACCATATGACAATTTGATTTAATTCATACAGTTCAAATCATACCTAATCGATCCGGCTGGGTTTTTCTGACAGAGGCGAACCCGGTTCGGGTAATGTCAACTAGGCATCGGGTCTGTCCGAATCAGGTGACCCCGGATCCGGTCTTAGATCGGATCAGATTCCGGTCTAACCATTGGAAATTCGAATAGGATCGAGTTATACCTAATCCGATTAGATCAGGACGGATGCCCAGCTCTACTAATGGATACCCTGGATTTCTAACTTCATTGCTTCAACGAAATCATGAAGTTCTTGGAAGAAGATCCTCCTACCCCAACGCTTTTTCTAGCCATGTCCTTGAGCTCTAAGGCCCTTGTTCTTATCCCCTCATCAGAAACTAATTGGTCCACCTTTCCTTTAATCTCAACCCTTGAAATGATCCCTTTGATATCTGAGCTCAAACCCAGGCCCACCTTCCAAACATCAGAAATGTAACTTTTATTAAGGAACTGGTCACCAAAGTAAGGCCAGCATAGGAATGGAACTCCATTGCTCAACCCTTCAAGGGTTGAGTTCCAACCACAATGAGTTACGAAGCAGGCAATCGAAGGGTGGGCCAACACTTTCCGTTGAGGCGACCATCCGACCATCCGCCCTCGGTCAGCTACTCTAGCTTCAAAGCCATCTGGGTAGGTTTCTGATGACCCGTTGATAAGATCAGGACGTACAACCCATAGAAATGGATGATTGGATAGTTCGAGCCCAAGTGCGAGTTCATGGAACTGATGTCGATTCAAGACCGTGAAGCTGCCGAAAGCAACGTAGATAACTGAGCGGGCTGGCTGTTGGTCTAGCCAGCTCAAGCAAGTTGAGTCCTCTTGCCAGAAGTTCCCATCGAGCTGCCCGAGCTGAGTGTGCACATGGAGAGGGCCGATGGGGAGGCTGTGTGGCGCCAGATCAAAGGCCGATGGCTCGATGACGTTGAAAGAGTTGCAGAGGATCCAATCAGATGCTTTGATGGCACGATCGTTGTTAAGCAAATACTGAAAAATGGTACGCTGCGTTGTATGGTCACCAATGCATAGCCATGAGAAGTGGGCAATGTTCATCTCGGGCATGGTTGGGGAGAGCTTGATCATCTGTTGTTTGGTTGGAAATCCTGCTCAATGAAATAATATGTAAATTAAAGATTTTCTAGCTCCATGGGAATGGGAACGGATTGGCTACTCCCCTGCCACCAGCCAATGGCTAGTGGTCGGTGCTACGTGGGCCTCACCATGGTGTATATGTTTCATCCATGCCGTCCATCTATTTTTCTAGATTATTTTATGTTATGAGACCAAAAATGAGGTATATCCCATGCTTGAGTGGACCACATTACAGGAAACATTGTTGAATGAACGTCAACCATTAAAAGATTTTTGGGAGCTATAAAAGTTTTGGATCAAGCTGATCTTTTTTTTTTTTTTTACCTTCATCTCATCTGGGTTTTTATAACCTAATCAATAGATTTGATGTCAAATAAAAAGTACAGTGGGCCTTAAGAGGATTTTAATAGTGGATATCCAATCACTATTATTTTCCTGTAGTGTGGTCCACCTGAGATTTATATCCCTCTAATTTTTGGTATGAAGCTCTAAATTTATCTGTTAAAATGGATGAACAGAATGGATGAAGCACATAAATCATCATGGGCTCACGGAGCACCGACAACCAGCCACCGGGCTGGTGGCAAGGGAGTAGTCAATCCCTTTCCGCGGGTCAACTAGCCCAACCCAAAGGAGGAAACGGATTAGCTCCCCTGCCTGGCTGGTGTGGTCGGTGCTCTGTGAGCCCTATCATTAGGGGTGTACATCAGGCCAAACCGAGTCGAACTGGGCTCAACCCGGCTCAGCCTGGTCACTAGCCCAACCAGCCCAAACTCGACCTGGTCAGCAATCGGCAAGTTTGGGTCGAGTTTGGGCACCCATTATTTGGATGGCCTTTATTTTTTGACTCTACTCCATCTACTCCATGGGAAGGGCTTTGGCAGGTAAATTGAACGGCCTTGATTTTTGGAAAGGGCTTTTATCATAGATTTTTAGGACTTTGCTGCATCTACAAAGGGACCCACATTTTGGACGGCCTGGAATTGCTGTAAATGGTTAGGGTAAGAACTGGGATATATATAGATATATATTAGATATATATATATATATATATATATATATATATATATATATATATATATATATATATATATATATATAGGTCGAGTCGGGCTAGGTCGAGTCGGGTTTTGGGCCGAACTAGAACCTATCCGAACTCGGCCCAAACTCGATTTCAGGCTGAAGAAAATGGCCCATCCCAACCCGAACTCAATTCCGGGTCGGGCCGAGCCGAGCGAGTTAATCGAGCTAGCCCGATTCGTGTACAACCCTACCTATCACGATATATGTGCTTTATCCATGCTATCCATCTATTTTTTATATCCTTTTAGGGTATGAGACCAAAAATGAGGTATATCCCAATCTCAAGTGGACCACATTACAGGAAAAGTGTCAAATGAACATTGACCATTAAAAATGTTTTGGGGCCCGTAAAATTTTTGGATCAAGCTGATCTTTGTTTTTTTCCATTCATCTAGGTCTGTATAACCTAATCAACAGATTTGATGTCAAATAAACAGTACAATTGGCCTTAGAAGGATTTTAATGGTGGATATCCAATCACTATTGTTTTCCTGTGGTGTGGTCCACCTGAGATTTATATCCTCTCGTTTTTGGTATCAAAACCTAAAATTATCTGTAAAAATGGATGAACAGCATGGATGAAGGACATACATCATGGTGGGGCCTATAGAGCACTGACCATCAGCCACCGGGCTGGTGGCAGGGGGAGTAGCCAATCCGTTTCCCCACAAAGGCGGGTTTGGTACGGACGTGGATTTCCTGGGAAAGCCTTTGGCTGCGCAAGGATGCTGAGTGGGGCCCGTGTAACGTATGTGAGAAATCCATTCCATTCATCTGTTTTGCTAGATAATTTTAGAAAGTGAGACCAAAATTGAGATGTATAAAAAACTCTTTTTTTTTTAATTAACACACGCACACACACCACCACACACTCACGCCTTAGTGGGATTTTACCACCTATGGGTGCTCGAACCCTTGACCAGGTGTTGAAACTCCTAAGAGCCTACCACTGGAGCAAGAGAAAGGACCCAGGTGGATAAAAAACTCAAGTGGGCCACACAAGAGGAAAAATTGTGGAAAGAAATTCCTAATATGGAAACCTTCGTCTAACTTGATGTTTATATGCTATCCAAATCATTTATAAGATCATTATCAATGACACCTTGATCCATAGCTCAAGTGGTATACTGAGTGAAAGATGCCTCGTTTCAACACTAGGTCTTGGTATCGATTCCCTAGTGGGAGGTGGATAATAGTGATGTGTGAACTGACAGTGGTGTGTACTGACAAGCTAAAAAAAGCAAAAAAAAAAAAAAAAAAAAAAAAAAACTGACAGTGGTGTGTACTAACAAGCTAGATTTTGTTGAAAAAAAGGGGTCAGATCAAATGAAAGCTAATCAACATACCGAATGGGCAAAAATGTCTAACTATGCAGATCAGTGTGCAGCCCAGATTTTGTTGAAAACCAAGAGATTTGGCTCATCTCTTCATTCAAGAACATGTCTGCAAGGGACAGCACGAACTGGACCATCCATCAAAATCATTGGAATCCCTTACATGACCTACATGGCCATCTGGTCAACTCGGCTCACTTGCTTTTAAAGCAAGTTTTGGGTAAAGCTACATGACCAGTTGCCCACTTGCTTTTAAAGTGACCAGTGGGTTTGGCTTAGGGGCGCTTCATAGAGTGTACTCGGTATAAATTACTATAAATTAGAATTCAAATCACAATTATTATGGAATTTTTAATCTTGTTTGGACTATGTAGATAGATTCCATCTTAATCAAAAATTTACATTTGGCACATTTCCTTCGAGCATGAGAGGGATCCTATAAATTTTCACATGTGGCTTACTGCTGAACACTAAAATCAACCTCAATCGTCGGGTGCATCACTCCATTTTATCCATGAGGCCCAAAATTCAGCATAGTCTGTTGTTCAAGTGAATCATATGATTGGAAATAGTATATGAGGCATCCCTCTTCCATTTGTTTTCCTTTGTATGGCTACCTAAATCATGGACTGGGCTTATTTTTGGGCCCCACCACTAAAACGGGGTCACACACCTAGTGATTGAGATAGATTTCACTTAAACATCATGGAGGAGCCCCTTATTGTAAAATTTAGATCATTTCATGCAAAAGTTAGTCAACATATGTACTCATAAAAAATTCCCACCATGATCTTAATGTAAAATTCACCCTAATCATTAGGTGTTTCATTCTATTTTAGCTGTAGGGCTCAAAAATCAGCCTGTCCATAATTTAGGCAAACCATATGATTGGAAATAGTGTATTGGGTGTCCTACTCCCAAATACTTCTCTTTGTATGGCCCAACTAAATCATAGACCAGGCTTATTTTTGTCACTATAGTTCAAATAGGGCGATGCACCTAGTGATGGGGGTAGATTTCACTTAAACATCATGGTAAAGTCCACTAATTCTTAAAGTCAAATTTAAACAATTTTCATGCACAAGTGATGTGGGATGTGGCACAAATACATTCCTAGCAAGGCTGGACCAAAAGAAGGCCAAATAGAAGTAGAAGGAATCCTTCGGAGGGCATGACGAAATTGGGCCCAAGCGTGTCTGCATCAAAGATATTCAATTGGATAGAGAGAATTTGTCATTTGAAGTGTGAACATAAATCGATTATAACTTTTGATTCGGGTATCGTTGTGGGACATACGACCTATGAATTTGGACTAGAACAGGCCATCTAAGGTCAATTGATCCACATAGTCGGTTGCATCTGTCCGTTTTCTAAGAAAACGCATGCTTCCAGCTTAAAAATAGAATTTTAGGAAATTTTTACTATTTTTGGTAATTCCAGTTTTTGTAGTATTTTCTTACTTTTAGAATTTTAGATTTTCATTTTTTTTTTAATTTTTTTTTTAAAAAAAAAATTACTAATAATCATGCTACAATTCATCGAACAAAAGTTTATCTACAATTTTTATTTTTATAAATCATTCTTTAGAAGTTTTGCTAGAATTAAAACTTTTATTAAGGTTAGAATTTTGCTATTTTTTTAATTGTAAATTTTAGTTTTTTCCTTTAATAATGGTGTAATTGAGAAAAATACAGATTAGATGTTATTAGAGAATTATTTAATAAAACTATTAGAATTATTTAATAAAACTATTAGAGTTTTCTCTCTTCTTTAATCAATTGAGGAAGACAGTGATCTTTCTCATCTTCATCATCACGCTCTTTCCTATGTCAATTGGTATCAGAGTAAGGCTTTTTCTCGATTTGATGGCTTCCAATAATCGTTCAAGTAACAATCCCATGAATGGTGGTCCAAGGAATCATCATTTAACAGTAGAAACATTTGAGGTGGCACAGTGGGAGAATCAGCTAGTTATGCAAGGATTGTAGCCAACGATTGACCCATTTACGAAAGCAATAGGATAGATCTATGTTCTTAATAATGAGCAACATGAGATAGGCAATGGAGCTCACGGTGATCATGTTCGTGGTCTAACATTGATAATGAATCGCAGGACACCACTCTAATCGTGAGGAAGTTATTGTACACACCTAAGAATGAGATAGATCTACAGCGTCAAAACATCTTTAGATGAAGTGCACTATGAATCAAAGGGTCTGTGATGTGATAATAGATGGCAAGAACAATGAGAATCTCGTATCAAGACTATGGTAGAAAAGTTTCAACTAAAGATATAAAAACACTACTCTCCTTATATGATTGGATGGATTAAGGAGGATATTGAAACAAAGGTAGCCGAAAAATGTCACATTTCCTTCTCCGTTAATAAATATTATAAGGACGATGTAATGTGTGACATGATTTATATGGAGGCTTGTCACATGTTATTTGGTTGACCATGGCAATATCATATGGATGTTACATATAAAGATGGAGATAATATTTTTATTTTATTAAAGATGGTAGAAATATCATCATTGTTCTATGAGAACGGAGAATCAATTCAAGACTTCTAAAATGAAGAGACGATCTCTTGTAACCGAACAGGATTCGTAAAAATAATAAATAAATAAATAAATCTGAGAGGACGGGGGAGATTAATGCATTAGTTAAAAACGGAAAAGAAGTAGAACTCATGAACATCCCAAAAAAGTTGAAACCAATATTACAAAGTTCGAGGGGATTATGCCCGACGATTTGTCTCCCATGCGAGATATTGCTCTTGCTCAGGCGAAGTTCACCTTTAACAACATGCATAATCAACCCACTAGCAAGCCCCATTCGAGGTTGTGTATGGTCATGTTCCTAAACATTCACTCGACTCGATCCCTTTGCTAAGTTACCGGTTATGAGTATTGTGGTAAAAAAATACGACGGATCGAATCGTGACATTGCATGCCAGTGTCCAGAAAAAGTTACAGGGATCTAACGTCAAATATAAAGAAAATACTAATAAACATCGGTGTCATAAGGTATTTGAAGTGGATGATCACTTGTTGGTTCACCTACACAAGAAGTGGTGTCTGACTAAGACATATAACAAGTTGAAAAATAAGAAGATACGCCCTATGAAAAACATTAATGATAACGCTTATGTTGTTGATTTTTCCAAGAACATGGAGATCTCATGAACTTTCAATATAATAGACCTTTATGAGTATCATGAGCCGAGTCTCTTAGATAACTCGATGATGGGTTTTTTTTTTTTCAAGTGGAGAGGTCTGATATAAGACGTGGTAGAAATATATTCCTAGCATGGCTAGACCAAAAGAAGGCCAAATGGAATCGAAAATAATCCATCAGATCCGGTGCCAATCCTACGTAGGGCATGACATAATTGGGCCCAAGCTTGTCCGAATCTAAGAAATTCAATCCGGATAGGGAGAATTTGTCATTTGAAGTGTGAACCGTAAATCGACCATAACTTTCGATCAGGGTATCATTACGAGATTGTATACACTCCACCTCGGGCTGATAAGCTTAATTGAAAGGAAACCCTGATCCATACGCTTAACCCTAATTTAAATTCCAAACCTTAATCTGAACCCCAAACCCAGATCCAAACCTTAATCCAAACCCTATAACCCTAGAAACCGATCATAAAACTAGTCTCGAACCTAAACTTTAGGGAAAACCTAAGCCATAGAGTCAACCCACTGAGTCAACTCACCTAGTTAACCCACATAGCCTACCCAATCAACTCACCTTATTAAATCAAGTCCGTAAACTCATTTTGACCCAAGCCCATTCTAAAGCCCATTTTGTGGAAAATGGGAGACAGCAAAGTAGCTTTAGAGGACTAAACTTTTCCATGTGTACAGGAAGAGCCTCCCTCCAAATCTAAAGCAAAAAAGGAATGTGCAAAATCTGGAAATTACACCAATGCCCCTCCCTTGAGCCAAAATTATGCATTATGGCATTCAAACCAACACATTAGATCTTGCCACATGGCAATCTAAAATCTCAGTCATCCAAACATTTATTAACCCCAAGCTTTGTAGGAATTACCAAATAATTAGGTCGGATGGCTATAAATACCCCAATTCTCTTCACATTTCAATCATCCACTCTAATTTCAAACTTTTTCATTTATCCTTTAAGCCCTTAGTCTAGTCATTTTATCCCTCCACTAAGGAGAGGAAAGAGATATAGGAAAGAGTCCAACTATGTACAGCTAAGTCCAGCCAAATCCAAAAACACGTGAGCCCTCTGGGTCTCAATCTAACCCCTCTTATCCCAACCTCTGCGACAGTACCATTCGAACTTCAACTAAGCTTCATCTAGCCATAGCATTTGCATGGCACGACATTCACCTCTTCATCTAACACACTTTGCACCAATTCGGCTTAGAAGTATGCTCTGAATAGTACCGATTTAATTAGACATTGCCCAACAGAAAACTTATTAATTATTTTATATTTTGTCACAAAGCATTGCATACATTCGTATACGAGAACTGAATCCTAACCCTCAAGAACAATCAAATCCTGTGAAGTAGAGACCATACATCTGTATGACCAGAGCAGATACATAATACCTTCCCTGTCTATAAATGTGCTCCCTTACTTAAAATCTTTGATGACAAAATCGAAGAGTCATCTTAAGGAAGGAAATCTTTAGATTTCTGCCCTAACATTTCTATAAAGTCTAGCCAATTGTAGAGACAAAGAAATTGGCTAGTAGTGACTATGATCGAACATAATCAATTAGTCACATGGGCAAAGCTCTCGAAAGAGGCAACCTGTAGAGCAAAACGACCCTTGAGTGGATTCTAGCTAGGGATCCCAGCGTCCAAAGGGATGTATGACTTATGACTTTTAACCAAGGCCGGCCATCTACGGTTAACCGATCCACATTGTGGGTTGCATCTGTTCGTTTCACGAAAAAACGCATGCTTCCACCTCAAAACGGGATTTTAAGAAAATTTTACCATTTTTGTTGATTTCAATTTTTATAGTATTTCTTTATTTTTAGAGTTTTAGATTTCCATCATTTAAAAAATGTACTTATAATCATGCTAAGATTTCTTGAGTAAAAGTTTATCTAGAATTTTTATTTTTAGAAAATAGACTTTAGAAGTGTTTTTGTTAGAATTAGGACTTTTATTAAGGTTAGAATTTTGCTATTTTTGGTAATTATGAATTTTATTTTATTTTTATTAATGGTGTAATTGTGAAAAATACACATTAGGCGTTATTAAAAAACTATTCAATAAAATTACTAGAATGTTCTCTTTTTTACTTTTGGCTTCAAGGTTTTAATTAATTGAAAAAGACAGTGCTTTCTTATCTTCCTCATCAGGCCCTTCTTGCATCAACAAGTCACTCGTTTGAAAACATGCAAGCCTAAAAATTTCTCACACGTGGCGTACCATGATTTGATCATTAAGTGTTTCATCCCATTTTAGCCGTAGGGGCAAAAATCAACTCAGTTTGTGGTTTAGGAATGCCATGCAAAGGGAAATAGTAATGCTCACCCTTCAAAGTGTTGAGCTTGATTTGTTGAGCGGGGGCCTAAATTTAAGCTTTTCATTTACCGGTTAGAGTGGATTTAATATAATTATCCTAGTAGACCCTAAAAAAACAAGGGTAGGCTTCCCTTTATTGATGGTTTTCTCTTGGTATGGCCCATTGAATCATAGACTGGGTTGAATTTTGAGGTGATGCATTTGGCGATAAATTACCTAATTTTCATGCTAATGTCATGGGAGGGTAATAGGTGGTAATGGGCCTTGAAATCATGCATCAACTTTTAGTAATTTCAAAAAGCGTGAATTTTACCACCTCTATACGCCATCCCAAACGTCCTTACGTTTTTTCTTTTATTACCATTTTGGATGTCCTTACTTCTGTTTTTTTTATTCCCATTGCTGCTGACCAACCCCTCGGGTTAAAAAAAATAACTTACTGCCACATTGAACCCTGCGTCATCGGCCTCACCCTAACACAAAACCCAACGTAAAATAAAGTATAAAAGGACAAATGAGTTACCTGTGCATGTACGTTTCTTGTAACTGGACACGACTGGACGGAAACGGATTGGCTACTCCCCCTGCCACCAGCTCTTTGGTTGGTGGCCGGTGCTCTGTGGCCCCCGCCATGATGTATGTGTTTCATCCATTCCGTTCATCCATTTTTACAGATCATTTTATGACTTGATTCCAAAAATTAGAGGAATATAAATCTCAGGTCGACCACACCACATGAAAACAATAATGATTGGATATCCACCATTAAAATCCTCCTAAGGCCCACTATACTGTTTATTTGACATCCGATCTATTTTTTAGGTCATACAAACCCAGATGAAGAGAAAAAACAAAGATCAACTTGATCCAAAACTTTTATGGCCCCAAAATGTTATTAATGGTTGACCCTTGTTCAACAATATTTTATGTAATGTGGTCCACATGAGATTTGGATAAACCCATACTGTAAAATTATGTAAAAATATATGAACGGTATGGATGAAACACACGTATCATGGTGGGTCCACATGGCACCGATTACCAGCCATTGGCTGGTGTCGTGTCAGGGAGTAGCCAATCCGTTTCCGATTGGACATGCCGTCTGCGAATATTCCGGAAGCGGATAGGCTGCTATTCCGGAAGCGGATAGGCTGCTGCAATGCACATCACCTGTATTGGAACGAGTCGTGCAAAACGAGCGCTGAATTGTACTAACAGCTCAGATGAGATCAAAGTTACATGGCTCCACAATGATGTATTTATTATATCCACACTGTTCATCCATTTTTAGAGATCATTATAGAGTACTATCTAAAATATGAATAATATCCAGAGATCAAATGGACCACACCACACCACAAATAGCAGCAGAAAAAATGATTTTCACCATTAAAATTTTCGTAGGGCCCACATAACGTGTAGTTTCCATTCAATCTGTTCATAAGGTCACAAAGACATGGACTAAGAGGAAAAACAAATTTCATATTGATCCAAAACTTCTATGAACCCAAAAGAGTTTCAATGGTAGATGTTCAATCTCCCGCTGCTTTCATCAGCGTGGTCGTCTTACTTTTTGTTCCAAGCCTTACTACGGACTTTTAAAATGGATGGACGGTTTGAATATAATACATACCTCTTATGTCAACCATAGAACTTGCTAACGTCAATACACAAGCTAGCTATATAGCTGGTCGGTGGTACACCAGCCAATACGCTTACGAATATTCCATACTTAAATGGTCATGGGTTGAAACATCACGGGAAGCCGATTACATGGTGTGCACCGGACCCTAGTGGGATGTTGACGTTACCAAGTTCTGTGGGCCCACCACAATGTATGTGTTATATCCACACCATTCATTTATTTGGAGATATCATTTTGAGCATGACCCTGAAAATGAGGGAGTCCAGAGCTCAAGTAGACCATACCAAATAAAGCAGTTGGGACACTGATTCCCACCGTTAAAACCTTCTTAGAGCTACCGTAATCTTTATTTGCCATCCAATAGGGTGACCTAACCAGACACCCGACCCACTTCTACTGCCTACGACATGGGTTCTTTGTGATGACTATCCATGTGTGATGCGGTTTGGCCAGTGACCCTAAAACCAACCAGCTAGTTGGTGTTAAAGCTCTATGTAACCCACCAAGAAGTATGTATTTTATCCACGCCGTTCATCCATTTTGGCATTTTATTTAAGGACATGAACCCCAAGACGAGGAAGATTCAAATCACAGTTGGACCACACCACAGGAAAACAGTATTGGTCAAACGTTCACCATTAAAAGCTTTCTAAAGTTCACTATAATGTTTATTTGCCATCTAAAACTGTTGATAAGAAAGCACAGAGGAAGGAAAACACAAATATCAGCTTATCCAAACTTCCGTGGCTGTCAAAAAGTATTCAACGGTGAGCATTGAATCCCTACTATTTCCTTTGGTGTGATCCACCTGAGCTTTGGATCTACCTCATACCATAAAATAATCTGAAAAAATGGATGGACGGCGTGGATAAGATAGATACATCATGGTGGGCCTACAGAACTTTGACACCAGCCAGCTGGCTGGTGTTGGGGTCACGGGAACGGATTGGCTACTCCCCTGCCATCAGCCCCTTGGCTGATGGTCGGTGCTCTGTGGGCCCACCATGATGTATTATGCTTCATTCATTCTGTTCATTCATTTTTACAGATCATTTTAAGGCTTAATACAAAAAATTATAGGAATATAAATCTTAGGTGGACCACACCATACCAAAACAATAGTAATTGAATATCCACCATTAAAATCCTCCTAAAGTCCACTGTACTGTTTATTTGACATCCAAATATGTTGATTAAGTCATACAGACCCAGATGAAGGGAAAAAACAAAGATCAGCTTGATCCAAAACGTTTATGCCCAAAAAAGTTTTTAATGGTCGAAATTCATTCAAAACTGTTTCCTGTAATGTGGTCCACTTGAGATTGGGATATACCTCATTTTTTTTTTCATGCAATAAAATGATCTAGAAAAATAGATGGAAGGCATGGATGAAACACATACATCATGGTGGGGCCCATAGAGCACCGACCATCAGCCATTGGCTGGTGGCAGGGGGAGTAGCCAATCCGTTTCAAACCGAGTCGTACTGTGAAATAAATAAATAAAAGCATGAAACCATTGATGTACATCTCACCGTTGTCATCGATGATTCCAGCCTCCATCAGCTTCGGAATATGAAGTATTGCAGCCAAGAGGCCCACAGATGCTGGCCAGAAGGCGACTCCTCGTATTCCCATCTTCTTAGCAACATCTATGGCCCACCCCATGCTACCGTCTGCGATGATGCATGTGACCTTGTCGATATCAGATCCGTTGATCTTTCTAATCAGCTCCTCTAAACAGCCAGGCATCACACTTAAGATACTGTCACATAGCTTTCCAAGGTCAGTGCGATCTTCACCCGTCTCCATACCGTCTGGGATCGAAATCAGACGGATATGATCAGTCCCATCGACAATCTTCGGCGATGCAGCCATGATTCGGACATGATTGAAGTCTGAGTTCACGAACGTGATCTTGAAACCGTGGCCCACCAAGCAATAGGAGAGCTCCATGAGAGGGATGACATGGCCTTGTGCCGGGTATGGTATCACTACTGCGTGTGGCTTCCCCATAGCACCCTTTCCAAACGTGTGAATGGAGTGCTTTGCACAAGCTAAGCTATTTATAGTAGTTTACGGGAGGAAGCGAATTGCGTCCTTCAACCGCCTGTACGCATGCGGCTCTGTGCAGCCCACCGTTATGTACGGGTTTTATCCACGCCGTCCATCCATTTTTTCAGATGATTTTACGGTATGAGTATAAAATTTAGGCAGGTCAAATACTGAAGTGGACCGCACCACAGGAAGCAGTGGCGATAATGAAAATCACCGTTGAAACCTTCCTAGGGGCCACCGTGATGTTTATTTTCTATCCAAACTGTTCATAAGGTCATATAGACATGGATGAAAACTGTTCATAAGGTCATATAGACATGGATGAAAGGAAATCAAAAATATCAGATTGATACAAAACTTCTGCCACTCACAATAAGTTTTTAATGGTGGGAATTAAATCCCCACTGTGTGGTCCATTTGAGTCTTGGATATTCCTTATTTTTGGGTTAATTCCCTAAAATGATCTGAAAAATTGTATGACCGGCGTTTACGGAGGATTGGATAAGACTGGTGCATGTTTATGGGGTGGAGTGGATTAGGTGCGACCGGTACTGCGGGACACGCCTTGATGTATTTATTCAATATCCACGCCGTCCATCCGTTTTGCTAGATCATTTTAAGTGAATAAGATCAAAAATAAACAAAATCCAAATCTCAAGTGGACCACACTATAGGAAACATCAGTGATTGAACGACTTATCATTAAAACGTCCTGCCATCCAACCTGTTGATAAGGTCACGTAAACTGATGAAGGGAGAGAAAAACAAATATCAGCATGATAAAAATGGTTTTGTGGCCCATTAGTGATCAATTGCCACTCTTTCCTATGGTATAGTCCACCTAAGAATTGGATATGCTTCGTTTTTTACCTCATCTGCTTAAATTATCCGGGAAAACGGATGAATGGCATGGATATAGAATACATAAATTAAGGTGGGCCCACGATAAGGGCCGCACCATCTTGGGTGAGGCCTGGGTGCACCTAATGGGCTACCGTTGATAAAAATGGGACTCGGATTTCCTGAAGATTCCATCTGTGGGGTCCATCATGATGTATGTGTTTTATCTACTCTGTCCATCCGTTTGGCCAAGGTGATTGTTGGGAATGAATCCAAAAATGAGGCAGATCCCATGTTGAAGTAGATCACACCACAGGAAGCAGGGGAGATTGAATGCCTACCGTTGAAAACTTTGTAGGCCCATTAGAAGATTCGGTTCAAGCTGCTATTTGTGTTTCTCTTCATTTAGGTCTGTGTGGCCTTATGAACCGTTGGTTGTCAAATAAACGTGATGGTGGACCTTAGGGAGGTTGTGGTGCGGTGCCTTGGAGCTTTGGATTTGACTCCTTTTTGGGCCCATGCCCTAAATAGAGCTGTCAAAACGGATCGATGGTGTGGACAAAACACATATATCAAAGTGGGTCCCAGATAGTTGTGTCACCAGGCAATCCAACGTCTTACAAAATGAGGAGACATGGTCAATCGGCGATTTCATTACTCACATAGATTTCCTTGGATAGGCATCTGACCGGAATCCTCTGCAACACCCTTTTTAAGCAGTGTGTAAAATACGTCTGTGGGGTCCACCATGTTTTAACTGTAAGATCCACTCCATCCATCAGGTTCTATGCTGCTTTTTAAGCTGTGCTGCCGAAAATCGGCTAGATCCACAACTTGAGGCGGTTCAGACCACATGGAAGGACGGGATGCCGACTGTAGGTTTGTGCCAAGGTCTGTATATTTCATCAAACACGTTAATTAGGTGTAACTCAACGAGACAGAGAAATATACAAAACTCAGCTTGATAATAAAAAACCTCAGGCGGTCCACAATGCATGGATTTAGCAATTTAGGAGCAATTTTACATTGTTTCCATTAATGTGGCCCATCATAGCTTCTAATCAAGTTTATCTTTTGCAAAAACAATTCAAATAATGTTTCTCACCCGATTAACGGAGTGGATTTCACTTATACAACCTGTACCTGGTGGATCCAACATAGCTTGGGTGTTAAATAGGTTTTTAAAGCAATTTCGCACTCAGTTCCACGACGTTCGTCATCATGGTATGCGCGAACCGAACTAGCTCGGTTAGCTTGCTTGACTCGACTCGAAAAAGCTTGATTCGACTCGGTTCGAGGCTGAGTTTGAGCCGAGTCGAGTTGAATTTTTTTAGCTCGAAAGTGAGTTCGAGCCAAGTTCTTGCTTGCCCCAACTTGACTCGGATTGAACCCAACTCAAATCGAACTCGGATGGAACCAGTTCGGTGACTCAGTTACTTTGATACTGATGTTGCTCACCGAGTGTTTGACGAAATGACTCAACTAAGTGTGGCGGGTGGCAAGGAAGGTATGTATACGAAGTTTCTAAAAAGATTTTTATGTTGCTTGGAAGGTATTTGATAAAATACCTGAACAACAATTGCTGTTGTTTTACCGACAATGGAAATTTGAAGGTGCAGTCCAAGTGTTTGTGGAAATGCTGCGCAGAAAAATTCGGCTGGATTTTAGCTCGAACTTGGCCAAAACTGGCCCGAGCTGCCGACCATACCGAACCAAGTTAGCCAGTTAGGCTCAAGGACCGAGGTAAGTTCAAAATGAGGTCCGCTAGCGGCCGAGTTCAGCTCGATGTACGCCTGATTCATGTCTTTGTTGACTTCAACCGAGAGCGGATTAGGTGAGACGCGTCCTCAATCTAAACGGTGGGGCCCTTACCGTGGGGCCTACCTTGATGTAGATATTATATATCTACGCTGTCCATCCGTTTTCCAGATCATTTTAGGGCATTATCCCAAAAATAAAGCTAATAAAATTAGCAGGTGGATCACACCATAGAAAAAAGTGTTGATTGACCATTAATGGGCCACAAAAGTTTTGGATCAAGCTGATATTTTTTAGCCCTTCATGTGGGATTATGTGACCTTATCAACAGATTGGATGGTAAATAAACACTGAAAATATTAAGATGAGCTCTAAGAAGTTTTAAATGGTAGGGCGGTCAATCACCACTGTTTATTATGGTATGGTCCACCTGATAATTGGATCTACTTCATTTTTGGAATAATGCCCTAAAATGATCCGGAAAAACGGATGGACGGTGTGGATACATAATACGTACATCAAAGTGGGCCCAGGGTAACCCCACGGTAAGTACTAAATCCAAGCCATCCAATAGCTTGTCCCTACTAGGATGATCAACTTGTTAGGTGCCAATAGCTTATTAGGTGCGCTGATCAGAGAAAACAAATGCTTTCCATTGAAAAATTACAAAACACAAGCATTATATACCTGATGAGTGGATGTGATTTTTCACAGTTTAATCCTCGCGTGATGGAGCCAACCTTTTGGACGGCTTAGATTTTGCCCACGTATAAAAGGTTAGCAGTTGTCTGTAGGGTGGACGTTAACATGTGTTGCAACTGGTTGGACTAGAGTCCCTCTCTATGAAATTTATTTGTATATTTATCAAAATAAATACTTTTAGACATTTTTATTTTCAGGGAGATTCTTATAATAATATTCTCAAAATTTGAAAAAACTTTTAAGACATTTCCAAGCACGAAACCCTTGAGAATGAAATATATCACTATCAATATTGTTGGGAGAGTCGATAGGTCAACTTATGGAATGGACCAATTCTACAAACTAGCATAGACCCAATTGGATTAGAGCCTTAAGGGCATCTACTGCCAAATACAAGTCGGCCTTCAAGGAGGTCGATGAAGTTGTAAGGACACTTAAAGAGGATGCAACTATAAGTCCACTCAAGGAACCAACTTCTGACCTAACCTATAGGTCGGTCATAGCTCGGCTATAGGTCGGACATAGCTCAGCCATATCTCAGCTATAGGTCGGCCATAACTCAGCCATAGCTCGGTATAACCTCTAACACAAGGTAAATGTCGACCTGATGGAAAGCTCAATATTGATTGCACCTTATTACATCCAACACCTCTATCATCCAACCTTTTCCCGAACCAACAGTCCGGGAATCTCTCCAACGACCCGAGGATCTCTCCCAAGATCTTAGGGGGGTCAAATCAAGTACCAAAAACCTCGAATGACGATAATCTCGAGAAGATCCTAAACAAATCTGGATACCTATACGGAATGGTCTCCGACATATCAAGAAGAAGACTCCTTACGGCATGATATTCCTTCGCCTATAAATAGAGGTATCTTCAGCCAATGTAAGGTACTCATACATACTCTAATACTTGACTAGTGGCTATTTTCCTTACGATCCTAACCTACAAAAGACCCAAGATCCTGACTTAGGCATCGTAAGGTCCCCTGTACAAGTTAGGGTCTCCTTTGTCAATTGCTTTTGTTTGTGCAGGTCCCGAATGGTTAACCAATGAGGGTCTACCGGAAAACTACATCAACAGTTTGGCATCGTCTGCGAGAACGACCTCTTAACTGTTTCTGCTTTACCAGAAAAACTACAATGGCAAGAGAGAAGAAGAGAACTCAATCCTCCCCAGTTGTAGCTCCAGTTGCACTTGACCATACACCACCGCCCCCGGAGCAACCTGAACAACTGGAAAGTCATCCAGGTTCTTCCTCACAACACCAAGCTAATTCCAGTTCCGGGAGGCAGGGTCAGCAGTCTCATGTAAAAGGAGGACGATTGAACTCCCTCGAAAAAGAGGTCGGAATGCTGAGAGAGAACATGGGCTACATGAAGTAGATGCTGGAACAACTGCAGCCACAACATGTGTAAAGAACCAATAGGGAGGATGAACAAATAGACTATAACCCTCCTCAACCTTCATGTACACGCGCGGCCTCTCAGCAGAGCTGACCACCCTCCCAGAGGAGTCAACAACATAGCTTGGCTAAACCAGCCCCATCCCATGTATCAGAGATTGCAACCTTGCCCGCTTCCAATCTACGCCATGAGCTAAACTGGAAGAAGCATGGTAAATCCCCGGCCGAAGCTACGGCAAAGAGCGGTAAATCCTAGGAGGCCGAGCTAAAAAATCTGCGAGATCAGATCGGAGACATGCAGCAGGCCTACCGAACTAACGCGCCAACACAAGTCATAACGGAGGAATCCAATCCCCCATTCATTGCAAACATCATGCAGATGCGACTGCCAGATCAGTTTCAGTTGCCTCAGATCACTCCATTCTTAGGATATACCGACCCGTCGGAACATATGGAGTCCTTCAGAGTCTACATGGAGCTCCACAACGCTTCTGACGCAGTCATGTGCCGAGCCTTTTCCCTAACTTTGGCTGAGGTTGCCCAACTGTGGTTCAAGTAGTTGAAACCGAACTCTATTAGTTCATTGTTGAGGGTCAAATATTGCATATCAGACCCTATTTATTGCCTAAATTTACGAACGTAGTATTGATTAACGATTCAATTTAACTGTGTTCGTGATACAGGGTATATTTGAGAGCTTGGATTACAAAAGGTGCTAAACGCATGGAATTAACGCTCTGATGATGCCAAGGTAAGGGACAGACTCCAGGGGACCAAGATCGACGGATTTACATGCCAGAGATCCGAGGAAATCAAGCAGTTCACGTTAAAGAGGCCACGCAGTCGTCCAGAATGCAAGATCACAGGGTTCCCGCTATCCGTTCAGCTTGAAACTCCATACGGGGCCAAGGGACCACAAATTAACCGCACACGTCAAATTTCATCCGTTGGATCCCTGTGAAAGTGGCTAAATAGACAGATTCGCCCATAGATCGGTGAATTGGGTCCCACCTGATGTTTGGATACACTCTAAAATTGGTCTCAACCCTTCAATTTAAGTGACAAATCGGTTAGACGGAGAAGATCTTTCACACGCACAATCGTGGGACCCATTAAAGTGAACGAGAGTACACACTGGTTGTACACTCGCGTCCCACCGAGACCATCCAAGTCAATCAGCGCGAGCTGACCGACTCCTGCTCGAATACAAACAGAGATTTTTATCTCTGTTGCGCAACGGACGAACCACGTCCATTTAGTGGGCCACCACCGTCGATCAGGCGGTCAATCTAGACCGTTCATTCACTCCATTGGGCAAAACCGACCGTACAAAGGGTGGGCTTTCAGATCCCAGCACGCGTACGCATGAAGACATCATCACCGCATCAAATGGACGGTGGAAACAAAATTCCATGGGCCACCCTTAAATCCATCCAAAACCAGCCATCTCTGGACAGTTTTTCGTGAGAGATCGAATGGACGGTGTGGATTTTTCAAACATCAGGGTATGTGGGTCCCACCAATCCACCAGCGCAGCATCTGCGCAAGCTCTGTTCGCAGCAGAGAGCTGCGGTCGATTCAAGTGGGCCGTCGTCATTGAGCAGATGGCTGATCCGGGCCATCCATCTTCTAGTACACTCAAAAACGTCCCAGGGAACGTTATCTTTTTAAAGGAAAAAAAGGAAAATGAACCAGCAACCTCGGCTTAGATATGCACGTAACTGAGCTGCGAACTTCCGCACTGATTTCCGCACCTGCTGTGCGTAAATAGAACGCCGCTGGCAAGAGCTCCCATCCATCAACTTTTGGTTGCCTATAAGAAAGAAAGACAAAGAAGTGAGGGGCATTGAATCTACAGCTGGAAGTTTGGCTTGGACGTGGAGCAGGGACGATAGGAGCAGAGACAGAGAGAGTATTACAGTTTTTTTTTATGCTTCTTCTTGTTCTTCATGTGGAGGTATAGTGCAATCATGTCCATGGGTTGCTAAACCTCTTAGCTAGGGCTAAGAGGTGAAGCTTGTAGTGAGATGGGAGTGTTTTCTATGCCTTTAATTTAATTTGAATTTAAGAATTGAATTTGTTATTAATTTGATTATTAAGGGAATATTTTTAGTCTTTAATGGTCTGTTATGATTGAAATTACAATGGGTCTGCAATGGCTTTGAGTATTTCCTTTTCCTTTTGATGTTTATGACGTCAGGAAGCCCTGTTGTTTACTATCGTCTCCTGGGCATGGTTGGATGACGGTACCCTTCCTAACCTTCATAAACATGTTGACTGGTTGGTAATTAGTTTAATTCTGTTGTTTGCTTTGTCTCCTGGGCATGGTTTGGTGATGGAATCCATTCTAATTCATATACTTCTCATCTCTTGAAAACTATATCAACGGCAGTTCAGTTAATTTCCTTGATTTTTAATCCAGGTATAAGATCTCCCTGATCCCTACAAGTGGATCCTCTGAATCCCTAGTGTTCCTTCTCTGAATTTCTCTTCAGTTTTAGATTATTATTTCACCATTATTCCTCAAATCACACTCGATTTAGATTTCATCTCATCCTAGTTCTAGTTCTAGTTAGTTTCAGATTACGTACAGGTTTCAGTCCCTGTGGATTCGACCTCGGTCTTACCGAGATTATTACTACATCACAACCCTATACTTGGGGAGTGAACAAGTTTTTGGCGCTGTTGCCGGGGACTGACAGCTACGGTTCTCTGAAATTAATCAGTCTTAGGATTAGTTTAAGATTAGGATTTTTTCTTTTCTTTTTTCTAACTTTAGTTTTTAGTTTTTTCTCTGATTTCTAGAAACTAACCTGTTTTACTATTTTGTAGGATCCTGACATACACTTCTAATTCGGTAATTTCTTTCTAATTCTTTCTCTTTTTATTTCTAGATCTCATATTGTTGTAGGATTATTTTATTCTTAGGATTAGATTCAGAATTAGTGTTTTACTATGCAAGAGTTGGAACGTATATATGCTGAGATAGCTAAGGAATCTTGGGAAAATTTTTTGATGTATGATGATAATAATGGAAAACAGCCTATGCCTCAAATATTTTCTGAAAATTACTTCAACCAATCGAAACATGATGCTCCACTGATTAAGAAGTCCTTTGGTGATTATCTACAGGAAAATAATTGCATTCCACGAGTTAAGAAAACAGTACGTGATTATTGGAATGATAACGCGTATCAATTCCCGACCGATGACCCGTATGACTATAACCAGTGGAACCATCAAAACTGGGAAGATGAACCAATAACATGTAATGATTATTCTCTTGGATACCCTACCATTGAGAACCAACCAAAAACGATCCAAGAGGATTCAATTATATACCATAGAATGCCTTACGGAAATGAGAAAAGCGATGGAAGCACTTAATTCGCGCCTCGATAAGATAGAGGAAGCTCGTTCATCCCAACTACAACCCATTCAAGAAATACAATGCGAGGAAGGTGATCCTAACTCATTTGTGGAAAATTCTAGAATTTGGAATACAGAGTTGGGTTGGGATAATGAGCATACGGTTCAAATTCCCGATGAGTCGATTTCAATGATGGTCCAAAGGAATGGTCAAGAGACATGGGTGTCTTTCAAATATAATGATAGTGACACACTGCACTCACATGACACACAGGATTTCAATGATGAGGGAGAGGTTGGTTTATTCGAACCTCAACCCAATTTAAGAGTCGAATGTGAGGAAAGCGATCCCATCCCAAGTACGTACTGCACTGAATTGGAAGCTGAGAAGTATTGGGATGAGATTCATGAGAGCACAGCGGAAGTTTCACGGGAATCAACTTCAATTATGGTCCAGGAAGATGATCACGAGGCACAAGAAGTTCTACTCCACCTATCTGACATGGCCAATTTAGATGTGGAGGATGAACCACTTTCACCTAAACCTTCCAACCTTTGTGAGGCATGTCTGGACGATTCCCCTGAACTGAATGTTGATATGATTCAGGAGATGGACGAGTTACTCCATACGACTTGGGAATTTGAAACCACCCAGTTGAGGCCACCATCTGAACCGTTGAGTTTTGACGATTCAATACCTCTTCTGAGTAGTATCAATGAACAGAGTTCGCACATCAATGTTTCGTCTACTGATTTTCAATCTGTCTGTGTAGGACTGGAGCAAGAGAGCGTACATCCATCCACTGTCAAGGATGATGGATTCCTTGAGCAGATCATCACGAGCTCCAATGTGGAAAATAAGTCACACTCAGCTGAACTCCCCAACTCTTGGGATTGCTTGGCACACTTTGCAGATTCAAACAATCCCATGTTAAAAGATAAAGTGGATGCCTTGCAAAACGACATCTCGGTAGTCATCACTGAACGAGAGAACCTTTATTCTGAAGCCCCTTCTTCTCCTGATCCTAAACGTCTACCATTAAAGGAGGAGGAGCTGACAATGAAACCGAAGTCTGATACTTCGGAATACGTTGAGACTACATCACTTCTTGCGAAGTTTTCTACACTTTATCTGCTTGTAGTCTCTGATTCACCATGGGATACTAACGTCGAAACTTCTTCTGTCACAGGTGAATCATATATACTCTGGATACCTCAAGCAGTTCAATGGAAAATTTCTTATGAGGTACATAAGTCTCTCTGGAAAGTCATGCTCCAGGGCGCTCAAGCCTATTGCAAAAAGGGTTTCTGGACGATCTTGTTAAGGAACTTACTGAGAAACTTATCAAGATACTGGCCAGAAGGGGACCTTGCAGCATGATTAGTTAGTTCAATGTTTGTGGGTAACATTACTGCAAACCCTCACGAGACTACAACTCATCCACTAGGGGCAACCTAGGGGTTTAAAGGCTTGTTGCATACGCTAAATGCAATCGAGAGCACCTGCGAAAGTGGTGTAGGTAGGATTTTATTTTCGTTATTTTTATTTTACTTTTGTTGGTTTCTCACCTACGCTGACTTGCTGTCACGATGAGTTCCTTGTGGAAAACTCTCTCGATTCGTATCCAGGTACTATCGTCCCATCACTTTTCCTTTACTTTCGTTGTCCCATGCGCATTGCATGCTCATATCTTTTACATTGAGGATAATGTAGATTTTAGGTTGGGGGTGGGAGATTAGGTTTCCTACTCAGTGTTTTCTTAGTCTTGAGCAAAATTTGTGAAAAAAAATTGAAATTAAAAAAAAACTTTTTATGAAATTTCTTGTGAATTCGAAGTGATTTTGACAAGCCATCTTGGATTTAGAATTATAAGATAAGTGATGTTGGCAATTTATGACTCTTGGATTCCGTATTTGTTAGATTTCACAGTTAAGTTCGAACGATTAATCCTTGATTAGAGGTTTTAAACATTGATTGAGTCATGATTTCATAAGATGCATCTCGCTTACACATTACGGTTTCAGTTCGATATTGAATTATAATTTGGTGATCATTAAGCATGGAAGGAACCAACCTGGGAAATTTGGCCATCATGTTCAATAGATTTAAAAAAAAAAAAAAAAAAAAAAAAAAAAAAAAAAAAAACCCAACTACAAGATAGTTGCCTGTAGGAAAGGGTTGGGCTAACGGACTTCACCATAGGTTTACTCCCTATAGGTGTAAATTCGATTCCCCATGGTTGACATTTGGAAAAAATTAGGCGACTAGTTCTCACCATAGGTTTGCTCCCTATAGGTGAGGATTTGTTTCCCTTCTTTGGCACTATTGTTCATAAAAAGATCAAAAGCGGAAATAATGAAAAGAAGAAATGTAAGGCATGTTCTAATTTAGGTTTTAGTTGTCCTGAATGCTCTTTGACTCATCAATGTTATCATGGAAAGTAACGATTGAATCTCTCAATGGTGATAAGCCGAGATTACATTATACACATATGAAACTCAATGTTTAGAATTTTTTCTAATTGATGGATCAATATTTTGCACTTAATTATGAAGTCTACCGTGTGCTTGAGTCTAGGAGAAATTAATGCCCAACATGCATGAATCTTAGACTTATAGTATTTGGATTGTTTTCCAAAAATCACTCGAGTTCATAGAAACTGTCCTATAATTCTCAATTTATTTTTCGCATACTTTGCTCGGGACTAGCAAAATGCTTGTTGGGGGTTGTGTTGAGGGTCAAATATTGCATATCAGACCCTATTTATTGCCTGAATTTACGAACATAGTATTGATTAACGGTTCAATTTAACTGTGTTCGTGATACAGGGTATATTTGAGAGCTTGGATTACAAAAGGTGCTAAACGCATGGAATTAACGTTCTGATGATGCCAAGGTAAGGGACAGACTCCAAGGGACCAAGATCGACGGATTTACATGCCAGAGATTCGAGGAAATCAAGCCGTTCACGTTAAAGAGGCCACGCAGTCGTCCAGAATGCAAGATCACAGGGTTCCCGCTATCCGTTCAGCTTGAAACTCCATACGGGGCCAAGGGACCACAAATTAACCGCACACGTCAAATTTCATCCGTTGGATCCCTGTGAAAGTGGCTAAATAGACAGATCCGCCCATAGATCGGTGAATTGGGTCCCACCTGATGTTTGGATACACTCTAAAATTGGTCTCAACCCTTCAATTTAAGTGACAAATCGGTTGGACGGAGAAGATCTTTCACACGCACAATCGTGGGACCCATTAAAGTGAGTGAGAGTACACACTGGTTGTACACTCGCGTCCCACCGAGACCATCCAAGTCAATTAGCGCGAGCTGACCGACTCCTGCTCGAATACAAACAAAGATTTTTATCTCTGTTGCACAACGGACGAACCACGTCCATTTAGTGGGCCACCACCGTTGATCAGGCGGTCAATCTAGACCGTTCATTCACTCCAACGGGCAAAACCGACTGTACAAAGGGTGGGCTTTCAGATCCCAGCATGCGTACGCATGAAGACATCATCACCGCATCAAATGGACGGTGGAAACAAAATTCCATGGGCCACCCTTAAATCCATCCAAAACCAGCCATCTCTGGACAGTTTTTCATGAGAGATCGAATGGACGGTGTGGATTTTTCAAACATCAGGGTATGTGGGTCCCACCAATCCACCAGCGCAGCATCTGCGCAAGCTCTGTTCGCAACAGAGAGCTGCGGCCGATTCAAGTGGGCCGTCGTCACTGATCAGATGGCTGATCCGGGCCATCCATCTTCTAGTACACTCAAAAACGTCCCAAGGAACGTTATCTTTTTAAAGGAAAAGAAGGAAAATGAACCAGCAACCTCGGCTCAGATATGCACGTAACTGAGCTGCGAACTTCCGCACTGATTTCCGCACCTGCTGTGCGTAAATAGAACGCCACTGGCAAGATCTCCCATCCACCGACTTTTGGTTGCCTATAAGAAAGAAAGACAAAGAACGTGAGGGGCATTGAATCTACAACTGGAAGTTTGGCTTGGACGTGGAGCAGGGACGATAGGAGCAGAGACAGAGAGAGTATTACAGTTTTTTTTTATGCTTCTTCTTGTTCTTCATGTGGAGGTATAGTGCAATCATGTCCATGGGTTGCTAAACCTCTTAGATAGGGCTAAGAGGTGAAGCTTGTAGTGAGATGGGAGTGTTTTCTATGCCTTTAATTTAATTTGAATTTAAGAATTGAATTTGTTATTAGTTTGATTATTAAGGGAATATTTTTAGTCTTTAATGGTTTGTTGTGACTGAAATTACAATGGGTCTGCAATGGCTTTGAGTATTTCCTTTTCCTTTTGATGTTTATGACATCAGGAAGCCCTGTTGTTTACTATCGTCTCCTGGGCATGGTTGGATGACGGTACCTTTCCTAACCTTCATAAACATGTTGACTGGTTGGTAATTAGTTTAATTCTGTTGTTTGCTTTGTCTCCTGGGCATGGTTTGGTGATGGAATCCATTCTAATTCATATACCTCTCATCTCTTGAAAACTATATCAACGGCAGTTCAGTTAATTTCCCTGATTTTTAATCCAGGCATAAGATCTCCCTGATCCCTACAAGTGGATCCTCTGAATCCCTAGTGTTCCTTCTCTGAATTTCTCTTCAGTTTTAGATTGTTATTTCACCATTATTCCTCAAATCACACTCGATTTAGGTTTCATCTCATCCTAGTTCTAGTTCTAGTTAGTTTCAGATTACGTACAGGTTTCAGTCCCTGTGGATTCGACCTCGGTCTTACCGAGATTATTACTACATCACAACCCTATACTTGGGGAGTGAACATTCGTTCTCCCAACTCAGCTAAGCCTTTGTCACAAACTTTATCAGGGAAAAGAAGATGCTCAAGGCACCTGCCCACCTCCTTCACGTCGTTAAGAAAGATAGCTAACTTATGAAGGACTACATTAAACGCTTCAATCTGGAAGCTTTGCAGGTTCGGAAGCACTCAGAGGAGCTCGCCCTAAACGCTATCATGAGTGGGCTGAGGGATCGGCATTCCTGTTTTCGTTGGACAAAAATCCTCTGACAACGATAGCCGAACTACTGAACAGGTCGCAAAAATATGCTAACGCAGAAGAATCCCGTATCTTGTGAGAAGCCATCCACAACAAGGTTCCTCCAACCAAAGAACAAGAACCAAGTTCGGCCAATACGAATAAGAAGAGGAAGGGCGATCAATCGTGGGACAATCCTCGCCCGAACAAGCGATCCGACAGTAAGTTTAAAACTACACTCCTCTTAACAAAACACCAGAGCAAGTTCTGATGGAGATCCAGGATAAGCATCTCCTCCACTAGCCGAACAAATTGAAGTCCGATCTAAAAAATAAAAGCAAAAACAAATATTGCCTCTTTCATCGGGACCACGGACATAACATGAGTGCCTGCTTTGACCTTAAACAAGAGATTGAGGCACTCATCCGCAGCGGCTATCTTGGGGAGTATGTCAATTACAGAGGGGATTGGTCCACGGTGAAAGATGGACAACCAGTTAATAACGAACAGACCATAGAGATCCACACAATCTTCAGAGGCCATGAAGGCGGGGGAGACTCGAATAATGTTCCGAAGGTACATGCCAGATATATTGGTCGTCCTAAAGATGAAATTCTACTTATCAAAAGGCCTCTGAAAGAGCAAAATGTGGAGACCCATAGCTTAACCTTCACCAAAGAAGATGCCCGAAGAATCCACCATCCGCACGACGATGCACTTGTGATCACCCTGACCATAGCTAATCGTAAAGTGTTCTGAATCCTCGTGGACACTAGATCATCGGCTGATGTCCTCTTAGCTCAGGCTTTCGACAAGATGGGAGTTGGTCGATCTCTACTTTGACCTGTTAAAACCCCATTGCTCGATTTCTCGGGCGGGAAGGTCATACCTGAGGGAGCGATACAGCTCTTACTTACGGTGGAGAAGGACAAAACCAAGTCACCACAACGGTCGATTTCTTGGTAGTAGACTGTCCATCCATTTACAATGTTATCCTCGGCCGACCGTCCCTGAATACCCTGCGAGCTGTGGTCTCGACCTACCACTTAACCATGAAGTTCCCGACCGAGCAAGGTGTCGGATCAGTGAAGGGAGATCAACACGACGCTCGACAGTGCTACGCGATCGCACTACGAGCTTCTCATCAAGCAATAATCATCACTTTTATGTATCCTCGTGAGGACTCTAAAAAAAGAGGCCACCGCATGGAAGACCTTATTCCGGTCCCACTCGACAAATTTGTCCCTACAAAGACTGTCCAAATTAGGTCGTCCCTAACGACCCCACTATGGGAGAAGATGATAGCTCTCTTCCGATGTTATGCGGACGTCTTCACGTGGTCTGATGAAGACATGCCCGACATCGACTCTAAGATTATCGTGCACCACTTGATCGTTGACCCTGCTCACCGACTAATTCGACAGAAGCGCCATGCACTCGATTCCAAAAGATATGCCATGATCGGAGAAGAAGTCAACAAACTCCTCAAGGGTGGATTCATCGAGGATGTGTATTATCCAAACTGGATAGGCAACATTGTGTTGGTCAAGAAAGAAATTGGGAAATGGTGGGTCTGTGTAGACTACACAGACTTGAACAAGGCTTATTTCAAAGATAGCTTTCATCTTCCCCGAATTGACCTACTGGTCGGCAGCACCACCGGACACGAGCTACTTAGTTTTATGGAAACTTATTCTAGTTATAATCAAATTGTAATGCATCCACATGATAAAACAAAAACTACTTTTTTTACTAACAAAGGTCTTTATTGTTACCTAGTCATGCCTCTTGGATTGAAAAACACAGGCGCTACTTATCAGCGACAGGTCAACAAAATGGTTGCCCACCAAATAGGGCGAACAATAGAGGTCTACGTCGACTATATACTCGTAAAGAACATAAAAGCTACGGATCATGTCACTGATCTCGAGGAGATGTTCCTCATCCTTTGTAAATACCGGATGAAGTTGAATCTGAACAAATGCGCCTTCGGGATTAGCTCAGGGAAATTTCTCGATTTCTTGGTCAGCCAATGAAGAATCCAAGTAAACCCTAAGAAAATCAAAGCTCTCATTGATATGGAATCACCAAGGACAACCAAAGACGTTCAATGACTTACTAGGAGGATCGCGGCTCTCAATCGCTTCGTGTCTTGAGCCACAGACAAATGTCTCCCCTTCTTCAAACAAATGAAAGGGAAACAAGTGGTAGACTGGACAGAAGAATGTGAGACGACTTTCCAGAAGCTCAAGCAATATCTAGGGTCACCACCACTACTCTCCAAATCCAAGCAAGGAGAGTCCCTACTGTTGTACTTAACTGTCTCTGATACAGTGGTTAGATCAGCTTTAATTAGGGAACACGCAGGAAAACAATTCCCCATATACTACATCAGTAAAGCCCTAGTTCTAGCTGAGACCAGATACCCAAACCTTAAAAATTTAGCATTGGCTTTAATCTCCTCTCAATGTTTGTGGCCTTACCTCCAAGCTCACACCATCATCGTCATGACCGATCAACCACTACTATAATGCCCTGGGTTTTTGAAACCCGAGTATGTGACTCGTTTTTCAAAAACCCGAGTGTTAACCTTTAAAGATAGTCAAATTTCACACACACACACACACACACAAACTATATGAGCGGCTGCCTATAATGACTTATACAAACCGCTGTCTCCATGATAACAAATATAATAAATACAAAATTTAACACATGAGAAATAATAAAATGCATATAAACTTGAGTCGCAAGATCGCACAGCCTCTCTTGGCAAATACAGCCATGCATCCCTGATAATTGTGCCCTGCTCTTTATCAATCTAAATATGGATATTATTTAAACCACTTGCGCTACCTATACGGTTATATATTCGATAAATGAGTGGCCGACTCAGTGTGAATTCCCCTTAAGATTACACACTGCCGCATTAATTAAGCATAGTTTTAAACAATAAGATATACAAAACATTTAATGATGCGATCTTGTTTAAGTCCATAGATGTGTGGATGCACATCAACTGGAGATGCACATTTAGTTGGCCAAGTGAATGGACCTTTCAAATAGTCGGTCCATTCATGCAAGAGAATGTGCCTTTCAAACAGTCAACTCATTCAACTTGCAATGTAGTGGGCCTTTCAAACAGTCGACTCACTTAGACATGAATGGGTCTTTCAAACAGTCAGCTCATTCATGCCTGGGGATGGGCCTTTCAAATAGTCAGCTCATCCCTGATAGGGGAATGGACCTTTCAAATAGTCAAACCATTCAGGCAAGAGAATGGGTCTTTCAAACAGTCGACTCATTCAACTTGCAAAGGAACGGGTCTTTCAAACAGTCGACTCGCTCAAGTAATATAGCATGCCTTTCAAACAGTTGGCTCACTCAAACAATAGGATGGGTCTTTCAAACAGCTAACCCCCTTTTTAATAAGAGAATGGACCTTTCAAACAGTCAGTCCATTAAGCAAGAAAATGGGTCTTTCAAACAGTCGGCTCACTTAAGCAAGAATGTGCCTTTTAAACAGTCAGCTCATTTAAGCATGGGGATGGGCCTTTCAAACAATTGGCTCATCCCCAGTAAGAGAATGGACAATTCAAACAGTCAGTCCATTCAAAATGCAAGTGCCATGAATGCATGATTAATCTCATCCATTACTATTCCAATTTGCAAGCAGCCAATTTAGGAAAGCTCAAAGGACACTATGAGGAGTTCGTCACCCAACATAGGCGGACAGCTCGGGCATAGTGTCTCATTCCACCATCCCCGGTTCATGAGACTTCATCATTAGGATGTTTAATGGCATCCTCCTCAACCAGTGACCAATCACTATCTATCAAGTGGGACTTGCCATCGCATGGTCACGCAAAATAATCCATTAAGCCGCATAGGGCAAATATGCAATGAAAAAGCCACGTAGGCACCACAATCCATGGATGGTAAGCCCACATCAATGTTTCATTTAATACATCAATCAAAGTAGCCACTAGGTGAGGGTCCATTACAATCACAGTCAGTCAAGTTACATCCCAAGTCTGGATGCACATATATAAGTGGGGTTTTCCATTGATAGATATAGCAGTTCAAGTTCTATAAGAAATTCATAAACAATCCATAAACATGAAGAATACACAAGTACAACATATGGATATTCATACAAGCTAAGTGTTGAGCATATGATTGATAATCAGATTCAATATCTAACACAAGTTATCATGAATTAGATATATCAATTATAAAATGAACTACTACTTAAACTAACAAGGAAGAGGAAAGCTCAAGGGAAAAAATTCATCACCTTATGAGTTGAATCGTCTACTGGTGTTTCTAGGAAGCGCGTGCACCCTTAGAGTCGAATCTTCAAGCTTATGCGACTGGTAGGTTAGGTGGAACTTAATGTCGATGTCATCCTGCCCTAATATACTCAATTGGCTCGGTCCACTTGTGATTGTAATCCGGTAAGAACTACCAAGGACCAACTCTGAGTTAACTTCAAAAACAGTAATTGAGACCCCAACTCAAAGGGGAATCAAAAGACACCCAATGTCAACGATCTACTCTCTAAAATCAACAAACTCAGCGAAACTCATTGAGTCAACTTGGTGAAGAGACTCGAGCTACATATGCTAATGTTACTTGACTGACTCAACTGAACTTAGATGAACCTTAACTGACTCAACCCAGTAGTGAAATGGAGCAAACCAATCATCTCGGTTTTAAGCCCAATTAACTTGATGAACCCGAGTTCAACCATGTACACCCAAACCTGCAGTGTTGCAACTAATAACTGGACCAAACATATAATTAGGAACTAGGTTACTGGACTGGAAGTGCACCAAGGGAATCCAAACATGGAGTTGAACTCTACAAAACTGAGTTAACCCAGCTCAACCTGACACTAACCCAACGAACAAGACCTTGTCTACCCTCTCTCTCTCTCTCTCTCTCTCTCTCTCTCTCTCTCTCTCTTTCATTTCTCCTCACTCAAGTCCACATGTCCAGCAGAGTTGTTGGACTAAACCAGCCCTAACTCGATTGACAGCAGTGTAACACCCCGGTTTTCAGAACCCAAGTAGACAACTCATTTCCTGAAAACCTGGAAGTTAATAGTTCAATAAGTGGCAATCAAAATAGAATCAAAGCGCAAATAGCGAAACCAAGCATAGCATAAGTCGTAAACCAAAAAATAACATCCTGGTCTCATCAGCTGGGGGCCCAAATACAAAATCTCAAGTTCAAATGTTCTAGATAAACAAACAACATATATATCTACTAATTTAGTCCAAAGTATTCCACTACCTCCTGTTGCGGCTCCTCATTGTAAAACTTCTCATCTACTGCGACGACATCAGCCCCGAGCCCCGTGCCATAGTCGCTCATGCCTGCACCTGCGTTCTCTGTATGATTAAACATTGGATGAATGAGTGGCTAACTCAGTGTGAGTTTCCCCTCAAGATTTCCCACCGCTGCCTTAGACAAGTATAACATGAAAACAACAAGGCATACAAAACATAACAAGATACAATCTTATTATATGCATGGATGTATGAGTACACATCAACTGGGGATGCTCGTCCAGTTGGCTTTTGGGTGAAACCCATGCATGTGGTCGGTCACCATCGAAAGTACATAGTACATGTGTAGTGTCAAACTCACCAAAAGTGGGTCGATAGTCGATGGTCTGGAAGCTAACGAAACGATACCACGACTAAGGGCACATGCTACAACATCCAGAATTAGCCATCTTTCATCGCCCGAATGCTATGTATGCATGATTAGCCCAACCATTATTAATCCATTTACAATCAGTAGGTTTAATGAAACTCAAGGTCACTACAGGGAGGTCATCGCCCAGCATAGGACGACGGATTGGGCATAGTGTCTCATTCCACCATCCCCGGCTCATGAGTCTACTGACTTAGGGTGTTAATAGAACCCGTCAATAGGCGGGCAATCAATTCTCAATGTATGGGACAACTACCAACATATGGTTGAGTGAGGACGAAATATCAAGATCGTAATAGTAAATCAACTTATTAAAAATGAGTCGACATGTATGCATCAAATACGATAGAACAACGGTAATTTAAAACGTTTAATGGTTCACCCCAACGTCACCCCATAAGTGGTAAGTCCCATGAATCTTCTATCACTAGCATAATCTCTGTACTGAGGGTCTACCTTGAACACAACCGTCTTGTTACACCCCAAGGACGGACTCTCTTTCATAGGTAAAGATTCTCCTATTTATTTAGAGAGATTTCAATTTATGTGTGTCTTGCAAACATTCCAATAGCATATTCAAATGGCGTAGAGATCAAGTATTGAATTAGGATATCATTCTAATAAGGTAAAACTTAAGTACGAATGTAGTAAATTCAAGAACTATTAAATGATTAAAGGTCTAGCATATGCATTGATATTCATGATTAATTCTCTAACATATATCCAGCTAAGCTAATCATGTGACTAATCAAGTTTTGAGGAATCACTTATAATCACTTTAAAAGTTATTCTAAATATAATTTAGAGATGGAAAGCCTAAGGGGAAAAGTCATCACCCGAAGGGTCATAGTCCGGTCCTTGATTCAAATTCTTGTGAGTGTCTTGTGGCCCAATATCACACAAGTGATTTCCTAGAGTCATTCCCGATATGATAAATCTATATTAGAAGACTTTTTAAACATTTAAGTCATTGAAGTGAACAGGGTTTGTACGGTCCAGTTAATTAAGGGATTTCGGGCTTGCATTAGGGTGACCAGGCCCACCCAATCTTGTCCCAACAAGCGGCCCAAATTGGGCCTGGAATTGTCCATAACTAAGGCCCGAACTGGGCCTGGTTTGGCCCAACTTGTTAGGTCCAGTAAGTGCCCAGAAATTGGACTGGGCTAGGCTGTCCCTGGCCCAGCAATGGACGTGTGCAACTAGCCCATGAGTTGGGCTGGGCTGTCCCAGCCTAACATCACCCCACGACGAAGTGGGCCTGTTTGGCAGAATTCGGCCCACCTGCATTACTTGTCCGAGAGGGGCTGGTTAAGTAGCCTTTAGCCCAACACTAATACTAGCCACATAATGGGCTGGTTGGGCCGTTTCTGGCCCAACATTCGCTGACCAAAGGCCGGCTAGGCTGCCCATTTCTGGCCCAGTTATCATGACACCCACCTAGTACGAGATGGGCTGGCTCATCAGTCGTCGTTCCCTGTTAGCCCAGGCAGGCTAGGCTGCTGCTAGCCCAGCATCCAACGTAGACTGGACTGGGCTAACGCTGGCCCAGCAGGCCATAGGCCATTTGTTGCATCCACCTAGTAGAACTGGGCTGGATTCACTGGCCCAACAATGCGTTCACACACATTCCACACAGGGAGCTAGGTTCATCACTGCTTCGGCCAGGCCCAAAACTTCCAAAACAGGTGAGATAAGAGCCTGGGCTTCTTGCAACTCCACAGTGGGCCCAGCAATAACATCTCTACCAACCCAGGCTGGCTGTGCAGGCCCTTGGCCCAGCAGAACAACAGTTTATCCTTTAGGAGTAGGCCCAGCAGTGTTATTACAAAGGGTCTGGGCCCACTGCATTTGACAAGGTGTGGCCTACTGTGACGTGTGGTGTGGCCCACTGAGATTTACCTTAGGTGGGGCCTGCTTGGACATGGTGTGGTCCACTGACCTACTTCTCAAGTGCGGCCCACCGCGTCATGTGGTGTGGCCCACTGAGTGTGTAACTCAGTGAGGCCCACTATGTTAGGAGGTGTGGCCCACTGAGATGTACCTCAAGTGCGGCCCACTGTGGTTCGTGGTGTGGCCCACTGAGTGTCTAACTCGGTGAGGCCCACTGTGATATGTGGTGTGGCCCACGGTGTTTGGAGAGCATCAGGGGGATCAGAATGGGGCTCGAAATCAGCCCATTGTTAGGTCTGGACTCAGCCCCACTCATCCAAACTCGGCCCACCTCATCAGTCGAGTCTGGTCCAGTTTGACTCTGTGCCTTCTTCTCTGACTTGGGCTTGCACTAGACGAACCAGTCACTCAACACTGGAAGTCGGGCCTGCAACCACTCTGGTTTCTGGTCCTGCTGGTGATAGCTCCAACAACCATGTATTGTTGGATGAGAAACGGAAGGAGATAGAGTGTTACCAGGTCTGCTCCAACTTTTTCTGAGTCGACTCAAGCACAGCTACTGCAGTTTGGATAACACCACACCTGGTAGCAGCAATCCACGACTACAACTCCCCTGAACTCAGTAAAGCAACGACTCGCCTGTCTGAGTAACTGAGAACGGACTGAGTCGAGCTGACTCGCAGCTTGGTGCAACACCCACAACTGCCTCTCTATCTCTCTCCTATTTTCTTTCCTTTCCTTTCTCTAGTGCGGATCCCAAGGCGAGCTAACGGTTCTTATAGCCGAGGGAAACTTGCTTGCACGATTCAGCGAACGGCTGAGATAACAATGGCCCTTGCCACAGCCATCCTTGAAGAACCAGCATGCATGGGGTCCATTCGACCCTGGGGATGGATTCCCACCGTAATGGCCCACCAGAAAAGTAACTTTACGTCCTTTGTGGGGCCCATCTCATCATAGTGGGTTGGATGTTCCAACGAAGAAGATGAGAGGGCTGTTAATGGCAACCTCTATCTACGGTATTTCACTAAGATTTGGTCCATTTGAACGGACCAAATGGAGCTTCTGATCACTGTGGGGCCCACTTTTTGGGCCATTCATGCGCGTTTCGGATTTTCTCACGAGATAATCCATATATCGCAACTATCTCGTGAGACGAGATGTCTCCTGCTTCTAGCTCATGTCGCCCTAGAAAGGACAGTCGGAATTTGTCCACGTGGCCCAGGGAGGGTTCAGACGAGCCAGTAACCCCTGCTATAAATGGTAATGTCCCCTCTCTCTTTTCTTGGTGCAAGCGGCTGCCTGCCCATTTTTGGCAATAGGAGAGAGGGCGCAATTTGAAAGGGTGAATGGACGGTTGCGATGGACGGACGATCGATCGTGGATCGACCACGTGGCAACAGTTTGATCCACCATCTTCGGACTTAGCCAAACACGTGGCCTTGATGGGTGTCATCCCGAATCCGTATGACATTGCATGGGTCCGAACAAACCACTAGGGTTTGGTCGATCGGGGCCTACATGTCCGATGGATGGTTTGGATCGGTTGGATAGTGGCTAAGGTGGGCCACAATGAGATCTGGTGACCGTCAGTTTAAAAAAATACACGTTGGCGGGAGTTTTCCCATTTTTTCGAAAGAGCTCGGGTCAGCGTTGGTCAAACCAGCGTGTGACGTCCTGTGCACTTCGTGCACGGGTGGTTGTGGTGCACTCCACCCTGTGCGGGGTCCACCATGATGCTTGTGATAAATCCACTCCATCCATTCTTCTTGGAGGCTTCAGTCAGGGTCATTGACCAAGTATGGGGTGGACGTGAGGCCCAGGTGGGCCGTATTGCACATCCCAGACCCTATTTAGTCAATGCACCTTGATCCAGTGGCTGGATTGGTTTGATAATTGGTTTGTACAGTTAAATGGGGGTTTAGGAGGCAATGATTGCTTGGTTGCTATTCACAAGCCCTCGAAGGTCGATCACAAGTGCATTGCCCTGTTACTCTTTAAGTAGATGATTTGGAAACTATTCTAACTTGAGGTGGTTAGTTAGGCTTACCCTCATGGCCGATGTAGGGTCCTTCTTAGCTCTTAGAGTCTCTGATGGACGACTTCAATGATGAATGGAGGCCCCATCCTGTATTCGTTGAATCAAAGTTGTTTGTTAATCAATTTTGAAATCTGATTGATACGGGTTTTAAATGGTAACACCCACGTACCAGAGGTGCGGGTTGTTACAGTCAGCCTTGTCTCAGACAGCTTGACTCGGCTTATGACTCACATTCTCTATCTTTCTTCTTCTCCTTCTACGTGTTTTCCACCTGCTAGAAGTCCAGCAAGAAGCCTAGACTAGACCAGACATGTATGCCCAGCAAGGTTGTTGGACTAAATCTCGTCCTGACTCAGGCCTCAGCGAATCAAGCTCGCTCGGCTCGGCAGTGACTGCAGCGTAAGTAGCACTTGCACTCACTCACTCACTCACTCTCTTTTCCTTCTTCCTCTTTCTTTTCTCCATCTGCTGAAGGTCCAGCACCTCTGGACAACTTGACGACCCAACTTGACTGAGTCACCAGGTGCGACAGCTTGGCGCAACAACCCAACACGCACACTGCCTTGATTGGATTTTCACCGTAGCAACCCAGATCAACTTTGGGATGACTGTTTATGATCTAATGAGGTCCGAAAGGCTCACCTGATGGACATTCAATGGCCACACAGCTCAAACAGTGTGTTGTTTCTTGACGAGGAAGAAGACCCACCATTAATCGCAGATATTGATACGGGGTATTTTTCTTGGAAGCGGATGCATCGGACGGTCTGAATTGATGGGATAGAGCTAGGAGATGCTAGGCTTCGAAACTTAGATGAGGTTTAAGTGGTGGGTTCGGAGGAAGGAGAAAACAGTTGTTTTTTAAGGTCGTTGTGATAATGGGAGAAGTTGCGTTGCTACGTGATTCCCTTGCCCATTTATCGCACCCCAGACTCTCTTAGTACCATTAGATTTGGATCCAATGGCCTAGATTCTAGGGTTTGTTGCAACCTTCGAATACTACTAGTAAGAGAGAAAACCGGCCGCTGTTTTTTCTATACCACGAATGGAATTCCCAATCCACGTGGAGGGTTATTGGGTGGTTGAATAACACCACATGGATGGCCGAGATTGAAGGAGAAGAACTCCCACTTGGATCACTGTTGAGACTCAAATATTGCACAAATTTTCCCATTTATATCTTGGTTTTATGAACATAAATCCGCTTAATATTTTATTTTATTCATGTATGTGTTGCAAGGTGAATTTAAGTGTTTGGATTGAAAAGGGGTGTTAAAAGCAAGATTTTGATGCTTAAAAATCACCAAGGCAAGAGATGGATCTTAGGAGACCAAGATTGAAGAATTCGCATGCCAAAGATCCGAGAAAACCGAGTGAAGAATAAAGAAAATTGAAGATTTTAAGTGAAGAATCCTGAAATCGTCCTGAAAAAGTGTATTTTGAAGCTGTGAAGTTTATTTTGAAAAACTACGCAGCAGGAAGTCTGTTTTGAACGAACTATGCTGCGAGAGTCTATTTTGAAAAAATACGTACATTTGAGGCAATTTCTAGGGTTTTTCAACTTTATACGAAAATTGGAGTTCCCTACTTATAAATAGGGGTTCCTAGGGTATTCTTAAACATTATTCGAGGCATCCCAAAGCAAAATTTAGAGTTTTTAGTTTTATTAAAGTTTTATAAATTATTTTTTTTAGATCTTTTATATTTGCATTTTCTTTCTTTATTTCTTGTTGCTTTTTTATTTCTGCAATTTAATTATGTTTTTCTACGTTCCTTCTAGCCCAAGCTAGAAGGGAAGCACATGGGTTTAATGTTTCTTTAAGATTGTGATGATTGATTATTTTAATGATGAGAAGAATGGTGTATGCATGTTATCTATTATTTAGGTTTTGGCTTTTATCCTCTTGTGAGATACATATGTTTCCATCATATGAGATCCACATTGATGGATAGGCTTACCCTAGATCAATCAGATTTTCTAGATAAGAGAGGTTCTCAACCTGTTATATTTTTTTGATATTCATTATCTTATAGATATTGAATACTTAAAATCACTGGCGCTTGAGAATATGTGTCAATGGTGCAATTCCATGATTTTCTAATTTTTTATATCATTTATTAAAATATTTAAACTGTTTTATTTTCTGATTAAGCTGACCATAGTGATCAGATCCTAGTTGTGTTATCCATATCATCATGATTTTGGAGCATTAACCTATGTGTGGAACTTTGAAGCTTGGGTGTTATTTTATTCAGTTGAATTACATCCATTCAAAAATCCCAAAATCAAATCATCAGTTTAGTTTTTATTACTTAGTTTGTTTTGCATTTGATTTTTTTCCTTCTCACAATTCATCTCCCTGTGGAATCGACCCTGTATTCACGGGATATTACTTACGAACCTCTACACTTGGAGGCAAGCAATCAAGTTTTTGGCGCCGTTGCCTAGGAGAGATTTAGAGAGATCAGATCTGTGCAAGATATCTAAGGTAAGTTTTTTTTTTTTTTTTTCCTATGATAAGTTCTCTTCTAAACCTTCCAAATTTTCTATAGATTTTTTTTTCTTTAAAAATAAATTCAGTTGGGTCTTTCAAGCACTAACTATGACATAAGGTTGCCCTGCTTGGGATTTTATCACCCAAGTGCTATGGTTGTCCTATAGTTGCTGTTTGATCACAAAGATCATCTGCTGAATCTATTTTCCAGATTAGCATAGTTTAATTTCTGCATTAGTTTTACTTTTATTTATTTATTTTGCTTTGTGGACTGAACCCTCATGGTCGGCCTTGCCGCCTAGGTTGTTGATTTATTTTTTTTGCTTTGTGAACTGAACCCTCATGGTCGGCCCTGCCGCCTGGGTTATTGGTTAAATTTTTTTTTATTTTAAGTATCATACTCGCTATTTGAATTAGTGGTATTTTTTGTGTGGTGTGGATGACTTATGTCCCGTTGGAGTAGGGATCAAAACAATCGACTCTCCTCTGAAGGCGGACTAGTTCCAGGCCTTAATCATTCACTTAGAAGAGGCACTCAACATCACTTAGATTCCATGGCAGATCCAGTTGATAATCCAAATCCAAATCTGTCAGATCCAACTATAAATCAAAATAAAGAAAATCAACTTAATCCTCCTCTTGAGGATGAAATGAAGTTCATAGGAATGTGTCAAACCAACCACGGACTTTACGTGAACATTTACACCTTGAGAGATCAACTTTACCATCTTGCATAGTGTTCCCTGCTCACACAGGGAACATTGATTTTAAACCAGGTGTGATTCAATTAATTCCTAAATTTCATGGCTTGGATTCTAAAAGCCCCTACTTGCACCTCAAGGACTTTGAGGAAGTAATTGCAACATTACAAGTAAATAATGGCAATAGGGATGTACTTAAGCTTAGGTTATTCTCATTTTCTCCAAAGGATCGGGCCAAAGCATGGCTCGACTCTCTAAGACCTAATACCATCACTTCATGGCAAGCCTTAAGTAGAGAGTTTTTGAAAAGTTCTTTCCCGATCACAAAACAAATGCAGTAAAACAAGAAATCATGTCATTCTCCCAAAAGGGGAATGAATTATTTTTTCAAGCTTGGGAGTGCTTCAAAGACCTTCTAATTACTTGTCCACATCATGGTTATGAACCACGGCACGTGATTGATGCTTTCCGAAAGGGGCTCACCATGGATACCCGTCAGTTCATAGAGATGATGTGTGGTGGAACCTTTCTTGACAAAGATCATAATGAGGCTTGGGATTTTTTAGATATGTTAGCAGAGAATACGCAGACATGAGATGTCTCTGCTAAATCAGACCAAACTAGACTCATTCCTAGAGAGAAAGCGGGGATGTATGTCTTAAGAGAAGAAGACGACCTTAATGCAAAATTCGCTGCATTGCTAGAAAGGTCGAAGCCTTAGAAATTAGGAAGGTTGATATGGTTAAAGCAAACACTTTCTTAGGTAATTTTTGTAGCATTTGTGGTGGTGTAGACCATGACACAAAAGATTGTCCAATAATCTCAGTTGTACAAAATATCATGCATGAGCATGATTAAGCAAATGTTATAAATAACTACCAAAGGTCAGTTATACAACCAATGGGAAACACGTATAATCCAAATTGGCGTAACCATCCTAATCTTTGTTAAAGGAATGGACCACAAATTAATGCGCCCAATGCACCTCAAATGCATCCACAAAATAACTTCTTTGGGGCACCTAACAATGCATCATATGTGCCCCCACCAAAGCGATCATCTATGGAGGATGCATTGACCGCATTCATGACTCTCAAGCTCAAATGAATCAGTCTCTAATCCAATCAAATCAGGAATTAAAGACCGTCGTGGCTAGGATTAAGACTCAACTAAATGGTAGGGAAAAAGGCACACTTCCTTCTCAACCTGTGTCAAACCCTAGAAACACACATTTCATTGGAGACTCAAATCCAAGTGAGCTACATCATGAACAAGCTAAGGCCATCATTACCTTGAGAAGTGGAAAATAGGTCGATAACAAGATAATGCAACCGGTAGAAATACCGGAGGATGAGTCACTGTCTCAAGAAAATGATGAACCGACTATGGTTCAAAAGCCGCAACAACAAAAGGATAATGAGACTAAGTCATATGAGCCTCCAGTTCCATTCCCATCTAGACTTTAGAATCCGACTATCCCCATGAAATATCAAGAGGTGTTGGATGTGCTACAAAAGGTTACTGTCAATATTCCTCCGCTTGATGTCATTAGACAAATTCCATCATATGCTAAATATCTCAAGGACTTGTACACTATAAAGAGGAAATTAAATGTGAACAAAAGGCCTTCCTTACTGAGAAAGTGAGCGCTATCATTCAACAAAGGGTTGTACCCAACTACAAAGACCCGGGAAGTCCGACTATTCCTTGTATTATTGGGAATTTCCAAATTGAGCATGCTTTGCTAGATTTGGGTGCAAGTGTCAACTTAGTACCTTATTTGTTTACAAACACATGGGGTTAGGTGAGCTTAAACCAACCACAATTACACTCCAACTCGCTGACCGCTCCATTAAGGCACCAAGGGAAATTTTAGAGGACGTGCTAGTCTAAGTGGAGAAATTCTACTTCCCTGTAGATTTTATTGTACTAGACACTGAACCATGTGTAAATGCTAGCGCTCAAGTTCCCATCATTTTAAGCCGCCCATTCCTAGCAACTTCAAATGCAATCATAAATTGCAGGAATGGAATGATGAACTTGTCTTTTGGTAACATGACTCTAGAGCTAAATATTTTCAATCTATGTAAGCAGCCCATTGATAATAATGTGATCCATGAGCTGAATTTCATGGACTGCTTGATAGAAGAAGAGGAATTAGAACCTAGTCTGACTAAGGAATTGATTCAAGTCTTTGGGGACTTGAAAAATTCTGATTTAGAAAAAGTGCTTGCTGAAATTTGTGATGATAATGAGAGCACTACCACCTAAGACATTGGTACGTACCAATGGAGACCGCGAACTCAAATCCTATCTATCGAGGACTTGCGACCTCTGCTATCACCAACCAATATTTCAAAGCTTGATTTAAAACCACTACCAAATAAGCTTATGTATACTTAGGTGAAAATACTTATCCTATAGTGATCTCTTCATTTTTAGATAAGGATGAAGAGATTAAATTGTTGAATGTTCTAAGGGACCACAAAGGAGCCTTCAGCTGGGCCATTTCTGACATCAAGGGTATAAGCCTTTCCATATGCACCCATCGGATCCACCTCGATGAGGACGCCAAACCAATTAGACAACCTCAAAGGCGTCGCAATCCAAACATGATGGAAGTTGTAAAAAATGAGGTGATCAAATTATTAGATGTGGGAATCATCTACCCAATATCTGATAGTGTTTGGTGAGTCCAACTCAAGTAGTCCCAAAAAAATCCAGAATAACTATTGTGCAGAATTCTAATAATGAACTCATACAAACACGTGTCACCACAGGTTGGCGTGTTTGCATTGACTATAGAAAATTGAACCAGGTTACAAAGAAGGATCATTTCCCTCTACCATTCATTGATCAAGTTTTAGAGAGGGTAGCAGGTCACTCCTTCTATAGTTTTCTTGATGGATATTTTGGATATAACCAAATAGAGATAGTCCTGGAAGACTAAGAGAAAACCACGTTCACTTATCCATTTGGCACATTTGCTTTCAAACGGATGTCATTTGGATTGTGTAACGCCCCAGCAACTTTCCAATGGTGTATGTTAAGTATTTTTTCAAATATGGTTGGGAAGTTTCTTGAGGTTTTCATGGACAATTTCTCTGTATTTGGGAGTAGTTTTGAGGAATGCCTCAACAATTTATCTCTTATCTTGTTTAGGTGTGAAGAGAAACACATTGTCTTAAATTGGGAGAAATGTTATTTCATGATTCAAAAGGGAATTGTTTTGGGTCATGTTATCTCTAAAAATGGAATCGAGGTAGATCGCTCAAAACTCGACATTATAGCTAATCTACCTATCCCCCGAACTGTTAGAGATATTAGATCACTTATAGGGCACACTGGTTTCTATAGAAGATTTATCAAGGACTTTAGTGTCATTACTAGACCCTTGACTAATCATCTTCAAAAGGATGTTCCGTTTAAGTGGACAGATGAGTGTGCAAGTGCCTTTAATAAAATTAAATCATCCCTTACCACTGCACCTATAATGCGTCCACCAGATTGGACACTTCCTTTTGAACTAATGTGTGATGCAAGTGATTATGCCATATGAGCTGTTTTATGCCAAAGGAAATATAAACGGCCATACGTTATTCACTATGCGAGTAGAACTCTAAACTCAGCCCAAGTGAACTACTCAACAACTAAAAAAGAGTTACTTACAGTAGTTTTTGCTTTGGATAAGTTTAGGTCCTACTTGCTGGGATCCAAAGTGGTCATTTTCACAGACCACTCGGCTTTGAAATATTTGTTATCTAAGAAGGATGCAAAGCTAAGACTTTTGAGATGGATCCTCCTACTCCAAGAATTTGACTCAGAGATAAAAGATAAGAAAGGAGTAGAAAATGTAGTAGTCGATCACCTTTTCAGATTGTGTTAGATGATTTCACTGAGGAGATGCATATCGGACATATTTTGATCTTGATGAACAATTATTTGCGATCTCCAAATTGCCTTGGTATGCGGATATAGTGAACTATCTTGTAACGGGAAAAATGTCATATCATTGGAAATCACAAGATAGGAAGCGTTTTGAAACCGAGGTTAGGAACTTCTTCTGGGATGACCCGTATTTATATAAATATGGGACTGATTAAATTTTTAGACATTGTGTCCCAGAGGATGAAGTTCAGAGTGTTATTTCTTTTTGTCACATGGAAGCATGTGGTGGCCATTTTTCTGCTAAGAAAACCACTGCAAAAATCCTGCAGTGTGGTTTTTACTGGCCTACCATGTTTAAAGACACCCATGCTTTCTGTGTTGCTTGTGATAGATGTCAAAAGTTGGGAAGAGTGTCCCGGCGCAACATGATGCCTTTATCCCCAATTTTACCATTGGAGATTTTTTATTGTTGGGGTATTGATTTTATGGGCCCATTTCCATCTTCTTTTGGATTTCTTTATATATTGGTTGGTGTGGACTATGTTCCAAAGTGGATTGAGGCAATTCCAAGTAGGACTAATGACAACAAAGTGGTCATATGATTCCTCAAGGAAAATATTTTTTCTATATTGGGACTCCAAAGGCCATCATTAGTGATGTCGGGTCTCACTTTTGTAATAGGACATTTGAGGCTTTAATGAAGAAATATGGCATCAAGCATAAAGTGAGCACCCCATACCACACACAAACGAGTGGACAAGCTGAAATTTCTAATCGGAAAATCAAACACATTTTAGAGAAAACTATAAGCCCAGAAAGGAAGGATTGGTCTCTCAGACTATCCGACGCTTTATAGGCTTATAGGACTGCTTATAACACCCCGATTGGAATGTCTCCATACAGATTGGTGTATGGGAAGGCTTGTCACTTGCCTGTGGAATTGGAACATAGATCCTACTGGGCAATAAAGAAATTAAACTTTGATATGGACCAAGCAAGTGGACAAAGGAAATTAGAGTTGAATGAATTAGAGAAGCTGAGAAGAGACTCCTATGAAAATTCTAAAATATACAAAGAGAGGACCAAAGCTTTTCATGACAAAAATATCCTAAGGAAGAATTTTGAACCTCAGCAAAAGGTCCTATTGTACAATTCTCGTCTTCAGTTCTTTCCGGGAAAGTTAAGATCAAGATGGACAGGCCCCTTCATTGTGAAGAATGTTTATACTCATGGGGCTGTTGAAATTGAGAATCCACGTAATGGCAATGTGTACAAGGTTAATGGTCAGAAATTGAAGCCTTATGTGGAAAACATTCATTTGGGAGAGGAGTCCTTCCCTCTTCATGAGCCAGAATATTCAGATTGATGCTCCTAGTCTGACGGAACATTTGTGTAGGATTTGTATCATATTCAATTTTTTTGGTGTCACCTAGCAGGTGAGTTTTTCATGGCAGGTACTATCCACCCTTTCTATTATTTTTTTGTTCTCTCACATTACATTATCATTACATTGGGAACAATGTAGATTTTAGGTTAGGGGTGTGGATAGTCATCCATGTAATAGTCATCCATGTGAGGTTTTTTTTTTTTTTTTTTTTTTTGGTTTTATTATTTTATTATTTATTTATTTTTTTAGGTTTCAGTTTTTTTTTTTTTTTTAGGTTTATGGGGAAATTTTTTTAACATTTTCAAAATAATATATACAAGAATGTGAACATTATATTATACGAATTTCAAAGGAAAAATTAATACTTAGTTTAGGTCGATAGTAGTCAGAATTCTGATAACTGAAAATTATAGACTTGAGTTCAATTATCTAATCACTAGTTTAAAGTGAGTTGTAATTTGATATACCGAATTCACAGTACACCCTAGCTAACTAAGTGAGGAATATGATATGTGAACTAGAATAACAACTTTTGATTCAAACAAGGTTGAATGAACTAGTATCATTGATATATGCTTAAAAGAGAGAATATTGAAGGAAAAAAAGAGTGATGGAAAAAGAAATTTTTATTATAGAGCATAAATGCAATGACGATAACAATCGTGTCAGTAATCTAGAGTAAGGATACCTAAGTATCCATTACTGTTACCGTTACAAGTACAATACCTTAGGTTATGAAGCAAACCCGATGGGAATCTTCATCTAAGGGTGGTCTATAATAATGAGGATATGATGATAAAAGAAGAAATGACATGAAGAAAATGAGATAACTAGATTCATATTCTTGGAATGATTGAAAGGAGTTAGGATAGAGAACATGCATATTTCTCAAAGTTAGACTAGTGTCACAGAGCACCTAAGGATATTGGATCATAACTATTCTAAATTTTGATTAGGTCTCTGAACTCAAGGATGTAATGGATTAGAAAATGAGATTCTAACTAACTTTAGACTTAGGGTAAGTATTATTTTGTTTTGGAATTCATATGATGAATGGAGGCATAATTGTATAAATTTCTGAGTGTTGAACTATTTTTCATGTTTCAATGTTTGTGGGCAACATTTCTAGAAACCCTCACGAGACTATAACTCGTCCACTAGGAAAACTAGGGGTTTAAAGGCTTGCTGCATATGCTAAATGCAATCAAGATTACCTGCGAAAGTGGTGTAGTTAGAATTTTTTTTCGTTTTTTTTATTTTTAAAATTATTTTTATTCTTATTTTTATTTTTCGCTCATTTTGCTCGGGACTAGCAAAATGCTGGTTGGGGTGTGTTGAGACTCAAATATTGCATAATTTTCCCATTTATATCTTGGTTTTATGATATAAATCCGCTTAATATTCTATTTTATTCATGTATGTGTTGCAAGGTGAGTTTAAGTGTTTGGATTGAAAAAGGGTGTTAAAAGCAAGAATTTGATGCTCAAAAATCACCAAGGCAAGAGATGGATCTTAGGAGACCAAGATTGAAGAATTCACATGCCAAAGATCCGAGAAAACTGAATGAAGAATAAAGAAAATTGAAGATTTGAAGTGAAGAATCTTGAAATCGTCCTGAAAAAGTGAATTTGAAGCTGTAAAGTTTATTTTGGGAAACTGCGTAGCAGGAAGTCTGTTTTGAACGAACTATGCAGCGAGAAGTCTATTTTGAAAAAATATGTATATTTGAGGCGATTTCTAGGGTTTTTCAACTTTATACGAAAATCGGAGTTCCCTACTTATAAATAGGGGTTCCTAGGGCATTCTTAAACATTATTCAAGACATTCCAAAGCAAAATTTAAGGTTTTTAAAGAGTTTTTTAGTTTTATTAAAGCTTTATAAGTTGTTTTTTTTTTTTTTTTTAAGATCTTTTCTATTTGCATTTTCTTTCTTCTTTATTTCTTGTACTTTTTATTTCTGTAATTTAATTATGTTTTTAAAGAATTTTAGTTTTATTAAGCTTTATAAGTTGTTTAATGTTTCTTTAAGATTATGATGATTGATTGTTTTAATGATGAGAAGAATAGTGTATGCATGTTATCTATTATTTAGGTTTTGTTTTTTATCCTCTTGTGAGATCCATATGTTTCCATCATATGAGATCCACATTGATGGATAGGCTTACCCTAGATCAATCAGATTTTCTAGATAGGAGAGGTTCTCAACCTGTTATATTTCTTTGATATTCATTATCCTATAGATATTGAATACTTGAAATCATTGGCGCTTGAGAATATGTGTCAATGGTGCAAATCCATGATTTTCTAATTTTTATATCATTTATTAAAATATTTAAACTGTTTTATTTTCCGATAAGCTGACCATAGTGCTCAGATCCTAGTTGTGTTATCCAAGTCATCATAATTTTGGAACATTAACCTATGTGTGGAACTTTGAAGCTTGGGTGTTATTTTATTCAGTTGAATTACATCCATTCAAAAATCCCAAAATCAAATCATTTGTTTAGTTTTTATTACTTAGTTTGTTTTGCATTTGATTTTTTTCCTTCTCATAATTCATCTCCCTGTGGGATCGACCCTGTATTCACGGGATATTACTTACGAACCTCTGCACTTGGAGGCAAGCAATCAATGCACGCACCTGCACTACTGTTATGGGGTAGGGGCCTCACTTGGATTGAAGGAGAAGAACTCCCACTTGGATCGCCAACCTGACAAACAGAAGAAACAATGGTTTTTTCATTTTTGTAAGAAAATCAACCACACACGCCGCTGTTGTGATGGGGTTCATGTGCACACCCGTGCATAATATCAGGTGGAACGACTATGGTTTTGGTCATCTCTTTCCATCCAACAAGATGGACGGTTCAGATCATCCATGGGGATGATCATGGTGGGCCATAGCACGTCCCAAACGGGCGTTGTCTGTTGTCAGGGCTCGGGCAAGAGAAAATTTGAAAGAAGGAAAGAGCTTTTCCTTCTTTGGCTCAGGTCAACCTAGCTTTGACCAAGTTTCTTGGACCGTTGCCCGGCGACTGCACCACTCCTAGTGCACATGCAACACCTACGTGGGGTCCACTGTGATGAAATCTCAAAATCTACTCCATTCATTCACTCTGGAGACTCCCATCGGTGCCTCTGACCAAGGACCAGGCAGATCTAAGGTTCAGGTGGACCATACCAACAAATTCAGCATATCCATTAACCTTCAATGATCCAATGGTTGAATTGATCCCGGTTTGAATATCAACGACCAAAAGGCCCTTAAGGATCATTTCCGTGTTCAAGAAAACATGTTCTACATGTTGAAAATACCTTTAGTGCTATTAAAACCTCTCTAATGACATTACTGGCATTATCATACTATTATCTCTTATGTTGTTTTTGCATATTATTATTATTTGTGTACATATTTATTTATTTATTTATTTATTTGTAGGACTTGCATTTGGTCAAAGTCATCGATGATTTGACTCATGTCTTATTGAGCCATGTATCCACATCGCGAGCATGTCTACTATTCTAGCAGTTTATGGTCAATTTTTTTTTTATAATCTGATGGTCGATTTAGGAAAGTCAATCGTTAGATCAATCATCGAAACGTTGTGGATCTGATGAATGGCGAAGGATCCACTATTTCTCTAGGGAGCGCTATTAGCGTGATCAAGCAACGTGTCAAGGGACAAAACGTCGTGGCTCTGATGATTCAAGCTTCAAAGCCTAAGATGCATGGTTAGGTTTAGCCTAACAAAGGTGAATGTTCAATGAACTAGATTTATGTTACTAATTAGATCTCCACGATGACACCCGAGTACTGAAAAGTACGGGGTGTTACAATTACGTCAAGTGCTCCAAAAGCCCGAAGCTTCGGGAAGGCTGACTAAGTGGGCAATCAATCTAAGTGAATTCAAAATTAAGTATTGACCCCCCGCTCAGCTATTAAAGGTCAGGTCGTGGCTGATTTCATTGTCGAGTTAACTCATATCTCTGGGCAAGATACCGACTTACCCAGGCTGGAGCTCGTCCCAAACATTCTATTTGGCTAAGCATCCGACCAAGCGTCCGACACCCAAGCTACACCTGACCCGCCCAAATGGATACTTTATGTTGATAGCTCATCCAACTCTAAGGCAAGTGGGATCGGGATAGTCCTAGAGACCATAGACCATATATGTAGGTAATATGCCTTAAGATTTGGATTTCAAGCCTTCAACAATACAACAGAATACAAAGCTTTGCTCGTCGACTTAAACTGGCAACCAACATGGGAGCACAGCACTTCGAAGTCTTCAGTGATTCTCAGTTGGTCGTCAATCAAATAGCTAAAGAATACCAGGCCAAGAAGGAACACATGAAAGTCTATCTACGGAAGGCCAAACAATTGATCAATAAATTTAAAAAATGCAGTGTCGCCCTGATTCCTCAGGTCGAGAACTCTAAAATTAATATGCTGGCAAAGCTAGCCACTCCACATGAAGACGATATTCCAAGATCAATCCCAATCAAGTTCCTTACGAAACTAAGTATCGATGAGGCCGACCTCACCGCAGTTCTTCCAGTAAGTTCAAAACCTACTTGGATGGATCCAATCGTCGACTATCTCAAAGAGGACAAATTACTCGAAGATCGAATGGAGGCACGTAGGTTACAAACTAAGGCAGCTCGATACACTATGCTCAAATCGTCCTCTACAAAAAAGGTTTTTATCTCCCTTATCTTAGATGTCTCCGACCGGAGGAAGCGAATTACGTCCTAAGGGAGACCCACGAGGGGATCTGTGGGAACCACTCCGGAGGCCGATCTTTAGCTCATAAAGTCATTTGGCAAGGTTATTATTGGTCAACCATCCAAGCCGATGCTCGACAATTCACTCAAAAGTGCGACAAGTGCCGACGTTTCGCGAACATACCCCGACAGCCACCTGAAGAGCTCATGTCTATTACCAGGCCATGGCCATTTGCCCAGTGGGGAATCAACATCAACGACCCTCTCCCCACCGGCAAAGGTCAGACCAAGTTTGTCGTAGTAGCTGTCGACTACTTTACGAAATGGGCTGAGGCAAAACCATTGGCGAAGATAACCAAACAAAAGATCACACACTTCGTCTAGAAGAATATTATATGCATATTCAGAATTCCTCGAACGATCGTCTCCGACAATAGAAAGCAGTTCGATAACAAGCAATTCAGGGGATGTGTGAGAACCTCAGAATTCGTAATGTGTACTCTTCGGCGCGACATCCGCAGGTATTGGAAAATCGAAGCAGTCAATAAAATCATCAAACATCACCTCTGAACCAAGCTTGAGAATGCCAAGGGAGCCTGGGCTGAGGAACTACCTAAAGTCCTTTGGGCGTACCAAACTACCGCTCGAACAACCACTGCAGAGATGCACCTTTCCTTAACATATGCAGTAGAGGCGGTCACTCTAGTAGAGATCAGACTACCAATGGCTCGAACAGAGACATTCGACGAATAAATGAATACCAAGCTAATGGCACTGAGTCTCGACCTTCTCGAAGAAAAGAGAGAGGAAGCTTGGATCCGAACCGCTATTTGCTAGCAGCAAGTGACACGTTTCTAAAATGCCAGGGTAAAAGTTAGAAGATTCTGAGCTAGCGACTTAGTCCTTTGAAGAACCTTCCAAAATACCAAAGAACCAGGATCGGGAACTTTAGCTTAAACTGGGAAGGACCCTACATAGTAATGAGTACAAACCAACCTGGCTCATATTGACTAGAAGATTTGGATGGTCAACTCCTATACATCCCTGGAATACTGAACATCTCAAGATCTATCCCTTAATAGATCTATGCGTAAGTTTATTGTATATTGATCAGCCTCAAGATAAAGCTAATAAAGATTTATTACAACATGTGTCCTATCAGGTCTACTATGTCCACTAGATCCAACTAAGATCCAACCAAGGTCCGACCTACATGATTCGACCCAAATCTGATCCATCCGTTGAAGAGTCGAACAAATTGAGGAATTCTGTCTTGGGCACATGCCAATCTACCCAAGGAAGGATCCCCTCAAAATCTCGGCATAAGCCCTGACCTTCCTCCTCCCCTTAAGCTCATGGAAGACCGGCCGAAGGATGGTCGACCTCTTCAGCCCCCGCAGAACGAGCTTCCACTAGAAGCTCGGAAACTCCCTATGCCTCAGCAGAGGACTCCCTTCCCGAATGGTCGTCCCGACCGTTTTAGTAACAACGTCAAGGGCAGGTTCCGCCTCCGCTTCCTCCCCTTCGACCTCCATCACAATGAGAAAAGAAGGGCCGACCTTCCCTTTCTCTTGGAGGAGGTCTTTTACCTCTTCTTTTTTGGCGCCACTATCTCTTCTAGGGAAGGCGCCTGGAGCT
>JAJHSJ010000010.1:57472174-57521973 GCA_021015155.1 Magnolia officinalis
GGCTATCTCTATTTGGTTATATCCAGAATATCCATCAAGAAAACTATAGAAGGATGTGACCTGCTACCCTCTCTAAAACTTGATCAATGAATGGTAGAGGGAAATGGTCCTTCTTTGTAACTGGTTCAATTTTCTATAGTCAATGCAAACACGCCAACCTGTGGTGACACGTGTTGGTATGAGTTCATTACTAGAATTCTACACAATAGTTATCTGGATTCTTTGGGACTACTTGAGTTGGACTCACCCAAACACTATCAGATATTGGGTAGATGATTCCCACATCTAATAATTTGATCACCTCATTTTTACAACTTCCATCAGGTTTGGATTGCGACGCCCTTGAGGTTGTCTAATGGTTTGGCATCCTCATCGAGGTGGATCCGATGGGTGCATATGGAAAGGCTTATACCCTTGATATCAGAAATGGCCCAGCCCAAGGCTCCTTTGTGGTCCCTTAGAACATTCAACAATTTAATCTCTTGATCCTTATCTAAAAATGAAGAGATCACTACAGGATAAGTTTTATTTTCACTTAAGTATACATACTTAAGCTCATTTGGTAGTGGTTTTAAATCAAGCTTTGAAATATTGGTTGGTGATGGCAGAGGTCACGAGTCCTCGATAGATAGGATTTGAGTTCGCGGTCTCCATTGGTACGTACCAATGTCTTGGGTGGTAGTGCTCTCATTATCATCACAAATTTTGGTAAACACTTTTTCTAAATCAGAATTTTTCTAGTCCCCAAAGACTTGAATCAATTCCTTAGTCAGACTAGGTTCCTAATTCCTCTTCTTCTATCAAGCAGTCCATGAAATTCAGCTCATGGATCTCATTATTATCAATGGGCTGCTTACATAGATTGAAAATATTTAGCTCTAGAGTCATGTTACCAAAAGACAAGTTCATCATTCCATTCCTGCCAATTTATGATTATTGCATTTGAAAGGTACTAGGAATGGCGGCTTTAAAATGATGGGAACTTGAGCGCTAGCATTTACACATGGTTCAGTGTCTAGTACAATAAAATCTACAGGGAAGTAGAATTTCTCCACTTGGACTAGCACGTCCTCTAAAATTCCCTTGGTACCTTAATGAGAGCGGTCAGCGAGTTGGAGTGTAATTGTGGTTGGTTTAAGCTCGCCTAACCCTATTTGTTTGTAAACCGAATAAGGTACTAAGTTGACACTTGCACCCAAATCTAGCAAAGCATGCTTAATTTGAAAATTTCCAATAATACAAGGAATAGTCAGACTTCCCGGGTCTTTGTATTTGGGTACAACCCTTTGTTGAATGATAATCCTCACTTTCTCAGTAAGGAAGGCCTTTTTGTGCACATTTAATTTCCTCTTTACAGTGCACAAGTCCTTGAGATATTTAGCATATGATGGAATTTGTCTAATGACATCAAGCAGAGGAATATTGACAGTAACCTTTTGTAGCACATCCAACACCTCTTGATATTTCATGGGGACAGTTGGATTCCAAAGTCTAGATGAGAATGGAACTGGAGGCTCATATGACTTAGTCTCTTTATCCTTCTGTTGTTGCGGCTTTTGAACCATAGTCGGTTCATCATTTTCTTGAGACAGTGACTCATCCTCCGGTATTTCTACCGGTTGCATTATCTTGTTATCGACCTCTTTTCCACTTCTCAAGGTAATAATGGCCTTAGCTTGTTCATGATGTAGCTCACTTGGATTTGAGTCTCAATGAAATGATGTGTGTTTCTAGGGTTTGACACAGGTTGAGAAGGAAGTGTGCCTTTTCCCTATGCATTTAGTTGAGTCTCAATCCTAGCTACGACCATCTTTAATTCCTGATTTGATTGGATTAGAGACTGATTCATTTGAGCTTGAGAGTTCGTGAATGCGGTCAATGCATCCTCCACAGATCGCTTTGGTGGGGGCACATATGGTGCATTGTTAGGTGTCCCAAAGAAGTTATTTTGTGGATGAATTTGAGGTGCATTGGGCGCATTAATTTGTGGTCCATTCCTCCAACAAAGATTAGGATGGTTACGCCAATTTGGATTATACGTGTTTCCAATTGGTTGCATAACTGACCTTTGGTAGTTATTTATAGCATTTGCTTGATCATGCTCATGCGTGATATTTTTTACAACTGAGATTATTGGACAATCTTTTGTGTCATGGTCTGTACCACTACAAATGCTACAAAAATTACCTAAGGAAGTGTTTGCTTTAACCATATTAACCTTCCTAATTTCTAAGGCTTCGACCTTTCTAGCAATGCAGCGAATTTTGCATTAAGGTCGTCTTCTTCTCTTAAGACATACATCCCCGCTTTCTCTCTAGAATGGGTCTAGTTTGGTCTGATTTAGCAGAGACATCTCATGTCTGCGTATTCTCTGTAACATATCTAGAAAATCCCAAGCCTCATTATGATCTTTGTCAAGAAAGTTCCACCACATATCTCTATGAACTGACGGGTATCCATGGTGAGCCCCTTTCGGAAAGCATCAATCATGTGTCATGGTTCATAACCATGATGTGGACAAGTAATTAGAAAGGTCTTTGAAGCGCTCCCAAGCTTGAAAAAATAATTCATTCCCTTTTGGGAGAATAATGACATGATTTTGTTTTAGTGCATTTGTTTTGTGCTTGGGAAAGAACTTTTCAAAAACTCTCTACTTAAGGCTTGCCATGAAGTGATGGTATTAGGTCTTAGAGAGTTGAGCCATGCTTTGGCACGATCCTTTAGAGAAAATGAGAATAACCTAAGCTTAAGTACATCCCTATTGCCATTATTTACTTGTAAGTTTGCAATTACTTCTCAAAGTCCTGAGGTGCAAGTAGGGGCTTTTAGAATTCAAGCCATGAAATTTAGGAATAATTGAATCACACCTGTTTTAAAATCAATGTTCCCTGTGTGAGCAGGGAACACTATACAAGATGGTAAAGTGATCTCTCAAGGTATAAATGTTCACGTAAAGTCCGTGGTTGGTTTAACACATTCCTATGAACTTCATTTCATCCTCAAGAGGAGGATAAGTTGATTTTCTTTATTTTGATTTATAGTTGAATCTGACAGATTTGGATTTGGATTATCAACTGGGTCTGCCATGGAATCTAAGTGATGTGAGTGCCTCTAAGTGAATGATTAAGGCCTGAAACTAGTCCGCCTTCAGAGGAGAGTCGATTGTTTTGATCCTACTCCATACACGGGACATAACTCCACACCATACAAAAAATACCACTAATTCAAATAGCGTAGTATGATACTTAAAATAAAAATAAAAACTTAACCAACAACCCAGGCGGCAGGGCCGAACATGAGGGTTCAGTCACAAAGTAAAAAAATAAATCAACAACCTAGGCGGCAAGGCCGACCATGAGGGTTCAGTCCACAAAGTAAAAAAATAAATAAAATAAATAAAAGTAAAACTAATGCAGAAATTAAACTATGTTAATCTGGAAAATAGATTCAGCGGATGATCTTTGTGATCAAACAGCAACTATAGGACAACCATAGCAATTGGGTGATAAAATCCCAAGCAGGGCAACCTTATGTCATAGTTAGTACTTGAAAGACCCAACTGAATTTATTTTCAAAGAAAAAAAAAATCTACAGAAAATTTGGAAGGTTTAGAAGAGAACTTAGAAAAAAAAAAACTTACCTTAGCTATCTTGCACAGATCTGATCTCTCTAAATCTCTCCCGGCAACGGCGCCAAAAACTTGATTGCTTGCCTCAAGTGCAGAGGTTCGTAAGTAATATCCCGTGAATACAGGGTCGATTCCACAGGGAGATGAATTGTGAGAAGGAAAAAAATCAAATGCAAAACAAATAAGTAATAAAAACTAAACTGATGATTTGATTTTGGATTTTTGAATGGATGTAATTCAATTGAATAAAATAACACCCAAGCTTCAAAGTTCCACACATAGGTTAATGTTCCAAAATCATGATGACATGGATAACACAACTAGGATCTGAGCACTATGGTCAACTTAATCAGAAAATAAAACAGTTTAAATATTTTAATAAATGATATAAAAATTAGAAAATCATGGATTTGCACCATTGACACATATTCTCAAGCGCCAGTGATTTTAAGTATTCAATATCTATAGGATAATGAAATCAAAGAAATATAACAGGTTGAGAACCTCTCCTATCTAGAAAATCTGATTGATCTAGGTAGGGTAAGCCTATCCATCAATGGGATCTCATATGATGGAAACATATGGATCTCACAAGAGGATAAAAACAAAATCTAAATAATAGATAACATGCATACACCATTCTTCTCATCATTAAAACAATCAATCATCATAATCTTAAAAAAACATCAAAACCCATGTGCTTCCCTTCTAGCTTGGGCTAGAAGGAACTTAGAAAAACATAATTAAATTCAGAAATAAAAAGCAACAAGAAATAAAGAAAGAAAATGCAAATAGAAAAGATCTAAAAAAAAAATATAATTATAAAACTTAATAAACTAAAAACTCTTTAAAAACCTAAATTTTGCTTTGGGATGCCTCGAATAATGTTTAAGAATGCCCTAGGAACCCCTATTTATAAGTAGGGAACTCCAATTTTGTATAAAGTTGAAAAACCCTAGAAATTGCCTCAAATATACGTATTTTTCCAAAATAGACTTCTCACTGCATAGTTCGTTCAAAACAGACTTCCTGTTGCGCAGTTTTCCAAAATAAACTTCACAGCTTCAAAATACACTTTTTCAGGACAATTTCAGGATTCTTCACTTCAAATCTTCAATTTTCTTTATTCTTCACTCGGTTTTCTCGGATCTTTGGAATGTGAATTCTTCAATCTTGGTCTCCTAAGATCCATCTCTTGCCTTGGTGATTATTGAGCATCAAAATCTTGCTTTTAACACCCCTTTTCAATCCAAATACTTAAATTCACCTTGCAACACATACATGAATAAAATAGAATATTAAGCGGATTTATGTTCATAAAACCAAGATATAAATGGGGAAAATTATGCAATATTTGAGTCTCAACAGTGATCCAAGTGGGAGTTCTTCTCCTTCAATCTCGGCCATCCATGTGGTGTGTTATCAGCCAGCCAATAACCCTCCACGTGGATTGGGAATTCCATTCGTGTATATAGAAAAACAGCGGCCGGTTTTCTCTCTTACTAGCAGTATTCGAAGGTTGCAACAAACCCTAGATCTAGGCCATTGGATCCAAATCTAATGGTACTAAGAGAGTCTGGGGTGCGATAAAATGGGCAAGGAATCACATAGCAACGCAACTTCTCCCATTATCACAACGACCTTAAAAAACAACTGTTTTCTCCTTCCTCCGAACCCACCACTTAAACCTCATCTAAGTTTCGAAGCCTAGCATCTCCTAGCTCTATCCATCAATTCAGACCGTCCGATGCATCCGCTTCCAAGAAAAATACCCGTATCAATATCTGCGATTAATGGCGGGTCTTCTTCCTCGTAAGAGAAACAACCACCGTTTGAGCTGTGTGGCCATTGAATGTCCATCAGGTGAGCCTTTCGGACCTCATTAGATCATAAACAGTCATCCCAAAGTTGATCTGGGTTGACGGTGTGAAAATCCAATCAAGGCAGTGTGTGCGTGTTGGGTTGCTGCGCCAAGCTGTCGCACCTGGTGACTCAGTCAAGTTGGGTCGTCAAGTTGTCCAGAGGTGTTGGACCTTCAGCAGATGGAGAAAAAGAAAGAGGAAGAAGGAAAGGAGAGTGAGGTGAGTGAGTGAGTGAGTGCAAGTGCTACTTACGCTGCAGTCACTGCCGAGCCGAGCGAGCTTGATTCGCTGAGGCCTGAGTCAGGACGAGATTTAGTCCAACAACCTTGCTGGGCATACATGTCTGGTCTAGTCTAGGCTTCTTGCTGGACTTCTAGCAGGTGGAAAACACGTAGAAGGAGAAGAAGAAAGATAGAGAATGTGAGTCGCGAGCCGAGTCGAGCTGTCTGAGACAAGGCTGACTGTAACAACCCGCACCTCTGGTACGTGGGTGTTACCATTTAAAATCCATATCAATGGGATTTCAAAATCGATTAACAAACAACTTTGATTCAACGAATACAGGATGGGGCCTCCATTCATCATTGAAGTCGTCCATCAGAGACTCTAAGAGCTAAGAAGGACCCTACATCAGCCATGAGGGTAAGCCTAACTAACCACCTCAAGTTAGAATAGTTTCCAAATCATTTGGTCAAAGAGTAACGGGGCAATGCACTTGTGATCGACCTTCGAGGGCTAGTGAATAGCCAACCAAGCAATCACTGCCTCCTAAACCCCCATTTAACCGTCGAAACGAACTATCAAACCAATCCAACCATTGGATCAACGTACACTGGCTAAATAGGGCCTGGGATGTACAATACGGCCCACCTGGGCCTCACATCCACCCCATACTTGGTTAGGGGCCCTGACTGAAGCTTCCAAGAAGAATGGACGGAGTGGATTTATCACAAACATCACGGTGGACCCCACACAGGGTGCGAGTGCACCACAACCACCCGTGCACGAAGTGCACAAGACGTCACATGCTGGTTTGACCAGCGCTGACCCGAGCTCTTTCAAAAAAGTGGGAAAAACTCCCGCCAACGTGTATTTTTTTAAACTGAGGGTCACCAGATCTCATTGTGGCCCACCTTGGCTACTATCCAGCCGATCCAAACCGTCCATCGGACATGTAGGCCCCGATCGACCAAACCCTAGTGGTCTGTTCGGACCCATGCAATGTCATATGGATTCGGGATGACACTGATCAAGGCCACGTGTTTGGCTAAGTCCGAAGATGGTGGATCAAACCGTTGCCACGTGGTCGATCCACGATCGTCCGGATCGTCCATCTCAACCGTCCATTCACCCTTTCAAATTACGCCCTCTCTCCTATTGCCAAAAATGGGCAGGCAGCCGCTTGCACCAAGAAAAGAGAGAGGGGACATTACCATTTATAGCAGGGGTTACTGGCTCGTCCGAACCCTCCCTGGGCCACGTGGATGAATTCCGACCGTCCTTTCTAGGGCGACACGAGCTAGAAGCAGGAGACATCTCGTCTCATGAGATAGTTGTGATATATGAATTATCTCGTGGGAAAATCCGAAACGCGCATGAATGGCCCAAAAAGTGGGCCCCGCAATGATCAGAAGCTCCATTTGGTCCGTTCAAATGGACCAAATCTTAGTGAAATACTGTAGATAGAGGTTGGCCATTAACGGCCCTCTCATCTTCTTCGTTGGAACATCCAACCCACTATGATGAGATGGGCCCCACAAAGGACGTAAAGTTACTTTTCTAGTGTGCCATTACGGTGGGAATCCATCCCTAGGGTCGAATGGACCCCATGCATGCTGGTTCTTCAAGGATGGCTGTGGCAAGGGCCATTTTTATCTCAGCCGTTCGCTGAATCTTGCAAGCAAGTTTCCCTCGGCTATAAGAACCGTTAGCTCGCCTTGGGATCCGCACCAGAGAAAGGAAAGGAGAGAAAATAGGAGAGAGAGAGAGAGAGAGAGGCAGTTGTGGGTGCTGCACCAAGCTGCGAGTCAGCTCAACTCAGTCCGTTCTCAGTTACTCTAACAGGCGAGTCGTTGCTTTACTGAGTTCAGGGGAGTTGTAGTCGTGGATTGCTGCTACCAGGTGTGGCGTTATCCAAACTGCAGTAGCTGTGCTTGAGTCGACTCAGAAAACGTTGGACCAGACCCGGTAACACTCTATCTCCTTCCGTTTCTCATCCAACAATACATGGTTGTTGGAACTATCACCAGCAGGACCGGAAACCAGAGTGGTTGCAGGCCCGACTTCCAGTGTTGAGTGCCTGGTTCGTCTAGTGCAAGCCCAAGTCAGAGAAGAAGGCACTGAGTCAGACTGGACCAGACTCGACTGATGAGGCTGGGCCGAGTTTGGATGAGTGGGGCTGAGTCCAGACCCAGCAATGGGCTGATTTCGAGCCCCATTCCGATCCCCCTGATGCTCTCCAAACTCCGTGGGCCACACCACATATCACAGTGGGCCTCACCGAGTTAGACACTCAGTGGGCCACACCACGAACCACAGTGGGCCGCACTTGAGGTATATCTCAGTGGGCCACACCTCCTAACATAGTGGGCCTCACTGAGTTACACACTTAGTGGGCGACACCACATGACGCAGTGGGCCGCACTTGAGAAGTAGCTCAGTGGGCCACACCATGTCCAAGCAGGCCCCACCTAAGGTAAATCTCAATGGGCCACACTACACATCACAGTAGGCCGCACCTTGTCAAATGCAGTGGGCCCAGACCCTTTGTAACAACGCTTCTGGGCCTACTCTTAAGGGATAAACTGTTGTTCTGCTGGGCTAAGGGCCTGCACGGCCAGCCTGGGTTGGTAGAGATGTTATTGCTGGGCCCACTATGGAGTTGCAAGAAGCCCAGGCTCTTATCTCACCTGTTTTGGAAGTTTTGGGCCTGGCCGAAGCAGTGCTGAACCCAGCTCCCTGTGTGGAATGTGTGTGAACGCATTGTTGGGCTAGTGAATCCAGCCCAGTTCTACTAGGTGGATGCAACAAATGGCCTATGGCCTGCTGGGCTAGCGTGAGCCCAGTCCAGTCTACGTTGGATGCTGGGCTAGCAGCAGCCTAGCCAGCCTAGGCTAACAGGGAATGACGACTGATGGGCCAGCCCATCTCGTACTAGGTGGGCGTCATGATAACTGGGCCAGAAATGGGCAGCCTAGCCGGCCTTTGGTCAGCGAACGTTGGACCAGAAACGGCCTAGCTAGCCCATTATGTGGCTGGTATTAGTGCTGGGCTAAAGGCTGCTTAACCAGCCCCTCTCGGACAAGTAATGCAGGTGGGCCGAATTCTGCCCAACAGGCCCACTTCATCGTGGGGTGATGTTAGGCTGGGACAGCCCAACCCAACCCATGGGCTAGTTGCACACGTCCATTGCTGGGCCAGGTACGGCCTAGCCCAGCCCAATTTTTGGGCACTTGTTGAACCTAACAAGTTGGGCCAAACTAGGCCCAGTTCGGGCCTTAGTTATGGACAATTCCAGGCCCAATTTGGGCCGCTCGTTGGGACAAGATTGGGTGGGCCTGGTCACCCTAATGCAGGCCCGAAATCCCTTGATTAACGGGACCTTACAAACCCTGTTCACTTCAATGACTTAAATATTTAAAAAGTCTTCTAATACAAATTTATCATATCGGGAATGACTCTAGGAAATCACTTGTGTGATATTGGGCCACAAGACACTCACGAGAATTTGAATCAAGGACCGGACTATGACCCTTCGGGTGATGACTTTTCCCCTTAGGCTTTCCATCTCTAAATTATATTTAGAATAACTTTTAAAGTGATTATAAGTGATTCCTCAAAACTTGATTAGTCACATGATTAGCTTAGCTGGATATATGTTAGAGAATTGATCATGAATATCAAATGCATATGGTAGACCTTTAATCATTTAATAGTTCTTGAATTGTACTACATTCGTACTTGAGTTTTACCTTATTAGAATGATATCCTAATTCAATACTTAATCTCTACGCCATTTGAATATGCTATTGGATTGTTTGCAAGATACACATAGAATTGAAATCTCTCTAAATAAATAGGAGAATCTTTACCTATGAAAGAGAGTCCGTCCTTGGGGTGTAACAAGACGGTTGTGTTCAAGGTAGACCCTCAGTACGGAGATTATGCTAGTGATAGAAGATTCATGGGACTTACCACTTATGGGGTGACGTCGGGATGAACCATTAAACGTTTTAAATTACCGTTGTTTTATCGTATTTGATGCATACATGTCGACTCATTTTTAATAAGTTGATTTACTATTGCGATCTTGATATTTCGTCCTCACTCAACCATATGTTGGTAGTTGTCCCATACATTGAGAATTGATTGCCCGCCTGTTGACGGGTTCTATTAACACCCTAAGTCGATAGACTCATGAGCCGGGGATGGTGGAATGAGACACTATGCCCAAGCCATCGTCCTATGCTGGGCGATGAGCTCCCTGTAGTGACCTTGAGTTTCATTAAACCTACTGATTGTAAATGGATTAATAATGGTTAGGCTAATCATGCATACATAGCATTCAGCGATGAAAGATGGCTAATTCTGGATGCTGTAGCACGTGCCCTTAGTCGTGGTATCATTTCGTTAGCTCCCAGACCATCGACTATCGACCCACTTTTGGTGAGTTTGACACTACACATGTACTATGTACTTTCGATGGTGACCGGCCACATGCATGGGTTTCGCCCAAAAGCCAACTGGACGAGCATCCCCAGTTGATGTGTACTCATACATCCATGCATATAATAAGATTGTATCTTGTTATGTTTTGTATGCCTTGTTGTTTTCATGTTATACTTGTCTAAGGCAGCGGTGTGAAATCTTGAGGGGAAACTCACACTGAGTTGGCCACTCATTCATCCAATGTTTAATCGTACAGAGAATGCAGGTGCAGGCATGAGAAACTATGGTGTGGGGCTCGGGGCTGATGTCGTCGTAGCAGATGAGAAGTTCTACAACGAGGAGCCGCAACAGGAGGTAGTGGAATACTTTGGACTAAATTAGTAGATATATATGTTATTTGTTTATCTAGAACATTTGAACTTGAGATTTTGTATTTGGGCCCCCGGCTGATGGGACCAGGATGTTATTATTTGGTTTACGACTTATGCTACGCTTGGTTTCGCTATTTGTGATTTGATTCTATTTTGATTGCCACTTATTGAACTATTAACTTCCAGGTTTTCAGGAAATGAGTTGTCTACTTGGGTTCTGAAAACCGGGGTGTTACACTGCTGTCAGTCGAGTTGGGGCTGGTTTAGTCCAACAACTCTGCTGGACATGTGGACTTGAGTGAGGAGAAAAGAAAAAGAGAGAGAGAGAGACAGAGAGAGAGAGAGAGAGAGAGAGAGGGTAGACAAGGTCTTATTCATTGGGTTTGTGTCGGGTTGAGCTGGGTTAACTCAGTTTTGTAGAGTTCAACTTCATGTTTGGATTCCCTTGGTGCACTTCCAGTCCAGTAACCTAGTTCCTAATTATATGTTTGGTCCAGTTATTAGTTGCAACACTGCAGGTTTGGGTGTACATGGTTGAACTCGGGTTCATCAAGTTAATTGGGCTTAAAACCGAGATGATTGGTTTGTTCCATTTCACTACTGGGTTGAGTCGGTTAAGGTTCATCTAAGTTCAGTTGAGTCAGTCAAGTAACATTAGCATATGTAGCTCGAGTCTCTTCACCAAGTTGACTCAATGAGTTTCGCTGAGTTTGTTGATTTTAGAGAGTAGATCGTTGACATTGGGTGTCTTTTGATTCCGCTTTGAGTTGGGGTCTCAATTACTGTTTTTGAAGTTAACTCAGAGTTGGTCCTTGGTAGTTCTTACCGGATTACAATCACAAGTGGACCGAGCCAATTGAGTATATTAGGGCAGGATGACATCAACATTAAGTTCCACCTAACCTACCAGTCGTATAAGCTTGAAGATTCGACTCTAAGGGAGCACGCACTTCCTAGAAACACCAGTAGACGATTCAACTCATAAGGTAATGAATTTTTCCCCTTGAGCTTTCCTCTTCCTTGTTAGTTTAAGTAGTAGTTCATTTTATAATTGATATATCTAATTCATGATAACTTGTGTTAGATATTGAATCTGATTTTCAATCATATGCTCAACACTTAGCTTGTATGAATATCCATATGTTGTACTTGTGTATTCTTCATGTTTATGGATTGTTTATGAATTTCTTATAGAACTTGAACTGCTATATCTATCAATGGAAAACCCCACTTATATATGTGCATTCAGACTTTGTATGTAACTTGACTGACTGTGATTGTAATGGACCCTCACCTAGTGGCTACTTTGATTGATGGATTAAATGAAACATTGATGTGGGCTTACCATCCATGGATTGTGGTGCCTACGTGTCTTTTTCATTGCATATTTGCCCTATGCGGCTTAATGGATTATTTTGTGTGACCATGCGATGGCAAGTCCCACTTGATAGATAGTGATTGGTCACTGGTTGAGGAGGATGCCATTAAACATCCTAATAATGAAGTCTCATGAGCCGGGGATGGTGGAATGAGACACTATGCCCGAGCTATCCGCCTATGTTGGGTGACGAACTCCTCATAGTGTCCTTTGAGTTTTCCTAAATTGGTTGCTTGCAAATTGGAATAGTAATGGATGAGATTAATCATGCATTCATGGCACTTGCATTTTGAATGGACTGACTGTTTGAATTGTCCATTCTCTTACTGGGGATGAGTCAGTTGTTTGAAAGGCCCATCCCCATGCTTGAATGAGCTGACTGTTTAAAAGGCCCATTCTTGCTTAAGTGAGCTGACTGTTTGAAAGGCCCATTCTCTTGCTTAATAGACTGACTGTTTGAAAGGTCCATTCTCTTATTAAAAAGGGGGTTAGCTGTTTGAAAAACCAATCCTATTGTTTGAGTGAGCCAACTGTTTGAAAGGCATGCTATATTACTTGAGCGAGTCGACTGTTTGAAAGACTCGTTCCTTTGCAAGTTGAATGAGTCGACTGTTTGAAAGACCCATTCTCTTGCCTGAATGGTTTGACTATTTGAAAGGTCCATTCCCCTATCAGGGATGAGCTGACTATTTGAAAGGCCCATCCCCAGGCATGAATGAGCTGACTATTTGAAAGACCCATTCATGTCTAAGTGAGCCGACTGTTTGAAAGGCCCACTACATTGCAAGTTGAATGAGTTGACTGTTTGAAAGGCACATTCTCTTGCATGAATGGACAGACTATTTGAAAGGTCCATTCACTTGGCCAACTAAATGTGCATCCCCAGTTGATGTGCATCCACGCATCTATGGACTTAAACAAGATCGCATCATGAAATGTTTTGTATGTCTTATTGTTTAAAACTATGCTTAACTAATGCGGCGATGTGTAATCTTGAGGGAAATTCACACTGAGCTGGCCACTCATTTATCGAATATATAACTGTATAGGTAGCGCAAGTGGTTTAAATAATATCCATATTTAGATTGATGAAGAGCAGGGCACAATAATCAGGGATGCATGATTGTATTTGCCAAGAGAGGCTGCGCGATCTTGCAACTCAAGTTTATATGCATTTTATTATTTCTCATGTGTTAAATTGTGTATTTATTATATTTGTTATCATAGAGACATCGGTTTGTATAAGTCATTATGGGCAACCGCTCATATAGTTTGAATGTGTATGAAGATTCCCTTTATGCTTGATTTGTTTATATTCCTCTAAGTTGCTAACTCTGAAAGAGAAAAGAATATATATATATATATATATATATATATATATATATATATATATATATATATATATACGTGAAATTTGACTATCTTTAAAGGTTAACACTCGGGTTTTTGAAAAACGGGTCACATACTCGGGTTTCAAACAGGACGTTACAGTAGTGGTTGATCGGTCATGACAATGATGGTGTGAGCTTGGAGGTAAGGCCGCAAATGTTGAGAGGAGATTAAAGCCAATGCTAAATTTTCTAGGTTTGGGTATCTAGTCTCAGCTAGAACTAGGGCTTTACTGATGTAGTATACGGGGAATTGTTTTCCTACGTGTTCCCTAATTAAAGCTGATCTAACCACTGTATCAGAGACAGTTAAGTACAACAGTAGGGACTCTCCTTGCTTGGGTTTGGAGAGTAGTGGTGGCGACCCTAGATATTGCTTAAGCTTCTGGAAAGCCGCCTCACATTCTTTTGTCCAGTCTACCACTTGTTTCCCTTTCATTTGTTTGAAGAAGGGGAGACATTTATCTGTGGCTCAAGACACGAAGCGATTGAGAGCCGCGATCCTCCTTGTAAGTCATTGAACGTCTTTGGTTGTCCTTGGTGATTCCATGTCAAGGAGAGCTTTGATCTTCTCAGGGTTTACTTGGATTCTTCATTGGCTGACCAAGAAACCGAGAAATTTCCCTGAGCTAATCCCGAAGGCGCATTTGTTCAGATTCAACTTCATCCGGTATTTACAAAGGATGAGGAACATCTCCTCGAGATCAGTGACATGATCCGTAGCTTTTATGTTCTTTACGAGTATATAGTCGACGTAGACCTCTATTGTTCGTCCTATTTGGTGGGCAACCATTTTGTTGACCTGTCGCTGATAAGTAGCGCTTGCGTTTTTCAATCCAAGAGGCATGACTCGGTAACAATAAAGACCTTTGTTAGTGAAAAAAGTAGTTTTTGTTTTTATCATATGGATGCATTACAATTTGATTATAACTATAATAAGCATCCATAAAACTAAGTATCTCGTGTCCGGCGGTGCTGCCGACCAGTAGGTCAATTCGGGGAAGAGGAAAGCTATCTTTGGAAGAAGCCTTGTTCAAGTCTGTGTAGTCTACACAGACCCACCATTTCCCGGTTTCTTTCTTGGCCAACACAATGTTGCCTATCCAGTCTGGATAATACACGTCCTCGATGAATCCACCCTTGAAGAGTTTGTTGACTTCTTCTCCGATCATGGCATATCTTTCGGAATCGAGTGCATGACGCTTCTGTCGAATTAGTCTGTGAGCAGGGTCAACGATCAGGCGGTGCACGATAATCTTAGAGTCGATGCCGGGCATGTCTTCATCAGACCAGGCGAAGACGTCCGCATAACATCGGAAGAGAGCTATCATCTTCTCCCATAGTGGGGTCGTTAGGGACGACCTAATTTGGACAGTCTTTGTAGGGACAAATTTGTCGAGTGGGACCGGAATAAGGTCTTCCATGCGGTGGCCTCTTTTTTTAGAGTCCTCACGAGGATACATAAAAGTGATGATTATTGCTTGATGCGAAGCTCGTAGTGCCATCGCGTAGCACTACCGAGCGTCGTGTTGATCGCCCTTCACTGATCCGACACCTTGCTCTGTTGGGAACTTCATGGTTAAGTGGTAGGTCGAGACCACAGCTCGCAGGGTATTCAGGGACGGTCGGCCGAGGATAACATTGTAAATGGATGGACAGTCTACAACCAAGAAATCGACCATTATGGTGACTTGGTTTTGTCCTTCTCCAGCCGTAAGTGGGAGCTATATCGCTCCCTCAGGTATGACCTTCCCGCCCGTGAAACCGAGCAATGGGGTTTTAACAGGTCAAAGTAGAGATCGACCAACTCCCATCTTGTCGAAAGCCTGAGCTAAGAGGACATCAGCCGATGATCTAGTGTCCATGAGGATTCAGAACACTTTACGATTAGCTATGGTCAGGGTGATCACAAGTGCATCGTCGTGCGGATGGTGGATTCTTCGGGCATCTTCTTTGGTGAAGGTTAAGCTATGGGTCTCCACATTTTGCTCTTTCAGAGGCCTTTCGATAAGTAGAATTTCATCTTCAGGACGACCAATATTTTTGGCATGTACCTTCGGAACATTATTCGAGTCTCCCCTGCCTTCATGGCCTCCGAAGATTGTGCGGATCTCTATGGTCTGTTCGTTATTAACTGGTTGTCTGTCTTTCACCGTGGACCAATCCCCTCTATAATTGACATACTCCCCAAGATAGCCGCTACGGATGAGTGCCTCAATCTCTTGTTTAAGGTCAAAGCAGGCACTCATGTTATGTCCGTGGTCCCGATGAAAGAGGTAATATTTGTTTTTGCCTTTCTTTTTTGGATTAGACTTCAATTTGTTCGACCAGTGGAAGAGATGCTTGTCCTGGATCTCCATCAGAACTTGCTCTGGTGTTTTGTTAAGAGGAGTATAGTTTTAAACTTACTGTCGGATCGCTTATTCGGGCAAGGATTGTCCCACGATTGATCGCCCTTCCTCTTCTTATTCGTATTGGCTGAACTTGGTTCTTATTCTGTGGTTGGAGGAACCTTGTTGTGGACGGCTTCTCACAAGATACGGGATTCTTCAGCGTTAGCATATTTTTGCGACCTGTTCAGTAGTTCGGCTATCGTTGTCAGAGGATTTTTGTCCAACGAAAACAGGAATGCCGATCCCTCAGCCCACTCATGATAGCGTTTAGGGCGAGTTCCGAACCTGCAAAGCTTCCAGATTGAAGCGTTTGATGTAGTCCTTCATAAGTTAGCTGTCTTTCTGAACGACGTGAAGGAGGTGGGCAGGTGCCTTGAGCATCTTCTTTCCCCTGATAAAGTTTGTGACGAAGGCTTAGCTGAGTTGGGAGAACGAACTAATATAGTTCGGTTTCAACTGCTTGAACCACAGTTGGGCAACCTCAGCCAAAGTTAGGGAAAAGGCTCGGCACATGACTGCGTCAGAAGCATTGTGGAGCTCCATGTAGACTCTGAAGGACTCCATATGTTTCGACGAGTTGATATTTCCTAAGAATGGAGTGATCTGAGGCAACTGAAACTGATCTGGCAGTCGCACCTGCATGATGTCTGCAATGAATGAGGGATCGGATTCCTTCATTATGGCTTGTGTTGGCGCGTTAGTTCGGTAGGCCTGCTGCATGTCTCCGATCTGATCTCGCAGATTTTTTAGCTCGGCCTCCTAGGATTTACCGCTCTTTGTCGTAGCTTCGGCGGGGATTTTCCGTGCTTCTTCCAGTTTAGCTCATGGCGTAGATTGGAAGTGGGCAAGGTCGCAATCTCTGATACGTGGGATGGGGCTGGTTTAGCCACGCTATGTTGTTGACTCCTCTGGGAGGGTGGTCAGCTCTGCTGAGAGGCCGCGTGTGTACATGAAGGTTGAGGAGGGTTATAGTCTATTTGTTCATCCTCCCTATTGGTACTTTACACATGTTGTGGCTGCAGTTGTTCCAGCATCTACTTCATGTAGCCCATGTTCTCTCTCAGCATTCCGACCTCCTTTTTGAGGGAGTTCAATCATCCTCCTTTTACACGAGAATGCTGACCCTGCCTCCCAGAACTGGAATTAGCCTGGTGTTGTGAGGAAGAACCTGGATGACTTTCCAGTTGTTCAGGTTGCTCCAGGGGCGGTGGTGTATGGTCAAGTGCAACTGGAGCTACAACTGGGGAGGATTGAGTTCTCGTCTTCTCTCTTGCCATTATAGTTTTTCTGGTAAAGCAGAAACAGTTAAGAGGTCGTTCTCGTAGACGACGCCAAACTGTTGATGCAGTTTTCTGGTAGACCCTCATTGGTTAACCATTCGGGACTTGCACAAACAAAAGCAATTGACAAAGGAGACCCTGGCTTGTACAGGGGACCTTACGATGCCTAAGTCAGGATCTTGGGTCTTTTGTAGGTTAAGATCTTAAGGAAAATAGCCACTAGTCGAGTATTAGAGTATGTATGAGTACCTTACATTGGCTGAAGATACCTCTATTTATAGGAGAAGGAATATCATGCCGTAAGGAGTCTTCTTCCTGATATGTCGGAGACCATTCCGCATAGGTATCCAGATTTGTTTAGGATCTTCTCGAGATTATCGTCATTCGAGGTTTTTGGTACTTGATTTGACCCCCCTAAGATCTTGGGAGAGATCCTCGGGCTGTTGGAGAGATTCCCGGACTGTTGGTTCGGGAAAAGGTTGGATGATAGAGGTGTTGGATGTAATAAGGTGCAATCAATATTGAGCTTTCCGTCAGGTCGACATTTACCTTGTGTTAGAGGTTATACCGAGCTATGGCTGGACTATGGTCGAGCTATGGCTGAGTTATGGCCGACCTATAGCTGAGATATGGCTGAGCTATATCTGACCTATAGCCGAGCTATGACCGACCTATAGGTTAGGTCAGAAGTTGGTCCTTTGAGTGGACTTACAGTTGCATCCTCTTTGAGTGTCCTTACAGCTTCATCGACCTCCTTGAAGGCCGACTTGTATTCGGCAGTAGATGCCCTTAAGGGTCTAATCCAATTGGGTCTATGCTAGTTTGTAGAATTGGCCCATTCCATAAGTTGACCTATCGACTCATCTATTATTCTCCCAACAATATTGATAGTGATATATTTCATTCTCAAGGGTTTCGTGCTTGGAAATGTCTTAAAAGATTTTTCAAAATTTGAGAATATTATTATAAGAATCCCCTGAAAATAAAAATGTCTAAAAGTATATTTTGATAAATATACAAATATATTTCATAGAGAGGGACTCTAGTCCAACCAGTTGCAACACATGTTAACGTCCACCCTACAGACAACTGCTAACCTTTTATACGTGGGCAAAATCTAAGCCGTCCAAAAGGTCGGCTCCATCACGCGAGGATTAAACTGTGAAAAATCACATCCACTCATCAGGTATATAATGCTTGTGTTTTGTAATTTTTCAATGGAAAGCATTTGTTTTCTCTGATCAGCGCACCTAATAAGCTATTGGCATGATTTTTGAACAAGTTGATCATCCTAGTAGGGACAAGCTATTGGATGGCATGGATTTAGCACTTACCGTGGGGTTACCCTGGGCCCACTTTGATGTACGTATTATGTATCCACACCGTCCATCTGTTTTTCCGGATCATTTTAGGGCATTATTCCAAAAATGAAGTAGTTCCAATTATCAGGTGGACCATACCATAATAAACAGTGGTGATTGACCGCCCTACCATTTAAAACTTCTTAGAGCTCATCTTAATATTTTCAGTGTTTATTTACCATCCAATCTGTTGATAAGGTCACGTAATCCCAGATGAAGGGCTAAAAAATATCAGCTTGATCCAAAACTTTTGTGGCCCATTAATGGTGATCAATCAACACTTTTTTCTATGGTGTGATCCACCTGCTAATTTTATTAACTTTATTTTTGGGATAATGCCTTAAAATGATTTGGAAAACGGATGGACGGCCTAGATATATAATACCTACATCAAGGTAGGCCCCACGGTAAGGCCCCACCGTTTAGATTGAGGACGGGTGTCACCTAATCTGCTCTCGGTTGAAGTCAACAAAGACATGAATCAGGTGTACATCGAGCTGAACTCGCCGCTAGCGGACCTCATTTTCAACTCAGCTCGGTCCTTGAGCTTGACTGGCTAGCTTGGCTTGGTATGGTCAGTAGCTCGAGCCAATTTGGGCCAATGCAAGTTCGGGCCAAGATCCAGCCGAGTTTTTCCGCGCGGCATTTCCACAAACACCTGGACTGCACCTTCAAAATCCTGGACTGCACCTTCAAAATCCCGTTGTCGGTAAAACAGCAGCATATGTTGTTCAGGTATTTTATCAAATACCTTCCAAGCAGTATAAAAATCTTAAAAAAAAAAAAAAAGAAGATATTTGTTTCATTTACATACCTTCCTTGCCACCTGCCACACTTCGTTGAGTCATTTCGTCAAACACTTGGTGAACAACATCAGTATCAAAGTAACCGTGTCACCAAACTGGTTCGATTCGAGTTTGATTTGAGTTGGGTTCAATCCAAGTTGAGTCGAGTTGGGGCAAGCTTGAACTTGGCTCGAACTTATTTTCGAGCTCAAAAATTCAACTCGACTCGGCTCAAACTCAGCTTCAAACCGAGTTGAATCAAGCTTTTTCGAGCCGAGTCAACCGAGCTAACCGAGCTAGTTCGGTTCGTGCACACCATGATACGAACGTCGTGGAACTGAGTGCGAAATTGCTTTAAAAACCTATTTAACACCCAAGCTATGTTGGATCCACCAGGTACAGGTTGTATAAGTGAAATCCACTCCGTTAATCGGGTGAGAAACATTATTTGAATTGCTTTTGTAAAAGATAAACTTGATTAGAAGCTATGATGGGCCACATTAATGGAAACAATGTAAAATTGCTCCTAAATTGCTAAATCCATGCATTGTGGACCGCCTGAGGTTTTTTATTATCAAGCTGAGTTTTGTATATTTCTCTGTCTCGTTGAGTTACACCTAATTAACGTGTTTGATGAAATATACAGACCTTGGCACAAACCTACAGTCGGCATCCTGTTCTTCCATGTGGTCTGAACCGCCTCAAGTTGTGGATCTAGCCGATTTTCGGCAGCACAGCTTAAAAAACAGCATAGAACCTGATGGATGAAGTGGATCTTACAGTTAAAACATGGTGGACCCCACAGACGTGTTTTACACACTGCTTAAAAAGGGTGTTGCAGAGGATTCCGGTCAGATGCCTATCCAAGGAAATCTATGTGAGTAATGAAATCGCCGATTGACCATGTCTCCTCATTTTGTTAAGACGTTGGATTGCCTGGTGACACAACTATCTGGGACCCACTTTGATATATGTGTTTTGTCCACACCATCGATCCGTTTTGACAGCTCTATTTAGGGCATGGGCCCAAAAAGGAGTCAAATCCAAAGCTCCAAGGCACCGCACCACAGCAAGGACAATGATCACCACCGTTGAAACCTCCCTAAGGCCCACCATCACGTTTATTTGACAACCAACGGCTCATAAGGCCACACAGACCTAAATGAAGAGAAACACAAATATCAGCTTGAACCGAATCTTCTAATGGGCCTACAAAGTTTTCAACGGTGGGCATTCAATCTCCCCTGCTTCCTGTGGTGTGATCTACTTCAACATGGGATCTGCCTCATTTTTGGATTCATTCCCAACAATCACCTTGGCCAAACGGATGGACAGAGTAGATAAAACACATACATCATGATGGACCCCACAGATGGAATCTTCAGGAAATCCTAGTCCCATTTTTATCAACGGTAGCCCATTAGGTGCACCCTGGCCTCACCCAAGATGGTGCGGCCCTTATCGTTGGCCCACCTTAATTTATGTATTCTATATCCATGCCATTCATCCGTTTTACCGGATAATTTAAGCGGATGAGGTAAAAAACGAAGCATATCCAATTCTTAGGTGGACTATACCATAGGAAAGAGTGGCAATTGATCACTAATGGGCCACAAAACCATTTTTATCATGCTGATATTTGTTTTTCTCTCCCTTCATCAGTTTATGTGACCTTATCAACAGGTTGGATGGCAGGACGTTTTAATGATAAGTCGTTCAATCACTGATGTTTCCTATAGTGTGGTCCACCTGAGATTTGGATTTTGTTTATTTTTGATCTTATTCACTTAAAATGATCTAGCAAAACGGATGGACGGCGATATTGAATAAATACATCAAGGCGTGTCCCGCAGTACGGGTCGCACCTAATCCACTCCACCCCATAAACATGCACCAGTCTTATCCAATCCTCCGTAAACGCCGTTCATTCAATTTTTCAGATCATTTTAGGAAATCAACCCAAAAATAAGGAATATCCAAGGCTCAAATGGACCACACAGTGGGGATTTAATTCCCACCATTAAAAACTTCTTGTGAGTGGCAGAAGTTTTGTATCAATCTGATATTTTTGATTTCCTTTCATCCATGCTTATATGACCTTATGAACAGTTTGAATAGAAAATAAACATCACGGTGGCCCCTAGGAAGGTTTCAACGGTGATTTTCATTATCGCCACTGCTTCCTGTGGTGCGGTCCACTTCAGTATTTGACCTGCCTAATTTTTATACTCATACCGTAAAATCATCTGAAAAAATGGATGGACGGCGTGGATAAAACCCATACATAACGGTGCGCTACACAGAGCCGCATGCGTACAGGCGGTTGGAGGACGCAATTCGCTTCCTCCCGTAAACTACTATAAATAACTTAGCTTGTGCAAAGCACTCCATTCACACGTTTGGAAAGGGTGCTATGGGGAAGCCACACGCAGTAGTGATACCATACCCGGCACAAGGCCATGTCATCCCTCTCATGGAGCTCTCCTATTGCTTGGTGGGCCACGGTTTCAAGATCACGTTCGTGAACACGGACTTCAATCATGTCCGAATCATGGCTGCATCGCCGAAGATCGTCGATGGGACTGATCATATCCGTCTGATTTCGATCCCAGACGGTATGGAGACGGGTGAAGATCGCACTGACCTTGGGAAGCTATGTGACAGTATCTTAAGTGTGATGCCTGGCTGTTTAGAGGAGCTGATTAGAAAGATCAACGGATCTGATATCGACAAGGTCACATGCATCATCGCAGACGGTAGCATGGGGTGGGCCATAGATGTTGCTAAGAAGATGGGAATACGAGGAGTCGCCTTCTGGCCAGCATCTGTGGGCCTCTTGGCTGCAATACTTCATATTCCGAAGCTGATGGAGGCTGGAATCATCGATGACAACGGTGAGATGTACATCAATGGTTTCATGCTTTTATTTATTTATTTATTTATTTATTTATTTCACAGTACGACTCGGTTTGAAACGGATTGGCTACTCCACCTGCCACCAGCCAATGGCTGATGGTCGGTGCTCTGTGGGCCCCACCATGATGTATGTGTTTCATCCATGCCTTCCATCTATTTTTCTAGATCATTTTATTGCATGAAAAAAATAATGAGGTATATCCCAATCTCAAGTGGACCACATTAGAAACAGTGTTGAATGAATTTCGACCATTAAAAACTTTTTGGGGCATAAAAGTTTTGGATCAAGCTGATCTTTGTTTTTTCCCTTCATCTGGGTCTGTATGACTTAATCAACATATTTGGATGTCAAATAAACAGTACAGTGGACTTTAGGAGGATTTTAATGGTGGATATCCAATCACTATTGTTTTCGTATGGTGTGGTCTACTTAAGATTTATATTCTTATCACTTTTTGCATCAAGCCCTAAAATGATCTGTAAACCTGAATGAACGGAATGGATGAAGCACATACGTCATGGTGGGGCCCACAGAGCACCGACCATCAGCGAAAGGGGCTGATGGAAGGGGGAGTAGCCAATCCGTTTCGGTTTGGCTATGACCCCAACACCAACCAGCTAGCTGGTGTCAAAGCTCTGTGGGCCCATCATGATGTATCTATTTTATCCACGCTGTCCATCCACTTTTTCAGATTATTTTATGACATGAGGTAAAAAAAAATGAGGTAGATCCAAAGCTCAGGTGGATCACACCAAAGGAAATAGTTGGGATTCAATGCTCACCGTTGAATACTTTTTGACAGCCACGGAAGTTTTGGATAAGCTGATATTTGTGTTTTAATTCCTCTGTGCTTTCTTATATATCAACAGTTTTAGATGGCAAATAAACATTATAGAGGACTTTAGGAAGCTTTTAATGGTGAACGTTTGATCAATACTGTTTTCCTGTTGTGTGGTCCAACTGTGATTTGGATCTGCGTCGTTTTGGGTTTGATGTCCTAAAATAAAATGCCAAAATGGATGGACGGCGTGGATAAAATACATACTTCTTGGTGGGGTACACAGAGCTTTAACACCAACTAGGGTCACTGGCCAAACCGCATCACGCATGGATAGTCAGCACATAGAACCCATGTCTTAGGCAGTAGAAGTGGGTCGGGTGTCGGGTTAGGTCACGCTATTGGATGGCAAATAAACATCGTGGTAGCTCTAAAAAGGTTTTAACGGTGGGAATCAGTGTCCCCACTGCTTTATTTGGTAGGGTCTACTTGAGCTCTGGACTGCCTCATTTTCAGGCTCATGCTCAAAAAGATATCTCCAAGTAAATGAACGGTGTGGATATAACACATACATTGTGGTGGGGCCACGGAACTTGGTAACGTCAACACCCCACTAGGGTCCGGTGCACACCATGCAATCGGCTTCCCGTGATGATTCAACCCAGGACCATTGAGAAAATTAGTACTGTGGACCCCACTTTTTAGCCAGCTGGTTTTATGAAAGAAGACAAACGTTCTTTTGCAACTTAGACCTCCACGTGCGGTGACAGAATTTCTGGACGAAAATACCCCTCCTTTCACGTAAACGGATTGGGTACTCCCCTGCCACCACGCAATGGTGGATGTTCGGTGGTCTATGAGCCCCACCATGATGTATGCTTTTCATCCATGCCGTCCATATATTTTTCCACATCATTTTATGGTATGAGACAAAAAATGAGGTATATGCAAATCTCAAGTGTACCACATTACAGGAAACGGTGTTGAATGAGCATCAATCATTAAAAACTTTTTGGAGGCCCACTGTGATGTTTGTGAGAAATCCTCCCCATCTAAGTTCATTCATAGGGTCACAAAGACCTGGATGAAGAGGAAAAACAAATTTCATAATGATCCAAAACTTCTGTAACCCCTAAAAGGGTTTCAATGGTAGACATTCAATTTCCCACTGTATTTTACAGTGTGGTCCACTTGATAGTTAGATCTATCTTATTTTTCATCTCAAGCCTTAATATGAGCTCGCCAAATAGATGGACGGTTTGGATATAACACAGACATCATGATGGGACCCACAAAAGCAACACAACATATATAAAAAAAAAGGAAAAAAAAAAACAACACAGACTGCATCGATATATCGACAATATGTAGATATATCGACAAAATAAAGCATCGATATATCGACATATTGTCGATATATCGACGTTACATGGAATTTTTTGGTTAAGTCGCTGGACAAATGAGGACTTAATTCGATATTATCGACCATATGTCGATATATCGACAAAATCAAGCATCGATATATCGACATATTGTCGATATATCGACGATACATGAAATTTTTTTTGCCCCGCCGATTTTCATGCTTGCCCCACCGATATATCGATATATCGACGATACATGGAATTTTTTTTGCCCCGCTGATTTTCATGCTTGCCCCGCCGATATATCGATATATCGACATATTGTCGATATATCGACGTTACATGGAATTTTTTTTGCCCCGTCGATTTTCATGCTTGCCCCGCCGATATATCGATATATCGACAATATGTCGATATATCGACGATACATGAAATTTTTTTTGCCCCGCCGATTTTCATGCTTGCCCCGCCGATATATCGATATATCGACATATTGTCGATATATCGACGTTACATGGAATTTTTTTTCCGCCGTTTTCTAGTTTGCCCCGCGGTTTTTCATGTTTGCCTCGCCGTTTTTCATACTTGCCCCTCCGATTTTCTAGTTTGCCCCGCCATTTTTCATGCTTGCCCCGCCGTTTTTCATACTTGCCCCGCCGATTTTCTAGTTTGCCCCGCCGTTTTTCATGCTTGCCCCGCCGATTTTCTAGTTTGCCCTGCCGTTTTTTATGCTTGCCCCGCCGTTTTTCATGTTTGCCCCGCCGATTTTCTAGTTTGCCCCGCCGTTTTTCATGCTTGCCCTGCCGTTTTTCTAGTTTGCCCCGCCGTTTTTCATGCTTGCCTCGCTGTTTTCTAGTTTGCCCCGCCGATTTTCTAGTTTGCCCTGCCGTTTTTGCCCCGCCGTTTTCTAGTTTGCCCCGCCGTTTTCTAATTTGCCTCACCGATTTTATAGGCTACAGATATGGCTACGGTTATAATCCGTAGCTATAGATTTTTTATTATTTTTATTTATTTATTTATTTTGTTGTTGTAATCCCATCGCCTTTTGTGGGTCCCATTATGAGGTTTGTGTTATATCCAACCGTCCATTGATTTGGCGAGCTCATATTAAGCTTGAGACGTAAAATAAGACAGATTTAACTATCAAGTGGTGGGCCCTACAAAATTTTTAACGGTGAAAATCAGTTTTCCCACTGCTCTTTGTGGTGTGGTCCATTTGATTTGGATATGATTTTTTTTTTGGGATAATGCTCCGAAATGATCTCTAAATATGGATGAACGTTGTGGATATAATAAATACATAGTTGTGGGGCCATGTAACTTTGATCTCTTTTGAGCCGTTCGTACAACTCTTGGCTGGAGGAGCGTCAACGCTCGTCTTCGAAAGCGAGGGGTATTTTCGTCCTCAAATTCACTCCCCGTACGTGGAGGTCCAACTTGCAAAAGAAGGTTTGTCTTCTTTCATAAAACCAGCCGGCTAAAAGGTGGGGTCCACCGTACTAATTTTCTCATGACCATTTAAGTATGGAATATTTGGAAGCGAATTGGCTGGTGTTACACACACCAGCTATATAGCTTGTGTATTGAGGTTAGCAAGTTCTATGGTTCACATCACGAGGTATGTATTATATTCAAACCGTCCATCCATTTTGAAAGTTTGTAATAAGGCTTGAAACAAAAAGTAAGACTGATCTAACTATCAACTGGACCACACTGAAAAAAGCAGTGGGGGATTGGACATCTACCATTGAAACCCTTTTGGCGTGCACAGAAGTTTTGGATCAATATGAAATTTGTTTTCCCTCTTAGTCCAGGTCTTTTGTGACCCTATGAACAGATTAAACGTTATGGTGGGCCCTACGGATATTTTAATGATGAAAATCGCGGCTATTTATGGTGTGGTCCATTTGATCTTTGGATATTATTCATTTTTTAGATAATAGTCTATAATAATCTCTAAAAATGGATGAACAGTGTGGATATAATAAATACATAATTGTGGAGCCATGTAACTTTGATCTCCTCTGAGCCGTTCATACAACTCAGCGCTCGTCTTCGCACGACCCGTACCGACACCAGCTATACAGGTGATGTGCATTACAGCAGCCCATCCGCTTCCGGAGTATTCGGCTGATGGCATGTCCAATCGGGAAACGGATTGGCTACTCCCCTCACACAACACCAGCCAATGGCTGGTAGTCGGTGCCATGTGGACCCACCATGATATGTGTGTTTCATCCATGCCGATCATATATTTTTACAGATCATTTTACAGTATGGGTTTATCCAAATCTCAAGTGGACCACATTACATGAAATTTTGTTGAATGAGGATCAACCATTAAAAACATTTTGGGGCCATAAAAGTTTTAGATCAAGCTGATCTTTGTTTTTTCTCTTCATCTGGGTTTGTATGACCAAATCAATAGATTGGATGTCAAATAAACAGTAGAGTGGGCCTTAGGAGGATTTTAATGGTGGATATCTAATCATTATTGTTTTCATGTGGTGTGGTCGACTTGAGATTTATATCCCTCTCATTTTTGCGATCAAGCCATAAAATGATCAGTAAAAATGGATGAACGGAATGGATTAAACACATACATCATGGTGAAGGCCACATAGCACCGACCACCAGCCAAAGAGCTGGTGGCAGGGGGAGTAGCCAATCCGTTTCCGTCCAGTCGTGTCCAGCTACAAGAAACGTAGATGCACAGCTAACTCATTTGTCGTTTTATTCTTTATTTTATGTTGGGTCTTGTCTTAGGGTGCTCGGACGCGGATTTCCTGCGAAAGCCTTTCGCAGGAAGTTACTGCGCAAGATTCTATGTGGGGCCCACTATGATGTTTGTGAGAAAGCCACTCCATCCATCCATTTTTAGAGTTCATTTTAGGACATGCCACCAAAAATGAGGATGATCAAAAACTCAAGTGGGCCACATGAGAGGAAACAGTGGAGATTTAGTGACCACCGTTGAAACATTTATATGGCTACAAAACTTTTGTATCAGTTTAATTTCTTGGCTTTTTCACTTCATCTCAGTGAAAATGACCTTATAAACGGTTTAGATGGAATATAAACATCAAGGTGGATTCTGGGAAGGTTTCAACGGTAAGAATTCCTTTCCCCACTGTTTCATCTAGTATGGCCCACTTGAGTTTTGGATCCTAATCATTTTCGGTCTCACGTCCTATAATGAGCTCAAAAATCGGATGAACGGGTTGGATTTTTAACAAACATCACAGTAGGCCCCATCCAGAATCCTTGCGCAGGAACTTCCTGCGAAAGGCTTTCGCAGGAAATCCGTGTCATCCTCTGTTATCGGGTCAACAGGATTTTCCTTGCGTCCGAAGCTTATTTTATTTTATTTTATTTTATTTTATTTATTTTTTCAGTGAGTGTTGACGTGGACCAATGAATTTTAGGGTATTAGGAATTCTCTGTTGACCGGATAACAGAGGATCCGGACTCCGTCCTTAGGGTGAGGCCGATGACGCAGGGTTCAATGTGGCAGAGACCCATTTACTTAGATAAGTTATTTTTTTAACCGAGGGGTTAGTCAGCAGCATGAAAATGGGGATTAGAAAAAAAAAAAAAAAAAAACGTTAGGAAAATGGTGATAAATGAAAAAAGTAAGGACGTTTGGGATGGTGTATGGAGGTGGTAAAATTCACGCTTTTTGAAATTACTAAAAGTTGATACATGATTTCAAGGCCCATTACCACCTATTACCTCCCATGACATTAGCATGAGAATTAGGTAATTTATCACCAAATGCATCACCTCAAAAATCAACCCAGCCTATGATTCAATGGGCCATACCAAGGGAAAACTATCAATAAAGGGAAGCCTACCCTTGTTTTTTTAGGGTCCACTAGGATAATTATATTAAATCCACTCTAACCGGTAAATGCAAATTAAGCTTAAATTTAGGCCCCCAGTCAACAAATCAAGCTCAACAATTTGAAGGGTGAGCATTACTATTTCCCTTTGCATGGCCTTTCCGAACCAAGAACTGAGTTGATTTTTGCCCCTACGGCTAAAATGGGATGAAACAAGTAGTGATCGAATCATGGTACGCCACATGTGAGAAATTTTTAGGCTTGCATGTTTTCAAGTGACTTGTTGATGCAAGAAGGGCCTGATGAGGAAGATAAGAAAGCACGGTCTTTTTCAATTAATTAAAACCTTGAATCCACAAGTAAAATGAGAGAACATTCTAGTAATTTTATTGAATAGTTTTTTAATAATGCCTAATGTGCATTTTTCTCAATTACATCATTAATAAAAAAAATTAAAATTCATAATTACCAAAAATAGCAAAATTCTAACCTTAATAAAAGTCCTAGTTCTAACAAAAACACTTCCAAAGTCTATTTTCTAAAAATAAAAATTCTAGATAAGCTTTTACTCAAGAAATCTTAGCATGATTATAAGTAATTTTTTAAAATGATGGAAATCTAAAACTCTAAAAATAAGGAAATACTATAAAAATTGAAATCAACAAAAATGGTAAAATTTTCTTAAAATCCCATTTTGAGGTGGAAGCATGTGTTTTTTGGCGAAACGAACAGATGCAACCCACAACGTGGATCGGTTAACCGTAGATGGCCTGCCCTGGTTAAAAGTCATAAGTCGTACATCCCTTTGGACGCTGGGATCCCTAGCCAGAATCGACTCGAGGGTTGTTTTGCTCTACAGGTTGCCTCTTTCGAGAGCTTTTGTGTATGTGACTAATTGATTTTGTTCGATCATAGTCACTACTAGCCAATTTCTTTGTCTCTACAATTGTTTAGACTTTATAGAAATGTTAGGACAGGAATCTGAAGATTTCCTTCCTTAAGATGACTCTTCGATTTTGTCATCAAAGATTTTAAGTAAGGGACCACATTTATAGACAGGGAAGGTATTATGTACTTGGTTTGGTCATACAGATGTATGGTCTCTACTTCACAGGATTTGATTGTTCTTAAGGGTTAGGATTCAGTTCTCGTATACGAATGTATGCAATGCTTTGTGACAAAATATAAAATAATTAACAAGTTTTCTATTGGGCAATGTCTAATTAAATCGGTACTACTCAGAGCATACTTCTAAGCCAAATTGGTATAAAGTGTGTTAGATGATGAGGTGAATGTTGTGCCATGCAAATGCTATGGCTAGATGAAGCTTAATTGAAATTCGAATGGTAGTGTCGCAAAGGTTGGGATAAGAGGGGTTAGATTGAGACCCGGAGGGCTCACGTGTTTTTTGGATTTGGCTGGACTTAGTTGTACATAGTTGGACTCTTTCCTATATCTCTTTCCTCTCCTTAGTGGAGGGATAAAATGACTAGACTAAGGGCTTAAAGGATAAGTGAAAAAGTTTGAAATTAGAGTGGATGATTGAAATGTGAAGGGAATTGGGGTATTTATAGCCATCTGGCCTAATTATTTGGTAATTCCTGCAAAGCTTGGGATTAATAAATGTTTGGATTACTAAGATTTTAGATTGCCCTGTGGCAAGATCTCATGTGTTGGTTTGAATGCCATAATGTATAATTTTGGCTCAAGGGAGGGGTATTGGAGTAATTTTCAGATTTTGCACATTCCTGTTTTGCTTTAGATTTGGAGGGAGGCTCTCCCTGTACACATGAAAAAGTTTAGTCCTCTGAAGCTACCTTGCTGTCTCCCATGTTCTACAAAATGGGCTTTAGAATGGGCTTGGGTCAAAATGAGTTTACGGACTTGATTTAATAAGGTGAGTTGATTGGGTAGGCTATGTGGGGTTAACTAGGTGACTTGACTCAGTGGGTTGACTTTATGGCTTACGTTTTCCCTAAAGTTTAGGTTCAAGACTAGTTTTATGATCGGTTTCTAGGGTTATAGGGTTTGGATTAAGGTTTGGATCTGGGTTTGGGGTTTAGATTAAGGTTTGGAATTTAAATTAGGGTTAAGCGTATGGATCAGGGTTTCCTTTCAATTAAGCTTATCGGCCTGAGGTGGAGTGTATACAATCTCGTAATGATACCCAGATCGAAAGTTATGGTCGATTTACGGTTCACACTTCAAATGACAAATTCTCCCTATCCGGATTGAATTTCTTAGATTCGGACGAGCTTGGGCCCAATTACGCCATGCCCTACGTAGGATTAACACCGGATCTGATGGATTATTTTCGATTCCATTTGGCCTTCTTTTGGTCCAGCCATGCTAGGAATATATTTCTACCACGTCCTATATCAAACCCCTCCACTTGAAAAAAAAAAAAAAAAAAACTCATCATCGAGTTATCTAACAGACTCGGCTTATGATACTCATAAAGATCTATTATATTGAAAGTTCATGAGATCTCCATGTTCTTGGAAAAATCAACAACATAAGCGTTATCATTGTTTTTCATAGGGTCTATCTTCTTATTTTTCAACTTGTTATATGTCTTAGTCGGAAACCACTTCTTGTGTAGGTGAACCAACAAGTGATCATCCACTTCAAATACCTTATGACATCGATGTTTATTAGTATCTTCTTTATATTTGACGTTAGATCCTTGTAACTTTTTCTGGACATTGGCATGCACTGTCACGAGTTGAGTGTATGTTTAGGAACATGACCATACACAACCTCGAATGGGGCTTGCTAGTGGGTTGATTATGCACGTTGTTAAAGGTGAACTTCACCTGAGCAAGAGCAATATCTTGCATGGGAGACAAATCGTCGGGCATAATCCCCTCGAACTTTGCAATATTGGTTTCAACTTTTTTTGGATGTTCATGAGTTCTACTTTTTTTCCGTTTTTAACTAATGCATTAATCTCCCCCGTCCTCTCAGATTTATTATTATTATTATTATTATTTTACGAATCTTATTCGGTTACAAGAGATCGTCTCTTCATTTTAAAAGTCTTGAATTGATTCTCCGTTCTCATAAGAACAATGATGATATTTCTACCATCTTTAATAAAAATAAAAATATTATCTCCATCTTTATACGTAGCATCCACATGATATTGCCATGGTCAACCAAATAACATGTGACAAGCCTCCATATAAATCATGTCACACATTACATCGTCCTTATAATATTATTAACGGAGAAGGGAATGTGACATTTTTCGGCTACCTTTGTTTCACTGTCCTCCTTAATCCATCCAATCATATAAGGAGAGTAGTGTTTTTATTTCTTTAGTTGAAACTTTTCTACCATAGTCTTGATACGAAATTCTCATTGTTCTTGCCATCCATTTGTTGGGGGCCTTGCACAAAACCTTAGGATCTAGCCTCCCGAAACAAACCAGGATTATGGATAATAAAGCAATGAAATAAATCAAAGCATAAACCACACACCACACAAGAGATTTTACGTGGAAAGCCCTCAAAGGGGTAAAAACCACGGGACCTCGTCCAGATCAATAATCCACTATGAAGTAGAACGTTACAACCTTCTTCACTCACGCAGGAGTGGATAAACAATAAGAGAAACAAAGAAAACGGAGAGATCTAACCGATTATGAGGACGTGGAAGCGCTGAGATATCAAGTCCACAGTAGATCACCTTTACGAGCAGAACCTCCCTTCCACAAGCTTCCTCTCTCTCTTTCTCTCTTCCTCTCACCCCTTTGTTGCCCTAAACCCTTTAGCAAATCCCTTGTAAAGCTTTAGGAAACCCTCTTGTCATACTTAGAAAGCCTTAGGTACCTCCTATTTAAAGTTTTAGGAAACTCATTTCCACATCCCAGTTGCGAAAAGACTTACGACATGAAATCCATGTAAAATCATGGAACGAATCTGCGTAACCTCGAATGGTTATACCGAGTCCACGACCGGTCGAGCGCCACCCACGACCGGTCGAGATCCTCCATCGACTGGTCGAGCACCCCGGAGAAAAATAGTTCATAGTCGCTGGACTTTGAGTAGTGTCACGACTCGACTCTACGACTGGTCATGCACCAGCCCTCGACCGGTCGAGCGAGGCTCACGACCGGTCAAGCACGGGACAAAAAATCCCATCACTATTATCACATCACAGACCCTTTGATTTGTAGTGCACTTCATCTAAAGATGTTTTGACGTTGTAGATCTATCTCATTCTTTGGCGTGTACAATAACTTCCTCACAATTAGAGTGGTGTCCTTCGATTCATTATCAGTGTCACACCACGAACATGATCACCGTGAGCTCCATTGCCGATCTCATGTTGCTCATTATTAAGAACATAGATCTGTCCTATTGCTTTCGTAAATTGGTCAATTGCTGGATACAATCCTTGTATAACTAGCAGATTCTCCCACTGTGCCACCTCAAATGTTAATACTGTTAAAGGATGATTCCTTGGACCACCATTCATGGGATTGTTACTTGAACGATTATTGGAAGCCATCAAATCGAGAAAAAGCCTTACTCTGATACCAACTGACATAGGAAAGAGCGTGATGAGGAAGATGAGAAAGATCACTGTCTTCCTCAATTGATTAAAGAAGAGGGAAAACTCTAATAGTTTTATTAAATAATTCTCTAATAACATCTAATCTGTATTTTTCTCAATTACACCATTATTAAAGGAAAAAACTAAAATTTACAATTAAAAAAAAATGGCAAAATTCTAATCTTAATAAAAGTTTTAATTCTAGCAAAACATTTCTAAAGAATGATTTATAAAAATAAAAATTGTAGATAAACTTTTGTTCGAGGAATTATAGCATGATTATTAGTAATTTTTTTTTTAAAAAAAATGAAAATCTAAAATTCTAAAAAAATATTACAAAAATTGGAATTACCAAAAATAGTAAAAATTTCCTAAAATTCTATTTTTAAGCTGGAAGCAAGCATTTTCTTAGAAAACGGACAGATGCAACCAACTATGTGGATCAGTTGACCTTAGATGGCCTATTCTAGTCCAAATTCATAGGTCGTATGTCCCACAACGATTCCCAAATCAAAAGTTATAATCAATTTATGCTTCACACTTCAAATGACAAATTCTCTCTATCCAATTGAATATCTTTGATGTAGACACGCTTGGGCCCAATTTCATCATGCCCTACGTAGGGCTCGACCCAACTCCAAAGGATTACTTCTGCTTCCATTTGGCCTTCTTTTGGTCCAGCCTTGCTAGGAATGTATTTGTGCCACATCCCACATCACTTGTGCATGAAAATTGTTTAAATTTGACTTTAAGAATTAGTGGGCTTTACCATGATGTTTAAGGGAAATGTACCCCCATCACTAGCTGCATCACCCTATTTGAACTATAGTGACAAAAATAAGCCTGGTCTATGATTTAGTTGGGCCATACAAAGAGAAGTATTTGGGGTAGGACACCCAGTACACTATTTCCAATCATATGGTCTGCCTGAATTATGGACCAGGCTGATTTTTGAGCCCTACAGCTAAACTAGAATGAAGCACCTAATGATTAGGGTGAATTTTACATTAAGATCATGGTGGGAATTTTTCATGAGTACATATGTTGACTAACTTATGCATGAAATGATCTAAATTTTACAATAAAGGGCTCCTCCATGATGTTTAAGTGAAATCTATCTCAATCACTAGGTGTGTGACCCCATTTTAGTGGTGGGGCCCAAAAATAAGCCCAGTCCATGATTTAGGTAGCCATACAAAGGAAAACAAATGGAAGAGGGATGCCTCATATACTATTTCCAATCATATGATTCACTTGAACAACAGACTATGCTGATTTTTGGGCCTCATGGATAAAATGGAGTGATGCACCCGATGATTGAGGTTGATTTCAGTGTTCAGCAGTAAGCCACATGTGAAAATTTATAGGATCCCTCTCATGCTGGAAGGAAATGTGCCAAATGTAAATTTTTGATTAAGATGGAAACTATCTACATAGTCCAAACAAGATTAAAAATTTCATGATAATTGTGATTTGAATTTTAATTTATACTAATTTATACTGAGTACACTCTATGAAACGCCCCCTAAGCCAAACTCACTGGTCATTTAGCTTGACCTAAGACCTGCTTTAAAAGCAAGCGGGCAACTGGTCATGTAGCTTTACCCAAAACTTGCTTTAAAAGCAAGTGAGCCCAGTTGACCAGATGGCCATGTAGGTCATGTAAGGGATTCCAATGATTTTGATGGATGGTTCAGTTCATGCTGTCCCTTGCAGACATGTTCTTGAATGAAGGGATGAGCCAAATCTCTTGGTTTCAACAAAATCTGGGCTGCACACTGATCTGCATAGTTAGACAGTTTTGCCCATTCGGATGTTGATTCAGCTTTCATTTGATCTGACTAGTTCAGATGTCCATACGTTGGAGGACGGGCCAGATGTCAGCTCAATTAGTAAATAATTACATGAATAAGCAATTCATCATTTAAATTTTATTTTTTTAATCTCGTGTAATGGATTAGCTTCATCTGACCAACTCATTGATAATCTTTATGGTGGGTCAGGTCAGACGAGGTTCATTTCGAGACTGAACCACTCCCTCAAATAGGTCACATTTCTAGCCTGAGTGCAACCCACTACCCATTTAGCTTGTACCAAACGGACGCGGTTCCTGCCCAAGGATGCTGGGTGGGCCCACCGAGATGTTTGCTAGAAATCCACCCTGCTCATCAGTTTTGCGAAATCATTTTAGGATGTGATACCAAAAAAATAGATGTATCCAACACTCATGTGGGCCACACAAGAGGAAACAGTGGGCATTCAGTGATTAACACGGTTGAAGCATTCCATAAAATTTTGGTATCAGGCTATATTTTGGTATTTTCACTTCATCTCATTGATAGTGACCCTTTGATTTTTATTTTTTTTGTTAGCATTGTTTTTGTTTTTTTTTGTTTTTTTTTAAAAAAGCTTGTTAGTACACCTACAGTCAGATCTCACTTCACTATTAGCCACCCCCACTAAGGAATCGATGCCAAGACCTCAGTGTTGAAATGAGGTTTCTTTCACTCAGTCTACCACTTGAGCAATGGATCTGGGTGCTGTTAGCTTGTTAGTACACATACCAAAATGTTTTTGCTAGCTTGTTAGCACACGCCACCATCAGTTTTGTTTTTTTTTTTTTTTTGGTTAGCTTGTCAGTACACACCACTGTCAGTTCACACATCACTATTAGCCCCCCCCCCCCAGTGTTGAAACGAGGTATCTTTCACTCAGTATACCACTTGAGCTATGGATCAAGGTGTAATTGATAATGATCTTGTAAACGATTTGGATAGCATATAAACATCAAGTTAGATGAAGGTTTCAACATTAGGAATTTCTTTCCCCAATTTTCTGATGTAGAGCGGGTCGCGGACAGTTTCATGGCCAAGATGGATCAGAAAAGGCTTGGTCGGCGACAGAAGTGATCTAGACCATCGGACTTTAAATCGGGCGTATCTCACAATCCGAAATGAGTTACCTGACGTAAAATATATGATTTTGGGGTAGAACGAGCTACTTTAGCCAACCAACCCTACCATGCCGGGTTGCGATACCTGGAATTGCGAAAAACCCCTGGATCGACAGTCGTTTCCCTATTTTAATTTAGTTTTTACTATAAATAGTAAGTTTTAGTTTAATTATAACTCTTCATCCGTCGGGCTTTAGGAGTCGCGCCCAACGTGAAAAGAGCTTAGAATAATTAGGAGAACGGACTATTTTTGGCCAAAAACCTTGCGCACTAGTAGACATCACGACCGTCTATAAATAGTAAGTTTACTATTTATAGTAAGTCGCGATTTCTAGGAGTTTTAGTTGTAGTTTGATTCTGATTTCTTTCCCCTTGCTTGGTACCCCTATTTAAAGGGTTGTGAACTCGTTTTTATTCATTCATTAATCAATTTTGAATTTATTAGAATTTATTTCTAATTTATGCTTTCTTTCCTCGTGGATTCGAGAAGTCTCTGTGAGGAGTCCAGAGAAGTTCCATGGATTTGGAATACTTATCCTCTTGAGAAAAACGGTGCTCAACCTCACGTCCTTCCCTACGTCATTTTCCCACTCGTGTGGCCCACTTGAGTTTTTTATCCACCCGGGTCCTTTCTCTTGCTCGAGTGGTAGACTCTTACGAGTTTCAGCACCTGGTCAAGGGTTTGATCACCCATAGGTGGTAAAATCCCGCTAAGGCATGAGTGTGTGGTGGTGTGTGTGCGTGTGTTAATTTAAAAAAAAAAGGTTTTTCATCCATCTCAATTTTGGTCTCACTCTCTAAAATTATCTAGCAAAACAGATGGACGGAATGAATTTCTCACATACGTTACAATGGGCCCACTCAGCATCCTTGCACAGCGAAAGGCTTACCCAGGAAATCCACGTCCGTGCCAAACCCGCCTGCGTGGGGAAACGGATTGGCTACTCACCCTGCCACCAGCCCGGTGGCTGATGGTCAGTGCTCTATAGGCCCCACCATGATGTATGTCCTTCATCCATGCCGTTCATCCATTTTTACAGGTAATTTTTGGTTTTGATACCAAAATTGAGAGGGATATAAATCTCAGGTGGACCACACAACAGGAAAACAATAGTGATTGGATATCCACCATTAAAATCCTTCTAAGGCCCACTGTACTGTTTATTTGACATCAAATCTGTTGATTAGGTCATACAGACCTAGATGAATGGAAAAAACAAAGATCAGCTTGATCCAAAAATTTTATGGGCCCCAAAACATTTTTAATGGTCAATGTTCATTTGACACTTTTCCTGTAATGTGGCCCTCATGAGATTGGGATATACCTCATTTTTGGTCTCATGCCCTAAAAGGATATAAATTAAAAATAGAGAGACAGCACGGATAAAGCACATACATCATGATAGGGCTCACAAAGCACCGACCACACCAGCCAGGCGGGGGAGTTGATCCGTTTCCGCCTTTGGGTTGGGCGAGTTGACCCGCGAAAAGGGATAGGCTACTCCCCTGCCACCAGTCCGGTGGCTGGTTGTCGGTGCTCCGTGAGCCCATGATGATTTATGTGGTTCATCCATTTTAGCAGAAAAATTTAGATCTTTATACCAAAAATTAGAGGGATATAAATCTCAGGTGGACCACACTACAGGAAAACAATAGTGACTGGATATCCACTATTAAAATCCTCCTAAGGCTCACTGTACTTTTTATTTGACATTAAATCTATTGATTAGGTTATAACATATGAGATGAAGGTAAAAAAAAAAAAAAAAAAAAAAAAAAAAGATAAGCTTGATCCAAAACTTTTATAGCCCCCAAAAATCTTTTAAATGTTTCCTGTAATGTGGTCCACTCAAGCATGGGATATACCTCTTTTTTGGTATCATAACATAAAATAATCTATAAAAATAGAGGGACGGCATGGATGAAGCATATACACCATGGTGAGGCCCGCAGAGCACCGACCACTAGACATTGGCCGGTGGCAGGGGGAGTAGCCAATCCGTTTCCATTCCCATGGAGCTAGAAAATCTTTAATTTACTTACTATTTCATTGAGCAGGATTTCCAACCAAACAACAGATGATCAAGCTCTCCCCCACCATGCCCGAGATGAACATTGCCCACTTCTCATGGCTATGCATTGGTGACCATACAACGCAGCGTACCATTTTCCAGTACTTGCTTAACAACGATCGTGCCATCAAAGCAGCTGATTCGATCCTCTGCAACTCTTTCAACGTCATCGAATCATCGGCCTTTGATCTGGCGCCACACATCCTCCCCATCGGCCCTCTCCATGTGCACACTCAGCTCGGGCAGCTCGATGGGAACTTCTGGCAAGAGGACTCAACTTGCTTGAGCTGGCTAGACCAACAGCCAGCCCGCTCAGTTATCTACGTTGCTTTCGGCAGCTTCACGGTCTTGAATCGACATCAGTTCCATGAACTCGCACTTGGGCTCGAACTATCCAACCGTCCATTTCTATGGGTTGTACGTCCTGATCTTATCAATGGGTCATCAGAAACCTACCCAGATGGCTTTGAAGCTAGAGTAGCTGACCGAGGGCGGATGGTCGGATGGTCGCCTCAACGGAAGGTGTTGGCCCACCCTTCGATTGCCTGCTTCGTAACTCATTGTGGTTGGAACTCAACCCTTGAAGGGTTGAGCAATGGAGTTCCATTCCTGTGCTGGCCTTACTTTTGTGACCAGTTCCTTAATAAAAGTTACATTTCTGATGTTTGGAAGGTGGGCCTGGGTTTGAGCTCAGATATCAAAGGGATCATTTCAAGGGTTGAGATTAAAGGAAAGGTGGACCAATTAGTTTCTGATGAGGGGATAAGATCAAGGGCCTTAGAGCTCAAGGACATGGCTAGAAAAAGTGTTGGGGTAGGAGGATCTTCTTCCAAGAACTTCAATGATTTCGTTGAAGCAATGAAGTTAGAAATCCAGGGTATCCATTAGTAGAGTTGGGCATCGGTCCTGATCGGATAGGATTAGGTATAATTTGATCCTATTCGAATTTTCAATGGTTAGACTGGAATCCGATCCGATCTAAGACCGGATCCGGGTCACCTGATTCGAACAGACCCGATGCCTAGTTGACATTACCCGAACCGGGTCCGCCTCGGTCAGAAAAACCTAGCCGGATCGGATTAGGTATGATTTGAACTATATGAATTAAATCAAATTGTTTCATATGGTGTGGTTTAAGTTAATTTTTAATAGATCTCTTTTTTGTGCTCAATGACTAAAATAATATTTCAAAATGAATAAACGGCTTAGATGAAATATATATATCAAGGTGGGCCCCACGTGGCTCCGAAAGAACATTCGATTTTCATGTACACGGTTTTATTTAACTTTTAAATTTACTTCCTGTTCACGAAACCTCTTACTTGCTTTTCACGCCAGCGGGTAAATTTGAATTTTGTATCAACACGTTAGTGAGTTCTGTAGATCTAGTCATGGGGTAGGTGTTATATCCAAGCCGTGATCCATTTGGCAAGCTCGTCTTATGGCTTGAGACGAAAAATAAGACAAATCTAACTATCAAGTGGACCACACGGATGGTTTAACAGTGAAACTCATTCTTTGCTGCTATTTGTGGTGTGGTCTAGATGATCTTTGGATATTATTCATTTTTTGAATAATGCTCTATAATGATCTATAAAAATATATGAACGGTGTAGATATAATAATTACATCACTGTGGGCCCCATATAACTTTGATCTCCTTTAAACCGTTCGTACAACCCGGAGCTCGAGGTGCCAGAGGCTTCACGCGCCAGTACAGCTATAGCGCTGTACTGGAAACGGACGGGCTACTCCCTTGCCAGGTCGTCACTGCTCTATGGACTCCACCATGATATATGTGTTTCATCCATGCCCTTCATCTATTTTTATATATCATTTTATGTTATTAGAAAAATAAATGAGGTATATCAAAATCTCAAGTGGACCACATTATTGGAAACAGTGTTGAATGAACGTTGACCATTAAAAATGTCTTGGAGGCTATAAAAACTGATATTTATTGTATACACGACGTCAAAACCGGGTCGGGTCTATTCGGGTCGGTTTGGACCCATTCGGTCCGGGTATTCGGATCGAATCTGTTTGGATACAATGCTATCCAAACCTGATTCGAAATACTTTCGGATCTGGACCATTAGAATCGATCAGACCCGATCAGACCGTCGGTTCTGTTCGGAACGGTACCAAGTCGGGTCTGGTCGGGTCGGATCCACTGGATCGGGCCTAAGTTGCCCACCTCTATCCATTAGGTTGAATGTACCCTGGCCTGAAAGTACGTCCGGTACACTCATCAAGTGGACCACAAGTGTGTAAGAAAAATGGACGGTTGTAGAAAAAATGACCAATGGTCTCTATTCAATATAGGTGACCCACCATGTAGATCAAGAAAAATGGACGGTTGTAGAGAAGGTGACCAATGGTCTCTATTCAATATAGGTGGCCCACCATGTAGATCACCTGCCCAATTGGCTCAGGTTAACCCTAATAAAGGATGGTCTGTTGAAAATCCTAGAATTGAAATAATGCATAGCCACTATGAGAGTGCACACTTGTATTTTATATTTTAATTTTTTGATAAAAACTTTGATACTTTGGAAAAGGGTGATGAATGCTATACAGGTTCTAAAAATTGGATACATGGCATAAAATTAATTAAAACTAAGGGTTTGTTCGTTGTCTACTCTTCAAAAAATTGTTTGAGGCAGAGTTTTATAGAAAGCAAATTTTAAAAAATTATTTCTATTAGTGTAATTTTACATGTATTGCTGTTTGGATGATGCCGTACGTCTATTTTATCTATTTTTCTGATTTTGTTGTTTAAATGTCACAGTTAAGAAAAATAAATTTATGAAAAAAAAAGTAATATAATGCATCATTAATATAAATTATTCCTATAACATTACATCCCTCTCTTTTCGGTTTTTTTTTTTTTTTCAAGAGAATTTTTATTTATAATCTTGAAATTTTTATAGCAAATCCACTTCAATGCATGATTCATAAGAAAAGTAGGTTTTTAGTGTAAAAAGAAAAATGCACCTTTGAAGATCCAAATTTCCCTCAACTCGAACCTTTCCCCCCCAAAATCCACCTCCTTGGGTCTATAAGGGGGCGTTTGGACCATAAGTTACTTTAAAGGGGTGCTTCTTTTTTCAATTACATATGTAAATAATGGTAAATAGCTATTAATGACTTAAGAGTGTTTGTTTGAGAGGGATGTACCCCGTAATTATGCCTCGAAAACAACAGGGTCCAAATGCATGCATAAAATCCATGAGCGTTTTGGTACCATCAAAATTCATGAGTCCCACGATGATATATGGGTTTGATCCATGCCATTTATTTGTTTTACCATCTCATTATAGGGCATGAGCTCAAAAATGAGCAGTTTGGAAGCTCAAGTGGACCACACTATAGGAAACAAGGGGGAGGGGGTAATAATGACTACCATTCAAAATTGAAACCTTCGTAAGGCCGGCTGGGTTCTGCATCTATCATCCAACTTGTTCATAAGATCATACTGGCATTTATGAAGGTTATACACAAATATCAGCTTGATCCAAAACTTCCATGGCCCCCAAAGGCTTTCAACATTAGGCGTTCAATTCCCACCATTTCTGTGGTCCACTTGAGCTTCATATTTGCATTGTTTTTGGGTTCATGCCTTAAAATTAGCTGGTGGAATGGATGGATGACTTGGATAAGATACAAACATTCATGATGGGCCTTAGAATTTTTACATATGGAAACATACGAGTTTAATTCTCTAAAATGGGAAGCTTTGCAAATAAGCAAATTTAATTCTCTAAAATGGTAAGCTTTGCAAATAAGCTCATTATCAACATCAACCTCGAGACAAATGCTGTAATTACATGGGTAAATAATCATTGCCTATTTACATGTAATTACATGTATAAATGGAAAAACAAACACCTCCTAAATAAGTTACTTATGTCATAAGTTGCTTATCTTAGTTTCCACTTATAAGTATGTTTGGTAAACAACATACTTATAAGCCAAAAAGTATAAAAGTATGCTTGATTTCCAACATCATGAGTATTTATTCCTCAATTTTGTTTGGTCCCCCTCACATCAGCCATCTATCATGTGGGGCCAACCTTTGTTGTGAATTGTTCATTGTGTGGGCCCCACCTTTGATGTGGGCCATCCGTCTTGTATGACCCAACTTGGATATGGGCCATTCATCATTAAGGGCCGACCTTTGATATGCACCATCCATATATAGGGTCCACCCTTAATGTTGGTCATATGGGGCCCACCTCAATGTTATTGTACATCATATGGGGCTCACCTTCAATATCCACCACCCATCATGTGGAGCCCAAATTTGATGTGGAGCCTACTTGTGATGTAGGTCATCCATAATGCGGGGCTCGCCTTGAGTATGTGCCACTCATCATTATAGCTAACCTTTAATATGGCCATCCATCATTTGGGACCCACCTTGATGTGGATCATCTGCCATGTGGGGCACACCCTTATTAATTTCCCATAATGTGGGGCTCACCTTTGATTTGGACCGTCCATCGTGTGGACCCCACCTTCAATGTGGACAGTCCATGCATGTGGTGCATCCTTTCATGTGTGTGTGTGTGTGTGTGTGTGAGAGAGAGAGAGAGAGAGAGAGAGAGAGAGAGAGAGAGAGAGAGAGAGAGAGAGAGAGAGAGAGAGAGCCCATGTAGGGCCTCATCCTTTCATATGGGGAGAGATGAAAAATCAAAGAGCTAAAAAAAAAAAAAAAACCCTAGGATAAATAGCTTTAAGCACTAGTTATTTCTGTAATCATGTTTACCAAACTAACTTAAGTGAAAAAAATAACTCAATGACTTACCATAAGTTAAAAATAACTTATTTGGTTGTATCCAAATAAGCCCCAAAAATAAAATTTGTGATTTAGGCACATTTTTTGGACAAGAGATGGTGTTCATCAAATGTATTGCCAGCACTTGAAATTTAAAACGACCATTTTACCCAAGAAAATCCTGTAAGAAGCTCCAAGTTCATAGTGTTGTCTATACATCCAACCAAGTAGACAATAAGTTATCGTCAAACTGACATGTAAGTCCCAAACTATCATGTCTATGCAACATCCAATTCATCCAATAAGTTGTTCTCACCAGATCATCAATTGGTATTAAAATTAGTCCTATTCACTCTTTAGGTGGGCATACTGTATAAAGATAGCCACCAATAAAATGAAAAAAAATAAAAATATAAGTGTGGCACACTTGACAAGTGGATTGAACTATTTTTTGCACAAAATGATACTCATAGTGAGGCCCAATCTTTTTGATGAATTGGATGTTCCACACCTATGTTACAAAAAAGGTATTGGCTGCCTGGAGAAATAAGGTCTTTGGGGTTTATGGGAAGGACATTCAAGGGAAAGTGAATATGGTAGACTGGATATTTTTTAACTTATCATGAATCTCACACAAAATACCATCCAATATCATTGAAGAAGATTTCCAATATATATAAATGTAATTGGTACTCTGAACTTCTTTTACCATTCCAATCATTAAAAAACACATTAAGATATAAGAATAGAGAGAGAGAGAGAGATTTTTATGGACTTATATAGGCGTTTTGATTTCGGGACATATTTCAATAATCCAAACCGTCCTATGATAGACCTCTTAGGATGGGGAAATGGACAACACTAGACATGTACATGAATGTTGTAAGAATTTTATAAAGTGGGCTTTATTGATCAGCGGTCTGGATTGCCCTGAGGGTTGGATAGTGTAATCAGGAATACCAATGGACCCCACTTAGTTGTGATACATCTAAAATTATGTAAGGAGTGGTGCGCTACAACTGTATCACACATATTGTGTTCAAGTAGAACTAGGATTACTAAATTCATGTGGAGCCTTAGGGAGGAGTTTTGATGGGTTTAAAACTCCTCAACCCTCTAGATTATATAAACAGGGCTGGTCCCCAATCCTACATATAGCATAAGCTTCCATTCCCATCTTAGTGATTCCCTAAGGGTGTAAGGTGCAAAAGACTATGTCATCAAGCTTATAACGATGGTGTCCCAATCAAGTACACCTTTCATTTTCAGTTCATTGATCTCCATATTCGATGCATAGCACGGTCCTTTGTAATTCCGCATATAGTTTTACAGTTGGTATAAGAGCTTCACCCTATTGAATTTATTATATATAGAACCTTAGGGTTGGATTTGTGCCAATCAGATCTGGGCCATGGGTATGGTTCTTCATATGTTTTGGCTTCCCAATCAACGAAAACCCTGACAGTGCCCGCATAGCTTATGGCCTCTGTAGTTGAATTGAGTGCATTTTTTTTTATACCAAACCCAACTTCATTGCATCCGACAATTACATTATGCAATGCTCAGACCCAATCCATCTACATCGGATTTTAGTGATAACGGTAATAAAAAAAATAATAAGGAAAGAAAATTGGCTACAATGGTATTGTTGTCGGAATGGCCCTTGTTGTCGATTACCGATAACATCAAGATAATGGGTCAGCGTTTGGGGCCAGATGCATTGCTGGTGGTGGACAGGGGTAGCCGGAATCCATAGGGTTCCTTTCACTGCCGCTCTCCGAGGTCGCATCCTTTGTTGTTGTTGATTAAGATCGCAACAGGCATTAATGGCCAGCAGCAATGTAACGCCCTGAATTTCGAGGGTCGAGTGAATGCTCGACTCTCGAGATTATGGGTATCACTTATGCTTTGCGGAAGATAGTTTCTCAACTGTTTCTACATTTGGTATTTAGGCATGCATAAAATTATACTAAACAATGTAACATACTCTAGGATAAGCATGATTAAGGCAATTAAATAAATCAAAATGCATGTAATACGAGTATCAAGAGTATGGGTTCACAACTGGGTCCAATATACAGTTCTACAATTAAACAAAAATGTGGCACTATAACGTCCAGCTAAACTCAAGTGCTCGACGCTCCTTACCGAGTAGTACGTCGTCTACATTGGCCCGTCTGAAAGTAAAAAGTAGAACTCCTCCTCATTGTCCATGCAAGCCTGGTCCAATGCATCAACCTCAGTGGTCTCTGCATCTACATCAGTGTTTGGTTGGTGTTTTAAAACAACATCCCAGAGTGGGAGTGAGTGATCAACTCAGTGGTTTCATAAAGCATAAGTAACACATGTTATCAAGTCTATCTGTACAGGAAATGATAAAACAATGTAAGCAACAACCTCCTAATTACTCTTGTTAATGCACATAATGTGATTTATAAAATGATGCATGCACTTACAATCTAACACTCCCTCAACACATGACTTCAACACCACGTTCGCAAATGTCAACACTCCCTCAACACGCAATCTCAACACTTGATTCATCACATCCTATTCTAGTGTGATGTGGTGCATGATTATGTTAGTCAAGTGATTAATTAACCTTATTCATCCAGCAATTTGGGGAAGCTGGGGTACCTCCCTGTTGTGCAGCACGCTAACAACGCAGTGAACAGAGATCCAATCTCCGGTCTCACCCACAAACGATAAACAGAAAGAAATATAAACTAGAAAAAGAATCAAAGCATTCCAAACAAACCACAAGACAAGATATACGTGGAAAAACCCCAACAAGGGTAAAAAACCATGGATGCAAACTTTCACTATGAAGAAAAATGAAGATTACAAGGCAATATACTAACCTCTCCCTTGGAAGTATAGAAAAAACCCTTTGCCCACACCTTAGAATTATTTCTCATACCCTAGAAAAGCCCTAGGGACACCTATTTATAGTTTAGGCAACTTTCCTTTCGCACCTCTGCGAAAACCGACTCAAAAATCCGCAGTCCGCATCAAATCTGGAAACGAATCTGCGTAACCTCGACTGGTCGAGCATGGGCTTCAACCGGTCGAGTACCGTGAAACCTAAAAACTGATGCTCGTTGGACTTTAAGTCAAGGTAGTCCTCGATTGGTCGAGTGGGCCACTCAACCAGTTGAGCAGGGCACTCGACTGGTCGAGCGAGGGCTCTACATCTCAACAATCTTTCACTTGGAGACACATCACTATAAACCTTCGTCTTTTACATCCGGAATGCACCACCTCCCCGTCTTCAAGCTTGAAGACCATTCAAAGCTGAACAGAGCTTCAACTTCTCTCGTGAGACCGCCTTGGTTAGCATATCCGCAGGATTCTCACTTGTATGAATCTTCTCCAGAGCAATTGATTCATCTTCCAATAACGAACGTATGAAGTGATATCTGATGGCAATATGCTTGGCCATTAAATGAAAGGCTGAATTCTTAGCCAAGTGAATTACACTATGACTATCACTATACAGCTTGCAATCTGCTTGCTTCTTACCCAACTCTTCCATGAAACTTTGCATCCATACCATCTCCTTGCACGCTTCTGTAGCTGTAACATATTTTGCTTCCTTCGTACTAATAGATACTATATTCTGTAACTGAGAGATCCAACTGACTGCAGCACTACCCAGAAAAAAACATAACCTGTTGTGCTTCTTCTGCTATCGATATCTCCTGCCAAATCTGAATCCACGTAGCCTTATAGCTTGATTTCTGATCCTCCATAACATAGCCTTACATCCTTAGTACCTACCAGGTATCTGAAGATCCACTTCACAGCTTCCCAATGTTCCTTCCCGGGGTTGTTCATAAACCTACTAAAAACTTCCACTCTTGAGCAATGTCTGGCCTCGTGCTCACCATAGTATACATGAGACTCCCAATAGCTGACATGTATGAGACTTTAGCCATGTAGTCCCGTTCCTCCTGCGTCTTTACCCCTTGTTCCTTAGATAACTTGAAGTGGTTGGCTAATAGAGTGATAACCAGCTTAGCACCTCCCATATTGAATCGATCAAGTACTTTGGGCTATGTACTCTGCTTGTGACAAAATCAGTTTCTTATTTTCCCTGTCACACTTTATCCTCATGCATAGGATTTATTTTGCAGCTCCTAAATCCTTCATGGCAAATTTTCTAGACAGTTGTCTTTTGAGATCTGAGATGTCCTTCATGCTTAAACTGGCCACAAGCATATCATCAACGTACAGAAGAAAAATGATGTACGACGTATCAAACTTCTTCAAATAGCAACAGTGGTCTGCATGACATCTCCTAAAACTATTTCCCGACATGAAACTGTCGAACTTCTTATACCACTGCCTCGGGGCCTGCTTCAGGCCATATAGACTCTTCTCCACTCTACACACTTTGTTCTCCATTCCTGGTGCCACGTATCCTGTTGGCTGATGCATATATATATCTCTTCTTCAAGGTCCCCATGAAGAAAGGCTGTCTTAACATCTAGTCGCTCTAGATGTAAGTCCTCTGTAGCTACTATACTCAAGACCATGCGAATCGTAGACATTTTCACTACCGGTGAAAATATTTCAGTGAAATCGATAACTGCCTTTTGTTGAAACCCTTTCACAACTAGTCTAGTCTTATACCATTTCGAACCATCGCGCTCCTCCTTCAGTCTGTAAACCCACTTGTTATGAAGAACTTTCTTACCCTTGGGTAGAGTGACTAGCTCCCATGTACGATTAGACTCAAGAGAGTCCATCTCATCATCCATGGCCTGCTCCCACTTAACCCGTGTATCAGACTGTAATGCCTCTTCAAAATACTCTGGTTCACCATTATCTGTCAGCAGTAGATAATGTAAGGAGGGTGAGTATCGGACTGTGGGTCTCCTCTCCCAAGTAGACCTCCTCACAACCGGTGTATGCGGTTCTGCCTCATAATGCTCTTGTGCATGATCATCCTGTGGCGCTTTCGTGTCCGGTAACTCTTTCAACACTACGAATTCTTTCTCCTCGGCCTTATTTTCCTACACAATGTCCTTATGCATAACTTTTTTATTGAAGACTACGTCCTTGCTTCTGATGATTTTTCTATTTTCTATATCCCAAAACCTGTACCCAAAATCATGCTGCCCGTAGCCTATAAACGTGCACCTCCTGGACTTCGCATTCAATTTGTTTCTGTGCTCTGCATCAATGTGAACATATGAAGTGCAACCGAACACTCTGAAATATGCATGGTTCACTTCTTTCCCAGTCCATGTTTCTTTTGGTAGCCCACCATCCAATGGTATTGAGGGACTTCTATTAATGAGATATGCCGCAGTATTCACAACATCTACCCCATAAGGTCTTGGGCAACCCTGCACGTAACCTCATACTCCTGGTGCACTCAAGGATGGTCCTGTTAATGCTCAGCCACACCATTCTGTTGCGGTGTCTATGGAATCATTTTCTGATGTTTGATTCCATTTGCTGCACAATACTCCTCAAATATCTTATCACAATATTCTCTCCCATTATCTGATCTGAGACATTTTACTGTTTTACCTGTCTCATTTTCTACCGTAACTTTCCACTTCGTAAATACATCAAATACATCAGATTTATGCTTTAAGAAATAGACCCACGGTTTTCTACTAGCATCATCAATAAAAGAAACAAAATAATGTGAGCCACCAAGAGATAATACCTGTGCAGGTCTCCACACATCAGTATGTATAAGCTTCAACAGATGTGTCTTTGGAGCGCATCCTGTCTTCTTGAAACTTACCATCTTCTGCTTGCCACACATGCAGTCCTCACAGAATTCCAAGCCATAGACTTCAGCCCTGGTAGCTTCCCTTTTGACAATAGCACTTTCATCCCCTTTTCACTCATATGTCTCAACCTTTGATGCCATAACTACCCATTTACTCCACTTGATGCGACTGCGAGTGAACTATATAATCTTGAAGTCACGTACAAAGTACCTTTCTTTTTGCCTCGAGATATCACCAAGGCACCTTTTGTAATATTTCAGGAATCACTGGTGAATGTCGTCACATAATCGGTATCGGCCAACTGCCCTAATGAGATCAAGTTCCGTTTCAAACTTGGTACATGTCTGACATCCTTCAATTTCAAAGTCATTTCGTCTTTCTGATTTATATGAACGTCTCCCTTTCTAACGATACTACACGGCTCATCATCACCCAGGTAGACTCTCCCGAAGTCACCCGATACATAATTACGCAGAACTTTCTTACATGAAGTGGCATGAACCGAAGCACCCGAGTCTATGACCCAAGACTCATTCCTCGCATCAAGAGACAAGATCAACACCTTTGTGTCACTCTCCTCAGATAGATTCACTGAATCCTTCCCACCTTGAGAGCCTTCTTCTTGTTTCTTAAGTGCCTAGCAATCACGTTTCATGTGCCCCTTCTTGCCGCAATGCCAACACCTGTCTTTATCTTTCGGTCCCTTGGACTTCTTCCTCGACTTAGAACATCCATGTTTACTGTCTCCTTTGTTCAGCGATCTTCCTATTCCTTCAATGTTTAGAGCATTCCCTGAATCCCTTGAAACTCTTAATGCATTTCTTCTAGATTCTTCGCTGAGAATTAGACTAACCACATCATCAAATTTCAGCTTTGTCGACCCTGAAGAACTGCTCACAGCAATCACCAAACCATCCCAACTGTCTGACAAACTAGATAAGATCAATAACGCCCTGACCTCATCCTAAAAAATAATGCCAACGGATTCCAACTGGCTCGTGACTGTATTGAACTCATTTAGATGTTCAGCTAGACTCCCACCATCTGACATCTTCATGTTGAATAGCTGTTTCATAAGATGAACCTTGTTGGACGCTGAAGGTTTTTCATACATGGTGGTTAGGGCTTCCATTAATTCTTTTGTAGTTTTTATCTTAGATATATTGAAGGCAACGCACTTAGACAAAGAGAATCGGATCGTTCCTAAAGCCTTCCGATCTATTAAAAATCATTCATCATCTGTCATCTTTTATGTTTTCTTCTCTTTTCCTCCTAGAGGAATATAGAGGTCCTTCTGATACAGATAGTCCTTCATCTGCATCTTCCAGAAGGGGAAGTTTGAACCATCAAACTTCTCAATTCTAGTCTTCCCTTCTTCTGTCATCGCTCTAATAGAACTAAAACTAATAGCTCTGATACTAGTTGTTGCGCAGTATGCCAACAACGCAGTGAACCGAGATCCAATCTCCGGTCTCACCCACAAACGATAAACAGAAAAAAATATAAACTAGAAAAAGAATCAAAGCATTCCAAACAAACCACAAGACAAGATATACGTGGAAAAACCCCAACAAGGGTAAAAAATCACGGATGCAAACTTCCACTATGAAGAAAAACGAAGATTACAAGGCAATATACTAACCTCTCCCTTTGAAGTACAGAGAAA
>JAJHSJ010000010.1:57522073-57846604 GCA_021015155.1 Magnolia officinalis
AGTCTGAGGATGAAACGCCGTACTGAACTTCAACTTCACACCCATCGCTTCTTAGATACGAGTCCAGAAGATAGATGTGAACCGAGTGTCTCTGTCCGACACGATCTCTAAAGGAACTCCATGCGGATGGACGATCTCTCTGATGTACAATCTAGCCAGCTCGTCTGCAGAGTTCGTGACACTGATAGGGAGAAAATGGGCCAATTTGGTCAATCGGTCCACAATCACCCAGATGGAATCGTGTCACTTCCTCGTCTTCGGCAGTTCCGATATGAAATCCATGGAAATGAAGTCTTACTTCCATTCTGCTATGGGCATGGGCTGAAGTAGTCCAGGAGGTCGGCGATGTTCTGCCTTGACCTGCTGGCACGTCAGACAACGAGAAACGAACTCAACGATGTGGGCCTTCATGTTATCCCACCAATACGACCGTCTCATATCCTGGTACATCTTCGTGCTACCAGGATGCATCGCGAGCTTCGAGTTATGGGCAGACTCGAGAAGCTCATGTCTCAAGTCGGGTATGTCAGGAACGCATAGGCGGCCACGGAATCGTAGACCCCCATCAGAATCAACTCTCCACTCGGAGTCCTCGGCGTCGCTAGCTTGCTCTCGAAGCTCAGACAACCGTTCATTGCCCTTCTGGGCCTCAATGATCCTGTCATCAATAAGTGGTCGCACCCAAACGTGCGCAACACACTCAAATGGCTCCTCCACGGTGAGTCTCTGCTCGAAGTCCCGCACGAACTCAACCATGTCCCACTCTGCTATCATCAACGGAGCCGCAAATGCTATAGCCTTCTTGCGGCTCAACGCGTCTGCCACAAGGTTCGCCTTGCCAGGATGGTAGAAAACCTCAAACTTGAAGTCCTTCAAGGTCTCCATCCATCGGCGTTGTCTCATATTCAAGTCTCGCTCCGTGAATATATACTTAAGGCTCTTGTGGTCGCAGAAAAGCTCGAAATCCTCTCCGTAGAGGTAATGTCTCCAGAGCTTCAATGCAAAGATGACAGCTGCCAACTCCAGGTCATGTGTAGGGTAATTCTCCTCGTGCTTCCTTAATTGTCTCGAGGCATACGAAATCACCCTGTCCTTCTGCATAAGGACACAACCCAAACCAACGCGAGACATGTCAGTGTATATCGTGTACTTAACCCCTTGCTCTGGCAATACTAGCACAGGGGCGGACGTCAACCTGTCCTTTAGCTCCTTGAAAGCTGTTTCTGCCTTCTCATTCCAGGCGAACTTCAGGCCCTTTCGTGTCAACTGAGACAACGGCCTGGCAATCTTCGAGAAATCCCGAATGAAGCGTCTATAATACCCTGCCAGACCAAGGAAACTCCTCACCTCGGTAACCGAGCCAGGCTGCTGCTAATCCTGAACCGCGGCTACCTTAGCAAGGTCCACTGCTATCCCATCCTTGGATACCACATGTCCGAGGAACTTGACTTCCTCCTGCCAGAAGTCGCACTTCTTATACTGCGCGAACAACTGGTTCTTCGCCAACGTATCCAATACCGCTCTCAGGTGCTCCTCGTGCTCCTCCCGACTCGTAGAGTATATCAGAATGTCATCAATAAAGATGATGACGAATTGGTATAGGAATGGTCGACATACCCGGTTCATCAGGTCCATGAACACGGCCGGTGCGTTCGTAAGACCGAACGACATCACTAGAAACTCGTAGTGCCCAAAGCATGTCCTGAAAGCCGTCTTCTGCACGTCCTCATCTCTGACGCGCAGCTGATGATACCCTGACTGCAGATCAATCTTCGAAAAATACCTCGCCCCCTTCAACTGATCAAACAGATCATCTATCCTGGGCAAAGGATACTTGTTCTTCACCGTGACCTAGTTCAACCTACGGTAGTCAATACATAACCGTAGCGACCCTTCCTTCTTCTTCACAAATAGTACAGGTGCTCCCCAAGGAGACACACTAGGTCGTATGAAACCCTTCTCTACTAGCTCGTCAATCTGTCTCCGCAGTTCCTCCATCTCACATGGAGGCATACGATAAGTCGGCAATGAGATAGGTGTTGCACCAGGCGTAAGATCAATGGTGAAGTCGATCTCGCGCCGAGGAGGCAACCCAGGAATCGTCTTAAACACATCTGTAAACTCTCGAACCACCAGGGTATCTTCTAATGTCGGACCATCAATCGGCGCTAACAAAGCAGTATAACACTCAACACGGCAGGGCCAACTGACCTGCACTGGAAACGTTAAAGCTGTGCCGTCAGATCCATAGGCCGTCACGACCCGAGTATCACAATCTATCTCTGCCCTCATCTTAGTGAGCCAGTTCATACTGAGGATAATGTCGTAATGCCATAGTGGAGCAACAATGAAGTCGACGAGCACTGTTCTGCTACCCAAATCCACGGAGCAACCCTCACATACCCGTGCGACATCCGAAAAAGTCCCAGTAGCCGTAGTGAGTCTCATTCCCTTTGTTGGAGTAGTACGCAAAGCTAGACGCTTAACTGCCCCATATGAAATAATAGAAGTAGTGGACCCAGTGTCCACCAACAAGGAGATGGAAGTACCATGAATGTGGGTCGTACCCTCAAAAGTCGTCGGGACCGTAATCGACGTCTCAAGTGCCTCGGCAACAAGCGTATGTACTCGAGCCTGCTGCTGACGGTTCAGCTGTGGAACCAAGGGCCGTTGAGGCGGCCTGAAGCGTGATACAGGAGGTCGGAAGGAAGGATGAGCAGGGGCAGTCTGTAGAGGTGGAGCTGATATGGCTTGAGGGTGAGGGCGATCCAGCCTCTGCGGTGGTGAGAACCCACTAGCCCTCATACATGAAAAACAACTCTCTGCGGGATGACCCAGCTTCCCGCAGAAAGAACAGGTCACTCCTGGGCGCCGCATCGGAACTACTGGCGCTGCGGTCCTGGGGGGAGAGTCGATGCGAGGCCTCTTGCCTGAGAAAGGCCTGCTCTGCATCTCTGGTCTTGGTCTCGTAACCATCGTACCACGAGAATGTGCCAGCCGATCAACGTCCTGCTCGGCCATCATAGACATGTGAACCAGCTCCGCGTAAGAAGGTATACTGATACAGCACATCTTCGACCATATATCAGGTCGCAAAGCCCCAGAAAAATGACGCATCCGCATCTGCTCATCAACAAGGATGGTCGGGATAAAGCGGCTCAACTCTTTAAAGTTGTGCTCGTACTCAGTAACAGTCATGCCTCTCTGCCCGAGGCGTAAAAACTCATCCTCCCGCTCGTGTCTGTAGGTCTGCGGGTAATACTTCTCGTGGAACCGGAACTCAAACGCTGCCCAAGTCCACACATAGTCCACTGAGACAGACCGCAGCACACTGTCCCACCACAGGCTGGCCTCCCTCTCGAACATGAAAGTGGCCAACTCGACCTGCTCTGCCTCAGTACAGTGCAGCATCCGTAGCATCTTGGAGATGCAGTCCAGCCAAAACTCAGCCTCCTCGGGTCAGTGAGAACCCATGAATGTGGGTGGCCTCAAGCGCTGGAATCGCTCGAGTAGGCCACGAGTACCAACATCTCCAGTAGGGGGCACAGCAGGCATAGGGGGAGGTATAGCCACAGCCTGAGCAGGAGGCTCTGCGGTCACTGGCCGTGTAGATGGTGAAGGTGGAGCCGCACTGCCACCCTGAGCCGATAAAACCGCAAGAAGCTGCTGATGCTGTTGCTGCATCAGCATCATCATCTGCTCAAACCTGTCAGGAGGTGGAGCAGCCTGTGAGTCATACTGTGTAGATGAGGATGTCCGGTACTGCTCGCGAACCGGGGGTGTATAAGGTGGCAGTCCACCAGTAGGACTAGCAGGAGGCTGATCAGAGTCTAACCCTCGGTCCGTAGGACCAACCCTACGGGAAGGAGTCTGGTCCATCGAGTCAGTAAAAAGAAGGGGTGTCGTGCTCCTCGTAAATCTCCGTGGCATGCCCTATACAACATAGGGTGCAATGTATGTGAGATAAAGCATAGCAACACATTATACAAGCACTTTAAGCATTCCACACATCTCATAGCAAAAGAGGCTGCATGCTTTTCATTTACCCAAAATTGTCATAATACATGGAATACAGAGTTACATGAATCATGACAGAAGTTACATGCGAGCCAATTACATCCACAATATCAAACACTTAAAACATACTACTAACTACTACATCATCAACATGAAACATAAACCTACTACAGAGGAAACCAAAACAACTACAAAACAGCAGCATGAATGGCTAGGCATCCGAGTCAGGCGATGGAGGAGGGGCATTCTTGTCCTGTAGACAGCACAGGATGGCCTTCAAGGTGCGAGACACCTTGCTGAGCTTGGTTCGGACCCGCCCGACTTCCTGTTGCAGGGCGGCTTGGCCCTCCTCAAGACGGGCTAAATGCGCATCTATGGAAGCCCAATCGGTGCCCTGCTCCTGAGCCGCAGGAGGTGAACTCTCCTCTGTATCTTGGGCCTCAGGTTCCTCTTCTTCAGATTCACTCCCATCTTCACTCTTGTCTTCTTCGCTCACTATTTCATCCCCACTCTCCACATGTCGGGCCCGTCGTCGCCGCGCCCCAAGTTCCATCTGATGGAGAGTACTTTCGTCGATTTGGTGGATCGGTACTGGCCTTTCCACCCCCAGACTGTGGCCAAACTCCCGTGCAATCCTGCATATGAGTCGGCCGAAGGGAAGCGAATCAGAGCTCCTGGTGGAGCGTGCAATACCCACAATCTATCACAACACGAATGTAGGCAGGCACAAGTTAGCCCCCTGCCCCACTTGGTACAGAAAGTCTACCATGAGTCGTGTGCACTCGCTGCGAATACTGTGCCTGGGGTAGAGGTTGTACGTGAAAATATGATGTAGTAGGCGGAAGTCGTCTGACATGTGGGATGCTAGCAGGCTTTTGTTCGGCTGCCACTCGGCCAGTCGGCCACCACAAACGTAACGTGTGCGACGATCCCTTTCACAAACAGTACCCAGATTCTGCTCGCTAGCATGTACGTCACCAAGGGGCATATTCATAAGCCGCGCAATCATTCTCACATCAACAGTGACAAACAGATCCACCCCAACTAAGAGCCGGAACTACAAAGGTTCCAGTGTAGGCTCACGAATATTGGCATAGAAGGCTCGGACAGTACCAGGATTGGCCGACTTCTGGCCTCAAAGAGCGGACCCCAGTGGGCCGCCTCCACTTGCTCGAATAAGTAGTACTCACCGAAGAGTCGCCCATCCACCTGGGCTTCAAAGAGAACCCTGCGGTCCTCATACACTCCATGAGGTAGTGCCGCCAACTGAGCTCGTTCGGCAGGGATCCGGGATCAAGGTCCCGCTTCGTTCGAAATTCCCGGGCAAAGCTCGAGCTAGCGGCGGTGTCTCTCGGCCGCCTTGAACGTGTAGGGCGACTAGGCCCAGCCTCATCAGCGGTGCCCTTCCTCTTTATCATAAGAGAAAAGATGGAGGAAAGGGAGAAGATGGTCGTAATGACTTCAAAAAGGGCCATCGAAAATGAAGGAAAAAGAGAGAAGGGGCTGAAAATATGGGTTCTCGACGGACTTGGGTCCCAACAGACGTTGTAGGGGCCCAAAAGATAGGGATTTAAGAAAGAAAATTGAGAGATCAGGTGGGTGAGGAAGCTCACACAATTTTTTAGCTCCAAATGGGCGTGTGGGGGTCCAAATGAGAGAAACGAAGAGGGAAGGGAGAGAGGGACTGCAGTGCACGATGGGAATGGGTAGGTTATGGTCGAAATCAGCAGGGAGGACGATTGGAAGGGCAATTTTGAAGAGAAACAACAAGTTTGGAGAGAGAAAACGGCTTGGAGGGGAGGTTTGTGAAGGAGGTGGGGTTTTGGGCGAATGAAATGGGACAGGAGGGGTATCAGGGGGTTTATTAGACCCCCAAAGAGAATCGGCCCGAGCCGCGGGCCCAGCCCAGCCCAGAAACTGGCGAGGCCTCGCCGACCAGACGAGGGCCTCACCGACAAAATTTTTGGTTTTCAAAAGGGGGGGCCCATGGGCGTGTTCCTCCAGTCCCCTAGGCCCCAAAAAATACTGGGTCCCACCCAGGGTACCCCTAGATTAACGTGGACAGGCCCCCGACCCCGATTCGCTCAATTTCGGGCAGTTTCGGGCAGTTTCAGACACATACTGACATTTGTAGATTTTTTACTGCTGGGATAAGGTGTATTATGATCTAGACACGTCAATGGACGGTTTAGAAGTGATTTGGGATCGACTCGTGCGATCAGGATCGAGTACGAACTCGATCAAAATGCTCGTTTTTGATGAACTTCGTCAAATGGTGAAATCGGGAAAACCTAGGACTGTTTCTATATTTTTCTTGCACCCTGCTAAGTCAAAGCGTCAGCGTACGTCGTGGGAACATAACTCAGGTTCGGTTTAATCAAAATCATGCTTTAATACCAACTTGTAACACCCTAAATTCGAGGGTCGAGTAGCAACTCAACTCTCGAGTTCCAGATCATCACTTATGCAACATAGATGATGAAGATTGAATGTTGTCTGTGTCAGTGCAATAAACATGAGTGAGATTATACCAAAACAGTAATTCATACTCCAGATCAATTGTATAAAGGCAAGCGGAAGACTGAAATTGTATATATAGGTATGTAAGGAAACAAAACCATCATGAACTCCAGAGTATGAACACTAACTGAGTATCCATATACATGTATTGTTTCTAAATCCAAAGGGTCAAAATACAACTAAAAGGTAGATCCTGAAATCCCCGCGATCAGTCGGCCTAAGCAAAGCCGTCAGAGTACTGCATGTATGAGAACTCGTCCTGGTCCTCATCGTAGTCTGGCTCCGCCTTCTGAATCGACGTATCATCTATACCTGAGACTAATTCTGGTTGGTGTGTACAACACCATCCCGTAACGTGAGAGTGAGTAGCTAACTCAGTGGAACAATAAAGCATAGGTTAACATTTATCAATTCAGTCAAGCAGTAATGATAAAGCAGTACAATCAAACAATCCTAACTACTCTTATTAAATGCAAGTATGAAATGACATGATGAATGCCCTTGCCAAACCACCCTCATGCGACACCATCTTATATTCGCGAATGCGTTCATCCCTCAGTGCTCCACATCTATCAGGCACATGCAGTGCGATGATGAGCATGATTACCGAGTAGTTATTAGTCCATTTCAAACAGCAGTATTGGGAAACTAAGGTACCTCCCTTGTATCATTCCCAAACATGATCCATTCTAGGGTGTCAATCCTAGTTAATCTCATACGAAGGTGTGTTTCTAGGTCGCTGCAAAGGCTGCCAGGGCTGTTACGTACAAAGGTTATACCACTCCCCCATCACCTTTTTAACGGTTCATCACTATACAGATACAGGCCTAGTTCATACTCTATACACTGCGGCAACACTCGTCGCCTCACCGCAAATTCAGAGTATGCTCGAGGTCACTACAAAGGGCTGTCAGGGCTGTTACGCACAAAGGTTACACCGCTCCCCCATCACCTTATCAATGTAGGCCGACAGCACGAATATAGTGTCCCATACCACCATAATCGGCTCACGAGTCTGGTTGCTCACTGGTCACTACGGGGAGGCACGTGGCCCCAGCGTAGGCCGACAGCTTGACCACGGTGTCCCATACCACCATGCCCGGCTCATGAGTCTTAGCGGATCGAGGTACCATGGTTAACGGGATTTCACTGGTAAGTTTGGTACCCTAGGTTCAAGCAGTAGCGACCAAACATGGTGAACATACATTAGACACATCGGGTTACTTGACGAGCCTGACTAGCTCGAGCGCACAATCAACTGAACGACATGAAGTGCATAAACACTTCGTGTGGCCTAACCACTGTCGCCAACTGAAGTACGACTTGGGTTCGTCAAACACATCCTACGTGGCGACATGAATCCTCAACCACGATCTTAAGTCTGGTACCGATTGTCTGGACTATAAATATAGTCCCAAACTCAATCAATCCTTACTTAGAACATGTACAGTAAAGCATAATAGACAAAGTAAATCAAGCATGTCATAAAGCATGTTATAAAGCATGTTGTAAAACACTATATAAACAAGAATACAAACACATATGTTTCACAAGTAAACGGTTAAAGTAAACAACCACATGGAGGAAATCATACAGGTCTCTAAGGTAGTTGAGAATCCATCTCAACACCTATCTAAGGCACCATTATCCAAGCACTTACTCTCACAAGCATTTTCACAAACACTTAGAATACACTATTTCAACATACATAGTGTATGTTAGTAAAACATGTATTAGGGCGAATCCTTTCGCCAAGTAAGTATTTTACACATATATAACATGTTCATACAGCAAATAGTCATGGCAAATACATCTCCAAAATATATACATATACGGTACTTTCTACAATACACTATTTCTACATACATAGTGTATATTAGCAAACATGTATTAGGGCGAATCTTTTCGCCAAATAAGTATTTTATCCATATACCATATATTCATACAACAAATAATCATGGCAAACACATTTTCAAAATTTATACGTATACGGTATTTCTACGAATACCTAGAATATGTAAAATTCCATATTCTACATCTTTAATCGAAATGGAAAACAAACAGCACTTTGTACATGTGCAATTGCATACAAATCATGAATCTATCATTATCTGACATTGAAAATGTTGAAAACCGTAACCTATACACCTAAAGTCCTCACCTGATACCGTAGAATTGCAACGGATCAGGTGGGTTTGTTAAGCTTCCGTATTCGGCAGTTTTGTAGCCTAAAGAATGAAATAGGTTAGTTATTTCATAACCTACAACCTTCACACCCCAAAACAGATTAGGGTTAGGGTTTCTTAACCTCAAACCGAAGTCGGTATCGCAGGGAAAGCGACAAGAAAGGGGTGGTGCAGCTTTTGTAGCGGCAGGGATAGTAGTAGGAAGGATCTCTCACAACTCTCAAGCTTTCTCTCTCTTTTTCTCTCTTCTTACTTAGATTTTTCTCAAATTCGTATGGCTGTGAGAGAGAGTGTTCTAAGGTCCTTATATAGCCTAAAAATTCTCTGAAATAGACTTAAGGTCAAGGTATACTTAGGTTATAACTAAAGTGGCACTGTTTCAGCTTAACGGAGGACTTCTGGCGGGCCTCCTTGAGCCAAAGGTCGGACTTAAGATCATCAACCTCGGATCCATGTAAAGTTAAGTTTTCGTTTCAGTTGGATTCCCAGATCACACGTGGCGGACCAGTTTCAGTTCAACGGTCGCGGGTCTTGATCCCAAATTCCAAGTACATGTAAATGTTTATGAAATTTTTCCTGATCCGAGGGTGTATTTGGGTCAAATTCTAGTGGTCTGGTAGCTTACAAATTGACCGCAAGTAACACGTGTCAGATCACTATTCAAGATATTTATTTTGTAAAGAAAACAAGGGTTTTCACACTCTCTCGCTCTGGACTCAAACGAACAGCCGTGGGACACTGTCTGGATTTGATTTTCGAGATGATTGTCAAGCCCAGCGAGGCGGTCCTAAGTCCTTAACTTCATAGTATTCGGACTCCCGATGTGCGGTCTAGACCTAATACGGAGTTTCAATGTGTTCCCGAGAGCAGTCGGTTAATGAGTTTGATCCTAGACTTTAGGGTAACCTGGCGTCAATGATTCTACAAGTTTTGGGTCTTACAGATCGTATTTAAAGTGATTCCAATGGATTTCATGGCTAAGGTAGTTTAGCACTTTGTTAACTTTATCAAATTTCTAAAGGATTTAATCCTAAGAGATTTCTGGTCGAGGTGGTACTCGAGCCATTGTACGGAAATTTTTGAGTCGTTACAACATGAGTCTTGGAATTCCAAAACTCCCATGGTTCGATTTATTTTTCCATTAATGCAAGTGATGTGTTAAAAGTCTCACATCTAATGATTCATATATTTTATCGTGGACGTAATGCGCTTTGGGTGGTAACCCTCTTGGTCAACACGTAATTCCATGGGTCTAGATAGTGGTGCACAATTGACGTACGTAAATCGTCATACCTGTTATATCACTTTTGAGATTGGATGTCGCAAATAGTCGCTCCATGAACAAATCGTTTCATATAAATCTTTCGATTGTGTGTTTTGCCACCTCGAGGTATTCACGTAAATCCACGGTAGCGTTGGACACGCCAACGAATCTCCGTAGTATGGGATGTGGGGTGAGTTGGGTTTTCTATAAATTATATTCCATATTGTGATGATCACTACGTATGATGGGCCACACACACTATGCTAGGCTTGCATTCATGTTGATTATTGTGCATACCGATTCCCTTCGTGGTAGCGGAGTGCGAGGTGTATCGGAACCTCACATTATTCTTATGGATTTCTTGAATTATTGTTAATCTTAAAGGATAACCATCACTATGAGTAGGGCATTGACCCTCTCCAACCATACTGACGTTGCAGGTAAAGTGCAAATTTAAGATACAGACATAATCGTTCTATGAAAGATTATTCCGAATAAAAAAGAATAATAGCATTACATTTAGTTTTATTTAATTTTTGCTGCAAAATTTTGAATAATGTAACAAGCTCCCACTAGAGGGCATTATACAGTTAGTTGGATTTTATTTTTTAAGGAATAATAAATACAGTTGATTATATATCATTATATATATATATATATATATCCTATCTATATATATAGATAGATAGATAGAGAGAGAGAGAGAGAGAGAGAGAGAGAGACGCGCTCACCTGCGAACCAGTTCGTACGTACTACGTACGAACTTTTTTGAGAACCCATCTTACGTGATGTGGATCCAAAATCTGAACCGTTCATGGTGATCAGCACCTAGTGAAACCCCCCAGGACCAAGTTTTACTCTTATCTAAAACTTTTATACATACCGTCCGTAGCAAAGAGAAATTAAAATCAAAGAAAGATCCTGTTTACATTATTCATGGTCGACCAAAGTTTCAGATCAAAGTAAAAATTCGTATTATGGGGTTTCATGAGGTTCTGCTTCATGTGGACCGTTCGGATTTGCGAGATTCATCACGTATGATGGGTTCTCAAAAAAGTTCGTACGTACTACGTACGAACTGGTTCGCAGGTGAGCGTTTTCCTATATATATATATATATATATATATATATGATTTTGCAGCATCAAATTATTACTTTATTAACACTCGAAATTGTTAGGCACGAGTGGTTACCTTCATGAATGTAACTAGATGTGATCAAAATGAAAAAAAAAAAAAAGGTAATAAGGTTCGATTTTGCGACATCAAATTATTACTTTATTAACACTGAAAATTCTTGGGCACGAGTATGTACTTAGGATGCGAAAATTAGGGGCGTTACCATTCAACCCCAATGATTCGATTACTCCTTGTATTTATAATTTCGAATGGCAATGTTACATCGGTAAGTTAAAGACATGGTCACACAGGGTGTGACAAATTTGTTGCTTGTCGTTTCTTTCCAGTTTCGTCAAGTGGTAAGTGCAAGCGTGCCAAAATTGAATTTGCAGCTCAATTCAAACCAAACAACTATGACTCTAAACATCAAGATAGGCAGATACATATTATATGACTGAGATCGAATAAGATCGGCTACCTATTCAGCCACTCGCTCAATGTGTAAATAGGATTTAACGATATTAAGAGGATAGGGTTCATCCTCTGATAATGGGTTATACCTTTACCTTCCGTACGAAAGGATTTTTCAGTAGAGATAAAAGATTGAGAAAGGAATGGAGAACTGAATCCAGCATATGAGCGTAGACCGAAATTGTAGCCAAGATCACCAGCTACTTGATTAACGCTACAAATTACACTATGAAATGTAAACATCGGGGTAAAAAGAAAAAAAAAATTACACTAAAAAATGTAATTGACTTGCAGAAATGTAGAGTGATTATACTAAGGAATATAAATGACGTCGGATAATTGAAAGATATATTGGGTTTGATTGGGTTGTTATGATACAAAATTTTTTGCTGAATTTATCTGCTATTTATAGCCTTACCTTAGTCATCTAGATACTTCCCATGTTCTAACGGTTGCTATAATCGTTTAATAATACATGGCTTTCTTTGCTCTACTTGTGTCATATGTCCTATAACCGCTTCTACATGATCATTCTTCAATTGACCGCTTAAGAAATATCTTAGCGTCACTCGATGCGCTCCAACTATACTATTGTAGGATCTACTTCATATATCCCCACATATCTTTAAATAGACCATGAGTTTTCAGTGAGCACTGAGTTTTCAGCAGATGGCATGAAGATGGATAAAACAATGAGCCAAGGCCACATAATGCAGCTCATTACAATGTACATAGGACATACTGAATCTATCCAACTGAAGTTTGAAAGGGCAATCACCATATCATCATTGCAAGACCAATGAGAAAACAACGGAGATTGGACATTGGAATAAAAATATGCCCATCTTCTTTTAGAACAACTAAAGAACCAAGATGGCATGGCAGTTGGAATAGTTATTTTAGCCTAATGCTAATTGTCTACAACCAGTCATAGGTAGTCAGCCTTTAACAGTGTCAAAGGCAGTCAGCCTAATGCTGCAAAAGATTTTGGTCAGCTCCTAGCTGAGCATGACAGAGAAAATACTCATCAATGTATTAACAGTAAGGTTCTAAAAGGCGATTATACAAGTGAAGCACTCAGCTGTTGCAAGGGAATGGAAACGAACCTGTTATTTGGGAGATTCTTCAAGGGAAGCACTCAGCCTAACCAGTCAGTTCTAACCTACAAAACAAATCTTAGCCATTAGCCACTGTTCTAGGTTTTTTCTTTTTTTTTTTTTTTTTTTTTTTTTTTTAAAGATAAGAACCAAGTAGTAAAAATAACCATTGTAGCAAACAAGTCTAGCTAATATCATTCCAAATCCTAGGCTTTTCCATCTCAGCTATCACACACACACACACACACACACACACACACACTCTCTCTCTCTCTCTCTCTCTCTCTCTCTCTCTCTCTCTCTCTCTCATACCCATCTTAAAGCATTTCCGCAAGCCAAACAGAACATGTGAATGAAAAACAAACCTAACAAAACCTTGGGGAACAAAACCTTGCTCAGCGCAACCTCCTTGCTTCCCTTTCAGACTCGACCAGGGTAAGGATATCGCCTTTCCTGACAGGACCCTTCAATTCCTCATGATGAGTCGATTCTGGTCATCCAGGAACTTGACCCTGACCTGAGTCACTTGTCCTCTTAAACCTGTTCGGCCCATCACCTTCACCACCACTGCAAGCTTTACTTGAGAATCCATTCTGCAAGCTGCGCTCGTTAGAGAGACGGAGAGAAGAATGCGAGCGAAGCTGCTACTTTGCTTTTGAGTTCTTCCAGGTTATTCCGTAGATACATATGCTCTAAATATCAATCTTATGGTAAAAGATGATTACAAACTTGTAAAAAAAAGTTACACATGAATTTATATCCGAAAGAAAGAAAGAAAGACGACTTTTAGTTATCATGAAACATAATGGAACCACATGTTCCTACTTCTAGCATTCTGAAAACTTCCACACGATTTCATTAAGAAAATTTTAGATTTAACCAAGACTTGAAAAAAGGAAGGGAAAAAAAAATCAAAGTAGTCACAATTCAGTGGAGACTTGTTTAAGATTCAGTCCACTTGACTAGTCAAAACTCATAAAACTTGAAAAAAGAAAAGTCGATGAAACTCGACAAAACTTGAATCTGCTCGCAATGTCTCAAAAACAAGAAAACCCAAATAGGAAATAGAGATTAAAAAATTACAAAGAACAACAACCTCACTTAGAACCATAGATTTTCTATCAACTGTTTCATGTTTTATTTCTTCATTATCCAAACATCTCTTCCACTCCATGAAAAATTCTACTATCACCCAAATAAAGATCACTGAGTGAACTGCTATACTGACAACTAGTAGTATCAAATCCATGAAAGCTTAATTATGAGCATGCAAGAACCCAGTTTAAAGCAAGAGACGACTGCACCAATATAATCAAGAGGGCAATCAATACAGTACAAACGTTCCATAATTTCAGGAAAAGTAGGATGATCATAGAGTACAATATCAATTCAAGTTCTTCAGATATGAAAGATGCACATGGCATTTTGAAGAAATTCCAGAAAGATTAATATTTAAAAAAAAAAAAAAAAAAAAAAAAAAAAAAAAAAAAACACTATACATCTATACCCACAACCATACGCTCAAAACTATGATGTGCTAGATTTCAAAAAGGCAAAAGAAATTACATAATTTCTTAATGAAATGTACACTTGGAACAATATCTCACCTGGTAATGCAAGTGCCTGGAGAAAGGGAACAAATACCCCCAAAAAAAAACAGCAAAACATGAGAATAATATTGTCAGAATACAGTATTGGACTCTGAATTTATTTACCCAAATCAGAAAATTAGGTATTTCGGATTTCGATCCCCAAATTAGAAAATTAGGGAATTCGGATTATGATCCCCAAATCAGAAATTTAGGGATTTCGATTTACGTTCCCCAAATCAGAAATTTAGGGATTTCGGATTTTGATTCCTGAATTAGAAAATTAGGGATTTCGGATTTCGATCCCGAAATTAGAAAACTAGGGATTTCAGATTTCGATTCCAAAATCGACAATTGGGGATTTTGATTCCCAAATACGATAATTGAGGATTTTAGAATTCCCATATCAGGAATTGGAAATCTCAAAATCCAATTAGGGATTTCAGAATCAACTCACATGATAAAATTAGGCCCCCGCACATCTGGAAATCGAACTCCTCTTCCGCTTTCTTCAACACGTCTGGAATTTGAACTTCAATGCCAATTAAATCTAACTCCAAACGCCTAAAAAATCCACAAATGGGACTTCTCACAAAATGCAATTTCTACAAGAAACCCTCCACCAAATGCTTCGACCTCAACTAGATTTGCTCCAAGCCATATTCCAAACCCTAAAAACTAATGAAGTGGGAAAGGCAAAAGGAAATCCAAACTAGATCTTCTCCAAGTTGTAGAGAGAGAGAGAGAGGGAAAGGGAATAGGGGAACAGGGCGCTGAGAGAGAGAGAGAGAGAGAGAGGAGAGAGAGAGAGAGAGAGGGTGGGAGGGAAAGGGAAGGGTGGCGGAGGGCGCTGGGAGTGAGAGAGAGGGAATGGGGGTGGAGGGCGCTGGGAGAGAGAGAGAGAGAGAGAGAGAGAGAGAGAGAGAGAGAGAGAGAGAGGGTTCTGTTTTTTAAAAAAGCTTTTTCCGCACCCTTTGCTAGCGGCTGCTTAATTAGCGGTACAAAGAGTTCCCGTAATACCATTAGATCGTCAGCGGCCACACGAAGCGCCAATTAATGATTCTTACCTTTGCTGGCAGTTCGTGCTGGTCATCGGTGAAAAAAGTGTCGGCAATGGCCCACTTTCTTGTAGTGTGTGCACTCTCATAGTGGCTATGCATTATTTCAATTCTAGGATTGTCTAAATATCATCCTTTATTAGGTTTAACCTAAGCCAATTGGGCAGGTGATCTACATGGTGGGTCACCTATATTGAATAGAGACCATTGGTCACCTTCTCTACAACCGTCCATTTTTCTTGATTTACATGGTGGGTCACCTATATTGAGTAGAGACCATTGGTCATCATTTCCATAACCGTCCATTTTTCTTACACACTTATGGTCCACTTGATGAGTGTACTGGACCTACTTTCAGGCCAGGGTACGTACACTCAACCTAATGGATACCCTGGATCTCTAACTTCATTGCTTCAACGAAATCATTGAAATTCTTGGAGGAAGATCATCCTACCCCAACGCTTTTTCTAGCCATGTCCTTGAGCTCTAAGGCCCTTGATCTAATCCCCTCATCAGAAACCAATTAGTTATCTTTATCATTTGTTTATCAAATTCATGAATTACTCAGGGAACTCAACCATTCATGAACCAGGAATGTTGGCGACAACTCGAGCATATAGCTGAGAAGTAGGTCAAATAGACCAAGAACTCTTGAAATTTGAAATTAGTTTGATCAGTACGCTTTTATCGTACTAAGTTAACTGATTTGGGCCCGCCTTGAATGTATGTGGATTATCCATGTTGAGAGTCAAATATTACATATCAGACCCCAATTATTACCTGCATTTACGAACATGATACTGTTTAATAGCCTATTTTAATTGTGTTTGTGATGCAAGGTGACTTTAAGAGCTTGGACTGAAAAAGGGTGCTAAATGCATAAATTTGACACTCCGAATTTACCAAAGCATGGGATGGACTCGAGGAGACCAAGATCGACATATTTGTATGTCAAAGATCCAAGAAAATCGAGAAACTAAAGCTCAAGTAACCCGAAAGACGTCCAAAATGAAAGATCACAGGGTTCCCACCATCCGTTTGGCTTGAAACTTCATATATGGCTTGAGGACCATAAATTAACCATACATGTCAAATTCAGCCCTTGGATCAATGTGTAAGTGACCCAATGGACAAGATCAAACAATAACCATTAAAAAAATATCTTGGACATTCTTGGGAGATCGGGACCCGAACTGAACCGATGGAAAGAGCATGAAAAATGGTGGATACCCATCAAATTTCACCTCTTTTGGACGATACAGTAAGGAGATACGGACGGCAGAAGTTATAACAAAATAGGATGACAAATTTGTAAATATATGGTCATGCATGGTTACGTGAAGCACATTTTATTTTTAACGGTGAACGTTGTCCATGAGCGTGTGGCCCACCCTGAAGTCGGATCTACTTTAAACCCAACATTACGTACAGGAGCCGATAGAGGGAGTGGATTTCTAAGACAGGCATCAGAAGTGGGTCCCACCTATTTTTTGTACAAAACATCCAAATAGTGCGAAAACGTCCAATGAAGGACATGCATGTGATTGGGTTTTGATAGTGGGCCCCACACATCGTCCCTTTTCATGATCCTAACCGTCCATTGGTCTCCCATCGAGCCTTTTATTACTTACTAGGTTGCGGAATAACAGAATATCGCGAGGATCTAAAACCAGTCGTTCAAACGGAGGATAGATGGCAGAGGGGAAAATCCGTGGGCCACATTGAATCCAATCCAAAACCGTTCATTCTTGATTGGTTTTTCGAGGGTATTTCAATGAAAAGCGCTGATTCTTCGAAAACCATGGCATATGGGCCCCATAGTAACGCAAAATCAGACTTTTCACTTCTATTACGCAAGCAACAGAGTCCGGAAACACTCGGACATTGCCAACTCCCGTGGACCCTTATGTGATCTCAAGGACGATCGGATTGATGATCCAGACCGTTCAACCTCTGGAGAAATGGGCTTTCAACTTCAGAATGAAGTCAGATTACTTAGACGAGCAGTTTGACGTGCGTAACGGAGTTTCTAAAAAGGCCTTGCTGCGTAAACTTATGCATATAAACCGCCTCTTATGCGGAAACTTGGGACTGACTTTGCTGGCTCGTATAAAAGAAAGACGAGGGACAGAAAGAGGGGGATCTTGGCTCGGGTTTGGCTTGGACGTAGATAGAGACAAGGAGAGTTTTGTTTTATTTTCTTTTTCTTTTATTTTTTTATATTTGTTTAAGGTATTGGGCCCATTCATGTGGGGCTAAACCTCTTAGCTAGGGCTAAGAGATGAAGCTTGTGGCGTGATGGGAGATCTCGACGGTTAGATTCATCTAAAGAACTAAAGTTTGATTCTAGTTTTGAATATATGGAATATTTGTAGTTTTTAATGGTTTATTGTGACTCAAATTACAATGGATCTACGATGGCTTCAGGTATGTTCATTGCATTACAGGAATTGTGAATTTAGGAGGCCCTGTTGTTCACCATCGTCCCTTGGACATGGTTGGATGACGGAATCCTTCCTAACATTCATACACTTCTGATTGGTTGCGGATTGGTTTAAGTTCTGTTGTTTACCTTATCTCATGGGCATGGATTTGTGATGGAATCATATCTAATTCTTATACCTTTCATCTCTTTTGAAAACTAGATCAAAGGAAGTTCAGATTGTGCTTTAGTGATATACTTTCCAACTGGATGAAGATGGGACTCGAAGTCCAGTTGAGTTCATGAATCAAGTGCAGATCTCCCTGATCTCTACAAGTGGATCCTTGGCACCCTAGTTTCCTACCTTTAAATTTCACTAGTTTAGATTAATATTTTCACCATTATTCCTTCATATTCACTTGATTTAGATTGCATCTTATTCTATTTCTAGTTCTGGTTACTTTCAGATTACGTACAGGTTTCAGTCCCTGTGGATTCGACCTCGGTCTCACCGAGTTTATTACTACATCACAACCCTATACTTGGGGAGTGAACAAGTTTTTGGCGCCGTTGCCGGGGATTGACTGTTACGTTTTCTGAGATTAACTAGTTCGAGGATTAGTTTAAGATTAGGAGTTTTTTAATTTTAGGTTAGAATAGTTTTTCTTTTTTTTATTTCTAGAAACTAACCTGTTTCCTGTTTTGTAAGAGCCTGACATAAACTTCTAATTTGGTAATCCTTTTCTTATTTCTCTACTTTTTCTATTTTAGAATTAGGATTTTAGTTTTAGAAATTTTCTATTTTCTAATTTTAGAATTTTTTTTTTCTTTTTAGAAACTAATATCACTTTCTATTTTAACATTAGTTTTTAGAACTTTCTAACTTTAGGTTTTCTTTTCTCCTTTTAGAAATTTTCTAATTCTAGTGTTTTTCTATTTTTAGGAAGTAGTTATTTTTAGAAACTTTCCTCTTTTGTTTTTAGAAACTAGGTTAGTTATTTCCCTTTTTAGAAACTCTTCCTAATTTTAGAAACTAACTCATCTTTCCTTTATTTTATTTTTAGAAACTTTCCTTTTTAGGAATTAGTTTATTTTTAGAAACTTTCCTTTTTAGGAATTAGTTTATTTTTAGAAACTTTCTGACTTTAGGATTTCTATTTGTAGAAACTAATTTATTTTGTTTTCTTTTACAGGATTCTCACATAGGAACTTCCAAGTCTGGTAACTTCTTTCTAACTTCTCTTCTACCTACTTTTCATATTGCTGTAGGATCTTTTCTTCTATTTTTCTTAGGATTAGATTTAGATTGAGGGTTTCACCATGTATATGCACGAGTGGGAATGTCAATATGCTGAGATAGCTTTCGAGCATGCGAAAAACTGTGAAGGGATGTATGATGATTATGATAGAAATCCACCTATGTCTCAAAATTTTCCCAAACCAATCATCGAGAACCAACCTGAGCATAACACTCCATCGGTTAAGAAGTCCTTACGTGATCATATACGGGAGAACAATTCCACCCCACGGACAGTACACGAGTGTTGGGGTTATCATAACTATGGGAGTGGGAATCATTATCACCCATCCGAGAAAAAGAAAACAATGCGTCATTATATTATGAGTGATAATAAGTATTACCAACCATCAGATTCTCCCACCTATGATCCGTATGACTATAACCAGTGGAAACATAAATGTCGAGAAGCTGAACCAGCTATATATCATAGTGATAATTCTCTTGGGTCCTCTACTTTTGAAACCCAATCAGAAACAATCCAAGAGGATTCATTTCAGAAGCTTATGAAAGCACAAGAGCAGTTCAATCAACTTGTCATACAATCATGTGAATTGCTCAAATCCTCAATTCCAATAATTCAGTCACACCTTATGGAGAAGGAAGAGGCTAGGTTACCCCAGCATCATCCCAATCTAGAAGCACAATGTGAAGAAAGTGATCAAAACTCACTTATGGAAAAAACTGAAATTACGAATGAGGAAATAGATTCCATTAATGAGCAGATGGTTCAATTTCCCGATGAGTCGATCTCGATGATTGTCCAAAGGAATGATCAAGAGACGTGGGTGTCTTTCAAATATAATGATAGTGACACACTTCACTCACATGACACACATGATTACACTGATGAGGTAGAGGTTAGTTTATTCGAACCTCAACCCAATCTAGGAACAGAATGTGAGGAATGTGATCCCATCCTAAGTTCACACTGCACGAAACTGGATGATGATGAGTATTGGGATTCAATCTCAAGTGTGGCCCCTGCCAATGATCAAGAGGTTCAGGAAGTTGCCAACCATAATGATGTACTCCACCTGTCTGAAATGACTGATTTGAATGTGGAGAATGAACCACTTTCACCTAATCCTTCCAACCCTTGTGATACATGTTTGGACCACTGCCCTGAATTGAATGATGATATGATTCGGGCGATGGACGATTTGCTTGATATAACTCTGGAATTTGAAACTACCCAGTTAAGGCTACAATCTGAGCTACACACTTTAGACGATTTAATGCTTCCACTCAGAAGCTTCAATGACCAGAATCTTCACATCGATTCTTCACCTATTAATTGTCCATCTGTCTGTGAAGGGCAAGAGCAAGCAAGCATGCGTCCATCTACTTCAAAAGACGATGGAATCCTTGGGCTCATCATTACAGATTTCGATACAGGAGACGAGTCACTCCCAGTTGACTTTCCCACATCTTTGAATTCATGCTTAGCATACCTTGTGGATCCCAACGACCTCATGTTACAAGAAAAGGTGAATTCCTTACATGACACCACCTCGGTGGTTGTCACGGACCAAGTGCACCCTTACTCTGAAGCTACTTCTTCCCCAGATCCTAATTGTTTACCATTAAAGGAAGATGAGCTGAAAATGAAACCGAAGTCTAGAACTTTGGAATGTGTTGAGGCTACATCACTTCTGGCGAAGTTTTCTAAACTTTATCTATTTGTAGTCTCTGATTCACCATGGGATACTAACGTTGAAACTTCTTCTGTCACAAGTGAATCGTATATACTTTGGATACCTCAAGCAATTCAATGGAAAAATTCCTATGAGGTACATAAGTCTCTTTGGAAAGTCATGCTCCAGGGCGCCCAAGCCTATTGCAAAAAGGGCTTTTGGATGATCCTGTTGAGAAACTTACTGAGAAACTTATCAAGATATTGGCCGGAAGAGGAACCTTGCGGCATGATCAAGTAGTTTTTCCTTGCTTTCATAAGACTATGGTAGTTTGTTTTATGTTATTTTAGGATAGACGGTAAACTTAGCGCTCCTGGGAGGCAACCCAACTTTTTATTTCATTTTCCTAGTCAGTTAATTTAATGTTTGTGGGTAACATTGCTACAAACCCTCACGAGACTACAACTCGTCCACTAGGGGCAACCTAGGGGTTTAAAGGCTTGTTGCATACGCTAAATGCAATCGAAAGCACCTGCGAAAGTGGTATAGGTAGGATTTTGTTTTGTTATTTTTGTTGGTTTCACTCTTGTACTGACCTGCTCTCTCCCAGCAATCTCTTGAAAAATCTCTCTCGATTCGTTATCCAGGTACTATCTTCCCATCACTTTTTCTTTACTGTCGTTGTCCCATGTGCATTGCATGTTTATATCTTTTACATTGAGGACAATGTAAACTTTAGGTTGGGGGTGGGAGATTAGGTAACCTAATCAGTATTTTCTTGGTCTTAAGCAAAAATTGTGAATTTTTTTTTTCTGGACTTTCTTGTACATTCGAAGTGATCTTGACGGTCATGTAGAGCACTAGAATTTCAAGATACGTGATGTTGGTAATTTATGACTCTTGGATTCAGTGTCTATTAGATTTCACAGTTAAGTTTGAATTGTTAATCCATGATTAGAAGTTTTAAACATTGATTGAGTCATGATTTCACATGTCACATCTCGCTTTAACATTAAGGGTTCAGTTTGATATTGAAGGGTTGACTTGGTAATCAGTAAGCATGAAAGGAACCGACCTGAGGAATTTGTCCACCATGTTCGATAAGAAGAATGAAAGAAAAAGAAAATACCCAGCTACAAAAATAGCTGCCTGCGGAAAGGGTTGGGTGAACAAACTTCACCATTAGTTTGCTCCCTATAGGTAAGGATTTGATTCCCTTCTTTGGCACTACTGTTTATGGAAAAAATCAAAAGCTGTTAGAATGAAAAAGTTGATCTGTGAGGCAAGTTTTGGTTTAGGTGGTTGTCCTGAATACTCTTGTTGGTTGCCAATGACATCATGAAATAATGAATCGAATCTTAATGGTGATAAGTCGAGATCACATTATACACCCATGAAACTCAATGCTTAGAATTTTTCTAATTGATGGATTAATATTTTAAACTTGATTATGAAGTCTACTGAACGCTCGAGTACAGGAGAAAGTAAGACCCATCATACATGCATCTTAGATCTCTCATAACTAAATCAATTTTCAAAAATATCACTCGGTTTCATAGAAATTGTCCTGTAGTTCTCAACTTATTTTTTTCGCATACTTTGCTCGGGACTAGCAAGATGCTGGTTGGGGGTTGTGTTGAGAGTCAAATATTACATATCAGACCCCAATTATTACCTGTATTTACGAACATGATACTGTTTAATAGCCTATTTTAATCGTGTTTGTGATGCAAGGTGACTTTAAGAGCTTGGACTGAAAAAGGGTGCTAAATGCATAGATTTGACACTCGAAATTTACCAAAGCATGGGATGGACTCGAGGAGACCAAGATCAACATATTTGTACGCCAAAGATCCAAGAAAATCGAGAAACTAAAGCTCAAGTAACCCGAAAGACGTCCAAAATGAAAGATCACAGGGTTCCCACCATCCGCTCGGCTTGAAACTTCATATATGGCTTGAGGACCATAAATTAACCGTACATGTCAAAATTCATCCCTTGAATCAGTGTGTAAGTGACCCAATGGACAAGATCAGACAATAACCATTAAAAAAATATCTTGGACATCTTTGGGAGATCGGGACCCGAACTGAACCGATGGAAAGAGCATGAAAAATGGTGGATATCCGTCAAATTTCACCTCTTTTGGACGATACAGTAAGGAGATACGGACGACAGAAGTTATAACAAAATATGATGGCAAATTTATAAACATATGGTCATGCATGGCTACGTGAAGCAGATTTTGTTTTTAACGGTGAACGTTGTCCATGAGCGTGTGGCCCACCCTGAAGTCGGATCTACTTTAAACTAGAGGCCATAGGCCAACATTACGTACAGGAGCCGATAGAGGGAGTGGATTTCTAGGACAGGCATCAGAAGTGGGCCCCACCTATTTTTTGTACAAAACATCCAAATAGTGCGAAAACGTCCAGTGACGAACATGCATGTGATTGGGTTTTGATAGTGGGCCCCACACATCGTCCCTTTTCATGATCTGAACCGTCCATTGGTCTCCCATCGAGCCTTTTATTACTTACTAGGTTGCGGAATAACAGAATATCGCGAGGATCTAAAACCAGTCGTTCAAACGAAGGATAGACGGCGAAGGGTAAAATCCGTGGGCCACATTGAATCCAATCCAAAACCGTTCATTCTTGACTGGTTTTTTGAGGGTATTTCAATGGACAGCGCTGATTCTTTGAAAACCATGGCATATGGGCCCCATAGTAACGCAAAATCAGAGTTTTCACTTCTGTTACACAAGCAACATAGTCCAGAAACACTCGGATGTTGCCGACTCCAGTGGACCGTTATGTGATCTCAAGGACGATCAGATTGATGATCCAGACCGTTCAACCTCTTGAGAAAGGGGCTTTCAACTTCAGAATGAAGTCAAATTACTTAGATGAGCGGTTTGGCGTGCGTAAAGGAGTTTCTAAAAAGGCCTTGCTGCGTAAACTTATGCATATAAACGGCCTCTTATGCGGAAACTTGGGACCGACTTTACTGGCTCGTATAAAAGAAAGACGAGGGACAGAAAGAGGGGGATCTTGGCTCGGGTTTGGCTTGGACGTAGACAGAGACAAGGAGAGTTTTTTTTTTTTTATATTTGTTTAAGGGATTGGGCCCATTCATGTGGGGCTAAACCTCTTAGCTAGGGCTAAGAGGTGAAGCTTGTGGCGTGATGGGAGATCTCGACGGTTAGATTCATCTGAAGAACTAAAGTTCGATTCTAGTTTTGAATATATGGAATATTTGTAGTTTTTAATGGTTTATTGTGACTCAAATTACAATGGATCTGCGATGGCTTCAGGTATGTTCATTGCATTACAGGAATTGTGACTTTAGGAGGCCCTGTTGTTCACCATCGTCCCTTGGACATGGTTGGATGATGGAATCCTTCCTAACATTCATACATTTTCTGATTGGTTGTGGATTGGTTTAAGTTCTGTTGTTTACCTTGTCTCATGGGCATGGATTTGTGATGGAATCATATCTAATTCTTATACCTTTCATCTCTTTTGAAAACTAGATCAAAGGAAGTTCAGATTGTGCTTTAGTAATATACTTTCCAACTGGATGAAGATGGGACTCGAAGTCCAGTTGAGTTCATGAATCAAGTGTAGATCTCCCTGATCTCTACAAGTGGATCCTTGGCACCCTAGTTTCCTACCTTTAAATTTCACCAGTTTAGATTAATATTTTCACCATTATTCCTTCATATTCACTTGATTTAGATTGCATCTTATTCTAGTTATAGTTCTGGTTACTTTTAGATTACGTACAGGTTTCAGTCCCTGTGGATTCGACCTCGGTCTCACCGAGTTTATTACTACATCACAACCCTATACTTGGGGAGTGAACAATCCACAACATTCATCCATTTTTCCATCTATATTAAGGGTTTGAGCCTAAAATCGTAGCATATCCAAATATCAGGTGGATCATACGAAAGGAAACAGTGATTCAACTGTAAAAAGCTTGCAACGAAGCGGATTGCATAGTGAGTAACTCACTACACTTAGCGTATTGAGTAAACCCTATGAGGTCCACCATCATTTAAGTATTTTATTCACTCCATCCATCCATTTTAACAGATAATTTTATGGCTCGAGCCCAAAAATGAAGCATATCCAATGTTCAAATGGACCACACCACATGAAAATTTTGAATTGAACTTCTATTGTTGGAAATTTCTTAGGGGCCACAGAAGTTTTAGGTCAAGCTTATATTTGTGTTTTCTATTCATCCATGTCTGAATGATCGTATGAACGAGTTTGATAACAAACAAACATCACTGTTGGGCCTAGTATGGTTTCAACGGTGGAAATCATTATCCCCACTGTTTCCCATGGTATGATCCACTTGATATTTTGATATGCTTCAATTTCGGGCTCAACCCCTTAAATTAGATGGAAAAATGGATGGACGGCGTGGATAGACTGCATGCATTGAAGGTGGGCCCAACTGAATTTACTCAATACGATAGGAGCGTACTGAGTAACTCAGTACACAATCCGATTTCGCTTGCTACGCCACACAATGATGTTTTATTTGTAATCCATTATGTTCATTAGATGATGTATACATATATGAACCAAATGCCCAGATACAAGCTTTATCCAATAGGCAATATATTAAAATATACCTGTGGTGGGTGCTTTCTTCAGTGGACCGATAATTTTCAAAAGATGAGAAAATGCTGATGTATGGAGAGGATGCAATCCAATGGGAGAATGGTGCGATCCAATGGAGGGATTTTCGTGCTGGAGAAAAGGGGTTTTTGTCTTTCTTAGTGGAAATGGAGTGAGGAAAGAAAGTAAAAGCAACGTGAGTGAAAGCAACGGCAGTGAAAAGGAGGGATATTTTCGTCCTCAACTTTGTTGTCCGTACATGCAGGGTCTAAGTTGGGAAGTTAAGTTTGGGATGCTCCATAAAAGCCGTTGGGTAAAAGGTGACATCTACAATGGTCATTTTCTCATCTGCGACTCCTACTTATAGCTAGATCTGGAAAGCTATGATACTCTGGCAGTGTAGCGCACTTCATACTCATGCACTCACAAATAAGACACATGGCATACAAGTAATAAAAATAGACTGTCCAAAACATGGATCCCACTTCTGATAGATCACTGATTCAATATTTTTTGAATGTTCGATCCATCTTGGTGGATCATGAGGTTTGTTGTCCATTGAGAGCATACGAACTTGAGCGGAGTAACTGTTACCCGGGTAATACCTTAGTGGGTGTTACCCTAACCGCTTGAGGCCTACCTTGATGTTTTTTGGATTATCCACGCCGTCCATCTATTTTTTCATCTCATTTAAGGATGTTATCCCAAACTTTACAAAGATCCAAATCTCAAATCTCAGGTGGACCATACCACTAGAAACAGTGATTAATGACCATTAAAAATGTTTTGTGGGCCACAAAAGTTCTTGATCAAGACAATATTGTATTTTCCCTTCATCTAGGTCTACTGACATTATCAACGGGTTCGATGGAAAATAAACATTATAAAAACCTTATGATGGATCATTTGGAATTTTTAATGGTGAGTCACTATATTATCACTGTTTTCAGTAGTGTGGTCCACCTCTGCTTATTTTTTGACACCACATCCTAAAATGGGCTAGAGAAACGGATGGATGGTCTGGATATATAACACTAATAAGGTGGGCCCCACGATAAGGGTAACACCCACCTAATCCGCTCCCCTCAAGTTCATAAGACGTTCGAGCGGATGAAAAGGTTGGCCCCATGTTGGAGATCATTGGGAAGAAAAATTGATATCCGCTCATCAGGTGGGCGACAGTGTATAGTAAATGAACGGCTGACCGATGGATTCTCTAAAGTGCACGTGTTGCCCACCCAATGAATGGATCAGATTACGTTTTGCACCAAATGGATCTTCAAGGTGGGCCCAACCTTTCTAGTGGATGGGATGTGATATTCCAGTGGCAGGTTGGCCCTAAACGCTCCTTGGGTAGCTTTATGATCCGTCGAGATGGATATGAATATTAACATCTATCAGACGACCACCATGAAAGAGTAATTGACAGCCAAGATTCAACAAATGAATCTCTGATAATCAATTATTAAAATCGTTTCATCACCATGATCTTGCGATTACAAGATATCTATAGCGGGTCCCAAGATCAAAATCGTTTCCTATGCAATTGTGCTAAAAAGTTGACTTACACCTTTAGTAACTGTGTCTAAAAAGTAAATTTTTAACATCTATTTCTTACTAATTAAGGCAAAATATGACTTTTAGCCTCGGTTCCATGCCAATGGGACTAAAAAGTTGACTTATAGCTTCACTTTCCTAGCAACTGTGGCTAAAATGTAAACTTTTAACCTCCATTCTTACTAATTAAGACAAAATAGTTGACTTTTAGCCTTGGTTCCTATGTAATTGAGGCTAAAAAATAGACTTTTAGCCTCGGTTCTTATAAAACAGATGCTAAAAAGTTAACTTTTAGCTTCACTTTCTTAGCAATTGAGGTTAAAAAGTAAACTTTTAACCTCCATTTTTTATTAACCGAGGCAAAATAGTTAACTTTTAGACTCGGTTCCTATGTAACTGATGCTAAAAAGTTGACTTATAGATTCACTTTCCTAGCAACTGAGGCTAAAAAGTAAACTTTTAACATTTATTTCTTACTAATTGAGGCAAAAAAGTTGACTTTTAGCCTCGGTTCCTATGTAACTGAGGCTAAATGCTAACTTATAGCTTCACTTTCTCAGCAACTGAGGCTAAAAATTAAACTTTTAACCTCCATTTCTTACCAACTGAAGCAAAATAGTAGACTTTTAGCATCAGTTCTTATGCAACAGAGGTAAAAAAGTTGACTTTTAACTTCACTTTCCTAGCAACTGAGGATAAAAAGTAAACTATTAACCTTAGTTTCTTACAAACTGAGAGGCAAAATTGTGAACTTTTAATCTCAGTTTTTTTATCAACTAAGGCAAAACGAAAGACTTTTAGCCTTGGTTTTCGACAAACTGTGGTGAAATGGTAGACTTTTAGCTTCATTTTCTTACCAACTGAAGTATTTTAAAAAAAATAAATAAAAAAAAAAAAAGGAACTAAGGCAAAAAAAAAAAAAAAAAAAAAAAAAAAAAAAAAAAAAAACTAGTAGTCTCAGTTTCCTAACAACTGAGGCTAAAAAGTGGACTTTAACCTTTGTTTCTTATTAAATGAGGTAAAATAGTATACTTTTAACCTCAATTTTTTATCAACTGAGGCGAAATGGTAGACTTTTAATCTCAATTTTTCACTAACTGAGACGAAATGGTAAATTTTTAGTCTCGGTTTCTCAACAACTAAGATAAAATAGTAAAAACTAACTTTTAGCCTCAGTTCCTTAGCAATGAGGATAAAAAATACATTTAGCCTCCATTTTTTCAACTGAGGCTAAAAAATTGTGGCTAAAGGCCTATTTTCTTGTAGTGAGATATGCCTCCTATTTGGTCCCTATATCAGGTATTTGGCGCTTCGTGTGATGGCAAGGAGAGTCACAAGTTATATGATTTGGACAATGCCATTGCAACGTCATGTGTAGATTTGCTGTTTAGCGTGAAAAACCCATTTGATGAAAATTTGAAACCCCCCTTGTATGGTTGTGCAGCTGGCCCACCTATTTGAAGTCAGCTTCTTTGATATTTTCCGGGTGGGCTCGCTTAAACTTCCGGGTGGACTCGCTTAAACATCGCCAACCAGGGACGGCATATCTTTTCCATGATCAACTCATTTACTATCCTTCATTGATACGATACATAAAGGCCAAAAAACGAGAAAGAAAAGAAAGGTTTGGATAAATTCATACTAGCATGTCAACGTTGGAATAATGGAAGCCACACGTGTGAAGGATCCTGGCCATTCATCAGGTGGGGCCACTGTCAATATTCCACGGCCTGAAAATAAGAAGGTTCATACATCAGGTGAGCCACAAATATATATTTAATACAGATTATTGGACATCTTTCTCTGATCTTCTCATGAACATGCAGCCAAGTTGATGGGTGAACCTTCCCACTTTTATGGCTAGGGCATGTTCTTGATGACCAGCCACATGATAAATGGCCCATATCTTTCACATGTATACCATCCCAATCAACATAACACTACTCTAACGTCATCGCTTCGATGAAATTGTTGAAATTCTTCAAAGAAGATCCTCCTTCGCCGACGTTCTTTCTAGCTATCGCCTTGAGTTCTAAAGACCTGGCTCTTATGTCCTCATCACCAAGCAATTCATCCAGCTTTCCCTTTATCTCTTCCCTTGAGATAATCCCATTGCAATCTGGCTTCAATCCCAAACCCACCTTCCAAACTTCTGAAATGTAAGTCTTGTTAAGGAACTGGTCAGTGAAGTAAGGCCAGCACAGGAAAGGAACTCCATTGCTCAGCCCCTCCATGGTCGAGTTCCACCCGCAATGGGTTAAGAAGCAGGCGATTGAAGAGTGGGCAAGAACCTTTTGTTGAGGCGACCATCCTACGATCTGTCCCCGGTCCGCCACTCTCGCTTTGAAACCATCTGGGTAGGCATCTGTTAATCCATCAGTGAGGTCCTCACGCACAACCCACAGAAATGGATGGCCAGAAAGTTCGAGCCCAATTGCAAGCTCTTGGAATTGGCAATGGTCGAAGACAGTGAGGCTGCCAAAGGCCACATAAATGACTGAATTGGGAGGATGTTTGTCGAGCCAGCTCAGGCAAGTCGAATCGTCCTGCCAGAAGTTCCCTTCAAGCCTCCCGAGCCGTTTTCCTGCCATAAGAGGGCCGATGGGCAGGATGTTTGGAACCAAGTCACAGGCCGATGTTTCGATCTCATAGAATGAGTTGCAAAGAATCCAGTTGACGGATTTGAGATATGGGCTCATCCAGTTTGAGTATCGGAAGAAGAACTGCTGCTCGTTGGGATCTTTCAGGCAGAGCCAAAATAAATGGTCCATGGTCATTGCAGGCATGATCGAAAAGAGCTTGATCGTCTGATTATTCGATGGATATCCTGCAAAAGATGTTCAGTCTCTATTGTCATTCATCACCTACCAGAGCAACTATATATCTGTAACATACGTACAGTTTCTTTCTTGCAACTGATCCAATGCCTCTAGTGGATGTGAAATCTGTGACTCTGGAATGATACTTTAAACGGATTTAAGTGCAAAAGAGGTTGATAGACAGACCATACTAATTGGACAATCCAATCCTCTTGCTCGGTGGTGAGCATATGGACACCGAGTGCCTGTTTGGAAAGGAAAATAATGGCATATTTATCAGAAAATTAGTAATTATTACTTAATTATGGTATTTGGCAAGCCGGTGTATCTACGAGAGGGAAGCGGATTGCGTACTGAGTAACTCAGTACGATAGTGATGTAGAGCGGGTCGCGAACAGTTACATGGCCAAGATGGATCAGAAAAGGCCCGGTCGGCGACAGAAGTGATCTGGACCATCAGACCTTAAATCAGGCGTATCTCGCAATCCGGGATGAGTTAGCGGACGAAAAATATATGATTTTGGGGTAGAACGAGCTACTTTAGCCAACCAACCCCGCTACGCAGGGTTGCGACGCCCGGAATTGCGAAAAACCCCTGGATTGACGGTCGTTTCCCTGTTTTAATTTCAATTTTACTATAAATAGTAAGTTTTATTTTGATTATAACTCTTCATCCGTTGGGCTTTAGGAGTTGCGCCCAACGTGAAAAGAGCTTAGAATAATTAGGAGAATGGTTTGGTGAAGCCAAATAGGACACTTACTATTTTTGGCCGAAAACCTTGCGCACTAGTAGACATCACGACCGTCTATAAATAGTAAGTTTACTATTTATAGTAAGTCGTGAATTCTAGGAGTTGTAGTTGTAGTTTGATTCTGATTTCTTTCCCATTACTTGGTACCCCTATTTAAAGGGCTGTGAACTCGTTTTTATGAATCAATTAATCAGTTTCGAAATTATTAGAAATTATTTCTGTTTTCTACTTTCCTTTCCTCGTGGATTCGAGAAGTCTCTGTGAGGAGTCCAGAGAAGCTTCGTGGATTCGGAGTATTTATCCCCATCACGTTCATCCCTGCGTCAGATAGGCGTACTGAGTAAACTCTGTGGTCCACCGTGATCTAATTATTTTATCTACTCCGTCCATCCATTTTAAAAGATAATTTTATGGCTTGAGCCCAAAAATGAAATATATCTAAATCTCAAGTGGACCTCACCACGGGAAACAGTGTGAATTGAAATTCTACCGTTGAAAATTTCTCGGGCCAACTGAATTTTTGGATCAAGCTGATATTTGTGTTTTCCCTTCATCCATATCTGTGTGATCTTATGAACATGTTGGATGACAAATAAACATCACCGTCGGCCCTAGCGAGGTTTCAACGGTGGAAGTCATTATTCCCACTGTTTCCTTTGGTGTCGTCCAGTTGACTTTTGGGCATGATTGTATTTTAGACTCAACCACTAATATAATATGTTAAAATGGATGGACAGTATGGATAACCCACATACATTCATAGTAGGCCCAACTGAGTTTACTCATACGATAAAAGCATACTGACTAACTCAGTAGCAATCCTATTTCCTACAAGAGAGTAAGATTTCTATTTCCATTAAGTGGGTCACACATGGCCAATAGTTTGGATGATCTGACCGTTTAATATTTAGATTGAGCATACTAGTGGGCCCATTATAGTTGTGAGTTATGTGTATTCACAATATTTGAGTTGGATGTGAACTCTATCGACTGTGGAGTAAGGAAGGATTAAATTTGATGGGTTGAGCTACTTCAAGGCTCTCTTTTATAAATATGTCTTGGTCTCTAAGCTCACATGAGCAAAAGCTCAAGTTTAATTGAGAAGATTTTGAAAAAAGATTTGAGGTGAGGAAGGCCAGGTATAAAAAGCATTTCAAGAACACATTTAAATCAGTTATTTTCTTACAAGTCGGCATCAGAGCCAACTATGCATAGCAATGTAGGTGGGCGAATTCAATGGAGGATCTTTTGGTTCAGATCCGGACCGCCATTCACGAACCTTTTAAGGGCAAATATGGATTGTGTATTTATAGACCTTCTAATCAAATCTGGGCCATTCAGTGGCCATGGGATACTTTAGAGCCGGCTGCCCTAAGGCTCGCGATCCAGAAGCCCTAAATCCAAAAGCCTGATTCAATGGGCGCTTGAGAAGGATAGTAGAATCTCATGGATGCCGAAGAGTCACTCGATAGCAATTAATGCTGACATCACTAAAGTTGCAAAGTTTTAAATGATGAATTCGGATCCTTTTGTTGGAATGTAATTGGGCCACATCATCACATAAGTATTGCCAATGTTAGTGATAATGTGGACCAAAAAAAACCTGTTTGTGGCCAGCAAAGGATCCCATTCCGTCATAAATCCCAATCCCAAACCACTGCTTACCGTACAGGAAAAATCTGTTTGTTGTAGTGTGATTGGAAGGGGATTGGCTGGTGTACCACACACTACTGATCTTACTGATGTGTTGACGTCACTAACTTATGTGGGTCCCATCATGAGGTATGTATTATATCCAGACCATCGGTCCATTTGGAGAGCTCGTCGTAAGTCTTCATCCCAAAAATAATATAGATCCAAAGAGCATGTGGACCCCACTATAAAAAGCAGTGTAGGATTGAACGTCTATCATTGAAAACCTTTTGTGGGTCACAGAAGTTTTGGATCAATATGATATATGTTTTTCCCCTTCATCCAACTCTTTGTGACCTTATGGACAAATTGGATGGAACCCACAAATGTTTTAACGGTGAGAATGATTGTCTCAGTGCTATTTGTGGTGTGGTCCACTTGAGCTTTGGATATGACTCATTTTTGAGATCATACTCTAAAATGATGTCAACAAATGTATGAACGGTGTGGATATAAAAAATACATCATTGTGGGGGCCAAGTAACTTTGATCTCCTTTGAACCTTTAGTATAACTTAGAGCTCGAGAAGCATAGTGCTCATCTTTGCATGACACGTACTCACACCAACCAGATCAGTGGTGTGTGGTACACTAGCTAATCTGCTTCCAGTGTGATTGCGCCACATCATGACTATTGGCCCTTAGATTGCATATAGATATAAAGGGCATATCAAATCCTTATATCCCGAGGAGTATTGGCCCTTGTGATAACAAGTTTGAGGAGTATTGTGCGGTTATTAGAATCAAGAGATAGAAAACGACTCCAAGAATGCCACAACGAAATGATGTAGTTGAGTGCATGAACAAAACCATTCTAAACTGTACAAAGAGCATGAGAATCCCAACTGAATTGCTTAAATAGTTTTGAGTGGATGTCGTAAATACTACAACGTACTTGATTAACAGAGGACCTTTAGTTGCTTTAGATGATGGATTACTAGATGAATCATGGAATAAAAGAGAGGTAAACTTATCCCAATTAAAAGTATTTGCTTGTATCTATTATGTCCATGTCAATTCTGAAAATAGGACTCAACTTTATCCTAAGTTTAGAAGGTGCACATTCATTGGATACGGCCTTAATGATTTTAGTTATAAATTTTGAGATGCTGAAATTTTTTTTAAAAAAATTTTTTTAAAAAAAAAAAAAAAAAAAAAAAAAAAAAAAAAAACATTAGTAGCAAGAATGTGGTATTTAATAAATTTGTCATGTATAAGCAAAGTACGCATAATGAGTTTGTAAAACGTTATGAGATGAAAAGGATGTTGTAAGGCCCCAAGATGAAAATCTACCGGCGAAACCTCATACCCCTATTCCTGTGTGGAGATCATCTAGGGTTAGCAAACCCATAGTCCATTATTCTCATTCTTTGCATTGTTTGTTGTTGACTGATAATTGTGAAACAAAATATTATGAAGAGGCTTTACAAGATGGAATATGAACAAGTGGGAACGGGCTATGGGTGATGAGATGGATTCTCTGATATCAAATTAAACATGGGACTTGGTCCAATTACCCAAGGGAAAGGAAGCTTTGCATAATAAGTGGTTTACGGATTAAACGAAGAGCATGACGGTACTAAGAGATTCAAGTTAGGTTCGTTATGAAGGATTTTCAATAAAAGGCAGGTATCAACTATACTGAAATTTTTTTCTCCTATCATTAAGGTTTCTACTATCAGATCAATTTTAAACATTGTGGTTGTAAAGGAGCAATTACATGTAAAAATATTTTTTCTTCGTGGTGATCTTAAAGAAGACATTTATATTAGTCAACCAAAGGGATATGTTGCATGTGGCAAGGAGAACATGGTATACAAACTCAAGAAGAGTTTATATGGTTTGAAACATGCCCCAAGACAATGGTATAAAAAATTGATAATTTTATGTCTATTAATGACTTTAAGAGATGGCACACTGATCGCTATTATTATTTCGAGAAACTTGAAAACTCGCATATCATACTTCTTTTGTATATAAATGATATACTTGTTGCAAGGTCAAGCATGCATGAGATTTTAATTCTCAAGGAATAGTTGTCTATGAAGTTTACAAAGAAGGATTTGGGTTCTGCAAAATAAATTCTAGTTATGAGAAACAGTAGAGACAAAAGAAACAGGAAGTTGAAATTGTAAATAGTTGAATATATTGCAAAAGTATTGAATATATTGCAAAAGTACTTAAGTGATTCAACGTAGAAGGTGCTAAGCCAATTAACACTCCCTTGATAAGCCACTTAGACTCTGAAAGGAACAAGGTGTAACAACGGAGAAAGAACGTAAGTATATGACTAAGGTTCCATATGCCTCGACCATTGCCAAGTAATGTACGACATGGTCTGCATAAGACCAGATATTGCTCTTGTAGTGGGAGTTTCCAGCAGATATATGATCCCAAGGAAGGATCATTAGAAAGATGTCAAATGAATTCTTAAATACTTGAGAGGTACTATTAATGCATCGTTGTGATATGGATGGTCAAAAATAAATTTGCAAGGATGTGTTAATTCATATTTGGCAAGGGATATTGATAACAAAAAGAGTATTATAGGGTATGTGTAAGACCCATAACCTCGTAAGACCTTCCATACGCTTCAACTTTGGCACCAGTATGTTCCTAGCGAACCAGATAGACGAGTTTTGATCATGACCCTATTTTTGTACAGCAACACTCCGAGACTTGTACCCTAGCGACCACGCAGGTGCTACGATTCTAATGCCACATGGCACACCCCATTGCTACCTCTAGATTAGAAGTTGTAGTTTTGGCACAATCCGATGTGAGCCAGACAATACACACGGGCCCTACTTGTACAAATCATAAGGTTGTCCAATCAATCAATCAACTCATCACATCTCTCTCGACAACCCACGCCCTTGCTCATGCGACCTGTGCCTTGCCCATGCTAATTCATTCCTCTTTCCTTCTCTCTCCCCATTCTTTCCCTCCATCTTCTTCTAATCCCCACTCTATCGTAAAAGTTCTACCACAAATCCCCTACTCTCTCATTTCTACCACATTTACTAGTAAGAGAGTAGAGAGAGATTAAGAGAAAGAAAGAGATTAGAGAGATTTAGGGAGAGGTTAAGAGAGAAAGAGATAAAAGAAAGAAAGATTAAAGAGAGAATTAGAGAAATGATTTGGAGGAAGAGAGAGCTTGAGAGGGATTAAGTAGAGATCCAGAGGTTAAGAGGAAGAGAGAAGAGAAAAGAGAGATTAGATGAAATTAGAAGTAGAGAGGAGTTTGGCGGACCGTCCGATTACTGATCCAACTGTTCATCCGGCGTTGTGAGTGCATGGGAGGATAAAAATCCTCCCTTTCTTTGTGTTATCCCATTTTTGGTGGGCCTGGGTGGGACCCACCTTGAGCATGTGTGGAGTGCATAGGAGGATAAAAACTCTCCCTTTCTTTGTGTTATCCCATTTTTGGTGGGCCTGGATGCGACCCACCTTGAGCATGTGTGGAGTGCATGGGAGGATAAAAAACCCTCCCCTTCTTTGTGTTATCCCATTTTTTGTGGGCCTGGGTGAGACCCACCTTGAGCATGCGTGGAGTGTATGGTAGACTCCATAGTGGTGGGGGGGCCACCCCAATGGCTAGAACTTCCTTCCATTATTTTTCCTTTCCCTTTCCTCTTCTTTGTGATGTTGTGGGGCCCACAAGTGGGCCACACTGTTGGAGAGCGTGCTCCGTACGCTATCACAGCGCACCATGATATTTATTTTCCATCTAACCTTGTATGGTGGAAAACCACCGAAATCAGTTTGACCCAAAACTCCTTGGCCCACCATGAGTGGGCCAATCTGAAGGATGGAGTAGATTCCCCAAGGTGGGCCCCACCACCCTTTAAAAGCAAGAGAGAGAGGCAGCGGTGGTGCTACCGGATGCGGACACTGTCCAGGGATGCTGCTGCCCAGCAACCTCTACTGCTTGGTTGGAAATGCCACCGAGTGAGGCCTCCACTTGTGGGCCCCTCCATGATGTATGTGCGCAATCCATGCCATCCATCATATTTCCCAGGTCATTTTGGCCATTGAGCCCAAAAATGAAGCGATCCATATCTCAAATGGGTCGCACCATGAGCAGCAAGGGGTTGGGAAGCCCCAGCGTCATTGATCCTGCTTGCATAGGGCTGGACTAGTGGGTTCCCACTCCTGGGACCAACCGTGATGTATTTATTATATCCACACCATCCATTTGTTTTCCCTGCTCATGTTAGCCATAGAGCCCAAAAATAAGGCTGATCCAACCAACAGGTAGACCACACTACAAGTGACGGTGAGGCTAGCGACTGCCCTCACGTCTGTACATGCAGACGTGGGAGTGGTGTCCCACTCGTGGACCCCATGTTTATGTATATGTAGAGTTGATTCTCGATATTTTAGGCCATGGGCCGAAAAATGAGGCAGATTTGAGTCTTGAGTGGACCGCACGGAATTCCCGCTATTGAAACCTTCCAAGGCCCATCGTGGGTCCCTGATCGTCCAAACCGGCCCAAGTCAGAGCCCATTGGACCCCGCTCAGGCTAGCCAATCTGGTGAATGGATCAGATCCTCCAAATGGGGCCACCTTCAACAACAACAAAAAATAAAAAGCCAGCAGCATTGGCGTTGGTGTGGACTGGGGCCCCTCGTGGGACCCTTCATGTATTTTTCTTATCCACTCCGTTCATCTCTCTGGCCAGCCAAGAGTTCAAAATTTAGGCCGATCCGAATCTCAGGTGGATCGTACCAATGGAAACGGTTGGGCAGGGAGGGCAACCCCTATTTACAGCACTTGAGGTCCCACATCTTGATGTTTATGTAACATCCACACCGCCCATCCTCTTCTAAAGATCGTGTTATGCCATGGGCCCAAAATTTATTCTGATCCAATTCTTAGGCGATCCTCACCACAGAGAATGGTGGGCGTGAAATCTGATTTTTTGTGGAATACCCTAGATTTGGGAAACCCTTGGACTTGGGATCCCTGGATTTCTAGAATACCTTGGATATGTATGGCACCCAGGATTCAAAATCCCTATAATCCTAAGGTAATATATTTGTAGGGGTTTGAATTTAATTATTAAATCCACTTTAATATTTTTAATTAGTGTATGTATGTAATGATTGACACCATGGTTATAATAAATCCATTGGAGGATATACTTGTCTTGAAATGATGAAATCCCAATACTCAAATGGTCCACAAGCACAGGATCACATCCTAGTGACTAACCAACAATTTATAATTGTTCGTTTACGTCAGCAATGTTCAAATGGTGCAGATCATCCTATTAAAGTAATTTAGTGATATCGTTGATAATCTAATTGTTTTGGGATATCATCAGTGGGCCATGTGCCCAATAAATTGGCAGCCTAATGGCACACATGTTGCACATGTGGGTGTCCATGCAGGTCATTCCTAGTGGCCCCCACCTTGGCATATGTATTTTATTCATGCCTTATAATGTGCAGGCTACATGAAGAGTCGATATTAGTCTAACGTGGGTCACACCACATGGACCTATATGTTTCTAGTGGGACTATCGTTCGGGTCCCGCTCTCTATATATGATGTGCCAATTAAGGCCGATTATCACATGATATATCTGATAGCATGCTAGTGTACTTGGCCTAATAGGACACACTAATAATATGATTGGTGTAATGATATCATGCCCAGTTATATGCCCATACACATCATTTATATGCATGTTGCGGATGACGATTGTTCATAGCATAAGCCCTTCAGCTTTAGACACTTAGGGGACTTTATATGGGATAAGGTCACCCCATATGATCGTGCAGTATGCACAGGTTTGGTGCATGACTTTGATAGTCTGACTCATGCATTTCGAATCTTGTATGTCATGATCACTTTACACCCTAGCATCAAGGTTGTGGCCTCCACAAGCATACCGTGGATGACCAGATTGGATACCGAAAATATATGTTCTAGTAATTGGGCGCTATGGATGTCCTTAGGCGAAAGTCCCTACACCCTTGTGGTAACAATAGGATGCTTCAACATCGAGACCGAGTGGATAACATTAACGTCTGAGTGCCAAATGTTAATAGGTTCCATCTATCACTGTCTCAAGGTTGGTTGGAAATGGGTGTGACCTTATCCGCCCGAGGGTAGAGAGCTATAAGCGAGGTTGAGTCTGACCAGCTCATGAAATGAGTCCTCTATCAAAGAGTCGGGTGGGCATTAGCATACCACTGACGAGGTGGATAGTGAGGTGTTTTCCACTCACTTGGTCATGCGCGTGATGGGTGACGGCCAATGTTGGAGTGTACTAGACCTTGATGATATTTCCAGTGACAAAGTATTTTGATATGGACTAGTTAAGGATTGGCATGTTTGCATTGCATCTCTAGCATATGACATTCGACCACGTATGTCTTACATTGCAAGCCTTGGTATGACTAACAACATTCATGAACTTAGCAGCTTAGCCCTCCATTACCTTCTGCGTACTCTGATATATGTATTCTTGTCATATGCATTGTGCACACACACACACTCTCTACTGAGATTCATAGGAGGCTTATGCTCGTTTGTTTACGCTGCAGGTGATGATAGGGCGTACCCGCAACATTAAGCTTGGAGCATGAGCATGACCTTTTGAGCTCTTGATTATATCTTGTATTTTCCATCACAACATTATACTCAAAGATTTTCTTAGTGGATATATAGCGATGATGTTTCGAGACTTGGGTACACTTGTGGTTATTCTCCTTTACAAATAAAAAAAAGAAAAAAAAGTCACCCTAAAAATCTTCCTTTTGGGATCCCATGATCGAGACCTAGAGTATGAAAGCTAGGAGCCGATAATGTGGTACTACAGAGGTTGTTGGCACCGAATTCGGTGGTCGGGAATTTAGTGAGCCCAGTTCCTGAGTTTGGGGCTTGATAGGAGTTAGTATTAGAGCATAACTTGGAAATACCTGTGAAATGTGCTTTGTTATGAAATCAGGGGAAACGCGAGGGATATAACATGAATTCAGAATTAATAAAATGAGTGATGATGATTTTTCTTCTATTTTCTTTTGTTATTATTGATTATAGGTATTCCAATCCGAGATACTTTATTTCTTGTCAAAACACAAACTTAGAATAAGACTCATTAATAGCTCCCTAATATGGGTGCATTCGAAAGTACCCAAGGCTAAAGGTCCATTGTTCCTTCCTATAGGACATGGCACCCAAGTGGTCGAGGAGTGGGGCTGGCACATCACAGTTAAGTGTGGCCCCAGCTATATCAGTGAGTGTGGACCAGTTTCAGAAGATGATGCTTGCGATGACCTCTATGCTACAGAGGCGGTATATGCGATCCACTGATACAGCCATCTAGATCCAACAAGAGCGTTCGATCTCCCCTTTTTTATGACTTTAGACAACTCAATCCCCCACGCTTCCAAGACAAGCCAAACTCGACGATAGTGGAGCAATGAAAATCAGAGGTAGAGAAGATCTTTAACACGATGAAGTGCACGACGCAGCAGTAAGTCCCTCTGGCAGTATTTTTGCTACAGGGTGAACCTAGGAGGACTATGTGGACCTGCTTGGCCGTGTAGCATCCCGATTTCATATAGCTAATTATACGCACACTTAAACATATATATCTACCTCACGGGTAATATAACGAAAACTTAAGCGTAATGAATTAGTGTAAATAATAGGAGTAATTAAATTTTGACGATGAAATTTTGTTTAAGGGGGGTAGATTGTAACACCTCGAACTTTTCAATACCCGAGTATTCAAAGTTCTCAAGTGTTACCATGAAGTTTAACTTAATGTGTACATGTGTACGATACCAATTTAGCTATCCTAACCTTACGTCTATTCTCCAACATGAATCTGACCGCTAAGAATGATCTTCATCCATAGATCAAGCCATCCGACCGTTAATTTTAAGACAGGACCATCATATATGTAAGTATCCTCACTTTTCTATTATATCAATGGGACCCGGATGCAACCCGGCTGAGGACCACAGTCAGGCTACGCCAATGTAGGCCGACAGCTCGAATATAGTGTCTCATACCACCATAATCGACTCATGAGTCTGGTTGCTCAATGGTCACTACGGGGAGGCACATGGCCCCAGCGTAGGCCGACAACTTGACCACGGTGTCCCATACCACCATGCCCGGCTCATGAGTCTTAGCAGATCAAGGTACCAAGGTTAACGGAATTCCACTGGTAAGTTTGGTACCCTAGGTTCAAGCAGAGGCGTCCAAACATGGTGAACATACATTAGACAGATCGGGTTACTTGACGAGCTCGACTTGCACGAGCTCCCGTCGAGTTGTACGACATGAAGTGCATAAGCACTTCGTGTGACCTAACCACTGCCGACAAACAACGCACGACTCGTATTCGTCAAACACCTCTTGCGTGGCGAATAGAAGCCAACCACGAGCTCAAATCTGTTACCGATTTCCTGGACTATACAATAGCCCCAATCACATTCAATTGCAGATAGTTAAAGCAGTAATGGATCAAGATTCAAATCATACAATCGAAGTCTGATACGGTCCGCTTAGGGCTGCTAGGGCTATTGCTCGCACTCGTTACACCACTCCCCCATCACCCTTCACGGCCTTAACATGAATTTAAACATATGTATGACATAGATAAAATCATAGATCAGTTGAGCATGTTATGAAGTACAACATAAGCATGAGTTTATACATATTCAATTTCTAATCACACAAATATCTAAAGAGATCATACACATAGTTAAAGGGATTGAGAATCATATCTCGACACCCTTATACATTACAATTTACTAACCACTACTCATTCAGACATTTCAACAAACACTTTAAACTACATACATCAACATACATCACATATGTTGATCACATAGGTATTAGGCCAAATCCTCTCACTAGGGAGTTGCCCCAATTATAACACGCGTGCACCCACGACGGATAGTCATGGCAAGCAGGAATCCAAGTTCCATAATCATTCAGCCATTTACACAAACACTTGGACTACACATTTTAACGTATGTAGCTTATAGTGGTCGTGGCGTGATTTAGGGCAAATTCTTTCGTCAAAGGGAGATCACCAATACAACAATCATATATCCATGACAATTAATCATGGCGAGCACGAATGAGAATTCTGTACTCATTCAGTCATTTTCACAAACACTTAGAATACACTATTTTAACATACATAGTGTATATTAGCAAAAGCATGTATTAGGGCGAATCCTTTCACCAGGCAAGTATTTTATCCATATATAATATATCAATACAGCAAATAATCATGGCAAACACATTTTCAAAATTTATATGTATACGGTACTTTCTACAAATACCTAGAGTATGTAAAATTTCATATTCTTCATCTTTAATCGAAACGGAAAACAGACAGCACTTTGTACATGTGCAATTGCATGCAGATCATGAATCTATCATTATCTGACATTGAAAGCGTTGAAAACCATAACCTATACACCTAAAGTTCGCACCTTTACGCCGTTGTAGCGTAAAAAACTCGATGGATTTGTCTAGCTTCCGTATACGGCAACTAGGTAGCCTAGAGAATGAAATAGGTTAGCTATTTCATCACTTGAAACGAATCAAACCCTTAAACAGGTTAGGGTTAGGTTTTCTTACCTAGAAAAGATGTTGAAATCACCGGGAAAGTGATTAGATTGCAGTGGTGGAGCTCGAAGAGTGGCAGGGTAGAGCGGCCGGGAGATTCTCCCACTTCTCTCTCTCTTTTCTCCTTTCTCTCTCTAGGTTTTCTCTCAAATTCGTATGGCTATGAGAGAGAAGGTTCTAAGGTCCTTATATAGCCTAAAAACATACCGAAATAGACTTATGGTCAAGGTATACTTAGGTTATAACCAAAGTGGTCCTGTTGCAGCTCAAAGGAGCACTTCTGGCGGGCCCCCTTGAGCCAAAGGTCGGACTTAAGCTCACCAACACTGGATCTAAGTACTATTAAGTTTTCGTTCCAGTAGGGTTCTCAGATCACGCGTGGCAGACTAGTTTCGGTTCAACGGTCAGCGGATCTCGATCGGAGATTCCGAGTACATGGTTATGTTTGGGGAAATATCCCTGATCCGTGGGTGTAATTTGGTCTGATTCTGACGGTCTGGTTGCTTAATACTGATCCGCAAGTGAGAGGTGCCAGATTTCATAAATTTCTATTTTATTTTTGAATTAATTTCACATTTCTCACACTCCTTGCTCCGAGCTCAAGCGAATAGCGCTGGGACACTATCTGGATTTGATTTCCGAGATGGTTGTCAAGCCCAGCAAGGCGGTCCTAATTCCTTAACTTCGTGTTAATTGGACTTCCGACGTGCGGTCCAGATCTGATACGGTGTTTCGTGATGCTCCCAAGAGCAGCCGGGTAATGAGATTGATCCTAGATTTTATGGTAATGTAGCGTCAACGGTTCCACAAGTTTTGGGTCTTGCAAATCGTATTTAAAACGATTGGTGCTAATTTCACAGGCACTCCAGTTTAACATTAGCTAAATCTCGCCTAAGTTCTAAAGGATTTAGTCCTGAGTGATTTCGGTCTGAGGTGGTACTTAGACCTTTGTAGCAATGTTTAGTTTAAGTATTGTTCTTCATCACCTAAACTTTAAGATAGTGTCTAATGTGAAAGTGCTTAGAAGGGTTTAAAGAACAAGGTAGTGAAAGGTGAAATTTGTGAAGAAAATGGTTTGAAAAGGGATTTAAGGCTTTAATTGAGTGTTTGAGAATTTAAACCAGTGTTAGGATTGACCCATCGCCTAAGGGCGTCTAATTCCAGGTTGGAAAAAATCTGGGCTATTACAATCTACCCCCCTTAAAACAAAATTTTGTCCCCGAAATTGGTTAAGGGTAATAAAGAAAGAATTAATTATTTCTTTTGCCTAAGTTTTATTGATTTCGAGTTTCTATGCGTGGTAGGGCATATACTAGTCTGGTTCATTTTAGTCTACCCCCCTTAAAACTTATTTCTTTATCCATTTCTCACACCTTGATGGTTTGCTACAATCTATTTCTTTACCTATTTGGAGTCTTGACGATAATTCCAATTTATTTAGAGTAAGATAGTTGTTTTCATTGTTTGACCAGCATGGAGAGACGATTATAGTGGGCTTAATCCTGATACATTGATCATCTACCTTGCTAGGGTAGAAGGCTCATCGTATCCCTTCCTAATCCTGATGGATCCTGTTCTTCTGCTCGGCTAAGCAGTGAGTCCGTTGGCAGTCGCCCGGGATTGAAAATTGGGTCAAGTCGCGAATGCTTCGTAATTGTATATTTCAGTAACTCCGTAGTCCGATCACTCTAAAAGCTTAGGGAATGGCCATCGCCGAAAGGTTCAAATATCCTCTTTCTAAGGTTGCCCTGTAGGTCTTGGTTTAAGAGAGTCCTTATTATAATCTATATTCAATGAGAAGGTAAATCCATATCCTAATAGATCATCCTAAAGAGGTTTCCAAGAGTATAGAATTGGCTAAGGTTTCTATTAACATTTGTGAATACACTAACTCTATTTATTGTGACCTAACTCATAACTATTGATAAGTCTAGTAGTACGAATTAATGTAATACGTGAACCCTAATTGTCTTTATTCCAGTAATTTCAATGTTAACGATCTAAGGAAGGTTTAACCCCTAGCTAGTGACCATCTAGTGACCTACCCTATTGGCAACACGAAGTTGTAGAAATTCTTCATTTCAACCCTCCTATTATTTATAACATAAGTGTCACCTCTAGTTACCGTATTACTTTTGTAGTAATCTAGTTTTAGGCCTTTTTCTTTCATATGAATTGGTTTAATAGACTCAATGTTTACCATTAGGAAAAACAGGTGTACCTTGAATGTGGGTAGTGACCTCAAAGGGCAAAGGCGCTGCAGCTACGGACTCAGGTGTCTCAGTGGCAAGCGCATGCACATGGGCTCATTGAGGATGATTTGGTTACGCTGCCATAGTTCGTTGAGGTAGTCTACTCTGAGGTACAGACGAGCGATAAAATGGTTGCACTGGTGGTGCAGGTCGTAAGGGTGGAGCCAATGTATCACGTGGCGGCAGACGGTCGGTCTTCTGAGGTGGCGTAATCCCGTTGTCTTTCATCTTGGTAAAACAAAACGGGTCAGTGTGTCCCCCTCTGTTGCAATACGTACACCAACGTTTCACTCGCCTTTGCTGGGTCAACAAAGCCTCAAGCCTGGGAGGCGACTCTTCAGGTGGCCTCTTGCCGAGGATAGGCCTGCTCTGCATCTCAGCAGGACGTGCAGGCGGTGAAGGTGGAGTCGCACTCCCACCCTGGGACAAGGCCTCAGAAATAGTGGCCATAAGCTGCTGATGCTGCTGCATCTGCTGCTGATGCATCATCAACAACAACTGCTCAAACCTATTAGTAGGTGGAGCAGCCTACGGCTCATACGGCGTAGAAGAGGATGCCCGGTTCTGCTCGCGAACCGGGGGTGTATAAGGTGGCAAACCATCCGTAGGATCAATAGAAGGCTGATCAGAGCCAGAACCCGGGCCCGTAGGACCACTCCTACGGGAAGGAGTCTGATCCATCAAGTCAGTAAGCAAGAGGGGTGTCGTGCTCCTCGTAGATCTCCGTGGCATGCCCTATACAACATAAGGTACATCGATTGTGAGATAAAGTAGGGCAACACAATACATAATCACTTAAGCATTCCACACACTTCATAACAAAAGAGGTTGTATGCATTTCATTACCAAAATTGTCATAATACATGGAATACAGAGTTACATGAATCATGACTGAAGATGCATGTGAGCTAATTACAACCAAGCTTAAAATACTTAAAACATACTACCAACTACTCTACATCAGTCAACAAGAAAACATGAGCCGCCTAATGTGGTAACTGTATCTGGGGTAGAGGTTGTATGTGAAGATGTGATGTAGTAGACGGAATTCGTCTGTCATATGGGACGCTAGCAGACTCTTGTTTGGCTGCCACGGAACCAGCTGGGAACAAAGGAACTGAGTGCAGCGATCCCTTTCACGAGCAGTCCCCAGATTCTGTTCGCTAGCATGTACGTCACCAAGGGGCATATTCATAAGCCGCGCAATCACCCTCACATCAATAGTGGCAAACAGATCCACCCCAACTAAGAGCCAAAACTGTAACGGTTCCAGTGTAGGCTCATGAATGTTGGCATAGAAGGCTCAGACAGTACCAACATTGGCGCGACCCCTGGCCTCAAATAGCGCACCCCAATGGGCCGCCTCTAATTGCTCGAGCAAGAAGTATTCGCCAAAGAGTCGCCCATCTACCTCAGCTTCAAACAGCACTCTTCGATCCTCATACACTCCATGAGGTAGTGCCGCCAACTGAGCTCTCACAGCAGGATTTCGTGGATCGAGATCCCGCTTCGTCTGCAACTCCCGCTCAATGTGCATGTACGTCGGGGCGCCTTTAGGTCTCCTTAAATGTGTAGGGCGACTAGGCCCAGCCTCATCAGCTGCGCTCTTTCTCTTTGCCATGAGAGAAAAGATAGAGGATATGGAGAAAATGGCCGTAATGACTTCAAAAAGGGTCATGGGAAGCAAAGAACAGAGAGAGAAGGGCTGATTTCTTTGATTCCCCACGAACTACAGTCCCAACAGGCGTTGGAGAGGTCCAAATGACAGGGAATGAAGAAGGAGAAAGGGAGGAATGGATGGGTTGAGAGATATATATGTTTTGGGACGAAATGGAGGATGTGGGGGCTGAAACGAAAGAGAAATAGAGAGGGAGGAAGGTGAGGACTGCTGTGAATGATGGAGAGGGGTGGATTGTGACTGAAAATGGGAAATGGGACAATTGGAGTGACAGATTTGGAGAGAAATACAGCAAGTTGGAGGTCTTGGAAGGGTGGAAATGAGAAGTGGGGCTCTAACCGGAGAGAAATAGGGGCCCCTGAAACTTTCATACTCACCAAACGTGTCAGGGGGTCGGGCCGACCACGACCAGACCCGGCCCAACCCGAGCGGGCCAACCTGACCGCAGTCGACCGAGGTGACCGCAGTCCACTAGGCCGGGAACCATGCCGCCGGGGCATGGCTGTGGTCTCCCACCACCCTAGGTGCCAATGGCACCCCGGATCCATCTTAGGTCCCCCCGAATTGCATTGTGTGGCCCCCGACTCCGTTTTGAGTCGTTTCGGGTCAAATCGGACGTATCTTGCAATACGGAATGAGTTATCTGACGTATAATATATGATTGTAGGGTAGAACAAGCTAATGAAGCCAGCCAATCCCGCTATGCTGGGTTGCGCAGCCCGGAATTGTAAAAAACCCCTCGATCGATGGTCGTTTCCCTGTTTCAATTTCGTTTTACTAAAAATAGTAGTTTTAGTTTGATTACTCTTCATCCGTTGGGCTTTAGGAGTTACGCCCATTGTAAAAAGCGCTTAGAATAATTAGGAGAGCGGTTTGGTGAAGCCAAATAGGACACTTACTATTTTTGGCCGAAAACCTTGCGCACTAGTAAACATCACAACCTTATAGTAAGTCGCGAATTCTAGGAGTTTTAGTTGTAGTTCGATTTTGATTTCTTTTCCATTAATTGGTATCCCTATTTAAAGTGTTGTGAACTCATTTTTAGTCATTCATTAATCAATTTCAAATTTATTAGAATTTATTTCTATTTTCTGCTTTCTTTCCTCATGGATTCGAGAAGTCTCTATGAGGAGTCCAGAGAAGCTCCAAGGATTCAGAGTAGTTATCATCACCACGCTTATTCCGTATTCTACCAATTTTCAACGGTTGGGGTGAGGTGGATTGTAATCTAGACTCATCAATAGATGGCCTAGGAATATTTTAAGGTCGACCCATGCGACCAAGGTTGAATACAAACTCGATTTCGGCGTTCGTTTTCAGTGAACTAGCCGTTGGACGAAACAGGGATGCCTAAGACTGTTTCTACATTGTTCTCGCACCCTCCTATGTCAAAAAGGCGTCAGCGTACATCGTAGGAACATAACTCAGGTCCGGTTTAATCAAAATCATGCTCTGATACCAACTGTAACATCCCAAAAAATCGAGGGTCAAGTAGTAACTCAACTCTCGAGTTCCAGAACATCACTTATGCAACATAGATAATGATGATTAAATGTTGTCTATGTTAGTACAATAAACATGAGTGAGATTATACCAAAACAGTAATTCATACACCAGATCCATGTATAAAACGTAAACAGAAGACTGAAAGGTGTATGTAGATATATATATAAAACAAAACATTCTCAATCTCCAGAGTATGAACACCAACTGAGTCATCGTATATATACATGTTGGTTCTGAATCAAAATGTCAAAATAGTATAACTGAAATTGTCAACCCTATAGCACTGGACAGCCTATACGAAGCTTCCAGCGAACTGCATGCAGGAGAACTCCTTCTGAACGTCATAGAAGTTGAGCTCAGTCTCCTTTGCTCCAGTGATACCTACATCTAATAAAGGGTCTGGTGGGTGTTTTAAAACATCGTCCCATAATGTGGGAATGAGTGGCCAACTCAGTGGAACAATAATGCATAGGTTAACATGTTATCAATTCAGTCAAGCAGTAATGATAAAGTAGTACAATCAAACAATTCTAACTACTCTTATTTAATGCAAGTATGAAATGACATGATGTATGCCCTTGCCAAACCACCCTCATGCGACACCATCTTACGTTCGCTGCATGCGTTCATCCCTCAGTGCTCCACATCTTCCAGGCACATGCAATGCTATGATGAGCATGATTACTGAGTTATTATTAGTCTATTTCAAACAGCAGGATTGGGAAACTAAGGTACCTCCCTTGTATCATTCCCAAACATGATCCATTCTAGGGTCGTCACTCCTAGATAATCTCATACGATATTATGGTTTGAGAGGCATCGCAAAGGCATCACAAAGGGCTCGTCACCCGTCAGCATGGATACAGATCTCACCGTATGCGGCTCAATTGCTGACCGTCAGCTCGAATACAGGTCTCACCGTACTCGGCTCAATCGCTGGCCATCAGCTCGAATACAGGTCTCGCTGTACTCGGCTCAACTCATGCTCTAGTTACTGCGAAGGGCTCATCGCCAATCACAGATTTTAGAGTATGCTCGAGGTCACTCCACTAACATCCTACCAACTGGCAGTCTATTTTCAAAGCCCGACCAGTCCACTTATTGACAATGAGACCCGGATGCAACCTGACTGAGGACCACAGCCAGGCTACGCCAGTGTAGGCCAACAGCTCGAATATAGTTTCCCATACCACCATAATCGGCTCACGAGTCTGGTTGCTCAATGGTCACTACGGGGAGGCACATGGCCCCAGCGTAGGCCGATAGCTCGACCACGGTGTCCCATACCACCATGCCCGGCTCATGAGTCTTAGCGGATCAATGTACCAAGGTTAACGGAATTCCACTGGTAAGTTTGGTACCCTAGGTTCAATCAGAAGCGTCCAAACATGGTGAACATACATAAGACAAATCGGGTTACTTGACGAACTCGACTGGCACGAGCGCCCATTGAGTTGTACGACATGAAGTGCGTAAACACTTCGTGTGGCCTAACCACTACCGACAAGCAACGCATGACTCGGGTTCGTCAAACACGTCTTGCGTAGCGAATAGAAGCCAACCACGAGCTCAAATCTGTTACCGATTGCCTGGACTATACAATAGCCCCAATCACATTCAATTGCAGATAGTTAAAGCAGTAATGGATCAAGATTCAAATCATACAATCAAAGTCTGATACGGTCCGCTTAGGGCTGTCAGGACTGTTACTCGCACTCGTTACACCACTCCCCCATCACCCTTCACGGCCTTAACATGAATTTAAACATATGTATGACATAGATAAAATCATAGATCAGTTGAGCATGTTATGAAGTACAACATAAGCATGAGTTTATACATATTCAATTTCTAATCACACAGATATCTAAAGAGATCATACACATAGTTAAAGGGATTGAGAATCATATCTCGACACCCTTATACATTACAATTTACTAACCACTACTCATTCAGATATTTCAACAAACACTTTAAACTACATACATCACATATGTTGATCACATAGGTATTAGGCCAAATCCTTTCACTAGGGAGTTGTCCCAATTATAACACGCGTGCACCCACGACGGATAGTCATGGCAGGCAAGCAGACAGGAATCCAAGTTCCATAATCATTCAGCCATTTACACAAACACTTGGACTACACATTTTAACGTATGTAGCTTATAGTGGCCGTGGCGTGATTTAGGGCAAATTCTTTCGTCAAAGGGAGATCGCCAATACAACAATCATATATCCATGACAATTAATCATGACGAGCACGAATGAGAATTCTGTACTCATTCAGTCATTTTCACAAACACTTAGAATACACTATTTTAACATAAATAGTGTATATTAACAAAATCATATATTAGAGCGAATCCTTTCACCAAACAAGTATTTTATCCATATATAATATATCAATACAGCAAATAATTATGGCAAACACATTTTCAAAATTTATACGTATACGGTACTTTCTACAAATACCTATAGTATGTAAAATTCCATATTCTTCATCTTTAATCGAAACGGAAAACAGACAGCACTTTGTACATGTGCAATTGCATGCAGATCATGAATCTATCATTATCTGACATTGAAAGCGTTGAAAACCATAACCTATACCCTTAAAGTCCGCACCTTTACGTCGTTGGAGCATAAGAAACTTGATGGATTTGTCTAGCTTCCGTATACGGCAACTAGGTAGCCTAGAGAATGAAATAGGTTAGCTATTTCATCACTTGAATCGAATCAAATCCTTAAACAGGTTAGGGTTAGGATTTTCTTACCTAGAAAAGATGTTGAAATCACCGGGAAAGCGATTAGATTGCAGTGGTGGAGCTCGAAGAGTGGCAGGGTAGAGCGGCTGGGAGATTCTCCCACTTCTCTCTCTCTTTTCTCCTTTCTCTCTCTAGGTTTTCTCTCAAATTCGTATGGCTGTGAGAGAGAGGGTTCTAAGGTCCTTATATAGCCTAAAAACACACCGAAATAGACTTATGGTCAAGGTATACTTAGGTTATAACCAAAGTGGTCCTGTTTCAGCTAAACTGAGCACTTCTAGCGGACCCCCTTAAGCTAAAGGTCGGACTTAAGCTCACCAACACTGGATCTAAGTACTATTAAGTTTTCATTCCAGTAGGGTTCTCAGATCACGCGTGGCGGACCAGTTTCAGTTCAACGATCAACGGATCTCGATCGGAGATTCCGAGTACATGGTTATATTTGGAAAAATATCCCTGATCCGAGGGTGTAATTTGATTTGATTCTGATGGTTTAGTTGCTTAATACTGATCCACAAGCGAGAGGTGCCAGATTTCATAAATTTCTATTTTATTTTTGAATTAATTTCACATTTCTCACACTCCCCGCTCCGAGCTCAAGCAAATAGCGCTGGGACACTATCTGGATTTGATTTCCGAGATGGTTGTCAAGCCCAGCAAGGTGGTCCTAATTCCTTAACTTCGTGTTAATCGGACTTCCGACGTGCGGTCCAGATCTGATACGGTGTTTCGTGATGCTCCCGAGAGCAGCCGAGTAATGAGATTGATTCTAGATTTTAGGGTAATGTAGCGTCAACGGTTCCACAAGTTTTGGGTCTTGCATATCGTATTTAAAGCGATTGGTGCTAATTTCACAGGCACTCCAGTTTAACACTAGCTAAATCTCTCCTAAGTTCTGAAGGATTTAGTCCTGAGTGATTTCGCTCTGAGGTGGTACTTAGACCTTTGTAACAATGTTTAGTTTAAGTATTGTTCTTCATCACCTAAACTTTAAGATAGTGTCTAATGTGAAAGTACTTAGAAGGGTTTAAAGAACGAGGTAGTGAAAGGTGCGATTTGTGAAGAAAATGGTTTGAAAAGGGATTTGAGGCTTTAATTGAGTGTTTGAGAAGTTAAACCGGTGTTAGGATTGACCCATCACCTAAGGACGTCTAATTCCAGGTTGGAAAAAATCCGGGCTGTTATATAACCCACCATCAAAACTACAATCCGAGAAACTTACATATGCGAACAAGTCACTTGAATCTAACGGTATACATGTTCTACCTCTTGATCAGTCCAAAAAACTACTTGTGATTATTCGTTTATAAAAATGACCATATACCCACTTACATACATGATTAGAGTACTAACTATCAAGTTTTCTTATTTTAAGCATGTCATCTGACCATCCATTATATTGGTTGATATATGTACATTCCCTTAATTAATTTGGTGAATAATTCTTTATTCATAATGATTTAGATATAAGTTCTTTTTTAAGAATTACTTAGAAACGTTCCTTTAACTATATAGAACCATTTAATTTTCCAAAACTCTCATATCAGCAATAATAATGAAAATGCCATTAACCTAGACCCCTGAATTCTAAATCACATGTTTCTCACAATCTGTTTGATGTGAAATTTTATACCATGCCTATGTATCATAAATTAACCATCCATGTCAAACTTTAACCTTTAGATCATTGTAAAAGTGACCCAATTGACAAATCAACCTCTTAACCATTGATTTTGGTGTCCATTGAGTGAAGAAACCTCGTGGGTAGTTATAGTAGAATATTTTCCTTCATATGAACGACTTGGATTACCCATCATATGGACCAAGTGCGAAATCCTTAAGCGCGAAGTTATCCTTCCGAGGCTTACCAACTCCTAATAAATCAGGATCTTCCGATTTAACCACTTCCTACCGTCCATCTCAACTCAAATTTGGACCACACTTTGGCCTCATATGTCTACGATATCATACAAAATTTAGACCTCGATCTATAATCCTACACCGTTGAACGCTGAAGTCAGTTCCTTCATTTTGACGCAAAAGATGATATTTTAGATCTAAGCCTTTTCCACCATCAATCAACCACTAAAATTTTCCCAATTGTTTGCCTGTCTTGATTACACATTCCCTCCAAAATCGAGCCGTGATTATTAAGCATGCGATTTATAATCCTACACCGTTGAACACTGAAGCCAGTTCCTTTATTTTGACGCAAAAGGTGATATTTTAGATCTAGGCCTTTTCCACCATCAATCAACCACTAAAATTTTTTCAATTGTTTGTCTGTCTTGATTACACATTCCCTCCAAAATTGAGCCATGATTATTAAGCGTGGACCGTTAATTAAGAGCAAGTCCTTTTTTGGCTCCTGTTAGGAGAATTTCCAAAATAAGCTTATATAAGGCTCCAATCTGCTTCATATTTGGGTTCATGGGCCAACACGACCTGACTAGAGTGATGAGTGGAATGGATTTCCAAAAAATGTATCATAATGGACCCCACTTTTACCATACAACCAAACCAAAGTCAAGCACTTTCCGCTCGCTGCAACAGCGCCTGAAGGGAACGCCTGATGGAGAGGATCTTTCTCACTAGGATTCGAATCCTCCACATATCCGAACCATCCAATCCTCTCCCTAGGAAATTTCAACACCCCTGACGAAAGGAGGAGTCATGAGGAATGGGGAAACACAGCTTTCCTTCACCTCTTTCAGGAAGCAACCACACCATGCGGAAGCTTTCTGCTACGAACCATCGATCGAAGGACCCCCAACCTTTGATTTCTCACATTCATAAGTTTTCTACATCAGATCCAAACTCTCCACAAGAAGTGGAATGAAGAAAGAAACCTTAGGTTAATTACTGCCATTAATGAGTTGCCTCTTCATTAAGTAAAACCCATGATTGTTGATCTCTGATTGGCAACATTTTAATGATTTAAATCTCTTATTGGATGGATCTGATGAGCATTAACTAAACCCTGAAATTCAACCCAAAGTAGACCAACACTTAGGGAGCAATTACAAAAAGGAAATCAGTGTAAATCTTACTCACACTATTTGCACAAAAGGTCTCTAAGCGTTGTATAACTCAGTCGAGTTTCTCTTCCCTTGACAAATCAGATCTGAAACATTATAAAATGAACCTCTCCAAGAAGAAACGAATCTTAGGGACAAAAAAAAGAGATATAGAAATAAGAGAATTATGAGAGAGAGAGAGAGAGAGAGAGAGAGAGAGAGAGAGAGAATGTTATGCATCGTGCATGACTCATTGAGTCACCAACTGGGTTCGAATTCGAGTCAGGCCTCTATAATGCTAGAGGTGAGTTACTTCGTCTGTTTTTCCCCTCTTATAATATGTGGGAGATAATAGGTTCTATTTCGAGTTCTAATTCCAAACTAAATAATTGTAGACTTTCATTAGCAAGGTGAATTGAGTCAACTCAGTAAAGAGTTTCGCTGAAATCCAGGTTTTATTGGGCTAAGAAGTAATGGCTATGAGGTAAGTCTCTTATCTACGCGACATCTTATGATAAGTTTTAATTAATTAGTAGATTAAATAAATTAACCTAGATGAGACCCTAGTTTAATTCCTAACTAAATAAGTTGGGTAATCTATAACTGAAGTTGAATCTACAATACGTATAAAAGCATCTAACAAACATGTGAAGGTGGTTCGACTCTAAAGGTGAGGATTTTCCTTTAAATTTTGTGACAAGATAAATTTCATTGTCTTATTATTACCTACTTCAAGTTATCATTATTCATTTTTTTTTTGAGTTCTTATTACATAATTTCCCTCACTACATTACTACCTTACACGCAAGTACTGTGACGGAAACTCCACTTCTAGTGATCAATGTATTCTCATGGATGTAATGTGTTTCAGGTAACGGCCTTCTTGGTCGGCACGTAATCCCGTGGGTTGGTGAGTGGTGCATAATTAATGTAAGTAAATCACCATGCATGGTATATCACTTCCCAGGATTAAATGTTACAAGTAGTCGTTCCATGAACACATCGTGTCATGTAAATCTTCCAATCGCATTGTTGTGTCACCTTGAGATGTTCGCATAAATCCACGTTAACGTTGGACATGCAGACGAATCTCCATAGTATGGGATACAGGGAGTGCTGGTTATCTTTAAACTACCTTCCACATTGTGATCATGATCGCTGAGTGTGATGGACCGTATATACTTTGCTAGGCATACATTTTATATAAAATATTTGCGCATACCGATACCACTTTTATTTGTGGATATGAGACGTATTGGGACACTTCTGTTATTCTTATGAATCACTTGAATCATTGTAAACTTTAAAGGATAACCACCACTATGAGTAGGGCATTAACCCTCTCCAACTATACAGACATTGCAGGTGAAGCACAGACCAAAGGTACGGACGTTGATTGCTCTATGGAAGATTATTCAGAATAAATGAGAATGATAACATTACATTTAGATTTATTTTCCGCTAAACACTTTGATAATGTAATAAGCTCCCATTTAAGAGGGTATTAGACAGTTCACTTAATTTTATGCCTTGATGGAATAAGAAGTCCAATTAGTTTTATTCTTGTGATTGGGTACCTTCATGAATGTGATCTAAACGAGAGAAAAAAAAAAGGTGAGATTTTAAGCATTCAATTATTAACACCCGAAATTCTCGGACACAAGTATGTACTCGGGCCTCGAAAATTCAGGGCATTATAGACCGGAAGTTCTTCACCAAGCACGTTCTTCAATAGAGCACATTGGTGTTCGAGACTTTAGTCCAGGGGGATTTGACTGTGTCTCAGTATGAGGCTCGGCTCATCGAGTTGTCCAGATTCGCACCTTATCTTGTGGCTCATGAGTTTGGGGCGTGACAGTATGTGTTCACTTTAAGTAGCGCAGAAGTTAGTTGAGTCCCACAGTTACAGAAGATTGTTAACATCTCGATGATAGAAATAAAGTATGTTGCTAAAACAAAGACTTACAAGGAAATGGTATGGTTACAAGGTCTCATGGAGGAGTTAGGTAAGAAGTAAGAAAATTGTAAGTTATATAGTAATAATCAAAGCACAATTCATCAAGTAAAGAAGTCAGCCTTCCGTTTAAGAACCAAGCATATAGACATCAAATATCATTTTATACAATTGCTTTTGGAGGATAGAAAATTTATTAGTGCACTTATTTTGTACTTATTTGCCAATCACATGAGTTTATGTGTTAGTATATCAGTTAAGCCCTTGAAAGTTAAATACTGAAGACATAAGAGGACATGGAGCATCAAGGAGTGAAAAATAAGTAAATGAGGTACCTTTGTGACCCTAACATTAGATCTAAAACAACCTTAGCCTTGAGATAATTATAACCTTTATAGGTAAACCTTAATTAATCATCACATAGCCTTATAAGTCAAATCAGAACATGATAAGTTAGGGTAAAAGAGGTATTAAGCTGTTATAAAATACATAATCCAAAACAACAATTTTCTATCCCATCGGATGGCCTTTCGATCCCATCAATATCCTATTGATGGGCCTCAATAGCATCAAAGGACCGCTTGCTGTGATCGAAGAAACAGTCCAGCAACTAAACAGAAAATTCTTAGATTTCTTCGATGGGATTGAAGGATAGTTTGATCCTATTGTAGGACCTTCTATCCCATCGGATGACCGTTCGATCCTATTAGCAGAGCTATTAACTAGCCATTTTATAGCCGTTGGAAATGTTTTTCTATAAAATGGGCATTCGGTTCTTGGACAAGACGATGCTTTTCTAGTGAGTTAAAGCCTTAGTCTCTTCCAATACTTACCAACACTTCTAGACTCTCACCTAAAGGGATCCATGTCATCTTACATGTGATTAATCACTCTTATGAGTATTCTAAGCTCCTTATAAAGATGATATTGTTTCCTTACATTTTTTAGAAGATAGATACCAATCAAATAAACAAACTCATTGTCTTTCAAACATCTATAATGTGCATTTAGGTGAATCCCTATTTGGAAACCAACTAAACCTTTAGTTGTATGAGATTCAACCAAACCACTCTCATTACCTTGGTAGTCTTATTAAAGCATTAAGTGCAAAGTAACCAATTTAAGAAAGTGGAAGAAGACTGACTTTAAAGATGGGGAGCACAAGAGAATATGATTGAAGCACAAAAGAACATCGATCAAGCATCTCAAGTAAGGTGCTACAAAATGGGCTCAACCCATCATGTAAGTTGTTCATTGTAAAAGTCCACTGCTTATGTGATTTATTAGTTAAATTATTAGAATGCATGAGTTATATTATATGTTAGGCAACTTGTTAAGCACATACATGCAAACTATCTCTTATCGACTAGTTGCTTATTGGCATATCTTTTGTAGTCTATGCGATTGAACCTACTTTACCTTAGAAGCCTTAGTGTTATTTTTCCTTACTTATTGAAATTGGTAAATTATTTAAGTAAACAATTATATTTTTAATTATAGAATTTTTAAAGTGGTCCTAATCTCTCTCTCTCTCTCTCTCTCTCTCTCTCTCTCTCTCTCTCTCTCTCTCCCCCCCCCCCCCCCCCCCCTAGGAATTAACCATAATTAGCTAAGGTGGTTACTATAGAGAAATTGAAGTCATGTTTAGTTTCTGTTTGTCTTTAAACTTGAAGACCATAAGGAGATTCTCACCGAGTTCTCTTTGGAAACATGTGCTTTTACAAATGCAAAATATTCAGTGAGAGATTGCTTGTGATTAATCTCTAAGTGGAAGATTGTTAACATCTGTGGAGCTTGATCATTAAGGTATACTATACATTCTAGCGTGAGAGACAGAGAGCCATCATTATATTGAAAGCTACTTCTATGTTTTTTGCATTTAAGCATAGTGGATCGGTGTGAATATATGGATGTACTAAAAGGAAGCCACATAAATCTTTGTAATGTGGTTTGCATCATTTTTTCTTCCTTTCTTTTTTTTTGATATTGTTGTACGTGTGGTCAAAGAAGGGATCTCTTCTCCCAACATCTCAACGGTTTACCGTTGCAGAAAAATGAAACTAATTCACGGCTATATGAGGTATAGTTCTCTGTTTTAACTATTGGGAGATGTGGTTAGCTACGTATGGCAGGGATTTTAAGGGTCACCAAGTTAACACTACTGCAGTTATTGACAATTGAAGTGGCAGGTCAATGGCATATGTAAAGGGAAGATGTTTGATAATCCAGTCAGACATGCAGAGCAATTAGCGCTAGTGTCGACTAATTTGAATATAAGTGAAAAAAAATAACAGACTATTCAATCCCATTAAAGGTCGGTTTAGTCCAAGAGAAAATAGTGGATTTTTGATGTGACCAAAAGGTGTCTTAGCCCGATCGAAAGGAGATAGAGAGTTCTAGGGTTGTACATCGAGTCGAGTCGAGTCGAGGTGGGCTAAGCTCAGCTTGACTTGTCCATGCTATACTCGAGTTTGAGCTCGAGCTCGTCCTCAAGCCCAACATTGAAGCTTGGCTTGTTTGCCAAAGCTTTCGTGTCAAGTTCGAGTCGAGGTATTGGTTCAAGTCGAGTCGAGTTTACCTTAATAGAGTAAGGGAAAGAAAAAAAGGGAATGGGGAAGGGTAGGGTCGGATAGGATTTTTTAGTAAAAACTTTTTAGTTTTAACTTATTTTCTAAACTTATATATATATACATATATATATATATATATTTAATATTAATATAATATATATAATATATATTATTAAAATATATTACTCGAGTTGAGTCGAGCTCGAGCTCAAGCTTCGAGTCGAGTCGAGTTGAAATACACCATGGTCGAACTTGGCTTGAACTCAACTCGAGCTTTAGTAAACAAGCTTGACTCGCTTTGAGTATGCCTTTCAAGCCGAGGCAATCCGAGCTAAGTCGAGCTAAGTCGAGCGAGCTTTTCGAGCTAGCTTGACTAGTGTCTAGCCCTAGAGAGTTCAGAGACTTTTTAGAGAAATTTGGTTCCAATCAAAGGAACGTTCAACTAGATTTTGTGTGATTTCGGTGCCACCGAAGCATAACAAAAGTGTGTAATTTTGAAGTCGGTTCAAAATCAGTATTAGAATTTCCTATTTAAGGAAATGTTTTAGGCCATTCTAGGTACGAATTAGGGTTTAAGAGAGTTACCAAGTAAGGCCAAAGCTTCCATGGAGCCATTCTTCTTCTTTAATCATTCAGTTCTAATTTGTTTTTCATGTTTTTCTTTTATTTTTATCTAAGATATATGTTAGTCATGCTTGGTTAATCTCTTATCTAAGTCTAAGGGATAAACATTTTAATAGATATTTTATATTTGATTTATTTTCAATGAAAGTTTTTAGGTTTTCATGTTGAATTGTGATTGGATGTGATTGAATTTCTAAATTAGAGATGGTATCCTTCTATAAAATTGGTTGATCTATTGTCTCTTCTGGGTATATTAGATGTTTTTGATTCCCTATGATTGATTACCTAAATCTCCATGAGATTTCAAACCTCTCTTAATTTTACTCTATGTTAGATGTTATGATTGAATTTATTATGTTATCTTCTTATTAGAATATATTGGAATCCATTTTTAGTTGAGTCTTGAGAAGACAAATTGAGTTCAAGTTCTGTTGATTAGGGATTCCCAAATCCTTAATTGCTTTTATTATTTATTTGAAGCATTTATTTAACTCTTCCCTGGATTAGAAACCCAGAAGCCTGTTTAGCTTTCGTGGTGTTCTCGCCAATTCCTTGTGCATCGACCTTGGTCTTACCGAGTTTATTACTACAATGCAGTCCTACACTTGGGATTGCTCAACAGTGCACAGATTGTGTATAAACTCAACGCCCAACACTCAACAAAAGATTTTCATATTCCATAGAGAAGGAAAAGAAGACTAGTTCAAATATTTGGTTTTATTATTTGTGGTGTGTTTTCTTGTTGTGGTGTTTAGAAGACCCTAGCTAAGGCCCTTATATAGACTTCTACGGAAATTATTTTCACAAAGAGAAAAGAAAAAAGTTAGTTGAACCATTTCTGATTGCAACGAAAATGATCCAGTCATTAAAATTTGAATTTAATTTACTAATGTCATGCCCCGGCCCTCCAATACTCAAGTATTGGATGTCCTTAGGCATCACTAGGATTGTTTTTCAATTTTTCACACAATCACACGTGATCATACACATGTTCCCAACTTGAAAACCTAGATTATTAGAGAAAACTCGAATTCTAGAAAATCATGGCCCAATCCGACTCCATACGTGGGTAAACCCGAATAGCTTAGAAACTATTAATGGTCCCCGACCCTATAAACTTAAAACCTGATAAATCCATACCATCTAAGATCTGTTTGAAACTCAAATCATTGGTCCCTTTTCCTTGAGTGTTCGATAAGGTAAAGCCTGCATTGGATCACATCGAATTTAATATTTAACCTGTGCGTTAATCCCTCCATTTCGTTTGATCGGTTCTTCAATCCCTTTAAAGTTTGAAACTGCATAGAACCTAACACAATAGTCATTAGTCAACTAGTAGAGGCTAATGGTCAAACCCTCGAAACTTAGAGTGGCAAGAAAGCCCAGATTACAAATAAAACCTTGTTCATTCCCTCCAAATGAACTGTGTAGCTTAAAACCTGAGAAAACTTTGTTTTGTTGGTTCGACTGACAAAATTGATTGTTCGAGTTGGTCTGACCAAAAATCCTCGAATTTTAAAACTCTTGTAATCCACCGACTTTTTGATTGGGGCTCTACAAAGAGTTTCTACCCTTTTCCTTTCATTTTAGAGTGTGAGAGGGAGATTCAGAGAGAGAGAGAGGGACATGGTGTGTGATAAGGAGATTGAAATTGAGAGAGATTAGGAGAGTGGACCACCATGCATGCGCATGTATGCCCTCCTTTGGTGCATGCATGCGGCCTACACTTTATCCAATGCTTGCATGCGTGGTTTTTGGAGCTGGATTGGTCTATAAATGTTGCCCAACTGCATGCTCAAGTTTTCTATCAGTGTGGCGGTATTAGATTGTCCTTCTGGACCCAACTTTGGGGTTGTGTCACCGAATCAGGTGAACCTACGCCAATCGATAAGTAGAAGTACCTTGTTAGCTTCCAATTTAGATTTAATCTAGAAAATTTTTTGTTCTAACCTTGGACTGTGGCATTAGGGTTCAGTATTCTCTGAGACCCCCAATTCTCAATTGGAGTTGTCATATCGTAGCGTGATCGGGTTAGATCGCTTGAATGTAGAGGCTGTAACCATGACAAGGTGACGATTTACCCTTCAAGCTTTTTTCGATATTCTAGCGTGATATTTGTTTCATATGTAATTGGTTGCAAGTTTTCTTCTATTAAGCATACGTTAGTTTTGGCAACAGGCTTGGAGGGTAGATGTGTTGCGAATTGTCCTTCCTTGATGAATTAATCGTGTCATGAATTGTTATTGTTAGGAACTATTTAGACAAGTTTGGTTATTGATTTTATAAATGGTTATGTGGTTTAGACTGTTACCATTATGAATTATACTTTTAAATTAATCATGTATAGTTTTGTTCGCCACTTTTAGGAAGTAATTGTATGCCTTGACTATTGCCTTTAGGAATTATATACGTGTGAATTAGGTTTGCCACTTTCATAAATCATGCATTTAGGTTAGACTTTTTTTTATACTGAAAGGGCTATTAGTCGAAAGGATTTCTCATACAATTTGAGAGTTATAGGTTAGATTGATTGTAATTAAGATTGGTAACAATCAGAAATACACGTCCAAGGCGTGAAGATTTACCAGGTGCCTAACTAGTATGGGTATACTTTTCTCTATATTTTACTAGTTGGTTAAACACTAGGGCGTCGTACGCCAGTTAGATGCGCATCCTTATTATGGTATGGTCAGTGAGTTGAATTATTTCTAAGATAAGTTTAATGAATTTGATTGCTTGTAGACCAGGTGCTTGTAAATTGGATTGATAAGTGTTTGTAATGTCTCGGGAAAATCCGTACAGAGACCTAAGTTTGACCACGGATGGAACTACTCGAGGGCCATACCCAACTATCTAATTACACCAAGATTTACGTAAATGTTAAGCATTAGGTAAATTAAGTTCGGGCCACCGTTTTTACAAATGATGACAGGCTAGGATCGTAAGTGTCAATGGCCCAACGCCATCCGAAAACCCAGGGGAAATCCCGAGCCCCCCCCCCCCCCCCCCCCCCCTCAAGAGTGCCCTGAAACTCCGTAAGGGACCTAGACCGCACATTGGGGGTCCGCTAACCTTGAAACTATAGAGCAATGTCCACCTTACTAGGCTCGCTAACTACCGTGGGAGTCAAGCCTGAATGGTGTCCAGGACCACTCAACTTGAATCGAAGAACGAGTGCATGAGAAGCGCGATTACCCTAAAAGAATAAGCTAAAACTTAAGTGAATTGGGTCGTCCACTCTTGTGCAAAGTTGAGAGCTTCGGACCAACGGTTTAGAACCAAACTTCACACGTAGGCTAAGGATAATTCTCCACACACATCCATATAACTGTGACCCTGATTGAATATTACCAACCGTTAATCGGACACAGGCTTCCCATGGTTGATCTGCTTATTCGATCGCACCGAAAATATATCATATCGTTGATCCATTGATAGGGAACCTACCACATGATATAGATGAGCCCGTGGACCCTCCTGAGGGTTCCATTAGTTAGAAAGGACTGCCCATAAAGTATAAGTATCAAATTAAGTGGCCCTAGGGCCATTTACACACCATCTGGAGCTATAAATGACTCCTAAATCACCCAATTTCCTTCAAATACGAAATTGGGAACCCTAAGGTGAGAAAGAGAAGAGAAAGGAGAGATATAAGGAATAGAGAGATCAAAGGAGGGCTTGCAACGAAGGGTGACCCCACTTCCATTGGACTCATAATTCTAACCACGACCACTCCCGCTGTTAGAACTTATCCGACGATGATCAAGGGTAAGACTACAAACCTTCCTTGTAGATGTAGGTCTTCAAATGGGTTTTCTCCAACCCTAACTAACTCGTGTGCTCATTTAGGTGGCCAACGATTCTTCCTTGGAAACAAATTCTTAGGAGCAAGTCCGAGTAAGATGTGCTACCGAAAGGTGCGAACTATAAATGTTTAGGTTGTAATTTATAAATGTTATTGTTCAGTTATGATTTATGATTACAAAGGTAGAGTTTACTTGTTATCTTAAGTATACTTAAATTTTTATTAAATAAATTGTAAGTAGTATCGTAGTATTACTTATATGTTTGATGAAATGCCCGAATGAGTACATGATTGAATTTGATTTCCAAATGTAAATACCATTTGTTCTAAATGTGACTTGAGTCGATTAGTATGAGAAATAGGACTACAAGAGTAGTCTAGGTAGCCGATAAATTTTCACATTTGGGTGACCAAATTAGGTTGGTCACCCTGGGTAAGTTCGAGCAATGTGGGTCGGACATTGACTACTAACAGTGGCTAGGCCACGCGGGGTACTCATGCGCTCTATGCTAGTTACGTTAATGTGCGCCCATACCAACTGAAATTGCCCAAAAAATTGGCTAACTTATTGTATATTCATCATGTATGATCGCAACTGTTTGAATCTAAGATACCCCCCTCACCATTGCGAAGATCCGTCACTAACCATTGTACTGCGATCCTCAAGACTCATGAGCTGGGCATGATGTAATGAGACACCGTCCGTATTGTCGGCCTATGCTGGGGTGACGAGCCTCCCCATAGTGACCACGAGCATCACCTTTCTACAACTTGCTCATCATATATATTTATCTAGGAGTGACGAACCTAGATGGATCAAGAACACAAGCGTAGGACCGTTGCGGTCGTCCCATGACTAGTGATTCAGTTCTGATAGATGTTTAAAAGGTAGGTGTCCTAGCTTCCCCAAATTGCTAAATGAATGGGTATAATTAATTACTCGACTAACATAATCATTCAACGCATTACATTAGCTTAGAATGTGGTGAAACAGGCGTTGAAGTCGCGTGTTGAGGAAGTGTTGTTATTTGCGAACCAGGTAGTCAGAGTCACATGTTGAGGGAGTGTTGTATGGTGAGGGCATGCATCATTTCATAAACTTCATCATTCGCATTAAGAAGAGTAATTACAAAATGTTTGTTTTACGTTGCTTTATCATTCCTGTATTGATAGACTTGATAACATGTGTAACTCATACTTTATGGAACCAATGAGTTGATCACTCACTCCCACTCTGTGATGGTGTTTTAAAAAACCAACCAAATACTAATGTAGATGCAGGGACCGACAATGACAATGCACTGGAGCAAGCATTCATGGATGAAGAGTTCTCCTACTTCCAGCTCTTAGATGGGCCGATGTAGGCCATGCACTTCTAGATAGGGAGCATTGGGCGCATGGGCTTGCTGGACATTATGTTTCTACATTTTGTTTTCTTTTTGAAATTGTATATTCATTAAACCTAGCCATGGACCCATACTCTGGTAGAAACTTCAAATATATGTTTTAATTTACACATCTGCTTTGATTGCATTAAACCTAGAGTATGATATACTGTTTAATATAATTCTATGCATGCCAAAATGCCTAACGTAGAAGTAATTGGGAAATCGGCTTCCACAAAGTATAAGTGATGTCCGGAATCTCGGGAGTCAAGCTTTGTTCGGCCCTCAAAATTCAGGGCGTTATAAGTTGGTATCAGAGCATGAGTTTATGATTAAACTGAACTGTGGGCTGTGGACTCACCATAATGCATCCGCTGACATAGATGGGAGCGTTAAGACTTAGCGACATTAAAACTCTAGGACCAAACCCTTAGTCATCTTGAATAATAGGACTTTAGCTTAGAAAATTGATCTTGGAATAGGTTAAATAAAGAGAGAATAGTCGCGATGAGGGCAAAGTCTGGGTCTTGGAAACACTAAGAGGTGCTTTCGGCCTGTACTTAGGTGAGAACTCACAAATTAGGTATCTTAATCTAGCGTAATAGGATTAGGTAATTAAAGTAGCTCATCCTACCCCAAAATCATATATGGTACGTCCGATAATTCATTTCAGTTTAGGAGATACGTCCATTTTAAGTTCTAATAATCAAGATCATTTTCGCTTTTGATCAGGCCTTTATCTGGCCCACCTCGATCATGGGATGGGCAAAATGAAGTCGATTTAGGATAAGGGAGAAGAATAAAAAATCTAATTCCGGCACAAACCGATACAATTTTTGCCCAAATGGACCACCGCTGACTCTGATATAGCCTTTTCAACCCATCCTGAGCCACTGCCGATTTCAACTAGGTTGTTGAGATTCATCTTAATCCTGAAATGATCGAAAGAAGTCAAAAATGGGAAGAGGGGGGAGGTGTAGATTAAGAAAAATCTGACTTCGGCGAAAACTGATAAAATTTTGCCCAAATGGGCCACTGCCAACTCAGATCTGACCGTCGTCTTCAATCTAGCTTCTTTTAAAATTCACCCTGACCTTTAGACGGTCGGAAGTGGCCAGGAATGTGAAGAAGGAAGAGTGATGGGTAATTTATGTAGGATGCCAAGGCAAGACCGCGGCATAGCGACCCAATGGGCCAATAAAATGCATGGCCGATATTAATATGGCTACTTTTAGTGTAGTTCATTTGATATTTGAATGTGATTTATTTATTTATTTTTGTTGTTTAGTGCTCTAGAATAATCTAGGAGGATAGATGAACGGTGTGGATCTAATAAATACATCATTTTGGGGCCATGTAGCTTTGATCTCCTTTGAACCGTCTACACAACTCGGTGCTCGAGGGGTGTTGGCACTCATCTTCACATAACACGTATCTATACACCAGCCAATCCACCTCTCCTTTGTTGAATCTTGAGTTCTTAATTATTGAAACCAAAGTCCAGCGTATATTTGAAAGCAGTGCAAATGAAAGAAATACCATGCAGCATCATAACCAACAAAACCACTTTCATCCACCATGTGTGATTTGGCAAAAAAAAAAAAAAATCTTGTCTTGTGGGCCATCATAAATCAACAGTTTTGATCTATCGAATCAAACATATCCGTTGGATCTTGAATGTAGAGTCATACCGGTGAGCCCCACTTACGAGTTGATCAATTGCAACGTAAAGTTAAGAGGGAAATCAAAATCCACATTCTAATACAAAATAATTATAAAAAAAAAAAAACAAACAAAAAAAAAAACGGTACCATGGCCACGATACAGAGATCTCACCAACTGGACAATCCTAACTATCTGATCAACGACATATAAGCATAACGGTCCAGATCGAATGGTCATCCAGTCTATTTGATTTTTGTATCATGGCTTGCAGTAGTGTTGCTAACTAAATGGACAATCCAGATCGTTTATTGTGTGGCAGCAGGCAACAACAGCCACCACCACCCTAAAAGGGGCAGCAGCAATCATGGCTGTCACTACTATGACAAGAGGGGGGCAGCCAGTAAAGAGGGGGTAGCAGCCATTGTTGTGGCGCACCACCTCCATCTGGGACGGGCCAGGCGTGCTGTCGCCCAAGACCGTTCACACCAAAGGCGTGACCCCGCCATTTCCATGGCACCACTGCCACAAGGGGCAGACGGGCGCGGTACCACCGCGAGTACCGCGTGCCACCGCCGAAAAATGAGTGCCAAACTGGCACGCCCCCGCCCCCGCCACAGCCGCGGTCCGACGCTGCTGGAGGGCAGTGGCCCGTGTGGCCGCCGCCACCTCCACGCGCAATGTTGGGGCGTGCAAATGGGTGCACGTGTGGGACCCTTTAAACTCCAAAAACCTTTCCCATTTCCTTCAATCTCACCGTTTTCTCTCCAGCTCCAGCCCACCACTCTCTAAAACCCATCTTCTCAAATCTCCATCTTCTCAATACCCTTTTTTTTTCTTTCTTATCTTCTACAAAATCCACCTCCAAATCCCACTCATTTCAATCCCTCTTTTTCATTTTTTCCAACCCATTTCAAACTCTACAACCCCTTCTTCCTCTTCTTTTCTTCTAAAAATAACCTTATCATTTCAATCCCTAATACTCAACACCCATCAATACAACCCATTCTCTCATCCCATCTTCAAAACCCTCCTCATTTCCTTAAAAATCCATTGCTAGTTCATCCCATTCCGACACATCTTCCCTCTACCATCACTTTTTCTCCTAAGTAGAACCCTTGATAGTTTTCAAGCCACCCACAAATCCATTACATCACCTAGCCTTAGAAAGGATGGCCTTAGTTGGAGTTATTGCTTCAATCTTCTCCTTCTCCTTGATCATTTCCCTCATGGGAAAGAAAAGAACGGCTCCCAATAAGGTGGGGCCGAGTCACAGTCGAGGGATGAAGAAAGGTAGCGAGTCGCGTTTAACACCGACTCTTGACGAAGCGGGGGCAAGCCGGGAAAAGCGCTCGAAGCGAAGCCACGACGAGCAATCGAAAACCTCTGCTTTTGCACTATCCGAAATTGAACTAAGAATATTCCGGAACCGGAAGGTTGTATTCAAAGTCTTCGTCGAAGAAAAACTATTCGGCGAGTTCGAATTACTTGATCACCTACTACACGATGGGTGGGCGCACATGTTCGAGGTTTCTTATCGATCTGATGCGGGCCTAGTGAGGGCATTCTACACCCAGATCCATAGGCCAAATCTCCATCCCTTAGGATTCGACATTCCTTACAGCAAATAGGTAATACATTCCAACATAGAGACCATCTCACGAATGCTCGGTGTACCCTTGGGGAAGGTGCATATCGACAAGAAGAATATGAGGAAGAAGAGAAGCTGGAATGAACGCGTCGTGCACTTGTGTGGTACACTTGTTGAATGGAAGCACAATAGTAGTATTCGTGCTTTAGACTTAATCACGCCTATCGGTTGCTCCACCACATTTGCACATACAATGCATATCCAAGGACGAGCAACCGTACCGAATGCTCCCGCTATATGATCGAGTTCCTTTACCAAGTGGGCCACGGGAGGATGTATGCCTGCCCACTATCATGCTTACCCAGATTGTGAAAGCGACGATGACAACCAAGAAGACTTCAGGGCTCCCATTTGGCTATTTGATTTGTAGGATTGCAAGACAGTATGGGCTTAAAGGATCCAATGGAGACCCTAAACCTGTGAAAGTCATCAATTAGGACACTCTCAACCACATGAGAGTGGGCCCAAAGCAGCGAATGGCACGGCTCAAGGAGCTTAGGGATGAAGCCGATGAAGAAGAAGAAGAGGAAGAGAGTGAAGAAGGAAATGAACACAGAGAGCAAACTGGAGCTGAGGGCGAAGGGACAGGTGAAGAACCCCTTGCCCTGGATGTGCTTGATGATATGCTAGACAGGTAGGAGAAATTGAGCAAGAAACTGTACCGCACAATGAAAGCTATCTTGTGCTGCGTATAGAAAGAGGGAGCACCCCCTCCTTCGCCTGACTCCGAAGACCAATAGGTCCTAGTTCTACTTGTCATTAGTCTTATTAGGATCAAGGAAGTCTATTACTCTTTTCTTTCTTGTTGCTTACGTGTGTTAGTACTTTATAATTGAAGTCTTACTTCTTATCTATGTTGTATGTACTAGAGGTCTTTGTTACGTCAATTTTATTGGCCCATGTAATAGAAAGCCTCATAATATGAATGAAATGTAATAGTTGACAAAACTGTACGAATCAATGTTGAGCATGCTAAGTCTTCTGATGATTTCTTACCTCGTGAAAGTGAATCACATGTTTATTGTCGCGCGATATCACAAAATTCCTTAACCATGCCTAACGTACCCTATGTTGAATATAGGGAATGCCTCCCAAGGGCAATTGGAATATGACACGTTTCACACATGGCGGATTGGTCGATGGGGCCCCTCCCTCGAACGATAGCCAACAGGGCCCTAGCTTGGGTCTAGAGAGTAAGGCAATGCCAAACTCACAACCAGCCAGCGGCACTATGGATGGACCGATGCCGAATATGCCACCGATTCCAGGGCAGAATCATGCCTTATCTTCGGCGCCGCCTATGCCTCAGGCAGCCCTGCCTCCAGATATGATGGGGAGATGTTTCTCTTAATGCAACATCAACAACATACCCTGCAGCGTTAGCAGGGGCCATTGCACAGAACATGAACGTGGCCCCTCCGATGCAGCATGCGCCGGCTACCGGGATAGAGGCAACATGTGGGCTATTTGAACACTTCTAGCACCTCCGGCCTCCCATATTTACGGGCACCCATCAGCCTGAAGAGGCCGAGTATTGGCTTAACTGGATATCTAAGATGATAAGGCCACGACACTGCTCCGAGGCAAAGCAAGTAGAACTCATCACCTATGAGTTCGAAAAGGAAGCCGGTATGTGGTGGGATAGTATTCTAAGAACTGTCCCCGTGGGATTCGTGTGGACGTGGGACAAATTCGAGACGCACTTCCATGAGAAATACTTCCCTCTCACTTATCGCAATGAGAATGAGGGTGAATTCCTCCGCCTCAAACAGGAAGGAATGATGGTGGCGGAGTACAAAAACTAATTCACAGAGCTATCTAAGTATGCTCCCCTGATAGTAGCTAATGAGCTACTGAAGATGCAGTGGTTTTTTTAGGGTTTGTGGGCTGACTCTGCACCAAGATGTGTTGTGCTAGCATCCACACATATGCCGACCTAGTGAGCATGTCCCTGCGATCTAAGAAGGATGGTGAGTGGGTGTCTCGAGCACGCTTACCAATGGGTCCAAGGCCTAGTGTCGAATTGCAGACTCAGCCACTTCTCAGCAAGAGGTCGCGAGTGAGCTCGTCCCAAGGCTAATGGCTCCACCAACCCAACAGAGGCGATCCGATCGCGTGTGCACCTACTGCAATGGAATGGGCCACACCGCTCCCTTCTGCTTCACCAAAATGAGGGACAATGACTATGTGTCACCCCAAAGGATCAACTGCCAACACCTGCTTGCTATTACGACCCCTCCTTTGATAGTCATGGCACTGACACAACAATTCAATCGGCCTCCCACATATCGAAATAGGCCACCCCAGCGGCCTATGATAGCGCCGCCTAACCGTCCGCAACAGGCACGTGTGCATGCACTAGCTGTTGAGGCAGCTGATTTCGCGGTTGAAGTACCATAAGCATTTGAAGTCACAACCCACATCCAAGGTACACTTGTGTTTCTTTTAGTGGACACTGGGTCCACTGTTTCTTTAGTATCATGCTCCACTGTCAAGTGTGTAGGGCTAGACACCACCATATGCCTAGGGTAAGGGTCATAGCTGCGGCAGGGACCTTCTCGGATGCCATTAAACTCTGTAAGAGTTTGTACATTGACCTGATTGTAACCAAGATTTACCATTATGACGTCATACTCGGCATGGATTGACTCGCCAAAATGAAGGCGGAGATTGACTGTGAGACTAGATTAGTGACCACCCATGGGCCCGAGGGCACATCCCTCACCCTCCCAGTTCAGGTCAGCCACCCCTTCCAAATTCGTTGCTATGCTTCCCTGTTAAAAGATTGTAATAGTTCGTCACTTGGGGCGGCCACACCATTGGTCTAAGAGTTCATGGATGTGTTCAAGACAATCCCTGAACTGCCTCCTCAATGCGAGATCGACTTTACTATCGACCTCGTACCGGGCATGACGCCCATCTCTTTTGCCTACTTATCGCATGCTTCCATGCGAGATGGAGGAGTTAAGGACCCAGATTGATGGCTTGTTAGAATCTTGCTTCATACAGCCGAGTGTATCTCTTTGGGGAGCTCTGGTATTATTCGTAAAGAAGAAAGACGGATCACTACGATTGTGCATCGATTATCGCAGGCTAAACCACGTTATAGAGAAGAACAAGTATCCTCTGCCTAAGATAGATGACCTATTTGACCAATTGAAGGGGGCCTAGTACTTCTCCAAGATAGACTTGCAGTCCAGGTTTCATCAATTGCGTGTCAGGAAGGAAGACGTGCAGAAAACTACTTTTAAGACTAGCTTCAGGCACTATGAATTTCTCGTGATGTCGTTTAAGCTCACAAACGCACCGGCCGTATTCATGGATCTCATGAACCGGGTGTTTCAGCTTTATCTCTACCGATTTGCCATCGTATTCATAGACGACATTTTGATATACTCAAAAAGTTAGGAAGATCACGAAGAACACCTACGAGCGGTCTTTGATACTCTACGGCAGAATTAGATGTTTGTGCAATTTCGAAAATGCAACTTCTGGAAAGAGGAAGTCAAGTTTCTGAAGCATATAGTTTCGAAAGAAGGGATCGTCATGGACCTTACCAAAGTGTCCATGGTATAAGACTGGGAGCATCCCGGTTCGATTACAGAAGTGAGGAGTTTTCTCGGGCTTGCTGGCTATTATCATCGATTTATCAAAGATTTCTCTAGGATAACCCGACCGTTGTCCCAGCTCACTCAGAAGGACATTAAATTCACTTGGAACGAGAAAGAGGAGGCAGTCTTTTAGAAATTGCTGGACAAGCTAACATCCTCACCCATACTTATGTTACCAGAGCAAGGGGCCAAATACACCATCTACACCGACGCCTCTCGAGTCAATTTGGGGTATGTACTTATGCAGAAGGAGAGGGTGATCGCTTATGCCTCTCGACAGTTGAGGAAACACAAAGAAAATTACCCCACTCATGATCTAGAGTTGGCGGCGGTTATCTTTGCGTTGAAGTTTTGGAGACACCACCTCTATGGAGAAGACTTCGAGCTCTTTTGTGACCATAAGAGCCTCAAGTACATCTTCACACAGAGGGACCTGAATATGAGACATTGTCGTTGGATGGAGATGTTGAAAGACTTCAAGTTTGAAGTCTCCTACTGCCCTTGCAAAGCCAATCTTGTAGCCAACGCGTTGAGCCTCAAGAAAACCATGGAATTTGGTGGAGTTCGTGTGAGATTTCGAACAGAGACTAACGGTGGAAGAGCCATTCAAGAGTGTTGCTCACCTTCATGTGTAACCATTAATCGATGATCGAATCATTGAGGCTCAGAAAGAAGATGAGCTATTGTTGAGAATGAAAGAGTAGGTGGGTGACGCCGAAGAATCAAATGGAGGATTGGCTTGGATGGAGGTTTGCGATATCGTTGTCACCTATGCATCCCGAACCTTCATAATCTAAGGAGAGAGGTTCTAGATGTCGTTCACAGTTCCAAGTTAGTAATGCACCCAGGTAGTACGAAGATGTATCGGGACATGAAGCGTTCATATTGGTGGGACAACATGAAGGCCCAAATAGCAGATTTTGTGTCCCAATGCCTTACATGTCAGCAAGTTAAGGCCGAGCACCGTCGACCCCCGGGTCTACTCCAACCCATGCCTATAACCGAGTGGAAGTGGGATTTCATATCTATGGATTTCATTTATGGATTACCAAGAATAAGAAAAGGGCATGACTCTATTTGAGTGATTGTGGACCGGTTGACAAAATCAGCCCATTTTCTTTCGATTCAAGTTTTTAATTCAGCAGATGACCTAGCCAAGCTGTACATCAAAGAAGTAGTATGACTACATGGGATCCCTTTAGAGATTGTGTCGAATCGAAACACATGATTCACGTCTATTTTCTGGACCTGAATTCAAGAAACGATGGGGGTGAAACTCAAGTTTAATACTGCTTTACACCCTCAGACTGATGGGCAGACGAAACGAGTGAATCAAATACTCGAGGACATGTTGCGGGCATGCATGCTTGACTTTAAGGACAGCTAGGATAATTGCCTCCCCCATGCCGAATTTATCTATAACAACAGCTTCGAAGAAAGTATTGGCATGGCTCCTTATGAGGCTTTGTATGAACGTCCATGTCGGGCTCCACATTGTTGGGCGGAAGTCAGCGAAAGGAGCTTAGTTGGCCCAGACTTGGTTCAGGTGACCTCGGAAAAGATAGATATTATCAGGCATTGACTCCTAGTGGCCCAAAGTAGACAAAAGAGTTACGCTGATATGAGACGGAGACATTTGTAATTCAAAGTTGGGGATCACGTGTTTCTCAAAGTTCTTCAATAAAGGAAGTGCTCCATTTTGGCAAGAAAAGGAAGTTTATGCCGTGATTCATTGGGCCTTTCCAGATTCTAGACCGAGTGAGTGTTGTAGCATACCATCTCACCTTGCCCACGCCACTCATAGGCGTGCACAACGTGTTTCATGTGTCGATGTTAAAGAAATACGTTCCCGACCCTACTCATATTATTAAGTGGGAGCAAGTGAAACTAAGGGAAGACGCTACTTATGTACTGCGGCCCACACATGTTCTAGACAGAAGGGAACAAGTGTTGCGCAACAAGGTCATTCCACTCGTGAAAGTGTTATGGACGCATCACACTAAAGAGGAAGCCACTTGGGAGAAGGAAGCTGAGTTCCGCAAGAACTATCCACAAATTCTCAAGCAATATGAAAAGGTACAAAATTTGAGGATGAAATTTTCTTTTAAGGGGGGTAGATTGTAACGTCCCGAAGAAATCCATACAGAGACCCGAGTTTGACCACAGGCAGAACCTCTTGAGGGCCATACCCGACTAGCCAATTACGACAAGATTTACGTAAATGTTAAGCATTAGGTAAATTAAGTTCGGGCCACCATTTTTACAAATGATGAGAGGCTAGGATCGCAAGTGCCACTAGCCCAACACCATCCGAAAACCCAAGGGAAATCCCGAGGGTCCCCCCCCCCCCCCCTCGAGAGTGCCCTGAAACTCCGTAAGGGACCTAGACCGCACATCGGGGGTTTGCTAGCCATGAAACTATATAGCAATGCCCTTCTTATTGGGCTCGATGACCATCGCGGGAGTCAAGCTTAGATGGTGTCCAGGACTGCTCAACTTGAGCCAAAGGACAGGTGCATAAGAAGCGTGGATAACCTAAAAGAAGAAGCTAAAACTTAAGTGAATTGGGTCGTCCACTCTTGTGCAAAGTTGAGAGCTTTGGACCGACCGTTTTGACCAAACTTCACATGTACGGTAAGGATAATTCCCCACGCACCTCTGTATAACCGCAACCCCGATTAAATATTACCAACCGTTAATCAGACACAGGCTTCCCACGACCGATCTGCTTATCCAATCGTACCAAAACTGTGTCCTAGCATTGATCCATTGATAGGGAACCTACCACGTGATATAGATGAGCCCGTGGGCCCTCCTGGGGGTCCCATTAGTTAGAAAGGAACACCCATATGGTATAAATATCAAATTAAGTGGCCCTAGGGCCATTTACACACCATCTGGAGCTATAAATGACTCTCAAATCACCCATTTTCCTCCAAATACGAAATTGGGAACCCTAAGGTGAGAAAGAAAAGAGAAAGGAGAGAGATAAGGAAGAGAGACATCGAAGGAGGGCTTGCTACGAAGGGTTACCCCACTTCCGTTTGACTCACAATTCTAACCACAACCACTCTCGCTATTGGAACTTATCCGACGATGATCTAGGATAAGACTACGAACCTTCCTTGTAGATGTAGGTCTTCAAATGGGTTTTCTCCAACCCTAACTAACCCGTGTGCTCATTTAGGTGGTCAACAATTCTTCCTTCGAAACATATTCATAGGAGCGAGTCCGAGTCGAACGTGCTACCAAAAGGTACGAACTATAAATATTTAGGTTGTGATTTATCAATGCTATTATTAAGTTATGATTTATGATTGTTAAGGTGGAGTTTACTTGTTATCTTAAGTATACTTAAATTTCTATTAAATAAATTGCAAGTTGTATCGTAGTATTACCTATGTGTTTGATTAAATGCCCGAATGAGTACATGATTGAGTTTCATTTCCAAATGTAAATACCATTTGTTCTAAATGCAACTTGAGTCAATTAGTATGAGAAATAGGACTACAAGAGTAGTCTAGGTAGTCGATAAATTTTCACATTTGGGTGACCGAATTAGGTTGGCCACCCTGAGTAAGTTCAAGCGATGCAGGTCGTACATTGACTACCAACGTGGCTAGGCCACGTGGGGCGCTCACGCGTTCCATGCCGGTTACGTTAATGTGCGCCTGTACCAACCGAAATTGCCCAAAGAACCGGCTAACCTATTTTATGTTCACCATGTATGATCACAACTATTTGAATCTAAGATACCCCCCTCACCATTGTGAAGATCCATCACTAATCATTGTACTGTGATCCTCAAGACTCGTGAGCCACGTATGGTGGTATGGGACACCGTATTCGAGCTGTCGGCTACGATGGGGTGACGAGCCTTCCCGTAGTGGCTACAAGCATCACCTTTTTTCAACTTTCCTATCATATGTATTTATCTAGGAGTGACGAACCTAGACGAATCAAGAGCGTAGGCGTAGGACTGTTGCGGTCGTCCCACGCCTAGTGATTCAATTAGGATCGATGTTTAAAAGGGAGGTGTCCTAGCTTCCTCAAACTACTGAATGAATGGGCATAATTAATTACTCAGCTAAATAATCATTAAACATATTGCATTAGCTTAGAATGTGACGAAACATGCATTAGAGTCGCGTGTTGAGGAAGTATTGTCATTTGCGAACCAAGTGATCAAAGTCACATGTTGAGAGAGTGTTGTATGCTGAGGGCATGCATCATTTCATAAACTCCATCATTCGCATTAAAAAGAGTAATTAGGAAATATTAGTTTTACTTTACTTTATCATTCCTGTATTGGTAGACTTGATAACATGTGTAACTCATGCTTTATGGAACCACTGAGGTGATCACTCACTCCCACTTTGAGACGGTGTTTTAAAACACCAACTAGACAACAATGTAGATGCACGGACCGACGATGCCAATGTGCTGGAGCAGATATTCATGGATGAAGAGTTCTCCTACTTCCAGCTCTCGGATGGGCCGATGTCAGCGCGCACTTCTAGACAGGATCGTTGGGTGCCGCACGGGCTTGCTGGACGTTGTGTTTCTACATTTTATTTTCTTTTTGAAAATGTATATTCATTAAACCCAACCATGGACCCATACTCTGGAAGAAACTTCAAATATATGCTTTAATTTACACATCTGCTTTGTTTGCATTAAACCTGGAGTATGATATATTGTTTAGTATAATTCTATGCATGCCAAAATACTTAATGTAGAAGTAATTGGGAAATCAGCTTCCACAAAGCATAAATGATGTCCGGAATCTCGGGAGTTGAGCTTTGCTCGGCCCTCGAAATTCAGGGCATTATAGTGTTGCATGCATGTGGGCATCCAAGGCATGTGGATTTTACCAAGTATCTAACAAGTGCAAGCGTACTTTTTTTATATTTTACCAGCTGGTTAGCTGCTATGGGCGTCGCATGTCAGCTGAATACGCATCTCTAACTTAGAACTATGATAGGTTAGCTTGTCCACAAATTAGGTCATTAATGGTTGATGATAGGCATCCAAGGCATGTGGATTTTACCGGACAAGTAACTTGTATGGATATACTTTCGAGCATTTTACTAGCTAGCTAGTTTACTATGGGCGTCCCTTTTTTTGCTTTGGATTTTTTTAGGCGGCTAGTCAGTACAGACGTGCCTTTCCGTACTTTTCCAGTGGGTTAGTCTTTAGGGGTCGTCGCATGCTAGCTAGATGCATGCCCCCAACCTTAGGTTTAGTTCTTACACCCCTAAGCATTAGATGGGATTCGCCTTATGTGATTTATATGCCAAATTATTACATTGCATCGCATGTATAAATATGTATACGAATTATATTTTGTAAATTACTATTTTAGTCATAACCTACACTTGGCTATTATGTCACATACTAATCTTAGGGATATTTCTTCACTATGCAGGCATCTGACCTCTTTCATTTGACATATGCAAGGATCTTAGGTATAGGATGAAGCTATGAAGCATTGTTTAGTGCCTAGCTAGGAGTAGAGAGAGTAGGACTTTTTCTTTGCTTGTTTAGTTTACGTTTCATATACTTGGTATATTGTAGTCATGTATCCCTAACTAAAAGATTTGGATATATATACATTTTGAATGTTGACATTTTCCCTCTCTAGTTTAGTTATCTATGCCAGCCTTTAGTTACCGTTGTATTGATATATGCAACTCTGATTTTTAATAATGATCTAAATGTTAATCTGACTACTTAGGCACGGGAGTAATGCTCTCACATGCATTTCTAATTAAAGTTCACACCCTGAACTCGGGATCTAAGTCTCGCTACTTGGGCGCCCGGGTTTAGAGCGTGACAACCAATCCCATCAAGACCCTTATATACGTCCAAATTAAGGAAATCCCAATGATTACCTCCCTTGCACACGAGTATCCAGGTAGACACGCCGGTTAACTAGATTTCAGGGCTAGTTTTCCCATTGGGCAAAGCTCATGCATGCATATGAGCTTAGAAATAAGGGAGCACGAATCACAAAGGGATAAGTAAAAGAGTCTTATATATACACATCTTACCCTTTCATGTAGAGCGAGCCACAAACCTATTCTTGACACAACTGGACCGAAAGGAGCTTGAATGAAATCGGACATAGTCTGTTAGATCTAGGCCCGATCTTACGTATCTCATGATGTGATTGGGCCCCAACTGCTTCTAGTTCAAAGAAATTCATTCTGGATAGAAAGAAATTGTCATTCAAAGTGTAACTGTAAATTGGCATACTAGTAATGTTACGGGATACATGACCTATCAATCTTTAGCGTTAGTTCGTCTCATAAGAAAATGCTTCCTTCCCATTCAAAATCGTGATTTTAGGAAAAATTTACTATTTTTAGTAATTTTTAATTTTTATGTATCTCCTTCTTTCTAGAGTTCTAGTATATAGAGTCATCTTAAGAATACCTTGTAATCATGATAGGAATAATCTATCACGTTTTATTTAGGACTTTCTATTTTTGGTAAAATTTACTATTTCAAATAAATTCTAGTTTAGTTGAATTAGAACTTCTAATTCAGGTTTTGTTTTTTCTTTAAAAGTGAGGTAATGAGAAAGTCTGAGGATTCTTGAATAATAAAATTTTGAACATTCCTTTTTAACCTCATGGATCCAAGAATAACCTCATGGATTTAAAGTTTTGCCTACTTGAAACGACTGATCTTTCTCATTACTATCCCGGGCTTTTCCTTACGTCATCCTCCTTTCCCATTCCCATGATGCGAACTCATGTCTTTCATAAAATAAAAATTTTAAAAAAAGAAAAGAAATATATATATATATATATATATATATATATATATATATATATATATATATATATATACACACACACACACCACACTTCAATGATTGCTACCGATCCATGAGTGAAATCCCAAACGAGTCAAAGGATAAGATTTTTGTGGACAAAATTGGTCTAACTAATGTTTGGGTGCGTTGAGATAGAGACCCCACTTTTTTTTTTTCACGAGCTTTTGTATGGTGAGGGATTTTTTCCTCCATCCTTCATGTGCATTCTGTACACATGTATGATAGAAGCCGATGGCCTGTGATCCAGAGACATTCTTGTGCCTGGGACTGTGTAAGGCCTACAGAGATGTCGGTGACAAATACACTCTCCCCGTCTATTTTGTAAGACCACAGTGGAACAAGAATCTAAAAATTATGCAGATGCAAAACTCATGTGAATCACACCACACAAAACACTGGGGATTGAACACCTGGAGGATATATATATATATATATATATATATATATATATATATATATATATATATATATATATATATATATATATATATATATATATATATGGATGATGCGCACTTAAATTTGGATAGCATATAAACATCATGGTTAGCTCCAGTAAATTTTCAACTCTGAATCCAAAACTTTGGTGGGCCATGAAAAAAGAAAACAGTTTCCTCCCTTGATTTGCATTATTTTCTATGGCCCACCAGAGTTTTACATCAGGGTGAAAATTGGATATATATATATATATATATATACACACACACACCTTAGAAAAACTTGACTCAGCTTGATTGAGCTTTTGATGTAAGTGAAGCTCTCATCCAGCTGACCAAAAATCCAATCTAACCGAATTGACTCAATTGAGTTTCGAGTTTACTCAATGAGCTTTTAAACTAATGGTCTTACCATTGGTGTCGATGATATTCTCCTCTATCAGTTTAGGAATATGATAGACTGAGGCCAAGAGGCCCACTGATGCAGGCCAAAAGACAGCTCCTTTGATCCCCATCTTGGCAGCGACATCCAAGGCCCATGACATGCCTCCATCGGCAATGATGCATGTGATCTTATCATCATTGGATTCATTGATCCTGCCTATCAACTCTTCTAAGGCGCCCGGCATGAAGCTTAAAATACTGTCAAACAGCTTGCTTGAATCATTGCGGTCTTCGCCTGGTGCCATCCCGTCTGGTATTGCAACCAGACGAATACGTTCGTCTTCACGGTCTGTCTTCGGCAGTGCAGCCACCATGCGGGCATGACTGGACTCGGTGTTGACGAATGTGATCACGAACCCACGGTCAAGCAAGCAATAAGAAAGCTCCATGAGGGGTATGACATGGCCTTGTGCCGCGATCGGTATGACCAGAGCATGAGGTGGTGTTCCCATGGCCAGTACCCTTCTACACTAGTGTGTTTGTGTGGAATTTTCACGGATGTATTTCCATGTATGTTCCCGTAGCTATTTATATTGGACGCCGATTGGCCGGTTACCCCAATACCAGTGGGATCGGATTGGGTACGGCCCTACCCGTAGGGCCCACCTTGATGTATGTATTGTATATCCACTGCGTCCATCCGTTTTGCCCGCTCATTTTACAGCATGATCCCAAAAATGAAGAAGATCCAAATCTCAGGTGGACTACGCCATAAGAAATAGTGGTGATTGAACGCCCACCATTGAAAACTTCTTAGGACCCACGTTAATGCCAACCGTAACTTTTATTTGCCATCCAACCTGTTGATAAGGTCACACCGACGTGGATGAAAGGCAAAAAACAAACATCAGCTTGATCCAAAAGTTTTATGGCTCACGATAAATTTGGTTCACCATAAATTTTTAATGGTTAATCGCCACTGTCTCCAATGGAGCTAGTCCACCTGAGATTTGGATATACTTTATTTTTTACATAAGTTAGGGGTATATGACAACTACTGCTTTAAAAGTCATGTCATATAACGCAATCTATTTGGGAGAGAAATCTTGCATATCTTGTTAGCTTGACTCATCGAAAATGACGTGGACCAAGGAAACAGGATAACACTGGGCCTTTAACACAGACACCTGCATTCAGTCATAATTTATAAGTAACTTATATATTGATCGGGTTCAGGTTGGGTCTGGCAACCCAAGACCTCAACCCGAGCCTGACCTAAGTTTTATCGGGCTGGCATTTGTATAGCCCAAGCCTGAGACCGAACCCGATACATCATGATCAAGCCCAATCCAATGTTGGATCGGTGAGGTTGAACCCACCCGACTTTCAGCCCTACACCTAATTCGCTTCCTACACCAGGTATAAAAGCTCCATGCGCCCCAACATGATGTATGTGTTTGATCCAAATTGTTCATTCATTTTGCCAGCTCATTTTAGGGCATGAGCCTAAAACTGATGCAGATGCAAAGCTCAAGTGGACCACCCCACGTAAAACTTTGGGGATTGAATGCTTTACCATTGAAAACTTCTAAGGTCCCAACGCAATGTTTATTTTCCATCCAAGATGCTCTTAAAGTCACATGACCCTTGATGTCGAGAGGGTCACAGACACTTTCATGGCAAAGGTGGGCCAAAGAAGGCTCGATCAAATAGAAAAATGATCCAAACCCTCGGTACCTTAAAACAGTTGTTTCTCAACAACTAGGATGAGTTTTTGGACATATCATATATGATTTTAGGGTAGGAATAGCTACTTTAGCCAACCAACCCTTATACTAGGTTGTCCATGCCAAATTTGTGAAATTCCACCAGATCGACAGTTGAAAGTCCATTTTATTTTCATTTTTACTATAAATAGTGAGTTTGAGTATAACTTTTGATTCTTTGAGTTGTGAAGTCGTGCCCAACATAAAAAGGGCTTAGAAAAATTAGGTGAATAGCATGGTTCATCCAAATTGAACACTTATTAATTTTGGCCAAAAACCATAAAGTCTAGTAGGAATGGAGGTTGTCTACTATTTATAGTAAGCCATGTTTTCAGTGTGTTTAAGTTAGAGTTTAAGTCTAAAACTCTATTCTAAGTTATAGCTCATTATTTAAAGGACTGTAATTTCATTTTTTATCATCAATCAATTTATTTCAAATTTATTAGAAATTATTTCTACTTTTATCTCTCGGGGATTTGAGGAAGCTCTATGAGGAGTTCAGAGAGCTCCGTGGATTCTGAGTAGATATCCCCTTTTGAAGACTATGATCAAACTCATCACGTCCCTCCCTGTGTTAATGGTATCAGAGCGAGGACTCCCCTCAGCTAATAACAAGTAACGATGGAATGGACCAAAATCTTATGGATAGTGATCCAAGAATTCATTATCTATTGGGAAAAAAACGGTGGCTTTTCATCGAGAGAGTAAGTTGACCATGCAATGGCTGCAGGCAACTCTCTATTGTATTGCAGATACGCTAATTCCACCCCAAGCCCAAGGCCATACTCAACTGCCCTTTATCACTATACAGCACAACCCCGATTTTCGTAGAGCGCTTTCAGAGATAAAGAGTAGGGCTACCCCAGATGAGTCGAGCTCCAATGACAAGGACGTTGGTGACATCAGTGGCGTCGATGCCCGACGGCCGGTATATGGAAATGATCGACTAGATCGTGTGGAAAATGACTATCTAAGTAAGGCTAAACTTTCATGTTTTAATGGCTTATTGCGTATAAAAGCCTTCTTCAATTGGTATGCTGAAGTAGAGTCGTATTTTGACTATCTGGTATGGTGCGTTCACTAAAGGTGGGGCCCATGACTTAAAATCCAAAGCCACATCTAAATAGTCTTGTCAAGAAGATTGTACCCGTTGACAAAGAACCAATGTATGAATAGGCATAGGCGCATATCCAAATAAATAAATAAATAAATAAGCAAAGGGATGTCCTGTCAATACCCAAAATGTCGTAGAAATTGGGTGATAAGAATAGTAACCCTAAAAGCCCAACAACAATAAAGAGTATAGCCAACACTGCAAATCAAGGGCACCTGATGAAGCCATGTGGCCTCCCAGCTGACTTCCCATTCTCGAAGATGGGAGAACATCCGACGATAAAGAGACTCACTAGCTTCAATACCAAGAGGGAGTTTATCTACGAGGAGAGATAAGACATCAAACTAGTGAGAATTCGGCCAAGAGAGAAGCGGGGTCATGAAAAGGTGCTCCCGCAGCCACACCTAAGATGAAAGGAGAGAACCTCATGCATAGTTGGAAATAGTAAAAAGCCAAAAAGCAAAAGCTAGGGACAACCAAATACCTGAAGGAGAGAGAAACACCTCTGAAGAATGTAAGAATGACTGAGAGAGCACTTTATTAAGCCAAGGAAGGTCTTAACCAAGACCAGGGGAATAATGATTTGCCGAAAAAGAACACGACGAAGGGCATCAAAAAGAACCATCAAAGAGGATCGTCACCACCCAGAAAAGAGCAACTCCTCCAAAACACCAAATATCAATGTGTTCAGCCATTGCAGCTGACAAGCAGACCCATCACCTCCTCAACTGGTCGAGCAGCGATCATACAAAAGGTCGAGGGTAATCTTTAAATCGGACTCTCTCATCTATCGAGACGGGGGAAGATATGGCTCCCAAGAAAAATGCGACCCCATCAGGCGAGCTAGATCCTCCAAAGAAGGACCCAGCTCCAAGTCGTTGAATGAGAACAAGTTCAAGAATGGAACCCAATCATATGACGCTGCACTCAACATCCACCGGTCCAAGTGAAATCAATGAAGATGCAATATCTAGCTAGGAGATGAATGGACAAATAGGCACATGATTGGACTAAATTTGATTAAAAGAGGCCCACTTACAAGGCCCAACAAGTATGAGCCTAAAAGAAACAACCCACTGACAAGGTCTAAATGGGCTCTGACCTATTCAACAGGCCTGTAGACAGGGCCCACCCAATGAAGCAAATGGCCCAATGAGGTCACTGGATATGAGCTTAAATACAGATGGGCGTTGGCCCATCTCACCACAAAAAAAAAAGGGCCCAAGAGGGGTTATCGCCCGAACTGAAGGAAGGAAAGGAGGGGAGGACGAAACCCAACCCTAGAGTATCCATTGCCTCTACCCACTCTTCGTAGACGGACCTCCATCAGACCTCAAAAAAGAGGATAAGAAGGGAAAGGTAAATCCCACTTGCTAATGATGGGTTAACAACCTTAATGATGCACACAAGCTTCAACAGCATCTTATTGCCAATAATGGCTACCATTGATCCAAGTTCGACTGTCTCTGGATGGAAGAGGACCACAAAGAATGCCAACGCGAGCTTTGAATAAAGGGTGGGTTGTGCCATGGCTGCCAGTAACACAATCTCTTTTCCCTGTTTTTTTAAACCCTTTATTGGAGCTTGCTTGTAACGTCCCAGATTTTCGCTATTTTGGATTTTTCAAAAACTCTTGAAAAGTTTCAATATAATTAACTTATGTTGTCACTTACTGACCATTAACACTCGATGTTAGCATATACATGGGTAGTACCAGTAAAGAACCGCACAAATTCGATCAATCAACTATAAAAAGCAAACGAATCTGTCTGATCACTTAAGCATCAAGTTTAGCCTCGTGATTTGTTCACATAGGGCCCAAATCTAGTCGACCTATCACCGACTAAGCAAGACGACCATAAATTAAAGATCTACCAAAAGCCAAGACAACTAGGGGTCGGATCTTAATTAACAAACCAAAGTGACTCAATTATTCGTTTAGCATATAAACCAACGATTTAGAGTGATTATGATCGAATCACCATTTTTGCGAATTATGAATAGGCTACATTATGAACATAGTTAATGCAAACTATAATCATTGCACATAAGAAATCTTAATACCTAATTCATTTCAGAAATGCTTGATTATTCAAACGAACTTTAGACCACTCGTTAGTAGGTCACTAGTTTTGAAACTATAGAATAATGTCTGTCACATTGGGCTTGACGCCCATTGGGGGTGGCAAAACAAGAATTTTCCCATAACTGTTCAACTTGGGCCGAAAGTCAAGTGCTTGAAACGCATGAATGAATCTAAAACTTAAGTGAAATAGACCCCCCACTCTTTTGCAAAGTTGTGAAGTTGCGACTTTCCAGTCGTTAGATTGTAATTTAACTTGAGCTGCGAGTTAAAGATATTTCTCCACACATATCTGTATAGACGCGGCCCAGATCGATCCTTAACGACCGTCGATCGTAAGTGGGTCTCACATGACTGATCGAAGCATCCGATGGCCTCCCGGTTGTAACAAAACATAGATCCCATAGTGGGGCACCTGCCCCATGGTCTAGATAAACCAGTGGGCTTTCTGGAAGGCCCTGTATGTCAAAAACACCCTCCCCCAGGGCAAGTTTACAAAAAAAAAGGGGGCACCAAGGCTATTTGTGCACCTATTGACACTATAAATAGCCTTCATTTACCACCCCCTCATTCCCATACGATTTTTCATTTACAACAAGACCACACACACACACAGAGAGAGAGAGAGAGGAGAAGAGGGAGAGGAGGTGTAAGAAGGGGCTATTTGAAGAATTCGCCCACCACCGCTAGCCTGCAACCGTGTTGCACCGCCAGAATTGCCCTACAACAAGTAACTATCAATCTTTATCTCGAGTTTTGGTCCTTAAGGGCCGATTGCATGTGCCCTTATGAGCTAACCACGCTAGTGCAAGGCGCTAATGAGTTAACCTATAGAACCCTAGCCCTAGGATCGAGTCCAAATCCGAAATACCAACCCAAGGTACAGACTATAGATGCTTAGATTGCTGTTTATCAATTTTACTATTTCAGTTAATGATTTATGATTACCAATTTGAAATTTGCATGATAATCTATGTATATTTCGATTTCGATTAAATAAATTGCAAAGCTTAGCTTAGTGACACCTATGTGTTCTATGAAATGCCTGAATGAATAAAATAATAAATTTGATTATTGAATGTAAATCCCATTGTCTTAAATGCTCTTTGCATTGATTAGATTGAGAATTAGGACTACAAGAGTAGTTCGCGTAGTTGGAAAATTCCCGCATATGGACTGACCAAGTTAGCTTGGTCACCCTAGACACATTCAATTGATCCGGATTGAACGCGGACAACCGACAGTGGCTAGGTTACACGGGGTGCTTACACCCCATACTAGTTGTGCTGGTGCTCGCCCACGTTAACCAAAATTATCCAAAGAACTGACTAACATTATATGTGTTCACCATGTACAACCACAACTGTTTGAATATGTGACACCCCCCTTACCAATTGTGAAGGTTTACTAATAATCGTTAGCGTCACGATTCTTAAGACTCGTGAGCCGGGCATGGTGGTATGGGACACCATGTCCGCGCTGTTTGCCTATACTGGGGTGCGAGCATCCCCGTAGTTACCACGAGCATTATTCTTACAATTTGTCTTTCGTATGTGTTCAACTGGGAGTGACAAACCCAGATGGATCAAGGAATACAGGCGTAAGACCACTACGGTCATCCCTTGCCTAGTAATTCGGATGAGACGAATGACGAAAAGGGAGTGTTGAGATGTGGAGCCACATCTGGGGGCCGCTCGACCAGTCGAGTGCCCTGCTCGACCGGTTGAGTGGCCCACTTGACTAGTCGAGGACTAGCTCGACTCAAAGTCCAGCGAGCATCAGTTTTTGGGTTCTGTGGTACTCGACCTGTCAAGGCCCATGCTCGACCAGTCGAGCGTGTCGAGCAGTCTGCTCGACCAGTCGAGGTTACGCAGATTCATTTCCGGATTTGATGCAGACTGTGAATTTTTGAGTCAGTTTTCGCAGAGGTACGAAAGGGAAGTTGCCTAAACTATAAATAGGTGTCCCTAGGGCTTTTCTAGAGTATGGGAAATCATTCTAAGGTGTGATTTTTTACCCTCATTAGGGTTTTTCCACGTATATCTTGTCTTGTGGTTTGTTTGAAATACTTTGATTCTTTTTCTAGTTTATATTTCTTTCTATTTATCGTTTATGAGTGAGACCAGAGATTGGATCTCAGTTCACTGCGTTGTTGGCGTGCTGCGCAACAACTAGTATCAGAGATATTGGTTTTAGTTCTATTGGAGCGATGACGGAAGAAGGGAAGAATAGAATTGAGAAGTTTGATGGTTCAAACTTTACCTTCTGGAAGATGCAGAATGAAGATTATCTGAAGGACCTCTATATTCCTCTAGGAGGAAAAGAGAAGAAACCATAAAAGATGACAGATGATGAATGGTTTTTATTGGATCGAAAGGCTTTAGGAACGATCTGACTCTCTTTTTCTAAGAGCATCGCCTTCAATATATCCAAGATGAAAACTACAAAAGAATTAATGGAAGCCCTAGCCACCATGTATGAAAAACCTTCAGCGTCCAACAAGGTTCATCTTATGAAACAGCTATTCAACATGAAGGTGTCAGATGGTGGGAGCGTAACTGAACATCTAAACGAGTTCAATACAGTCACGAGCCAGTTGGAATCTGTTGGCATTGTTTTTTAGGATGAGGTCAGGGCATTATTGATCTTATCCAGTCTGCCAGACAGTTGAGATGGTTTGGTGATTGTTGTGAGCAGTTCTTCAAGGTCGACAAAGCTGAAATTTGATGATTGGTCGGTCTAATTCTCAACGAAGAATCTAGAAGAAAGGCATCAAGAATTTCAGGGGATTCAGGGAATACTCTAAACGTTAAAGGAAGAGGAAGATCGTTGAACAAAGGAGGCAATAAACACAGATGTTCTAAGTCGAGGAAGAAGTCCAAGGGACCGAAAGAAAAATACGAGTATTGGCATTGCAGCAAGAAGAGGCACATGAAACGTGATTGCAGAGTGCTTAAAAAATAAGAAGGAAGCTCTCAAGGCAGGAAGGATTCAGTGAATCTATCTGAGGATAGTGACACAAAGGCGTTGATCTTGTCTCTTGATGTGAGGAATGAGTCTTAGGTCATAGACTCGGGTGCTTCAGTTCATGCCACTTCATGTAAGGAAGTTCTGTGTAATTACGTATCAGGTGACTTCGGGAGAGTCTACCTAGGTGATGATGAGCCATGCAGTATCGTTGGAAAGGGAGACTTTGAAATTGAAGGATGTTAGACATGTACCGAGTTTGAAACGGAACTTGATCTCAGTAGGGCAGTTGGCCGATACCGGTTATGTGACGACATTCACCAGTGATTCCTGGAAGATCACAAAAGGTGTCTTGGTGATATCTCGAGACAAGAAGGAAGGTACTTTGTACATGACTTCAAGATCGTATAGTTCACTCGCAGTCGTATCAACTGGAGTGAATGGCCAGTTATGGCATCAAAGGTTAAGACATATGAGTGAGAAGGGGATGAAAGTACTATTGTCAAAAAGGAAGCTACTATGGCTGAAGTCTATTTACTTGGAATTCTGTGAGGACTGCGTGTGTGGTAAGTAGAAGAGGGTAAGTTTCAAGTAGACAGGACGTGCTCCAAAGACACATCTGTTGGAGCTTGTACACACTGATTGTAAGGCCCACCCCGACAGCACTTGATATTGTCCGCTTTGTCGAAGCTCACGGATGTAAAACGCGTCATGTCTGTTAAGAGAGAAATCCAACATATAACCACCACAGCTCCAGACAACTCTTTCGATGTGGGACAAGTTACGCTACAGTCAACTGCGACAGTAGCTCGCCCAGCACAGTAGTCTGCCAGCCACACAGTAGGCTGCCAGCCGCACCTGGGGGCCCGCCCACATGTGTGCCCGCCCACTTGAAGCAGTGACCGGGGCGTCACATTATCCCCCACCGAAGGCAGAGCCGTCCTCGGCTCTAATACCATTTATAAGGCCCACCCCCACAGCACATGATATTGTCCGCTTTGCCGAAGCTCACGGATTTAAAACGCGTCATGTCTGTTAAGGGAGAAACTCAACATATAACCACCACAACTCTAGACAACTCTTCCGATGTGGGACAAGTTACACTACAGTCAACTGCGACAGTAGCCTACCAACCACACAGTAGCCTGCCAGCCGCACCTGGGGGCCTGCCCACATGTGTGCCCGCCCACGTGAAGCAGTGACCGGAGTGTCACACTGATATGTGGGGACCAGCACATGCATTATCTCTTGGTGGCTCATGTTATTTTGTTTCTTTTATTGATGATGCTAGTAGAAAACTGTGGGTCTATTTCTTAAAGCATAAATATGATGTATTTGATGTATTTAAGAAGTGGAAAGTTACGGTAGAAAACGAGACAGGTAAAACAGTAAAATGTCTCATATCAGATAATGGGGGAGAATACTGTGATAAGAGATTTGAGGAGTATTGTGTAACAAATGGAATAAAATATCAGAAAATGATTCCAGGGACACTATAGCAGAATGATGTGGCTGAGTGCATTAACAGGATCATCCTTGAGTGCGCCAGGAGCATGAAGTTACATGCATGGTTGCCCAAGACCTTGTGAGCAGATGTTGTGAATACTGTCGCATATCTCATCAATAAAATTCCATCAACACCATTGGATGATGGGCTACCAGAAAAAACGTGGACTGGGAAAGAAGTGAACCTTGCACATCTTAGAGTGTTCGGTTGCACTTCATATGTTCACATTGATGTAAAACACATAAATAAACTGGATGTGAAGTCTAGGAGGTACACGTTTATAGGCTACAGGCAACATGATTTTGGGTACAGATTTTGGGATACAGAAAACAGAAAAATCATCAGAAGCAAGGACGTAGTCTTGAATGAAAAAGTGATGCATAAGGACATTGTGCAAGAAAATAAGGCCGATGAGAAAGAATTCGTAGAGTTAGAAGAGTTACCGGATATAGAAGCGCCACAGGATGATCATGCACAGGAGCATTATGAGGTAGAGCCACATACACCGGTTATGAGGTCTACTCAGTAGAGGAGACCCACGGTCCGATACTCACCCTCCTTACATTATCTAATGCTGACAGATAATGGTGAACCAGAGTGTTTTGAAGAGGCATTACAGTCGGATACACGAGTTAAGTGGGAGCAGGCCATGGATGATAAGATAGACTCTCTTAAGTCTAATCGTATATGGGAGCTAGTCACTCTACTCAAGGGTAAGAAAGTTCTTCATAACAAGTGGGTTTACAGACTGAAAGAGGAGCACGATGGTTCGAAACGGTACAAGGCTAGACTAATTGTGAAAGGGTTTCAACGAAAGACAGGTATCGATTTCACTGAAATATTTTCACCAATAGTGAAAATGTCTACAATTCGCATGGTCTTAGGTATAGTGGCTACAGAGGACATACATCTAGAGCAGCTAGATGTTAAGACAGCCTTTCTTCATGGAGACCTTGAAGAAAAGATATATATGCATCAACCGACAGGATACATAGCACTAGGAATGGAGAACAAAGTGTACAGACTAAAGAAGAGTATATATGGCCTGAAGTAGGCCCCGAGGCAGTGGTACAAGAAGTTCGACAGTTTCATGTTGGGAAACGGTTTTAGGAGATGTCATGTGGACCACTATTACTATTTGAAGAAGTTTGATACGTCGTACATCATCCTTCTTCTGTACATTGAAGGACATCTCAAATCTCAAAAGACAACTATCTAGAGAATTTTCCATGAAGGATTTAGGAGCTGCAAAATAAATCCTATGCATGATGATAAAGCGTGACAGGGAAAACAAGAAACTAATTTTGTCACAGGCAAAGTACATAGCCAAGGTACTTGATCGATTCAAAATGGGAGGTGCTAAGCCGATTAGCACTCCATTAGCCAACCACTTCAATCTATCTAAGGAGCAAGGAGCAAAGACGCAGGAGGAATAGGATTACATGGCTAAAGTTCCATACGCGTCAACTATTAGGAGTCTCATGTATGCTATGGTGAGCACGAAGCTAGACATTGCTCAAGAGTGGAAGTTTTTAGCAGGTTCATGAACAATCCCGAGAAGGAACATTGGGAAGCTGTGAAGTGGATCCTCAGATACCTGATAGGTACTAAGGATGTAGGCTGTGTTATGGAGGATCGGAAATCAAGCTATAAGGCTACGTGGATTCAGATTTGGCAAGAGATATCGATAGCAGAAGAAGCACTACAGGTTATGTTTTTTCTCTGGGTAGTGCTGCAGTCAGTTAGATCTCTCAATTACAGAAGATAGTATCTATTAGTACGACGGAAGCAGAATATGTTGCGGCTACAGAAGCGTGGAAGGAGATGGTATGGATGCAGGGTTTCATGGAAGAGTTGGGTAAGAAGCAAGCAGATTGCAAGCTGTACAATGACTTTCAAAGTGCAATACACTTGACTAAGAATTCAGCCTTTCATTCAATGACCAAGCATATTGCCATTAGATATCACTTCATACATTCGTTATTGGAAGATGAATCGATTGCTCTGGAGAAGATTCATACAAGTGAGAATCCTGCGGATATGCTGACCAAGGCGGTCACACGAGAGAAGTTGAAGCTCTGTTCAGTTTTGATTGGTCTTTAGGCTTGAAAACAGGGAGGTGGTTCACTCTGGATGTGGAAGACGAAGGTTTATGGTGATGTGTCTCCAAGTGGGAGATTGTTGAGATGTGGAGCCCCATCTAGGGGCCGCTCGACCAGTCGAGTGCCCTGCTCGACCGGTCGAGTGGCCCACTCAACCAGTCGAGGACTGGCTCGAATTAAAGTCCAACGAGCATCGGTTTTTGGGTTACGCGGTACTCGACCGATTGAGGCCCATTCTCGACCAGTCGAGGGTCCGCTTGATCAGTCGAGGTTACGCAGATTCGTTTCCGGATTTGATGCGAACTGCAGATTTTTGAGTCGGTTTTCACAGAGGTGCGAAAGGGAAGTTGCCTAAACTATAAATAGGTATCCCTATGGCTTTTCTAGGGCATGAGAAATAATTCTAAGGTGTGGGCAAAGGGTTTTCTCTGTACTTCCAAGGGAGAGGTTAGTATATTGCCTTTTAATCTTCATTTTTCTTCATAGTGAAAGTTTGCATCCGTGGTTTCTTACCCTTGTTGGGGTTTTTCTACGTATATCTTGTCTTGTGATTTGTTTGGAATGTTTTGATTCTTTTTCTAGTTTATATTTCTTTCTGTTTATCGTTTGTAGGTGAGACCGGAGATTGGATCTCGGTTCACTGCGTTGTTGGCGTGCTGCACAACACGGAGGTACCCCAGCTTCCCCAAATTGCTAGATGAATAAGCTTAATTAATTACTTGACTAACATAATCATACACCGCATCGCACTAGAATAGGATGTGATGAATTAAGAGTTGAGATCGCGTGTTGAGGGAGTGTTGACATTTGTGAACCTGGTGTCGAAGTCATGTGTTGAGGGAGTGTTAGATTGTAAGTGCATGCACCATTTTATAAATCACATTATGTGCATTAACAAGAGTAATTAGGAGGTTGTTGCTTACATTGTTTTATCATTTCCTATATAGATAGACTTGATAACATGTGTTGCTCATGCTTTATGAAACCACTGAATTGATCACTCACTCCCACTCTGGGACGGTATTTTAAAACACCAACAAACACTGATGTAGATGCAGGGACCACTGAGGCTGATGCATTGGACCAGGCTTGCATGGACAATGAGGAGGAGATCTCCTACTTTTTGCTTTTAAACGGGCTGATGTAGACGACGTACTACTTTGTAGGGAGCGTCGAGCGCTTGAGTTTAGCTGGATGTCATAGTGCCACATTTTTGTTTAATTATAGAACTGTATATTGGACCCAATTATGGATCCATACTCTAGATACTCGTACTACATGTGTTTTAATTTATTTAATTGCCTTAATCATGTTTATCCTAAAGTACGTTACATTGTTTAGTATAATTTTATGCATGCCTAAATACCAAATGTAAAAACAGTTGAGAAACTATCTTTCGCAAAGCATAAGTGACACCCATAATCTCGAGAGTCGAGCATTCACTCGACCCTCGAAATTCAGGACGTTACATTGCTGTTGGCCATTAATGGCTGTCGCGATCTTCATCAACAACAACAAAGGATGCGACCTCGGAGAGCGGCAGTGAAAGGAACCCTAAGGAATCCGGCTACCCCTATCCACCACTAGCAATACATCTGGCCCCAAACGCTGACCCATTATCTTGATGTTATCGGTAATCGACAACAAGGGCCATTCTGACAACAATACAATAGTAGCCAATTTTCTTTCCTTATTATTTTTTTTGTTACCGTTATCACTGAAATCTGATGTAGATGGATTGGGTCTGAGCATTGCATAATGTAATTGCCGGATGCAATGAAGTTGGGTTTGGTATTAAAAAAAAAATGCACTCAATTCAACTACAGAGGCCATAAGCTGTGCGGGCACTGTCAAGGTTTTCGTTGATTGGGAAGCCAGAACATATGAAGAACCATACCCATGGCCCAGATTTGATTGGCACAAATCCAACCCTAAGGTTCTATATATAATAAATTCAATAGGGTGAACTGATCCGCCATAGTCAATGCACATTTGGCTCTTATACCAACTGTAAAACTATATGCGGAATTACAAAGGACCGTGCTATGCATCGAATATGCAGATCAATGAACTGAAAATGAAAGGCGTACTTGATTGGGACACCATCGTTATAAGCTTCACGACATAGTCTTTTGCACCTTACACCCTTAGAGAATCACTGAGATGGGAATAGAAGCTTATGTTATATGTAGGGTTGGGGACCCATCCCTGTTTATATAATCTAGAGGGTTGAGAAGTTTTAAAACCATCAAACTCCTCCCTAAGGCTCCACATGAATTTAGTAATCCTAGTTCTACTTGAACACAATATGTGTGATACAGTTATAGCGCACCACTACTTACATAATTTTAGATGTATCACAGCTAAGTGGGGTCCATTGGTATTCCTGATTACACTATCCAACCCTCAGGGCAATCTAAACCGCTGATCAATAAAGCCCACTTTATAAAATTCTTACAACATTCATGTACATGTCTAGTGTTGTCCATTTAATTCCCCATCCTAAGAGAGGTCTATCATATGAACGGTTTGGATTATCGAAATATGTCCCGAAATCAAAACCCCTATATAAGTCCATAAAAATCTCTCTCTCTCTATTCTTATTTCTTAATGTGTTTTTTTAATGATTGGAATGGTAAAAGCAGTTCAGAGTACCAATTACATTTATATATATTGGAAATCTTCTTCAATGATATTGGATGGTATTTTGTGTGAGATCGATGATAAGTCGAAAAATATCCAGTCTACCATATTCACTTTCCCTTGAATGTCCTTCCCATACACCCCAAAGACCTTATTTCTCCAGGCAGCCAATACCTTTTTTGTAACATAGGTGTGGAACATCCAATTCATCAAAAAGATTGAGCCTCACTATGAGTATCATTTTGTGCAAAAAATAGTTCAATCCACTTGTCAAGTGTGCCACACTTATATTTTTTTTTTTTTTTTTAATTTTATTGGTGGCTATGCATTTCTTTATACAATATGCCCACCTAATTAGTGAATAGGACTAATTTTAATACCAATTGATGATCTGGTGAGATCAACTTATTGAATGAATTAGATGTTGCATAGACATGATAGTTTGGGACTTACATGTCAGTTTGACGATAACTTATTGTCTACTTGGTCGGATGTATAGACCACTAACTTGGAGCTTCTTACAGGCCTTTCTTGGGTAAAATGGTCGTTTTAAATTTCAAGTGCTGGCAATACATTTGATGAACACCATCTCTTGTCCAAAAAATGTGCCTAAATCACAAATTTTATTTTTGGGGCCTATTTGGATACAACCAAATAAGTTACTTTTAACTTACGGTAAGTCATTGAGTTATTTTTTTCACTTCAGTTAGTTTGATAAACAAGATTACAAAAATAACTTGTGCTTAAAGCTATTTATCCTAGGTTTTTTTTTTAGCTCTTGGATTTTTCATCTTTCCCCATATGAAAGGAGGCCCTACATGGGCACTCTCTCTCTCTCTCTCTCTCTCTCTCTCTCTCTCTCTCTCTCTCTCTCTCATATGAAAGGATGCCCCACATGGACTGTCCACATTCAAGGTGGGGTCCACACGATGGACAGTCCAAATCAAAGGTGAGCCCCACATTATGGGAAATAAATAAGGGTGTGCCCCACATGGCAGATGATCCACATCAAGGTGGGTCCCAAATGATGGATGACCATATCAAAGGTTAGCTATAATGATGAGTAGCACATACTCAAGGTGAGCCCCGCATTATGGATGACCTACATCACAAGTAGGCTCCACATCAAATGTGGGCTCCACATGATGGGTGGTGGATATTGAAGGTGAGCCCCATATGATGTACAATAACATTGAGGTGGGCCCCATATGACCAACATTAAGGGTGGACCCTATATACTGGATGGTGCATATCAAAGGCCGGCCCTTAATGATGAATGGCCCATATCCAAGGTGGGTCATGCAAGACGGATGGCCCACATCAAAGGTGGGGCCCACACAATGAACAATTCACAACAAAGGTTGGCCCCACATGATAGATGGCTGATGTGAGGGGGACCAAACAAAATTGAGGAATAAATACTAATGATGTTGGAAATCAAGCATACTTTTCTACTTTTTGGTGTTTACCAAACATACTTATAAGTGGAAATTAAGATAAGCAACTTATGACATAAGTAACTTATTTAGGAGGTGTTTGTTTTTTCATTTATACATGTAATTACATGTAAATAGGCAATGATTATTTACCCATGTAATTACAGCATTTGTCTCGAGGTTGATGCTGATAATGAGCTTATTTGCAAAGTTTCCCATTTTAGAGAATTAAATTCGCTTATTTGCAAAGCTTCCCATTTTAGAGAATTAAACTCGTACATTTCCATATGTAAAAATTCTAAGGCCCATGTTTGTATCTTATCCAAGTCATCCATCCATTCCACCAGCTAATTTTAAGGCATGAGCCCAGAAACAATGCAAATACGAAGCTCAAGTGGACTACAGAAATGGTGGGAATTGAATGCCTAATGTTGAAAACCTTTGGGGGCCATAGAAGTTTTGGATCAAGCTGATATTTATGTATAACCTTGTAAATGCCAGTATGATCTTATGAACAAGTTGGATGATAGATGCATAACCCTGCCAACCTTATGAAGGTTTCAATTTTGAATGGTAGACATTATTACCCCCTCCCCCCTTGTTTCCTACAGTGTGGTCCACTTGAGCTTCCAAACTACTCATTTTTGAGCTCATGCCCTATAATGAGATGGTAAAACAAATGAACAGCATGGGTCAAACCCATATATCATCGTGGGACTCATGAATTTTGATGGTACCAAAACGCTCATGGATTTTATGCATGCATTTGGACCCTGTTGTTTTCGAGGCGTAATTATGGGGTACATCCCTCTCAAACAAACACTCTTAAGTCATTAATAGCTATTTACCATTATTTACATATGTAATTGAAAAAAGAAGCACCCCTTTAAAGTAACTTATGGTCCAAAGGCCCCCTTATAGACCCACGGAGGTGGATTTTTACCATACCCATCTGAGTTTTGGGGGGAAAAGGTTCGAGTTGAGGGAAATTTGGATCTTCAAAGTGCATTTTTCTTTTTACACTAAAAACCTACTTTTCTTATGAATCATGCATTGAAGTGGATTTGCTATAAAAATTTCAAGATTATAAATGAAAATTCTCTTGAAAAAAAAAAAAAAAAAAAAAAAAAAAAAAAACTGAAAAGAGAGGGATGTAATGTTACAGGAATAATTTATATTAATGATGCTTTATATTTTTTTTCATAAATTTATTTTTCTTAACTGTGACATTTAAACAACAAAATCAGAAAAATAGATAAAATAGACAGCATCATCCAAACAGCAATACATGTAAAATTACACTTATAGAAATAAGTTTTTAAAATTTGCTTTCTATAAAACTCTGCCTCAAACAATTTTTTGAAGAGTAGACAACGAAAAAACCCTTAGTTTTAATTAATTATATGCCATGTATCCAATTTTTAGAACCTGTATAGCATTCGTCACCCGTTTCCAAAGTATCAAAGTTTTTATCAAAAAAATAAAATAGAAAATACAAGTGTGCACTCTCATAGTGGCTATGCATTATTTCAATTCTAGGATTTTCTACAGACCATCTTTTATTAGGGTTAACCTGAGCCAATTGGGCAGGTTATCTACATGGTGGGCCAGACCATTGGTCACCTTCTCTACAACCGTCCATTTTTCTTGATCTACATGGTGGGTCACCTATATTGAATAGAGACCATTGGTCATCTTTTCTACAACCGTCCATTTTTCTTACACACTTGTGGTCCGCTTGATGAGTGTACCGGACGTACTTTCAGGCCAGGGTACATTCAACCTAATGGATACCCTGGATTTCTAACTTCATTGCTTCAACGAAATCATTGAAGTTCTTGGAAGAAGATCCTCCTACCCCAACGCTTTTTCTAGCCATGTCCTTTAGCTCTAAGGCCCTTGATCTAATCCCCTCATCAGAAACCAATTGGTCCACCTTTCCTTTAATCTCAACCCTTGAAATGATCCCTTTGATATCTGAGCTCAAACCTAGGCCCACTTTCCAAACATCAGAAATGTAACTTTTATTAAGGAACTGGTCACAAAAGTAAGGCCAGCACAGGAATGGAACTCCATTGCTCAACCCTTCAAGGGTTGAGTTCCAACCACAATGAGTAACGAAGCAGGCAATCGAAGGGTGGGCCAACACCTTCCGTTGAGGCGACCATCCGACCATCCGCCCTCGGTCAGCTACTCTAGCTTCAAAGCCATCTGGGTAGGTTTCTGATGACCCGTTGATAAGATCAGGACGTACAACCCATAGAAATGGACGGTTGGATAGTTCGAGCCCAAGTGCGAGTTCATGGAACTGATGTCGATTCAAGACCGTGAAGCTGCCGAAAGCAACGTAGGTAACTGAGCGGGCTGGCTGTTGGTCTAGCCAGCTCAAGCAAGTTGAGTCCTCTTGCCAGAAGTTCCCATCGAGCTGCCCGAGCTGAGTGTGCACATGGAGAGGGCCGATGGGGAGGCTGTGTGGCGCCAGATCAAAGGCCGATGGTTCGATGACGTTGAAAGAGTTGCAGAGGATCCAATCAGATGCTTTGATGGCACGATCGTTGTTAAGCAAGTACTGGAAAATGGTACGCTGCGTTGTATGGTCACCAATGCATAGCCATGAGAAGTGGGCAATGTTCATCTCGGGCATGGTTGGGGAGAGCTTGATCATCTGTTGTTTGGTTGGAAATCCTGCTCAATGAAATAGTAAGTAAATTAAAGATTTTCTAGCTCCATGGGAATGGAAACGGATTGGCTACTCCCCCTGCCACCGGCCAATGTCTAGTGGTCGGTGCTCTGTGGGCCTCACCATGGTGTATATGCTTCATCCATGCCGTCCATCTATTTTTATAGATTATTTTATGTTATAATACCAAAAAAGAGGTATATCCCATGCTTGAGTGGACCACATTACATGAAACATTTAAAAGATTTTTGGGGGCTATAAAAGTTTTGGATCAAGCTTATCTTCTTTTTTTTTTTACCTTCATCTCATATGTTATAACCTAATCAATAGATTTGATGTCAAATAAAAAGTACAGTGAGCCTTAGGAGGGTTTTAATAGTGGATATCCGTCACTATTGTTTTCCTGTAGTGTGGTCCACCTGAGATTTATATCCCTCTAATTTTTGGTATAAAGCTCTAAATTTTTCTGCTAAAATGGATGAACAGAATGGATGAACCACATAAATCATCATGGGCTCACGGAGCACCGACAACCAGCCACCGGACTGGTGGCAGGGGAGTAGCCTATCCGTTTTCGCGGGTCAACTCGCCCAACCCAAAGGCGGAAACGGATCGACTCCCCCGCCTGGCTGGTGTGGTCGGTGCTTTGTGAGCCCTATCATGATGTATGTGCTTTATCCGTGCTGTCTCTCTATTTTTTATATCCTTTTAGGGCATGAGACCAAAAATGAGGTATATCCCAATCTCATGAGGGCCACATTACAGGAAAAGTGTCAAATGAACATTGACCATTAAAAATGTTTTGGGGCCATAAAATTTTTGGATCAAGCTGATCTTTGTCTTTTCCATTCATCTAGGTCTGTATGACCTAATCAACAGATTTGATGTCAAATAAACAGTACAGTGGGCCTTAGAAGGATTTTAATGGTGGATATCCAATCACTATTGTTTTCCTGTTGTGTGGTCCACCTGAGATTTATATCCCTCTCATTTTTGGTATCAAAACCAAAAATTACCTGTAAAAATGGATGAACGGCATGGATGAAGGACATACATCATGGTGGGGCCTATAGAGCACTGACCATCAGCCACCGGGCTGGTGGCAGGGTGAGTAGCCAATCCGTTTCCCCACGCAGGCGGGTTTGGCACGGACGTGGATTTCCTGGGTAAGCCTTTCGCTGTGCAAGGATGCTGAGTGGGCCCATTGTAACGTATGTGAGAAATTCATTCCGTCCATCTGTTTTGCTAGATAATTTTAGAAAGTGAGACCAAAATTGAGATGGATGAAAAACCTTTTTTTTTTTAAATTAACACACGCACACACACCACCACACACTCATGCCTTAGCGGGATTTTACCACCTATGGGTGATCAAACCCTTGACCAGGTGCTGAAACTCGTAAGAGTCTACCACTAGAGCAAGAGAAAGGACCCGGGTGGATAAAAAACTCAAGTGGGCCACACGAGTGGGAAAATGACGCAGGGAAGGACGTGAGGTTGAGCACCGTTTTTCTCAAGAGGATAAGTATTCCAAATCCACGGAACTTCTCTGGACTCCTCACAGAGACTTCTCGAATCCACGAGGAAAGAAAGCATAAATTAGAAATAAATTCTAATAAATTCGAAATTGATTAATGAATGAATAAAAACGAGTTCACAACCCTTTAAATAGGGGTACCAAGCAATGGGAAAGAAATCAGAATCAAACTACAACTAAAACTCCTAGAAATCGCGACTTACTATAAATAGTAAACTTACTATTTATAGACGGTCGTGATGTCTACTAGTGCGCAAGGTTTTTGGCCAAAAATAGTCCGTTCTCCTAATTATTCTAAGCTCTTTTCACGTTGGGCGCGACTCCTAAAGCCCGACGGATGAAGAGTTATAATCAAACTAAAACTTACTATTTATAGTAAAAACTAAATTAAAATAGGGAAACGACTGTCGATCCAGGGGTTTTTCGCAATTCCAGGTATCGCAACCCGGCATGGTAGGGTTGGTTGGCTAAAGTAGCTCGTTCTACCCCAAAATCATATATTTTACGTCAGGTAACTCATTTTGGATTGTGAGATACGCCCGATTTATAAAGTCCGATGGTCTAGATCACTTCTGTCGCCGACCAAGCCTTTTCTGATCCATCTTGGCCATGAAACTGTCCGCGACCCGCTCTACATCAGAAAATTGGGGAAAGAAATTCCTAATGTTGAAACCTTCATCTAACTTGATGTTTATATGCTATCCAAATCGTTTACAAGATCATTATCAATTACACCTTGATCCATAGCTCAAGTGGTATACTGAGTGAAAGATACCTCGTTTCAACACTGGGGGGGGGGGGCTAATAGTGATGTGTGAACTGACAGTGGTGTGTACTGACAAGCTAACCAAAAAAAAAAAAAAAAACAAAACTGATGGTGGCGTGTGCTAACAAGCTAGCAAAAACATTTTGGTATGTGTACTAACAAGCTAACAGCACCCAGATCCATTGCTCAAGTGGTAGACTGAGTGAAAGAAACCTCATTTCAACACTGAGGTCTTGGCATCGATTCCTTAATGGGGGTGGCTAATAGTGAAGTGAGATCTGACTGTAGGTGTACTAACAAGCTTTTAAAAAAAAAAAAAAAAAACAAAAACAATGCTAACAAAAAAAATAAAAATCAAAGGGTCACTATCAATGAGATGAAGTGAAAATACCAAAATATAGCCTGATACCAAAATTTTATGGAATGCTTCAACCGTGTTAATCACTGAATGCCCACTGTTTCCTCTTGTGTGGCCCACATGAGTGTTGGATACATCTATTTTTTTGGTATCACATCCTAAAATGATTTCGCAAAACGGATGAGCAGGGTGGATTTCTAGCAAACCTCTCGGTGGGCCCACCCAGCATCCTTGGGCAGGAACCGCGTCCGTTTGGTACAAGCTAAATGGGTAGTGGGTTGCACTCAGGCTAGAAATGTGACCTATTTGAGGGAGTGGTTCAGTCTCGAAATGAACCTCGTCTGACCTGACCCACCATAAAGATTATCAATGAGTTGGTCAGATGGAGCTAATCCATTACACGAGATTAAAAAAATAAAATTTAAATGATGAATTGCTTATTCATGTAATTATTTACTAATTGAGCTGACATCTGGCCCGTCCTCCAACGTATGGACATCTGAACTAGTCAGATCAAATGAAAGCTGAATCAACATCCGAATGGGCAAAACTGTCTAACTATGCAGATCAGTGTGCAGCCCAGATTTTGTTGAAACCAAGAGATTTGGCTCATCCCTTCATTCAAGAACATGTCTGCAAGGGACAGCATGAACTGAACCATCCATCAAAATCATTGGAATCCCTTACATGACCTACATGGCCATCTGGTCAACTGGGCTCACTTGCTTTTAAAGCAAGTTTTGGGTAAAGCTACATGACCAGTTGCCCGCTTGCTTTTAAAGCAGGTCTTAGGTCAAGCTAAATGACCAGTGAGTTTGGCTTAGGGGGCGTTTCATAGAGTGTACTCAGTATAAATTAGTATAAATTAAAATTCAAATCACAATTATCATGAAATTTTTAATCTTGTTTGGACTATGTAGATAGTTTCCATCTTACTCAAAAATTTACATTTGGCACATTTCCTTCCAGCATGAGAGGGATCCTATAAATTTTCACATGTGGCTTACTGCTGAACACTGAAATCAACCTCAATCATCGGTTGCATCACTCCATTTTATCCATGAGGCCCAAAAATCAGCATAGTCTGTTGTTCAAGTGAATCATATGATTGGAAATAGTATATGAGGCATCCCTCTTCCATTTGTTTTCCTTTGTATGGCTACCTAAATCATGGACTGGGCTTATTTTTGGGCCCCACCACTAAAACGGGGTCACACACCTAGTGATTGAGATAGATTTCACTTAAACATCATGGAGGAGCCCTTTATTGTAAAATTTAGATCATTTCATGCATAAGTTAGTCAACATATGTACTCATGAAAAATTCCCACCATGATCTTAATGTAAAATTCACCCTAATCATTAGGTGCTTCATTCTAGTTTAGCTGTAGGGCTCAAAAATCAGCCTGGTCCATAATTCAGGCAGACCATATGATTGGAAATAGTGTACTGGGTGTCCTACTCCCAAATACTTCTCTTTGTATGGCCCAACTAAATCATAGACCAGGCTTATTTTTGTCACTATAGTTCAAATAGGGTGATGCAGCTAGTGATGGGGGTACATTTCCCTTAAACATCATGGTAAAGCCCACTAATTCTTAAAGTCAAATTTAAACAATTTTCATGCACAAGTGATGTGGGATGTGGCACAAATACATTCCTAGCAAGGCTGGACCAAAAGAAGGCCAAATGGAAGCAGAAGTAATCCTTTGGAGTTGGGTCGAGCCCTACGTAGGGCATGATGAAATTGGGCCCAAGCGTGTCTACATCAAAGATATTCAATTGGATAGAGAGAATTTGTCATTTGAAGTGTGAAGCATAAATCGATTATAACTTTTGATTTGGGAATCGTTGTGGGACATACGACCTATGAATTTGGACTAGAACAGGCCATCTAAGGTCAACTGATCCACATAGTTGGTTGCATCTGTCCGTTTTCTAAGAAAATGCTTGCTTCCAACTTAAAAATAGAATTTTAGGAAATTTTTACTATTTTTGGTAATTCCAATTTTTGTAATATTTTTTTAGAATTTTAGATTTTCATTTTTTTTTTAAAAAAAATTACTAATAATCATGCTACAATTCCTCGAACAAAAGTTTATCTACAATTTTTATTTTTATAAATCATTCTTTAGAAATGTTTTGCTAGAATTAAAACTTTTATTAAGATTAGAATTTTGCCATTTTTTTTTAATTGTAAATTTTAGTTTTTTCCTTTAATAATGGTGTAATTGAGAAAAATACAGATTAGATGTTATTAGAGAATTATTTAATAAAACTATTAGAGTTTTCCCTCTTCTTTAATCAATTGAGGAAGACAGTGATCTTTCTCATCTTCCTCATCACACTCTTTCCTATGTCAGTTGGTATCAGAGTAAGGCTTTTTCTCGATTTGATGGCTTCCAATAATCGTTCAAGTAACAATCCCATGAATGGTGGTCCAAGGAATCATCCTTTAACAGTATTAACATTTGAGGTGGCACAGTGGGAGAATCTGCTAGTTATACAAGGATTGTATCCAGCAATTGACCAATTTACGAAAGCAATAGGACAGATCTATGTTCTTAATAATGAGCAACATGAGATCGGCAATGGAGCTCACGGTGATCATGTTCGTGGTGTGACACTGATAATGAATCGAAGGACACCACTCTAATTGTGAGGAAGTTATTGTACACGCCAAAGAATGAGATAGATCTACAGCGTCAAAACATCTTTAGATGAAGTGCACTACAAATCAAAGGGTCTGTGATGTGATAATAGTGATGGGATTTTTTGTCCCGTGCTTGACCGGTCGTGAGCCTCGCTCGACCGGTCGAGGGCTGGTGCATGACCAGTCGTAGAGTCGAGTCGTGACACTACTCAAAGTCCAGCGACTATGGACTATTTTTCTCCGGGGTGCTCGACCAGTCGATGGAGGATCTCGACCGGTCGTGGGTGGCGCTCGACCAGTCGTGGACTCGGTATAACCATTCGAGGTTACGCAGATTCGTTCCATGATTTTACATGGATTTCGTGTCGTAAGTCTTTTCGCAACTGGGATGTGGAAATGAGTTTCCTAAAACTTTAAATAGGAGGTACCTAAGGCTTTCTAAGTATGACAAGAGGGTTTCCTAAAGCTTTACAAGGGATTTGCTAAAGGGTTTAGGGCAACAAAGGGGTGAGAGGAAGAGAGAAAGAGAGAGAGGAAGCTTGTGGAAGGGAGGTTCTGCTCGTAAAGGTGATCTACTGTGGACTTGATATCTCAGCGCTTCCACGTCCTCATAATCGGTTAGATCTCTCCGTTTTCTTTGTTTCTCTTATTGTTTATCCACTCCTGCGTGAGTGAAGAAGGTTGTAACGTTCTACTTCATAGTGGATTATTGATCTGGACGAGGTCCCGTGGTTTTTACCCCTTTGAGGGCTTTCCACGTAAAATCTCTTGTGTGGTGTGTGGTTTATGCTTTGATTTATTTCATTGCTTTATTATCCATAATCCTGGTTTGTTTCGGGAGGCTAGATCCTAAGGTTTTGTGCAAGGCCCCCAACAAATGGATGGCAAGAACAATGAGAATTTCGTATCAAGACTATGGTAGAAAAGTTTCAACTAAAGAAATAAAAACACTACTCTCCTTATATGATTGGATGGATTAAGGAGGACAGTGAAACAAAGGTAGCCGAAAAATGTCACATTCCCTTCTCCATTAATAATATTATAAGGACGATGTAATGTGTGACATGATTTATATGGAGGCTTGTCACATGTTATTTGGTTGACCATGGCAATATCATGTGGATGCTACGTATAAAGATGGAGATAATATTTTTATTTTTATTAAAGATGGTAGAAATATCATCATTGTTCTTATGAGAACGGAGAATCAATTCAAGACTTTTAAAATGAAGAGACGATCTCTTGTAACCGAATAAGATTCGTAAAATAATAATAATAATAATAATAAATCTGAGAGGACGGGGGAGATTAATGCATTAGTTAAAAACGGAAAAAAAGTAGAACTCATGAACATCCCAAAAAAGTTGAAACCAATATTGCAAAGTTCGAGGGGATTATGCCCGACGATTTGTCTCCCATGCGAGATATTGCTCTTGCTCAGGTGAAGTTCACCTTTAACAACGTGCATAATCAACCCACTAGCAAGCCCCATTCGAGGTTGTGTATGGTCATGTTCCTAAACATACACTCAACTCGTGACAGTGCATGCCAATGTCCAGAAAAAGTTACAAGGATCTAACGTCAAATATAAAGAAGATACTAATAAACATCGATGTCATAAGGTATTTGAAGTGGATGATCACTTGTTGGTTCACCTACACAAGAAGTGGTTTCCGACTAAGACATATAACAAGTTGAAAAATAAGAAGATAGACCCTATGAAAAACAATGATAACGCTTATGTTGTTGATTTTTCCAAGAACATGGAGATCTCATGAACTTTCAATATAATAGATCTTTATGAGTATCATAAGCCGAGTCTGTTAGATAACTCGATGATGAGTTTTTTTTTTTTTTTTTTTCAAGTGGAGGGGTTTGATATAGGACGTGGTAGAAATATATTCCTAGCATGGCTGGACCAAAAGAAGGCCAAATGGAATCGAAAATAATCCATCAGATCCGGTGTTAATCCTACGTAGGGCATGGCGTAATTGGGCCCAAGCTCGTCCGAATCTAAGAAATTCAATCCGGATAGGGAGAATTTGTCATTTGAAGTGTGAACCGTAAATCGACCATAACTTTCGATCTGGGTATCATTACGAGATTGTATACACTCCACCTCAGGCCGATAAGCTTAATTGAAAGGAAACCCTGATCCATACGCTTAACCCTAATTTAAATTCCAAACCTTAATCTAAACCCCAAACCCAGATCCAAACCTTAATCCAAACCCTATAACCCTAGAAACCGATCATAAAACTAGTCTTGAACCTAAACTTTAGGGAAAACGTAAGCCATAAAGTCAACCCACTGAGTCAAGTCACCTAGTTAACCCCACATAGCCTACCCAATCAACTCACCTTATTAAATCAAGTCCGTAAACTCATTTTGACCCAAGCCCATTCTAAAGCCCATTTTGTAGAACATGGGAGACAGCAAGGTAGCTTCAGAGGACTAAACTTTTTCATGTGTACAGGGAGAGCCTCCCTCCAAATCTAAAGCAAAACAGGAATGTGCAAAATTTGAAAATTACTCCAATGCCCCTCCCTTGAGCCAAAATTATACATTATGGCATTCAAACCAACACATGAGATCTTGCCACAGGGCAATCTAAAATCTCAGTCATCCAAACATTTATTAATCCCAAGCTTTGCAGGAATTACCAAATAATTAGGCCAGATGGCTATAAATACCCCAATTCCCTTCACATTTCAATCATCCACTCTAATTTCAAACTTTTTCACTTATCCTTTAAGCCCTTAGTCTAGTCATTTTATCCCTCCACTAAGGAGAGGAAAGAGATATAGGAAAGAGTCCAACTATGTACAACTAAGTCCAGCCAAATCCAAAAAACACGTGAGCCCTCCGGGTCTCAATCTAACCCCTCTTATCCCAACCTTTGTGACACTACCATTCGAATTTCAATTAAGCTTCATCTAGCCATAGCATTTGCATGGCACAACATTCACCTCATCATCTAACACACTTTATACCAATTTGGCTTAGAAGTATGCTCTGAGTAGTACCGATTTAATTAGACATTGCCCAATAGAAAACTTGTTAATTATTTTATATTTTGTCACAAAGCATTGCATACATTCGTATACGAGAACTGAATCCTAACCCTTAAGAACAATCAAATCCTGTGAAGTAGAGACCATACATCTGTATGACCAAACCAAGTACATAATACCTTCCCTGTCTATAAATGTGGTCCCTTACTTAAAATCTTTGATGACAAAATCGAAGAGTCATCTTAAGGAAGGAAATCTTCAGATTCCTGTCCTAACATTTCTATAAAGTCTAAACAATTGTAGAGACAAAGAAATTGGCTAGTAGTGACTATGATCGAACAAAATCAATTAGTCACATACACAAAAGCTCTCGAAAGAGGCAACCTGTAGAGCAAAACAACCCTCGAGTCGATTCTGGCTAGGGATCCCAGCGTCCAAAGGGATGTACGACTTATGACTTTTAACCAGGGCAGGCCATCTACGGTTAACCGATCCACGTTGTGGGTTGCATCTGTTCATTTCGCCAAAAAACACATGCTTCCACCTCAAAATGGGATTTTAAGAAAATTTTACCATTTTTGTTGATTTCAATTTTTATAGTATTTCCTTATTTTTAGAGTTTTAGATTTCCATCATTTAAAAAAATTATTGATAATCATGCTAAGATTTCTTGAGTAAAAGCTTATCTAGAATTTTTATTTTTAGAAAATAGACTTTAGAAGTGTTTTTGTTAGAACTAGGACTTTTATTAAGGTTAGAATTTTGCTATTTTTGGTAATTATGAATTTTAATTTTTTTTATTAATGATGTAATTGAGAAAAATGTACATTAGGCATTATTAAAAAACTATTCAATAAAATTACTAGAATGTTCTCTCTTTTTACTTGTGGATTCAAGGTTTTAATTAATTGAAAAAGACAGTGCTTTCTTATCTTCCTCATCAGGCCCTTCTTGCATCAACAAGTCACTTGAAAACATGCAAGCCTAAAAATTTCTCACACGTGGCGTACCATGATTCGATCACTACTTGTTTCATCCCATTTTAGCCATAGGGGCAAAAATCAACTCAGTTCTTGGTTCGGAAAGGCCATGCAAAGGGAAATAGTAATGCTCACCCTTCAAATTGTTGAGCTTGATTTGTTGACTGGGGGCCTAAATTTAAGCTTTGCATTTACCGGTTAGAGTGGATTTAATATAATTATCCTAGTGGACCTAAAAAACCAAGGGTAGGCTTCCCTTTATTGATAGTTTTCCCTTGGTATGGCCCATTGAATCATAGGCTGGGTTGATTTTTGAGGTGATGCATTTGGTGATAAATTACCTAATTTTCATGCTAATGTCATGGGAGGTAATAGGTGGTAATGGGCCTTGAAATCATGTATCAACTTTTAGTAATTTCAAAAAGCGTGAATTTTACCACCTCTATACACCATCCCAAACGTCCTTACTTTTTTCATTTATCACCATTTTCCTAACGTTTGTTTTTTTTTCTTTCTAATCCCCATTTTCATGCTGCTGACCAACCCCTCGGGTTAAAAAAATAACTTATCTAAGTAAATGGGTCTCTGCCACATTGAACCCTGCGTCATCGGCCTCACCCTAAGAGGACGGAGTCCGGATCCTCTTTATCCGGTCAAGAGAGAATTCCTAATACCCTAAAATTCATTGGTCCACGTCAACACTCACTGAAAAAATAAATAAAATAAAATAAAATAAGCTTCGGACTTGAGGAAAATCCTGTTGACCCGATAACAGAGGATGACACGGATTTCCTGCGAAAGCCTTTGGCAGGAAGTTCCTGCGCAAGGATTCTGGATGGGGCCCACTGTGATGTTTGTTAAAAATCCAACCCGTTCATCCGATTTTTGAGCTCATTATAGGACGTGAGACCGAAAATTATTAGGATCCAAAACTCAGGTGGGCCATACTAGATGAAACAGTGGGGAAAGGAATTCTTACCGTTGAAACCTTCCCAGAATCCACCTTGATGTTTATATTCCATCTAAACCGTTTATAAGGTCATTTTTACTGAGATGAAGTGAAAAAGCCAAGAAATTAAACTGATACAAAAGTTTTGTGGCCATATAAATGTTTCAACGGTGGTCACTAAATCTCCAATGTTCCCTCTCATATGGCCCACTTGAGTTTTTGATCATCCTCATTTTTGGTGGCATGTCCTAAAATGAACTCTAAAAATGGATGGGGGTAGTGGCTTTCTAACAAACATCATAGTGGGCTCCACATAGAATCTTGCGCAGGAATCCGCGTCCACCCTAAGACAAGACCCAACATAAAATAAAGAATAAAACGACAAATGAGTTACCTGTGCATGTGCGTTTCTTGTAACTGGACACGACTGGACGGAAACGGATTGGCTACTCCCCCTGCCACCAGCTCTTTGGTTGGTGGCCGGTGCTCTGTGGCCCCCGCCATGATGTATGTGTTTCATCTATTCCGTTCATCCATTTTTACAGATCATTTTACGGCTTGATTCCAAAAATTAGAGGAATATAAATCTCAGATCGACCACACCACATGAAAACAATAATGATTGGATATCCACCATTAAAATCCTCCTAAGGCCCACTATACTGTTTATTTGACATCCGATCTATTAATTAGGTCATATAAACCCAGATGAAGAGAAAAAACAAAGATCAGCTTGATCCAAAACTTTTATGGCCCCAAAATGTTTTTAATGGTTGACCCTTGTTCAACAATATTTCATGTAATATGGTGCACATGAGATTTGGATAAACCCATACTGTAAAATTATGTAAAAATATATGAACGGCATGGATGAAACACACGTATCATGGTGGGTCCACATGGCACCGATTACCAGCCATTCATTGGTTGGTGTCGTGTCAGGGAGTAGCCAATCCGTTTCCCGATTGGACATGCCGTCTGCGAATATTACGGAAGCGGATAGGCTGCTGTAATGCACATCACCAGTATAGCTGGTGTCGGAACGTGTCGTGCGAAGACTAGCGCTGAATTGTACTAACAGATCAGATGAGATCAAAGTTAAATAGCTCCACAATGGTGTATTTATTATATTCACACTATTCATTCATTTTTAGAGATTCTTATAGAGTACTATCCAAAAAATGAATAATATCCGGAGATCAAATGGACCACACCATAAATAGCAGCAGAAAAAATGATTTTCCCCATTAAAATTTTCGTAAGGCCCACTATAACGTTTAGCTTCCATCCAATCTGTTCATAAGGTCACAAAGACCTGCCTAAGAGGGAAAACAAATTTCATAATGAGCCAAAACTTCTGTGAACCCCAAATAGGTTTCAATGGTAGATGTTCAATCCCCCCTTGCTTTTTTCAGTGTGGTCCAGTTGATCATTAAATCTATCTTACTTTTTGTTTCAAGCCTTACTACGAACTTTTAAAATGGGTGGATGTTTTGAATATAATACATCTGATGTCAACCATAGAACTTGCTAACGTCAATACACAAGCTATATAGCTGGTGTGTGGTACACCAGCCAATCCGCTTCCGAATATTCCATACTTAAATGCCGATTACATGGTGTGCACCGGACCCTAGTGGGATGTTGACGTTACCAAGTTCTGTGGGCCCACCACAATGTATCTGTTATATCCACACCATTCATTTATTTGGAGATATCATTTTGAGCATGAGCCTGAAAATGAGGCAGACCAGAGCTCAAGTAGACCATACCAAATAAAGCAGTAGGGACACTGATTCCCACCGTTAAAACCTTCTTAGAGCTACCGTAATCTTTATTTGCCATCCAATAGCGTGACCTAACCCGGCACCCGACCCACTTCTACTGCCTACGACATGGGTTCTTTGTGATGACTATCCACGTGTGATGCGGTTTGGCCAGTGACCCTAAAACCAACCAGCTAGTTGGTGTTAAAGCTCTATATAACCCACCAAGAAGTATGTATTTTATCCACGCCGTTCATCCATTTTAGCATTTTATTTAAGGACATGAACCCCAAGACGAGGAAGATCCAAATCACAGTTGGACCACACCACAGGAAAACAGTATTGGTCAAACGTTCACCATTAAAAGCTTTCTAAAGTTCACTATAATGTTTATTTGCCATCTAAAACTGTTGATAAGAAAGCACAGAGGAAGGAAAACACAAATATCATCTTATCCAAAACTTCCGTGGCTGTCAAAAAGTATTCAACGGTGAGCATTGAATCCCTACTATTTCCTTTGGTGTGATCCACCTGAGCTTTGGATCTACCTCATTACATTAAATAATCTAAAAAAATGGATGGACGGCGTGGATAAGATAGATACATCATGGTGGGCCCGCAGAGCTTTGACACCAGCCAGCTGGCTGGTGTTGGGGTCACTAGCCAAACGGAAACGGATTGGCTACTCCCATGCCATCAGCCCCTTGGCTGATGGTCGGTGCTCTGTGGACCCACCATGATGTATGTGCTTTATCCATTCTGTTCATTCATTTTTACAGATCATTTTAAGGCTTGATACAAAAAATTATAAGAATATAAATATTAGGTGGACCACACCATACGAAAACAATAGTAATTGGATATCCACCATTAAAATCCTCCTAAAGTCCACTGTACTGTTTATTTGACATCCAAATATGTTGATTAAGTCATACAGACCCAGATGAAGGGAAAAAACAAAGATCAGCTTGATCCAAAACTTTTATGCCCCAAAAAGTTTTTAATGGTCGAAATTCATTCAACACTGTTTCCTGTAATGTGGTCCACTTGAGATTGGGATATACCTCATTTTTTTTTCATGCAATAAAATGATCTAGAAAAATAGATGGAAGGCATGGATGAAACACATACATCATGGTGGGGCCCACAGAGCACCGACCATCAGCCATTGGCTGCTGGCAGAGGAGTAGCCAATCCGTTTCAAACCGAGTCGTACTGTGAAATAAATAAATAAAAGCATGAAACCATTGATGTACATCTCACCGTTGTCATCGATGATTCCAGCCTCCATCAGCTTCGGAATATGAAGTATTGCAGCCAAGAGGCCCACAGATGCTGGCCAGAAGGCGACTCCTCGTATTCCCATCTTCTTAGCAACATCTATGGCCCACCCCATGCTACCGTCTGCGATGATGCATGTGACCTTGTCGATATCAGATCCGTTGATCTTTCTAATCAGCTCCTCTAAACAGCCAGGCATCACACTTAAGATACTGTCACATAGCTTCCCAAGGTCAGTGCGATCTTCACCCGTCTCCATACCGTCTGGGATCGAAATCAGACGGATATGATCAGTCCCATCGACGATCTTCGGCGATGCAGCCATGATTCGTACATGATTGAAGTCCGTGTTCACGAACGTGATCTTGAAACCGTGGCCCACCAAGCAATAGGAGAGCTCCATGAGAGGGATGACATGGCCTTGTGCCGGGTATGGTATCACTACTGCGTGTGGCTTCCCCATAGCACCCTTTCCAAACGTGTGAATGGAGTGCTTTGCACAAGCTAAGTTATTTATAGTAGTTTACGGGAGGAAGCGAATTGCGTCCTCCAACCGCCTGTACGCATGAGGCTCTGTGTAGCGCACCGTTATGTATGGGTTTTATCCACGCCGTCCATCCATTTTTTCAGACGATTTTACGGTATGAGTATAAAAATTAGGGAGCTCAAATACTGAAGTGGACCGCACCACAGGAAGCAGTGGCGATAATGAAAATCACCGTTGAAACCTTCCTAGGGGCCACCGTGATGTTTATTTTCTATCCAAACTGTTTATAATGTCATATAGACATGGATGAAAGGAAATCAAAAATATCAGATTGATACGAAACTTCTGCCACTCACAGGAAGTTTTTAATGGTGGGAATTAAACCCCACTGTGTGGTCCATTTGAGTCTTGGATATTCCTTATTTTTGGGTTAATTCCCTAAAATGATCTGAAAAATTGTATGAACGGCGTTTACGGAGGATTGGATAAGACTGGTGCATGTTTATGGGGTGGAGTGGATTAGGTGCGACCCGTACTGCGGGACACGCCTTGATGTATTTATTCAATATCGCCGTCCATCCGTTTTGCTAGATCATTTTAAGTGAATAAGATCAAAAATAAACAAAGTCCAATTCTCAGGTGGACCACACTATAGGAAACATCAGTGATTGAACGACTTATCATTAAAACGACCTGCCATCCAACCTGTTGATAAGGTCACATAAACTGGTGAAGGGAGAGAAAAACAAATATCAGCATGATAAAAATGATTTTGTGGCCCATTAGTGATCAATTGCCACTCTTTCCTATGGTATAGTCCACCTAAGAATTGGATATGCTTCGTTTTTTACCTCATCCGCTTAAATTATCCGGTAAAACGGATGAATGGCATGGATATAGAATACATAAATTAAGGTGGGCCAACGATAAGGGCCGCACCATCTTGGGTGAGGCCAGGGTGCACCTAATGGGCTACCGTTGATAAAAATGGGACTAGGATTTCCTGAAGATTCCATCTGTGGGGTCCATCATGATGTATGTGTTTTATCTACTCTGTCCATCCGTTTGGCCAAGGTGATTGTTGGGAATGAATCCAAAAATGAGGCAGATCCCATGTTGAAGTAGATCACACCACAGGAAGCAGGGGAGATTGAATGCCCACCGTTGAAAACTTTGTAGGCCCATTAGAAGATTCGGTTCAAGCTGATATTTGTGTTTCTCTTCATTTAGGTCTGTGTGGCCTTATGAGCCGTTGGTTGTCAAATAAACGTGATGGTGGGCCTTAGGGAGGTTTCAACGGTGGTGATCATTGTCCTTGCTGTGGTGCGGTGCCTTGGAGCTTTGGATTTGACTCCTTTTTGGGCCCATGCCCTAAATAGAGCTGTCAAAACGGATCGATGGTGTGGACAAAACACATATATCAAAGTGGGTCCCAGATAGTTGTGTCACCAGGCAATCCAACGTCTTAACAAAATGAGGAGACATGGTCAATCGGCGATTTCATTACTCACATAGATTTCCTTGGATAGGCATCTGACCGGAATCCTCTGCAACACCCTTTTTAAGCAGTGTGTAAAACACGTCTGTGGGGTCCACCATGTTTTAACTGTAAGATCCACTCCATCCATCAGGTTCTATGCTGCTTTTTAAGCTGTGCTGCCGAAAATCGGCTAGATCCACAACTTGAGGCGGTTCAGACCACATGGAAGGACAGGATGCCGACTGTAGGTTTGTGCCAAGGTCTGTATATTTCATCAAACACGTTAATTAGGTGTAACTCAACGAGACAGAGAAATATACAAAACTCAGCTTGATAATAAAAAACCTCAGGCGGTCCACAATGCATGGATTTAGCAATTTAGGAGCAATTTTACATTGTTTCCATTAATGTGGCCCATCATAGCTTCTAATCAAGTTTATCTTTTACAAAAACAATTCAAATAATGTTTCTCACCCGATTAACGGAGTGGATTTCACTTATACAACCTGTACCTGGTGGATCCAACATAGCTTGGGTGTTAAATAGGTTTTTAAAGCAATTTCGCACTCAGTTCCACGACGTTCGTCATCATGGTGTGCACGAACCGAACTAGCTCGGTTAGCTTGCTTGACTCGACTCGAAAAAGCTTGATTCGACTCGGTTCGAGGCTGAGTTTGAGCCAGTCGAGTTGAATTTTTTTAGCTCGAAAGTGAGTTCGAGCCAAGTTCTTGCTTGCCCCAACTTGACTCGGATTGAACCCAACTCAAATCGAACTCGGATCGAACCAGTTCGGTGACTCGGTTACTTTGATACTGATGTTGCTCACCGAGTGTTTGACGAAATGACTCAACTAAGTGTGGCGGGTGGCAAGGAAGGTATGTATACGAAGTTTCTAAAAAGATTTTTATGTTGCTTGGAAGGTATTTGATAAAATACCTGAACAACAATTGCTACTGTTTTACAGACAATGGGAATTTGAAGGTGCAATCCAGGTGTTTGTGGAAATGCTGCGCAGAAAAATTCGGCTGGATTTTAGCTCGAACTTGGCCAAAACTGGCCCGAGCTGCCGACCATACCGAACCAAGTTAGCCAGTTAGGCTCAAGGACCGAGGTAAGTTCAAAATGAGGTCCGCTAGCGGCCGACTTCAGCTCGATGTACGCCTGATTCATGTCTTTGTTGACTTCAACCGAGAGCGGATTAGGTGAGACGCGTCCTCAATCTAAACGGTGGGGCCCTTACCGTGGGGCCTACCTTGATGTAGATATTATATATCTACGCTGTCCATCCGTTTTCCAGATCATTTTAGGGCATTATCCCAAAAATAAAGCTAATAAAATTAGCAGGTGGATCACACCATAGAAAAAAGTGTTGATTGACCATTAATGGGCCACAAAAGTTTTGGATCAAGCTGATATTTTTTAGCCCTTCATCTGGGATTATGTGACCTTATCAACAGATTGGATGGTAAATAAACACTGAAAATATTAAGATGAGCTCTAAGAAGTTTTAAATGGTAGGGTGGTCAATCACCACTGTTTATTATGGTATGGTCCACCTGATAATTGGATCTACTTCATTTTTGGAATAATGCCCTAAAATGATCCGGAAAAACGGATGGACGGTGTGGATACATAATACGTACATCAAAGTGGGCCCAGGGTAACCCCACGGTAAGTACTAAATCCAAGCCATCCAATAGCTTGTTCCTACTAGGATGATCAACTTGTTAGGTGCCAATAGTTTATTAGGTGCGCTGATCAGAGAAAACAAATGCTTTCCATTGAAAAATTACAAAACACAAGCATTATATACCTGATGAGTGGATGTGATTTTTTACAGTTTAATCCTCGCGTGATGGAGCCAACCTTTTGGACGGCTTAGATTTTGCCCACGTATAAAAGGTTAGCAGTTGTCTGTAGGGTGGATAACATGTGTTGCAACTGGTTGGACTAGAGTCCCTCTCTATGAAATTTATTTGTATATTTATCAAAATAAATACTTTTAGACATTTTTATTTTCAGGGAGATTCTTATAATAATATTCTCAAATTTTGAAAACTTTTAAGACATTTCCAAGCAGGAAACCCTTGAGAATGAATATATCACTATTAATATTGTTGGGAGAGTCGATAGGTCAACTTATGGAATGTGTTGCGAGATGTCTTAAATCTGAGTCCTTTCGCAACTGGGATGCGGAAAGGAGTTTCGCGGATTTTGTGTCGCAAGTCCTTTCGCAACTGGGATGCGAAAGGAGTTTCGTGGATTTTGTGACGCAAGTCCTTTCGCAACTGGGATGCGAAAGGAGTTTCGAGGATTTTGTGACGCAAGTCCTTTCGCAACTGGGATACGAAAGGGAAGTTGCCAAAACTATAAATTGGGGTCCCTAGGGCTATCCTTTGATTATTCTAAGACTTCCTAAAGGTATTCTAAAGGATTCTAGGGTTATCAAAGGGTGTAGCAAGGGTGAGATTCGAGGTTGTTCGAATCGGGTAAGTCCTTTCTCTTTGTAATTGATGCTTTCATAGTGGTGATTTGTCGCTTTGTGCCGTGGTTTTTTCCTGCAAGGGTTTTCCACGTTAAATCTGTGTGTTCTCTTTTCTTGTGTATGTGCTTGGTGCCATTGGATTACCATCCTAGATCTAGATCTGTGTGATTCCGCAGGCCAAAAATCCCAACAAGTGGTATCAGAGCAATCGGTTGGGACACAGATCTGAATCTGAGGGATTAGTAATAATGGCGAGCGCCAGGTATGAGATTGAAAAGTACTCAGGGAAAAATAATTTTGAGTTATGGAAGATCAAGATGATGAGTTCCTTAATTAAGCAAGGCGAAGATGGTGCTCTTGAGGAGCGGAAGTCCACCATGAAAGATGATGATTGGAATACCCTTGATAAGAGGCTTTATCATCGATCCGTTTATGTCTCACGGATGAGGTTCTCTACAACGTCATGAGGGAGAAAACTGTGGCTAATTTATGGGCGAAGTTGGAGGATGTTTATGCGAAGAAATCCTCTGAAAATCGTCTGCACTTGAAGCGGCAGTGGTATAACTTCAAGATGGCAGAGGGTGGAGATCTGGAGGCTCACATCAGCAATTTTAATAAATTGGTTTGCAAATTGCTCGATATGGATGAAGTGATGAAAAATGAAGAACAAGCATGTATGTTGCTGAATTCTCTCCCGGCGTCCTATGAGTCATTCAAGGATACTATGTGCAGCATGAACAAAACCCTGAGTGTCGACACTGTTATCTCAGCCCTTCAAGGGAAGGCTATGAGACAACTAGACAGCAACATAGGGACATCTTCTGATGCACTGTTTACAGTGGGTAGGAATTCTGAACACAGTACAGGTTCTTCAGGTTCTAGATCCAAATCCAAGGGCAAGGGCAAAGGAAAGGTAAAGTGCTGAATTGTGGGAAGGAAGGACATGTGAAAAGGGATTGTGAAAATCCTAAATCTAAGAGGGAAGATTCTGAGGCTTCATGCAGGGAGGCTAACACTGCCACGTCAGATGAATCGAGTGGATGTGATGGTGATGTTTTGTCTGTGTCTTCGCTCAGACGGTCATACGATGATCGTAAGGACGAGTGGATGCTAGACACAGGGGCATCTTTTCACATGACTCCTTATCGGAGTTGGTTCACCAGCTATAGGGAGTGCGATGGTGGACAGGTATTTATGGGCAATGACATTGCCTGTAATGTTGTGGCTATTGGTACGGTACGCATCAGGATGTTTGATGGGGTGGAGCGTACTTTGACTGATGGCAGGCACGTTCCTGATTTGAAACAGAATCTGATTTCTCTTGGTGTGCTTGAGGCAAAGGGATGCAAGTACACAGGTATTGATGGTGCTCTTAAGGTATCCAAGGGGGCACGGGTAGTCATGAAAGCGCAACGACTCGATCATGTTTACAGGTTGATCGGGAGCACTTCAAAAGGTGGAGCTACAGTGGATGTAGTGAATTCCACCTCTGCACGTGTGTGGCATGATGGGCATGGCCACATGAGCGGGCAGGGCAGGAAGGCTGAGACGTGCGGACAGGGATACAGAGCAGGTGGAGCAGCCACCTGTGAGAAGAACCACATGGCATGATTGCAGGATATCGGCAAGGTACATGGACGACTCCAATATTGCAGGGGATTCATCTTCTATTCTGATGGCTCTAGGTGGCCTGGTGCTGAGAAGTGGAAGGTGACTATGGGCGATGTGATGGATTCGTTGTACCAGATCGACATATGGGAGCTGGTGGAGCTTCCAGTGGGCCGGTGAGCGGTTGGATGTAGGTGGACCTTCAAGAGGATACAGTATAAATACAAGGCGAGGTTGGTAGCGAGGAGTTATTCTCAGAGAGAAGAGATCGGCTTCTCAGAGATATTCGCGCTGACGGTATAGCAGGTATCTATCAGATCCGTGATTGGCGCTGGTTGGCCAATGTGATCTTGAGTTATGATGTGATGCAGAAATAAGAGAAGAGGTCAAGAAGCTACACGGTTGAAGATTGAAGACATGGTGGAGATTGTTGCGAGATGTCTTAAATCTGAGTCCTTTCGCAACTAGGATGCGGAAAGGAGTTTCGCGGATTTTGTGTCGCAAGTCCTTTCGCAACTGGGATGCGAAAGGAGTTTCGTGGATTTTGTGACGCAAGTCCTTTCGCAACTGGGATGCGAAAGGAGTTTCGCGGATTTTGTGACGCAAGTCCTTTCGCAACTGGGATACGAAAGGGAAGTTGCCAAAACTATAAATTGGGGTCCCTAGGGCTATCCTTTGATTATTCTAAGACTTCCTAAAGGTATTCTAAAGGGTTCTAGGGTTATCAAAGGGTGTAGCAAGGGTGAGATTCGAGGTTGTTCGAATCGGGTAAGTCCTTTCTCTTTGTAATTGATGCTTTCATAGTGGTGATTTGTCGCTTTGTGCCGTGGTTTTTTCCTGCAAGGGTTTTCCACGTTAAATCTGTGTGTTCTCTTTTCTTGTGTATGTGCTTGGTGCCATTGGATTACCATCCTAGATCTAGATCTGTGTGATTCCGCAGGCCAAAAATCCCAACAGAATGGACCAATTCTACAAACTAGCATAGACCCAATTGGATTAGAGCCTTAAGGGCATCTACTGCCAAATACAAGTCGGCCTTCAAGGAGGTCGATGAAGTTGTAAGGACACTCAAAGAGGATGCAACTGTAAGTCCACTCAAAGGACCAACTTCTGACCTAACCTATAGGTCGGTCATAGCTCGGCTATAGGTCGGACATAGCTCAGCCATATCTCAGCTATAGGTCGGCCATAACTCAGCCATAGCTCGGTATAACCTCTAACACAAGGTAAATGTCGACCTGATGGAAAGCTCAATATTGATTGCACCTTATTACATCCAACACCTCTATCATCCAACCTTTTCCCGAACCAACAGTCCGGGAATCTCTCCAACGACCCGAGGATCTCTCCCAAGATCTTAGGGGGGTCAAATCAAGTACCAAAAACCTCGAATGACGATAATCTCGAGAAGATCCTAAACAAATCTGGATACCTATACGGAATGGTCTCCGACATATCAAGAAGAAGACTCCTTACGGCATGATATTCCTTCTCCTATAAATAGAGGTATCTTCAGCCAATGTAAGGTACTCATACATACTCTAATACTTGACTAGTGGCTATTTTCCTTAAGATCCTAACCTACAAAAGACCCAAGATCCTGACTTAGGCATCGTAAGGTCCCCTGTACAAGTCAGGGTCTCCTTTGTCAATTGCTTTTGTTTGTGCAGGTCCCGAATGGTTAACCAATGAGGGTCTACCGGAAAACTGCATCAACAGTTTGGCATCGTCTGCGAGAACGACCTCTTAACTGTTTCTGCTTTACCAGAAAAACTACAATGGCAAGAGAGAAGAAGAGAACTCAATCCTCCCCAGTTGTAGCTCCAGTTGCACTTGACCATACACCACCGCCCCCGGAGCAACCTGAACAACTGGAAAGTCATCCAGGTTCTTCCTCACAACACCAAGCTAATTCCAGTTCCGGGAGGCAGGGTCAGCAGTCTCATGTAAAAGGAGGACGATTGAACTCCCTCGAAAAAGAGGTCGGAATGCTGAGAGAGAACATGGGCTACATGAAGTAGATGCTGGAACAACTGCAGCCACAACATGTGTAAAGAACCAATAGGGAGGATGAACAAATAGACTATAACCCTCCTCAACCTTCATGTACACGCGCGGCCTCTCAGCAGAGCTGACCACCCTCCCAGAGGAGTCAACAACATAGCTTGGCTAAACCAGCCCCATCCCATGTATCAGAGATTGCAACCTTGCCCGCTTCCAATCTACGCCATGAGCTAAACTGGAAGAAGCATGGTAAATCCCCGGCCGAAGCTACGGCAAAGAGCGGTAAATCCTAGGAGGCCGAGCTAAAAAATCTGCGAGATCAGATCGGAGACATGCAGCAGGCCTACCGAACTAACGCGCCAACACAAGTCATAACGGAGGAATCCAATCCCCCATTCATTGCAAACATCATGCAGATGCGACTGCCAGATCAGTTTCAGTTGCCTCAGATCACTCCATTCTTAGGAAATACCGACCCGTCGGAACATATGGAGTCCTTCAGAGTCTACATGGAGCTCCACAACGCTTCTGACGCAGTCATGTGCCGAGCCTTTTCCCTAACTTTGGCTGAGGTTGCCCAACTGTTGTTCAAGTAGTTGAAACCGAACTCTATTAGTTCGTTGTTGAGGGTCAAATATTGCATATCAGACCCTATTTATTGCCTGAATTTACGAACATAGTATTGATTAACGGTTCAATTTAACTGTGTTCGTGATACAGGGTATATTTGAGAGCTTGGATTACAAAAGGTGCTAAACGTATGGAATTAATGTTCTGATGATGCCAAGGCAAGGGACAGACTCCAGGGGACCAAGATCGATGGATTTACATGCCAGAGATCCGAGGAAATCAAGCAGTTCACGTTAAAGAGGCCACGCAGTCGTCTAGAATGCAAGATCACATGGTTCCCGCTATCCGTTCAGCTTGAAACTCCATATGGGGCCAAGGGACCACAAATTAACCGCACACGTCAAATTTCATCCGTTGGATCCCTGTGAAAGTGGCTAAATAGACAGATCCGCCCATAGATCGGTGAATTGGGCCCCACCTGATGTTTGGATACACTCTAAAATTGGTCTCAACCCTTCAATTTAAGTGACAAATCGGTTAGACGGAGAAGATCTTTCACACGCACAATCGTGGGACCCATTAAAGTGAACAAGAGTACACACTGGTTGTACACTCGCGTCCCACCGAGACCATCCAAGTCAATCAGCGCGAGCTGACCGACTCCTGCTTGAATACAAACAGAGATTTTTATTTCTGTTGCGCAACGGACGAACCACGTCCATTTAGTGGGCCACCACCGTCGATCAGGCGGTCAATCTAGACCGTTCATTCACTCCATTGGGCAAAACCGACCGTACAAAGGGTGGGCTTTCAGATCCCAGCACGCGTACGCATGAAGACATCATCACCGCATCAAATGGACGGTGGAAACAAAATTCCATGGGCCACCCTTAAATCCATCCAAAACCAGCCATCTCTGGACAGTTTTTCGTGAGAGATCGAATGGACGGTGTGGATTTTTCAAACATCAGGGTATGTGGGTCCCACCAATCCACCAGCGCAGCATCTGCGCAAGCTCTGTTCGCAGCAGAGAGCTGCGGTCGATTCAAGTGGGCCGTCGTCATTGATCAGATGGCTGATCCGGGCCATCCATCTTCTAGTACACTCAAAAACGTCCCAGGGAACGTTATCTTTTTAAAGGAAAAAAAGGAAAATGAACCAGCAACCTCGGCTTAGATATGCACGTAACTGAGCTGCGAACTTCCGCACTGATTTCCGCACCTGCTGTGCGTAAATAGAACGCCGCTGGCAAGAGCTCCCATCCATCAACTTTTGGTTGCCTATAAGAAAGAAAGACAAAGAAGTGAGGGGCATTGAATCTACAGCTGGAAGTTTGGCTTGGACGTGGAGCAGGGACGATAGGAGCAGAGACAGAGAGAGTATTACAGTTTTTTTTTATGCTTCTTCTTGTTCTTCATGTGGAGGTATAGTGCAATCATGTCCATGGGTTGCTAAACCTCTTAGCTAGGGCTAAGAGGTGAAGCTTGTAGTGAGATGGGAGTGTTTTCTATGCCTTTAATTTAATTTGAATTTAAGAATTGAATTTGTTATTAATTTGATTATTAAGGGAATATTTTTAGTCTTTAATGGTCTGTTATGATTGAAATTACAATGGGTCTGCAATGGCTTTGAGTATTTCCTTTTCCTTTTGATGTTTATGACGTCAGGAAGCCCTGTTGTTTACTATCGTCTCCTGGGCATGGTTGGATGACGGTACCCTTCCTAACCTTCATAAACATGTTGACTGGTTGGTAATTAGTTTAATTCTGTTGTTTGCTTTGTCTCCTGGGCATGGTTTGGTGATGGAATCCATTCTAATTCATATACTTCTCATCTCTTGAAAACTATATCAACGGCAGTTCAGTTAATTTCCTTGATTTTTAATCCAGGTATAAGATCTCCCTGATCCCTACAAGTGGATCCTCTGAATCCCTAGTGTTCCTTCTCTGAATTTCTCTTCAGTTTTAGATTGTTATTTCACCATTATTCCTCAAATCACACTCGATTTAGATTTCATCTCATCCTAGTTCTAGTTCTAGTTAGTTTCAGATTACGTACAGGTTTCAGTCCCTGTGGATTCGACCTCGGTCTTACCGAGATTATTACTACATCACAACCCTATACTTGGGGAGTGAACAAGTTTTTGGCGCCGTTGCCGGGGACTGACAGCTACGGTTCTCTGAAATTAATTAGTCTTAGGATTAGTTTAAGATTAGGATTTTTTTTTTTCTTTTTTCTAACTTTAGTTTTTAGTTTTTTCTCTGATTTCTAGAAACTAACCTGTTTTACTATTTTGTAGGATCCTGATACACACTTCTAATTCGGTAATTTCTTTCTAATTCTTTCTCTTTTTATTTCTAGATCTCATATTGTTGTAGGATTATTTTATTCTTAGGATTAGATTCAGAATTAGTGTTTTACTATGCAAGAGTTGGAACGTATATATGCTGAGATAGCTAAGGAATCTTGGGAAAATTTTTTGATGTATGATGATAATAATGGAAAACAGCCTATGCCTCAAATATTTTCTGAAAATTACTTCAACCAATCGAAACATGATGCTCCACTGATTAAGAAGTCCTTTGGTGATTATCTACGGGAAAATAATTGCATTCCACGAGTTAAGAAAACAGTACGTGATTATTGGAATGATAACGCGTATCAACTCCCGACCGATGACCCGTATGACTATAACCAGTGGAACCATCAAAACTGGGAAGATGAACCAACAACATGTAATGATTATTCTCTTGGATACCCTACCATTGAGAACCAACCAAAAACGATCCAAGAGGATTCAATTCAGTATACCATAGAATGCCTTACGGAAATGAGAAAAGCGATGGAAGCACTTAATTCGCGCCTCGATAAGATAGAGGAAGCTCGTTCATCCCAACTACAACCCATTCAAGAAATACAATGCGAGGAAGGTGATCCTAACTCATTTGTGGAAAATTCTAGAATTTGGAATACAGAGTTGGGTTGGGATAATGAGCATACGGTTCAAATTCCCGATGAGTCGATTTCAATGATGGTCCAAAGGAATGGTCAAGAGACATGGGTGTCTTTCAAATATAATGATAGTGACACACTGCACTCACATGACACACAGGATTTCAATGATGAGGGAGAGGTTGGTTTATTCGAACCTCAACCCAATTTAAGAGTCGAATGTGAGGAAAGCGATCCCATCCCAAGTACGTACTGCACTGAATTGGAAGCTGAGAAGTATTGGGATGAGATTCATGAGAGCACAGCGGAAGTTTCACGGGAATCAACTTCAATTATGGTCCAGGAAGATGATCACGAGGCACAAGAAGTTCTACTCCACCTATCTGACATGGCCAATTTAGATGTGGAGGATGAACCACTTTCACCTAAACCTTCCAACCTTTGTGAGGCATGTCTGGACGATTCCCCTGAACTGAATGTTGATATGATTCAGGAGATGGACGAGTTACTCCATACGACTTGGGAATTTGAAACCACCCAGTTGAGGCCACCATCTGAACCGTTGAGTTTTGACGATTCAATACCTCTTCTGAGTAGTATCAATGAACAGAGTTCGCACATCAATGTTTCGTCTACTGATTTTCAATCTGTCTGTGTAGGACTGGAGCAAGAGAGCGTACATCCATCCACTGTCAAGGATGATGGATTCCTTGAGCAGATCATCACGAGCTCCAATGTGGAAAATAAGTCACACTCAGCTGAACTCCCCAACTCTTGGGATTGCTTGGCACACTTTGCAGATTCAAACGATCCCATGTTAAAAGATAAAGTGGATGCCTTGCAAAACGACATCTCGGTAGTCATCACTGACCGAGAGAACCTTTATTCTGAAGCCCCTTCTTCTCCTGATCCTAAACGTCTACCATTAAAGGAGGAGGAGCTGACAATGAAACCGAAGTCTGATACTTCGGAATATGTTGAGACTACATCACTTCTTGCGAAGTTTTCTACACTTTATCTACTTGTAGTCTCTGATTCACCATGGGATACTAACGTCGAAACTTCTTCTGTCACAGGTGAATCATATATACTCTGGATACCTCAAGCAGTTCAATGGAAAATTTCTTATGAGGTACATAAGTCTCTCTGGAAAGTCATGCTCCAGGGCGCTCAAGCCTATTGCAAAAAGGGCTTCTGGACGATCTTGTTAAGGAACTTACTGAGAAACTTATCAAGATACTGGCCAGAAGGGGACCTTGCAGCATGATTAGTTAGTTCAATGTTTGTGGGTAACATTACTGCAAACCCTCACGAGACTACAACTCATCCACTAGGGGCAACCTAGGGGTTTAAAGGCTTGTTGCATACGCTAAATGCAATCGAGAGCACCTGCGAAAGTGGTGTAGGTAGGATTTTATTTTCGTTATTTTTATTTTACTTTTGTTGGTTTCTCGCCTACGCTGACTTGCTGTCACGATGAGTTCCTTGTGGAAAACTCTCTCGATTCGTATCCAGGTACTATCGTCCCATCACTTTTCCTTTACTTTCGTTGTCCCATGTGCATTGCATGCTCATATCTTTTACATTGAGGATAATGTAGATTTTAGGTTGGGAGTGGGAGATTAGGTTTCCTACTCAGTGTTTTCTTAGTCTTGAGCAAAATTTGTGAAAAAAAATTGAAATTTAAAAAAAAACTTTTTATGAAATTTCTTGTGAATTCGAAGTGATTTTGACAAGCCATCTTGGATTTAGAATTATAAGATAAGTGATGTTGGTAATTTATGACTCTTGGATTCCGTATTTGTTAGATTTCACAGTTAAGTTCGAACAATTAATCCTTGATTAGAGGTTTTAAACATTGATTGAGTCATGATTTCATAAGATGCATCTCGCTTACACATTACGGTTTCAGTTCGATATTGAATTATAATTTGGTGATCATTAAGCATGGAAGGAACCAACCTGGGAAATTTGGCCATCATGTTCAATAGATTTAAAAAAAAAAAAAAAAAAAAAAAAAAAAAAAAAAAAAACCCAACTACAAGATAGTTGCCTGCAGGAAAGGGTTGGGCTAACGGACTTCACCATAGGTTTACTCCCTATAGGTGTAAATTCGATTCCCCATGGTTGACATTTGGAAAAAATTAGGCGACTAGTTCTCACCATAGGTTTGCTCCCTATAGGTGAGGATTTGTTTCCCTTCTTTGGCACTACTGTTCATAAAAAGATCAAAAGCGGAAAGAATGAAAAGAAGAAATGTAAGGCATGTTCTAATTTAGGTTTTAGTTGTCCTGAATGCTCTTTGACTCATCAATGTTATCATGGAAAGTAACGATTGAATCTCTTAATGGTGATAAGCCGAGATTACATTATACACATATGAAACTCAATGTTTAGAATTTTTTCTAATTGATGGATCAATATTTTGCACTTAATTATGAAGTCTACCGTGTGCTTGAGTCTAGGAGAAATTAATGCCCAACATTCATGAATCTTAGACTTATAGTATTTGGATTGTTTTCCAAAAATCACTCGAGTTCATAGAAACTGTCCTATAATTCTCAATTTATTTTTCGCATACTTTGCTCGGGACTAGCAAAATGCTGGTTGGGGGTTGTGTTGAGGGTCAAATATTGCATATCAGACCCTATTTATTGCCTGAATTTACGAACATAGTATTGATTAACGGTTCAATTTAACTGTGTTCGTGATACAGGGTATATTTGAGAGCTTGGATTACAAAAGGTGCTAAACGCATGGAATTAACGTTCTGATGATGCCAAGGTAAGGGACAGACTCCAGGGGACCAAGATTGACGGATTTACATGCCAGAGATCCGAGGAAATCAAGCAGTTCACGTTAAAGAGGCCACGCAGTCGTCCAGAATGCAAGATCACAGGGTTCCCGCTATCCGTTCAGCTTGAAACTCCATACGGGGCCAAGGGACCACAAATTAACCGCACACGTCAAATTTCATCCGTTGGATCCCTGTGAAAGTGGCTAAATAGACAGATCCGCCCATAGATCGGTGAATTGGGTCCCACCTGATGTTTGGATACACTCTAAAATTGGTCTCAACCCTTCAATTTAAGTGACAAATCGGTTGGACGGAGAAGATCTTTCACACGCACAATCGTGGGACCCATTAAAGTGAGCGAGAGTACACACTGGTTGTACACTCGCGTCCCACCGAGACCATCCAAGTCAATTAGCGCGAGCTGACCGACTCCTGCTCGAATACAAACAAAGATTTTTATCTCTGTTGCGCAACGGACGAACCACGTCCATTTAGTGGGCCACCACCGTTGATCAGGCGGTCAATCTAGACCGTTCATTCACTCCAACGGGCAAAACCGACCGTACAAAGGGTGGGCTTTCAGATCCCAGCACGCGTACGCATGAAGACATCATCACCGCATCAAATGGACGGTGGAAACAAAATTCCATGGGCCACCCTTAAATCCATCCAAAACCAGCCATCTCTGGACAGTTTTTCATGAGAGATCGAATGGACGGTGTGGATTTTTCAAACATCAGGGTATGTGGGTCCCACCAATCCACCAGCGCAGCATCTGCGCAAGCTCTGTTCGCAGCAGAGAGCTGCGGCCGATTCAAGTGGGCCGTCGTCACTGATCAGATGGCTGATCCGGGCCATCCATCTTCTAGTACACTCAAAAACGTCCCAGGGAACGTTATCTTTTTAAAGGAAAAGAAGGAAAATGAACCAGCAACCTCGGCTCAGATATGCACGTAACTGAGCTGCGAACTTCCGCACTGATTTCCGCACCTGCTGTGCGTAAAGAGAACGCCGCTGGCAAGAGCTCCCATCCACCGACTTTTGGTTGCCTATAAGAAAGAAAGACAAAGAACGTGAGGGGCATTGAATCTACAGCTGGAAGTTTGGCTTGGACGTGGAGCAGGGACGATAGGAGCAGAGACAGAGAGAGTATTACAGTTTTTTTTTATGCTTCTTCTTGTTCTTCATGTGGAGGTATAGTGCAATCATGTCCATGGGTTGCTAAACCTCTTAGCTAGGGCTAAGAGGTGAAGCTTGTAGTGAGATGGGAGTGTTTTCTATGCCTTTAATTTAATTTGAATTTAAGAATTGAATTTGTTATTAGTTTGATTATTAAGGGAATATTTTTAGTCTTTAATGGTCTGTTGTGACTGAAATTACAATGGGTCTGCAATGGCTTTGAGTATTTCCTTTTCCTTTTGATGTTTATGACGTCAGGAAGCCCTGTTGTTTACTATCGTCTCCTGGGCATGGTTGGATGACGGTACCCTTCCTAACCTTCATAAACATGTTGACTGGTTGGTAATTAGTTTAATTCTGTTGTTTGCTTTGTCTCCTGGGCATGGTTTGGTGATGGAATCCATTCTAATTCATATACCTCTCATCTCTTGAAAACTATATCAACGGCAGTTCAGTTAATTTCCCTGATTTTTAATCCAGGCATAAGATCTCCCTGATCCCTACAAGTGGATCCTCTGAATCCCTAGTGTTCATTCTCTAAATTTCTCTTCAGTTTTAGATTGTTATTTCACAATTATTCCTCAAATCACACTCAATTTAGGTTTCATCTCATCCTAGTTCTAGTTCTAGTTAGTTTCAGATTACGTACAGGTTTCAGTCCCTGTGGATTCGACCTCGGTCTTACCGAGATTATTACTACATCACAACCCTATACTTGGGGAGTGAACATTCGTTCTCCCAACTCAGCTAAGCCTTTGTCACAAACTTTATCAGGGAAAAGAAGATGCTCAAGGCACCTGCCCACCTCCTTCACGTCGTTCAGAAAGATAGCTAACTTATGAAGGACTACATTAAACGCTTCAATCTGGAAGCTTTGCAGGTTCGGAAGCACTCAGAGGAGCTCGCCCTAAACGCTATCATGAGTGGGCTGAGGGATCGGCATTCCTGTTTTCGTTGGACAAAAATCCTCTGACAACGATAGCCGAACTACTGAACAGGTCGCAAAAATATGCTAACGCAGAAGAATCCCGTATCTTGTGAGAAGCCATCCACAACAAGGTTCCTCCAACCAAAGAACAAGAACCAAGTTCGTCCAATACGAATAAGAAGAGGAAGGGCGATCAATCATGGGACAATCCTCGCCCGAATAAGCGATCCGACAGTAAGTTTAAAACTACACTCCTCTTAACAAAACACCAGAGCAAGTTCTGATGGAGATCCAGGATAAGCATCTCCTCCACTAGCCGAACAAATTGAAGTCCGATCTAAAAATAAAAACAAAAACAAATATTGCCTCTTTCATCGGGACCACGGACATAACATGAGTGCCTGCTTTGACCTTAAACAAGAGATTGAGGCACTCATCCGCAGCGGCTATCTTGGGGAGTATGTCAATTACAGAGGGGATTGGTCCACGGTGAAAGATGGACAACCAGTTAATAACGAACAGACCATAGAGATCCACACAATCTTCAGAGGCCATGAAGGCGGGGGAGACTCGAATAATGTTCCGAAGGTACATGCCAGATATATTGGTCGTCCTAAAGATGAAATTCTACTTATCAAAAGGCCTCTGAAAGAGCAAAATGTGGAGACCCATAGCTTAACCTTCACCAAAGAAGATGCCCGAAGAATCCACCATCCGCACGACGATGCACTTGTGATCACCCTGACCATAGCTAATCGTAAAGTGTTCTGAATCCTCGTGGACACTAGATCATCGGCTGATGTCCTCTTAGCTCAGGCTTTCGACAAGATGGGAGTTGGTCGATCTCTACTTTGACCTGTTAAAACCCCATTGCTCGATTTCTCGGGCGGGAAGGTCATACCTGAGGGAGCGATACAGCTCTTACTTACGGCTGGAGAAGGACAAAACCAAGTCACCACAACGGTCGATTTCTTGGTAGTAGACTGTCCATCCATTTACAATGTTATCCTCGGCCGACCGTCCCTGAATACCCTGCGAGCTGTGGTCTCGACCTACCACTTAACCATGAAGTTCCCGACCGAGCAAGGTGTCGGATCAGTGAAGGGAGATCAACACGACGCTCGACAGTGCTACGCGATCGCACTACGAGCTTCTCATCAAGCAATAATCATCACTTTTATGTATCCTCGTGAGGACTCTAAAAAAAGAGGCCACCGCATGGAAGACCTTATTCCGGTCCCACTCGACAAATTTGTCCCTACAAAGACTGTCCAAATTAGGTCGTCCCTAACGACCCCACTATGGGAGAAGATGATAGCTCTCTTCCGATGTTATGCGGACGTCTTCACGTGGTCTGATGAAGACATGCCCGACATCGACTCTAAGATTATCGTGCACCACTTGATCGTTGACCCTGCTCACCGACTAATTCGACAGAAGCGCCATGCACTCGATTCCAAAAGATATGCCATGATCGGAGAAGAAGTCAACAAACTCCTCAAGGGTGGATTCATCGAGGATGTGTATTATCCAAACTGGATAGGCAACATTGTGTTGGTCAAGAAAGAAATTGGGAAATGGTGGGTCTGTGTAGACTACACAGACTTGAACAAGGCTTATTTCAAAGATAGCTTTCATCTTCCCCGAATTGACCTACTGGTCGGCAGCACCACCGGACACGAGCTACTTAGTTTTATGGAAACTTATTCTAGTTATAATCAAATTGTAATGCATCCACATGATAAAACAAAAACTACTTTTTTTACTAACAAAGGTCTTTATTGTTACCTAGTCATGCCTCTTGGATTGAAAAACACAGGCGCTACTTATCAGCGACAGGTCAACAAAATGGTTGCCCACCAAATAGGGCGAACAATAGAGGTCTACGTCGACTATATACTCGTAAAGAACATAAAAGCTACGGATCATGTCACTGATCTCGAGGAGATGTTCCTCATCCTTTGTAAATACCGGATGAAGTTGAATCTGAACAAATGCGCCTTCGGGATTAGCTCAGGGAAATTTCTCGGTTTCTTGGTCAGCCAATGAAGAATCCAAGTAAACCCTGAGAAAATCAAAGCTCTCATTGACATGGAATCACCAAGGACAACCAAAGACGTTCAATGACTTACTAGGAGGATCGCGGCTCTCAATCGCTTCGTGTCTTGAGCCACAGACAAATGTCTCCCCTTCTTCAAACAAATGAAAGGGAAACAAGTGGTAGACTGGACAGAAGAATGTGAGACGACTTTCCAGAAGCTCAAGCAATATCTAGGGTCGCCACCACTACTCTCCAAATCCAAGCAAGGAGAGTCCCTACTGTTGTACTTAACTGTCTCTGATACAGTGGTTAGATCAGCTTTAATTAGGGAACACGCAGGAAAACAATTCCCCATATACTACATCAGTAAAGCCCTAGTTCTAGCTGAGACCAGATACCCAAACCTAAAAAATTTAGCATTGGCTTTAATCTCCTCTCAATGTTTGTGGCCTTACCTCCAAGCTCACACCATCATCGTCATGACCGATCAACCACTACTGTAACGCCCTGGGTTTTTGAAACCCGAGTATGTGACTCGTTTTTCAAAAACCCGAGTGTTAACCTTTAAAGATAGTCAAATTTCACACACACACACACACACACAAACTATATGAGCGGCTGCCTATAATGACTTATACAAACCGCTGTCTCCATGATAACAAATATAATAAATACACAATTTAACACATGAGAAATAATAAAATGCATATAAACTTGAGTCGCAAGATCGCGCAGCCTCTCTTGGCAAATACAGCCATGCATCCCTGATAATTGTGCCCTGCTCTTTATCAATCTAAATATGGATATTATTTAAACCACTTGCGCTACCTATACGGTTATATATTCGATAAATGAGTGGCCGACTCAGTGTGAATTCCCCTTAAGATTACACACTGCCGCATTAATTAAGCATAGTTTTAAACAATAAGACATACAAAACATTTCATGATGCGATCTTGTTTAAGTCCATAGATGCGTGGATGCACATCAACTGGAGATGCACATTTAGTTGGCCAAGTGAATGGACCTTTCAAATAGTCGGTCCATTCATGCAAGAGAATGTGCCTTTCAAACAGTCAACTCATTCAACTTGCAATGTAGTGGGCCTTTCAAACAGTCGGCTCACTTAGACATGAATGGGTCTTTCAAACAGTCAGCTCATTCATGCCTGGGGATGGGCCTTTCAAATAGTCAGCTCATCCCTGATAGGGGAATGGACCTTTCAAATAGTCAAACCATTCAGGCAAGAGAATGGGTCTTTCAAACAGTCGACTCATTCAACTTGCAAAGGAACGGGTCTTTCAAACAGTCGACTCGCTCAAGTAATATAGCATGCCTTTCAAACAGTTGGCTCACTCAAACAATAGGATGGGTCTTTCAAACAGCTAACCCCCTTTTTAATAAGAGAATGGACCTTTCAAACAGTCAGTCCATTAAGCAAGAAAATGGGTCTTTCAAACAGTCGTCTCACTTAAGCAAGAATGTGCCTTTTAAACAGTCAGCTCATTTAAGCATGGGGATGGGCCTTTCAAACAATTGGCTCATCCCCAGTAAGAGAATGGACAATTCAAACAGTCAGTCCATTCAAAATGCAAGTGCCATGAATGCATGATTAATCTCATCCATTACTATTCCAATTTGCAAGCAGCCAATTTAGGAAAGCTCAAAGGACACTATGAGGAGTTCGTCACCCAACATAGGCGGACAGCTCGGGCATAGTGTCTCATTCCACCATCCCCGGTTCATGAGACTTCATCATTAGGATGTTTAATGGCATCCTCCTCAACCAGTGACCAATCACTATCTATCAAGTGGGACTTGCCATCGCATGGTCACGCAAAATAATCCATTAAGCCGCATAGGGCAAATATGCAATGAAAAAGCCACGTAGGCACCACAATCCATGGATGGTAAGCCCACATCAATGTTTCATTTAATACATCAATCAAAGTAGCCACTAGGTGAGGGTCCATTACAATCACAGTCAGTCAAGTTACATCCCAAGTCTGGATGCACATATATAAGTGGGGTTTTCCATTGATAGATATAGCAGTTCAAGTTCTATAAGAAATTCATAAACAATCCATAAACATGAAGAATACACAAGTACAACATATGGATATTCATACAAGCTAAGTGTTGAGCATATGATTGATAATCAGATTCAATATCTAACACAAGTTATCATGAATTAGATATATCAATTATAAAATGAACTACTACTTAAACTAACAAGGAAGAGGAAAGCTCAAGGGAAAAATTCATCACCTTATGAGTTGAATCGTCTACTGGTGTTTCTAGGAAGCGCGTGCACCCTTAGAGTCGAATCTTCAAGCTTATGCGACTGGTAGGTTAGGTGGAACTTAATGTCGATGTCATCCTGCCCTAATATACTCAATTGGCTCGGTCCACTTGTGATTGTAATCCGGTAAGAACTACCAAGGACCAACTCTGAGTTAACTTCAAAAACAGTAATTGAGACCCCAACTCAAAGGGGAATCAAAAGACACCCAATGTCAACGATCTACTCTCTAAAATCAACAAACTCAGCGAAACTCATTGAGTCAACTTGGTGAAGAGACTCGAGCTACATATGCTAATGTTACTTGACTGACTCAACTGAACTTAGATGAACCTTAACTGACTCAACCCAGTAGTGAAATGGAGCAAACCAATCATCTCGGTTTTAAGCCCAATTAACTTGATGAACCCGAGTTCAACCATGTACACCCAAACCTGCAGTGTTGCAACTAATAACTGGACCAAACATATAATTAGGAACTAGGTTACTGGACTGGAAGTGCACCAAGGGAATCCAAACATGGAGTTGAACTCTACAAAACTGAGTTAACCCAGCTCAACCTGACACTAACCCAACGAACAAGACCTTGTCTACCCTCTCTCTCTCTCTCTCTCTCTCTCTCTCTCTCTCTCTCTCTCTTTCTTTTCTCCTCACTCAAGTCCACATGTCCAGCAGAGTTGTTGGACTAAACCAGCCCCAACTCGACTGACAGCAGTGTAACACCCCGGTTTTCAGAACCCAAGTAGACAACTCATTTCCTGAAAACCTGGAAGTTAATAGTTCAATAAGTGGCAATCAAAATAGAATCAAAGCGCAAATAGCGAAACCAAGCGTAGCATAAGTCGTAAACCAAATAATAACATCCTGGTCTCATCAGCTGGGGGCCCAAATACAAAATCTCAAGTTCAAATGTTCTAGATAAACAAACAACATATATATCTACTAATTTAGTCCAAAGTATTCCACTACCTCCTGTTGCGGCTCCTCATTGTAAAACTTCTCATCTGCTGCGACGACATCAGCCCCGAGCCCCGTGCCATAGTCGCTCATGCCTGCACCTGCGTTCTCTGTACGATTAAACATTGGATGAATGAGTGGCCAACTCAGTGTGAGTTTCCCCTCAAGATTTCCCACCGCTGCCTTAGACAAGTATAACATGAAAACAACAAGGCATACAAAACATAACAAGATACAATCTTATTATATGCATGGATGTATGAGTACACATCAACTGGGGATGCTCGTCCAGTTGGCTTTTGGGCGAAACCCATGCATGTGGCCGGTCACCATCGAAAGTACATAGTACATGTGTAGTGTCAAACTCACCAAAAGTGGGTCGATAGTCGATGGTCTGGAAGCTAACGAAACGATACCACGACTAAGGGCACATGCTACAACATCCAGAATTAGCCATCTTTCATCGCCCGAATGCTATGTATGCATGATTAGCCCAACCATTATTAATCCATTTACAATCAGTAGGTTTAATGAAACTCAAGGTCACTACAGGGAGGTCATCGCCCAGCATAGGACGACGGATTGGGCATAGTGTCTCATTCCACCATCCCCGGCTCATGAGTCTACTGACTTAGGGTGTTAATAGAACCCGTCAATAGGCGGGCAATCAATTCTCAATGTATGGGACAACTACCAACATATGGTTGAGTGAGGACGAAATATCAAGATCGTAATAGTAAATCAACTTATTAAAAATGAGTCGACATGTATGCATCAAATACGATAGAACAACGGTAATTTAAAACGTTTAATGGTTCATCCCAACGTCACCCCATAAGTGGTAAGTCCCATGAATCTTCTATCACTAGCATAATCTCCGTACTGAGGGTCTACCTTGAACACAACCGTCTTGTTACACCCCAAGGACGGACTCTCTTTCATAGGTAAAGATTCTCCTATTTATTTAGAGAGATTTCAATTCTATGTGTGTCTTGCAAACATTCCAATAGCATATTCAAATGGCGTAGAGATCAAGTATTGAATTAGGATATCATTCTAATAAGGTAAAACTTAAGTACGAATGTAGTACAATTCAAGAACTATTAAATGATTAAAGGTCTAGCATATGCATTTGATATTCATGATTAATTCTCTAACATATATCCAGCTAAGCTAATCATGTGACTAATCAAGTTTTGAGGAATCACTTATAATCACTTTAAAAGTTATTCTAAATATAATTTAGAGATGGAAAGCCTAAGGGGAAAAGTCATCACCCGAAGGGTCATAGTCCGGTCCTTGATTCAAATTCTCGTGAGTGTCTTGTGGCCCAATATCACACAAGTGATTTCCTAGAGTCATTCCCGATATGATAAATCTATATTAGAAGACTTTTTAAACATTTAAGTCATTGAAGTGAACAGGGTTTGTACGGTCCCGTTAATTAAGGGATTTCGGGCTTGCATTAGGGTGACCAGGCCCACCCAATCTTGTCCCAACAAGCGGCCCAAATTGGGCCTGGAATTGTCCATAACTAAGGCCCGAACTGGGCCTGGTTTGGCCCAACTTGTTAGGTCCAATAAGTGCCCAGAAATTGGACTGGGCTAGGCTGTCCCTGGCCCAGCAATGGACGTGTGCAACTAGCCCATGAGTTGGGCTGGGCTGTCCCAGCCTAACATCACCCCACGACGAAGTGGGCCTGTTGGGCAGAATTCGGCCCACCTGCATTACTTGTCCGAGAGGGGCTGGTTAAGTAGCCTTTAGCCCAGCACTAATACTAGCCACATAATGGGCTGGTTGGGCCGTTTCTGGCCCAACATTCGCTGACCAAAGGCCGGCTAGGCTGCCCATTTCTGGCCCAGTTATCATGACACCCACCTAGTACGAGATGGGCTGGCCCATCAGTCGTCGTTCCCTGTTAGCCCAGGCTGGCTAGGCTGCTGCTAGCCCAGCATCCAACGTAGACTGGACTGGGCTAACGCTGGCCCAGCAGGCCATAGGCCATTTGTTGCATCCACCTAGTAGAACTGGGCTGGATTCACTGGCACAACAATGCGTTCACACACATTCCACACAGGGAGCTAGGTTCATCACTGCTTCGGCCAGGCCCAAAACTTCCAAAACAGGTGAGATAAGAGCCTGGGCTTCTTGCAACTCCACAGTGGGCCCAGCAATAACATCTCTACCAACCCAGGCTGGCTGTGCAGGCCCTTGGCCCAGCAGAACAACAGTTTATCCTTTAGGAGTAGGCCCAGCAGTGTTATTACAAAGGGTCTGGGCCCACTGCATTTGACAAGGTGTGGCCTACTGTGACGTGTGGTGTGGCCCACTGAGATTTACCTTAGGTGGGGCCTGCTTGGACATGGTGTGGTCCACTGACCTACTTCTCAAGTGCGGCCCACCGCGTCATGTGGTGTGGCCCACTGAGTGTGTAACTCAGTGAGGCCCACTATGTTAGGAGGTGTGGCCCACTGAGATGTACCTCAAGTGCGGCCCACTGTGGTTCGTGGTGTGGCCCACTGAGTGTCTAACTCGGTGAGGCCCACTGTGATATGTGGTGTGGCCCACGGTGTTTGGAGAGCATCAGGGGGATCAGAATGGGGCTCGAAATCAGCCCATTGTTGGGTCTGGACTCAGCCCCACTCATCCAAACTCGGCCCACCTCATCAGTCGAGTCTGGTCCAGTTTGACTCAGTGCCTTCTTCTCTGACTTGGGCTTGCACTAGACGAACCAGTCACTCAACACTGGAAGTCGGGCCTGCAACCACTCTGGTTTCTGGTCCTGCTGGTGATAGCTCCAACAACCATGTATTGTTGGATGAGAAACGGAAGGAGATAGAGTGTTACCAGGTCTGCTCCAACTTTTTCTGAGTCGACTCAAGCACAGCTACTGCAGTTTGGATAACACCACACCTGGTAGCAGCAATCCACGACTACAACTCCCCTGAACTCAGTAAAGCAACGACTCGCCTGTCTGAGTAACTGAGAACGGACTGAGTCGAGCTGACTCGCAGCTTGGTGCAACACCCACAACTGCCTCTCTATCTCTCTCCTATTTTCTTTCCTTTCCTTTCTCTGGTGCGGATCCCAAGGCGAGCTAACGGTTCTTATAGCCGAGGGAAACTTGCTTGCACGATTCAGCGAACGGCTGAGATAAAAATGGCCCTTGCCACAGCCATCCTTGAAGAACCAGCATGCATGGGGTCCATTCGACCCTGGGGATGGATTCCCACCGTAATGGCCCACCAGAAAAGTAACTTTACGTCCTTTGTGGGGCCCATCTCATCATAGTGGGTTGGATGTTCCAACGGAGAAGATGAGAGGGCTGTTAATGGCCAACCTCTATCTACGGTATTTCACTAAGATTTGGTCCATTTGAACGGACCAAATGGAGCTTCTGATCACTGTGGGGCCCACTTTTTGGGCCATTCATGCGCGTTTCGGATTTTCTCACGAGATAATCCATATATCGCAACTATCTCGTGAGACGAGATGTCTCCTGCTTCTAGCTCGTGTCGCCCTAGAAAGGACAGTCGGAATTCGTCCACGTGGCCCAGGGAGGGTTCGGACGAGCCAGTAACCCCTGCTATAAATGGTAATGTCCCCTCTCTCTTTTCTTGGTGCAAGCGGCTGCCTGCCCATTTTTGGCAATAGGAGAGAGGGCGCAATTTGAAAGGGTGAATGGACGGTTGCGATGGACGATCCGGACGATCGTGGATCGACCACGTGGCAACGGTTTGATCCACCATCTTCGGACTTAGCCAAACACGTGGCCTTGATGGGTGTCATCCCGAATCCGTATGACATTGCATGGGTCCGAACAAACCACTAGGGTTTGGTCGATCGGGGCCTACATGTCCGATGGATGGTTTGGATCGGTTGGATAGTGGCCAAGGTGGGCCACAATGAGATCTGGTGACCGTCAGTTTAAAAAAATACACGTTGGCGGGAGTTTTCCCATTTTTTCGAAAGAGCTCGGGTCAGCGCTGGTCAAACCAGCGTGTGACGTCCTGTGCACTTCGTGCACGGGTGGTTGTGGTGCACTCCACCCTGTGTGGGGTCCACCATGATGCTTGTGATAAATCCACTCCATCCATTCTTCTTGGAGGCTTCAGTCAGGGTCATTGACCAAGTATGGGGTGGACGTGAGGCCCAGGTGGGCCGTATTGCACATCCCAGGCCCTATTTAGTCAATGCACCTTGATCCAGTGGCTGGATTGGTTTGATAATTGGTTTCAACAGTTAAATGGGGGTTTAGGAGGCAATGATTGCTTGGTTGGCTATTCACAAGCCCTCGAAGGTCGATCACAAGTGCATTGCCCCGTTACTCTTTAAGTAGATGATTTGGAAACTATTCTAACTTGAGGTGGTTAGTTAGGCTTACCCTCATGGCCGATGTAGGGTCCTTCTTAGCTCTTAGAGTCTCTGATGGACGACTTCAATGATGAATGGAGGCCCCATCCTGTATTCGTTGAATCAAAGTTGTTTGTTAATCAATTTTGAAATCCCATTGATACGGGTTTTAAATGGTAACACCCACGTACCAGAGGTGCGGGTTGTTACAGTCAGCCTTGTCTCAGACAGCTCGACTCGGCTTATGACTCACATTCTCTATCTTTCTTCTTCTCCTTCTACGTGTTTTCCACCTGCTAGAAGTCCAGCAAGAAGCCTAGACTAGACCAGACATGTATGCCCAGCAAGGTTGTTGGACTAAATCTCGTCCTGACTCAGGCCTCAGCGAATCAAGCTCGCTCGGCTCGGCAGTGACTGCAGCGTAAGTAGCACTTGCACTCACTCACTCACTCACTCACTCTCTTTTCCTTCTTCCTCTTTCTTTTCTCCATCTGCTGAAGGTCCAGCACCTCTGGACAACTTGACGACCCAACTTGACTGAGTCACCAGGTGCGACAGCTTGGCGCAGCAACCCAACACGCACACTGCCTTGATTGGATTTTCACCGTAGCAACCCAGATCAACTTTGGGATGACTGTTTATGATCTAATGAGGTCCGAAAGGCTCACCTGATGGACATTCAATGGCCACACAGCTCAAACGGTGGTTGTTTCTTGACGAGGAAGAAGACCCGCCATTAATCGCAGATATTGATACGGGGTATTTTTCTTGGAAGCGGATGCATCGGACGGTCTGAATTGATGGGATAGAGCTAGGAGATGCTAGGCTTCGAAACTTAGATGAGGTTTAAGTGGTGGGTTCGGAGGAAGGAGAAAACAGTTGTTTTTTAAGGTCGTTGTGATAATGGGAGAAGTTGCGTTGCTACGTGATTCCCTTGCCCATTTATCGCACCCCAGACTCTCTTAGTACCATTAGATTTGGATCCAATGGCCTAGATTCTAGGGTTTGTTGCAACCTTCGAATACTGCTAGTAAGAGAGAAAACCGGCCGCTGTTTTTTCTATACCACGAATGGAATTCCCAATCCACGTGGAGGGTTATTGGGTGGCTGAATAACACCACATGGATGGCCGAGATTGAAGGAGAAGAACTCCCACTTGGATCACTGTTGAGACTCAAATATTGCACAATTTTTCCCATTTATATCTTGGTTTTATGAACATAAATCCGCTTAATATTCTATTTTATTCATGTATGTGTTGCAAGGTGAATTTAAGTGTTTGGATTGAAAAGGGGTGTTAAAAGCAAGATTTTGATGCTTAAAAATCACCAAGGCAAGAGATGGATCTTAGGAGACCAAGATTGAAGAATTCGCATGCCAAAGATCCGAGAAAACCGAGTGAAGAATAAAGAAAATTGAAGATTTGAAGTGAAGAATCCTGAAATCGTCCTGAAAAAGTGTATTTTGAAGCTGTGAAGTTTATTTTGGAAAACTGCGCAGCAGGAAGTCTGTTTTGAACGAACTATGCTGCGAGAGTCTATTTTGAAAAAATACGTACATTTGAGGCAATTTCTAGGGTTTTTCAACTTTATACGAAAATTGGAGTTCCCTACTTATAAATAGGGGTTCCTAGGGCATTCTTAAACATTATTCGAGGCATCCCAAAGCAAAATTTAGAGTTTTTAGTTTTATTAAAGTTTTATAAATTATTTTTTTTAGATCTTTTCTATTTGCATTTTCTTTCTTTATTTCTTGTTGCTTTTTTATTTCTGCAATTTAATTATGTTTTTCTAAGTTCCTTCTAGCCCAAGCTAGAAGGGAAGCACATGGGTTTAATGTTTCTTTAAGATTATGATGATTGATTATTTTAATGATGAGAAGAATGGTGTATGCATGTTATCTATTATTTAGGTTTTGGCTTTTATCCTCTTGTGAGATCCATATGTTTCCATCATATGAGATCCACATTGATGGATAGGCTTACCCTAGATCAATCAGATTTTCTAGATAGGAGAGGTTCTCAACCTGTTATATTTCTTTGATATTCATTATCTTATAGATATTGAATACTTAAAATCACTGGCGCTTGAGAATATGTGTCAATGGTGCAAATCCATGATTTTCTAATTTTTTATATCATTTATTAAAATATTTAAACTGTTTTATTTTCCGATTAAGCTGACCATAGTGCTCAGATCCTAGTTGTGTTATCCATATCATCATGATTTTGGAGCATTAACCTATGTGTGGAACTTTGAAGCTTGGGTGTTATTTTATTCAGTTGAATTACATCCATTCAAAAATCCCAAAATCAAATCATCAGTTTAGTTTTTATTACTTAGTTTGTTTTGCATTTGATTTTTTTCCTTCTCACAATTCATCTCCCTGTGGAATCGACCCTGTATTCACGGGATATTACTTACGAACCTCTGCACTTGGAGGCAAGCAATCAAGTTTTTGGCGCCGTTGCCTAGGAGAGATTTAGAGAGATCAGATCTGTGCAAGATAGCTAAGGTAAGTTTTTTTTTTTTTTTTTCTAAGATAAGTTCTCTTCTAAACCTTCCAAATTTTCTGTAGATTTTTTTTTCTTTGAAAATAAATTCAGTTGGGTCTTTCAAGCACTAACTATGACATAAGGTTGCCCTGCTTGGGATTTTATCACCCAAGTGCTATGGTTGTCCTATAGTTGCTGTTTGATCACAAAGATCATCTGCTGAATCTATTTTCCAGATTAGCATAGTTTAATTTCTGCATTAGTTTTACTTTTATTTATTTTATTTATTTTTTTGCTTTGTGGACTGAACCCTCATGGTCGGCCTTGCCGCCTAGGTTGTTGATTTATTTTTTTTGCTTTGTGGACTGAACCCTCATGGTCGGCCCTGCCGCCTGGGTTATTGGTTAAATTTTTATTTTTATTTTAAGTATCATACTCGCTATTTGAATTAGTGGTATTTTTTGTGTGGTGTGGATGACTTATGTCCCGTTGGAGTAGGGATCAAAACAATCGACTCTCCTCTGAAGGCGGACTAGTTCCAGGCCTTAATCATTCACTTAGAAGAGGCACTCAACATCACTTAGATTCCATGGCAGATCCAGTTGATAATCCAAATCCAAATCTGTCAGATCCAACTATAAATCAAAATAAAGAAAATCAACTTAATCCTCCTCTTGAGGATGAAATGAAGTTCATAGGAATGTGTCAAACCAACCACGGACTTTACGTGAACATTTACACCTTGAGAGATCAACTTTACCATCTTGCATAGTGTTCCCTGCTCACACAGGGAACATTGATTTTAAACCAGGTGTGATTCAATTAATTCCTAAATTTCATGGCTTGGATTCTAAAAGCCCCTACTTGCACCTCAAGGACTTTGAGGAAGTAATTGCAACATTACAAGTAAATAATGGCAATAGGGATGTACTTAAGCTTAGGTTATTCTCATTTTCTCCAAAGGATCGGGCCAAAGCATGGCTCGACTCTCTAAGACCTAATACCATCACTTCATGGCAAGCCTTAAGTAGAGAGTTTTTGAAAAAGTTCTTTCCCGATCACAAAACAAATGCAGTAAAACAAGAAATCATGTCATTCTCCCAAAAGGGGAATGAATTATTTTTTCAAGCTTGGGAGTGCTTCAAAGACCTTCTAATTACTTGTCCACATCATGGTTATGAACCACGGCACGTGATTGATGCTTTCCGAAAGGGGCTCACCATGGATACCCGTCAGTTCATAGAGATGATGTGTGGTGGAACCTTTCTTGACAAAGATCATAATGAGGCTTGGGATTTTCTAGATATGTTAGCAGAGAATACGCAGACATGAGATGTCTCTGCTAAATCAGACCAAACTAGACCCATTCCTAGAGAGAAAGCGGGGATGTATGTCTTAAGAGAAGAAGACGACCTTAATGCAAAATTCGCTGCATTGCTAGAAAGGTCGAAGCCTTAGAAATTAGGAAGGTTGATATGGTTAAAGCAAACACTTTCTTAGGTAATTTTTGTAGCATTTGTGGTGGTATAGACCATGACACAAAAGATTGTCCAATAATCTCAGTTGTACAAAATATCATGCATGAGCATGATTAAGCAAATGCTATAAATAACTACCAAAGGTCAGTTATACAACCAATGGGAAACACGTATAATCCAAATTGGCGTAACCATCCTAATCTTTGTTGAAGGAATGGACCACAAATTAATGCGCCCAATGCACCTCAAATGCATCCACAAAATAACTTCTTTGGGGCACCTAACAATGCATCATATGTGCCCCCACCAAAGCGATCATCTGTGGAGGATGCATTGACCGCATTCATGACTCTCAAGCTCAAATGAATCAGTCTCTAATCCAATCAAATCAGGAATTAAAGACGGTCGTGGCTAGGATTAAGACTCAACTAAATGGTAGGGAAAAAGGCACACTTCCTTCTCAACCTGTGTCAAACCCTAGAAACACACATTTCATTGGAGACTCAAATCCAAGTGAGCTACATCATGAACAAGCTAAGGCCATCATTACCTTGAGAAGTGGAAAATAGGTCGATAACAAGATAATGCAACCGGTAGAAATACCGGAGGATGAGTCACTGTCTCAAGAAAATGATGAACCGACTATGGTTCAAAAGCCGCAACAACAAAAGGATAATGAGACTAAGTCATATGAGCCTCCAGTTCCATTCCCATCTAGACTTTAGAATCCGACTATCCCCATGAAATATCAAGAGGTGTTGGATGTGCTACAAAAGGTTACTGTCAATATTCCTCCGCTTGATGTCATTAGACAAATTCCATCATATGCTAAATATCTCAAGGACTTGTGCACTATAAAGAGGAAATTAAATGTGCACAAAAAGGCCTTCCTTACTGAGAAAGTGAGCGCTATCATTCAACAAAGGGTTGTACCCAACTACAAAGACCCGGGAAGTCCGACTATTCCTTGTATTATTGGGAATTTCCAAATTGAGCATGCTTTGCTAGATTTGGGTGCAAGTGTCAACTTAGTACCTTATTTGGTTTACAAACACATGGGGTTAGGTGAGCTTAAACCAACCACAATTACACTCCAACTCGCTGACCGCTCCATTAAGGCACCAAGGGGAATTTTAGAGGACGTGCTAGTCTAAGTGGAGAAATTCTACTTCCCTGTAGATTTTATTGTACTAGACACTGAACCATGTGTAAATGCTAGCGCTCAAGTTCCCATCATTTTAAGCCGCCCATTCCTAGCAACTTCAAATGCAATCATAAATTGCAGGAATGGAATGATGAACTTGTCTTTTGGTAACATGACTCTAGAGCTAAATATTTTCAATCTATGTAAGCAGCCCATTGATAATAATGAGATCCATGAGCTGAATTTCATGGACTGCTTGATAGAAGAAGAGGAATTAGAACCTAGTCTGACTAAGGAATTGATTCAAGTCTTTGGGGACTTGAAAAATTCTGATTTAGAAAAAGTGCTTGCTGAAATTTGTGATGATAATGAGAGCACTACCACCTAAGACATTGGTACGTACCAATGGAGACCGCGAACTCAAATCCTATCTATCGAGGACTCGCGACCTCTGCTATCACCAACCAATATTTCAAAGCTTGATTTAAAACCACTACCAAATAAGCTTATGTATACTTAGGTGAAAATACTTATCCTATAGTGATCTCTTCATTTTTAGATAAGGATCAAGAGATTAAATTGTTGAATGTTCTAAGGGACCACAAAGGAGCCTTCAGCTGGGCCATTTCTGACATCAAGGGTATAAGCCTTTCCATATGCACCCATCGGATCCACCTCGATGAGGACGCCAAACCAATTAGACAACCTCAAAGGCGTCGCAATCCAAACATGATGGAAGTTGTAAAAAATGAGGTGATCAAATTATTAGATGTGGGAATCATCTACCCAATATCTGATAGTGTTTGGGTGAGTCCAACTCAAGTAGTCCCAAAAAAATCCAGAATAACTATTGTGCAGAATTCTAATAATGAACTCATACAAACACGTGTCACCACAGGTTGGCGTGTTTGCATTGACTATAGAAAATTGAACCAGGTTACAAAGAAGGACCATTTCCCTCTACCATTCATTGATCAAGTTTTAGAGAGGGTAGCAGGTCACTCCTTCTATAGTTTTCTTGATGGATATTCTGGATATAACCAAATAGAGATAGTCCTGGAAGACTAAGAGAAAACCACGTTCACTTATCCATTTGGCACATTTGCTTTCAAACGGATGTCATTTGGATTGTGTAACGCCCCAGCAACTTTCCAATGGTGTATGTTAAGTATTTTTTCAAATATGGTTGGGAAGTTTCTTGAGGTTTTCATGGACAATTTCTCTGTATTTGGGAGTAATTTTGAGGAATGCCTCAGTAATTTATCTCTTATCTTGTTTAGGTGTGAAGAGAAACACATTGTCTTAAATTGGGAGAAATGTTATTTCATGATTTAAAAGGGAATTGTTTAGGGTCATGTTATCTCTAAAAATGGAATCGAGGTAGATCGTTCAAAACTCGACATTATAGCTAATCTACCTATCCCCCAAACTGTTAGAGATATTAGATCACTTATAGGGCACACTGGTTTCTATAGAAGATTTATGAAGGACTTTAGTGTCATTACTAGACCCTTGACTAATCATCTTCAAAAGGATGTTCCGTTTAAGTGGACAGATGAGTGTGCAAGTGCCTTTAATAAAATTAAATCATCCCTTACCACTGCACCTATAATGCGTCCACCAGATTGGACACTTCCTTTTGAACTAATGTGCGATGCAAGTGATTATGCCATATGAGCTGTTTTAGGCCAAAGGAAAGATAAACGGCCATACGTTATTCACTATGCGAGTAGAACTCTAAACTCAGCCCAAGTGAACTACTCAACAACTAAAAAAGAGTTACTTACAGTAGTTTTTGCTTTGGATAAGTTTAGGTCCTACTTGCTGGGATCCAAAGTGGTCATTTTCACGGACCACTCGGCTTTGAAATATTTGTTATCTAAGAAGGATGCAAAGCCAAGACTTTTGAGATGGATCCTCCTACTCCAAGAATTTGACTCAGAGATAAAAGATAAGAAAGGAGTAGAAAATGTAGTAGTCGATCACCTTTTCAGATTGGTGTTAGATGATTTCACTGAGGAGATGCATATCAAGGACACTTTTCTTGATGAACAATTATTTGCGATCTCCAAATTGCCTTGGTATGCGGATATAGTGAACTATCTTGTAACGGGAAAAATGTCATATCATTGGAAATCACAAGATAGGAAGCGTTTTGAAACCGAGGTTAGGAACTTCTTCTGGGATGACCCGTATTTATATAAATATGGGACTGATTAAATTTTTAGACATTGTGTCCCAGAGGATGAAGTTCAGAGTGTTATTTCTTTTTGTCACATGGAAGCATGTGGTGGCCATTTTTCTGCTAAGAAAACCACTGCAAAAATCCTGCAGTGTGGTTTTTACTGGCCTACCATGTTTAAAGACACCCATGCTTTCTGTGTTGCTTGTGATAGATGTCAAAAGTTGGGAAGAGTGTCCCGGCGCAACATGATGCCTTTATCCCCAATTTTACCATTGGAGATTTTTTATTGTTGGGGTATTGATTTTATGGGCCCATTTCCATCTTCTTTTGGATTTCTTTATATATTGGTTGGTGTGGACTATGTTCCAAAGTGGATTGAGGCAATTCCAAGTAGGACTAATGACAACAAAGTGGTCATATGATTCCTCAAGGAAAATATTTTTTCTATATTTGGGACTCCAAAGGCCATCATTAGTGATGTCGGGTCTCACTTTTGTAATAGGACATTTGAGGCTTTGATGAAGAAATATGGCATCAAGCATAAAGTGAGCACCCCATACCACACACAAACGAGTGGACAAGCTGAAATTTCTAATCGGAAAATCAAACACATTTTAGAGAAAACTATAAGGCCAGAAAGGAAGGATTGGTCTCTCAGACTATCCGACGCTTTATAGGCTTATAGGACTGCTTATAACACCCCGATTGGAATGTCTCCATACAGATTGGTGTATGGGAAGGCTTGTCACTTGCCTGTGGAATTGGAACATATATCCTACTGGTCAATAAAGAAATTAAACTTTGATATGGACCAAGCAAGTGGACAAAGGAAATTAGAGTTGAATGAATTAGAGAAGCTGAGAAGAGACTCCTATGAAAATTCTAAAATATACAAAGAGAGGACCAAAGCTTTTCATGACAAAAATATCCTAAGGAAGAATTTTGAACCTCAGCAAAAGGTCTTATTGTACAATTCTCGTCTTCAGTTCTTTCCGGGAAAGTTAAGATCAAGATGGACAGGCCCCTTCATTGTGAAGAATGTTTATACTCATGGGGCTGTTGAAATTGAGAATCCACGTAATGGCAATGTGTACAAGGTTAATGGTCAGAAATTGAAGCCTTATGTGGAAAACATTCATTTGGGAGAGGAGTCCTTCCCTCTTCATGAGCCAGAATATTCAGATTGATGCTCCTAGTCTGACGGAACATTTGTGTAGGATTTGTATCATATTCAATTTTTTTGGTGTCACCTAGCAGGTGAGTTTTTCATGGCAGGTACTATCCACCCTTTCTATTATTTTTATTGTTCTCTGCATTACATTATCATTACATTGGGAACAATGTAGATTTTAGGTTAGGGGGTGTGGATAGTCATCCATGTAATAGTCATCCATGTGAGGTTTTTTTTTTTTTTTTTTTTTTTGGTTTTATTATTTTATTATTTATTTATTTTTTTAGGTTTCAGTTTTTTTTTTTTTTTAGGTTTATGGGGAAATTTTTTTAACATTTTCAAAATAATATATACAAGAATGTGAACATTATATTATGCGAATTTCAAAGGAAAAATTAATACTTAGTTTAGGTCGATAGTAGTCAGAATTCTGATAACTGAAAATTATAGACTTGAGTTCAATTATCTAATCACTAGTTTAAAGTGAGTTGTAATTTGATATACCGAATTCACAGTACACCCTAGCTAACTAAGTGAGGAATATGATATGTGAACTAGAATAACAACTTTTGATTCAAACAAGGTTGAATGAACTAGTATCATTGATATATGCTTAAAAGAGAGAATATTGAAGGAAAAAAAGAGTGATGGAAAAAGAAATTTTTATTATAGAGCATAAATGCAATGACGATAACAATCGTGTCAGTAATCTAGAGTAAGGATACCTAAGTATCCATTACTGTTACCGTTACAAGTACAATACCTTAGGTTATGAAGCAAACCCGATGGGAATCTTCATCTAAGGGTGGTCTATAATAATGAGGATATGATGATAAAAGAAGAAATGACATGAAGAAAATGAGATAACTAGATTCATATTCTTGGAATGATTGAAAGGAGTTAGGATAGAGAACATGCATATTTCTCAAAGTTAGACTAGTGTCACAGAGCACCTAAGGATATTGGATCATAACTATTCTAAATTTTGATTAGGTCTCTGAACTCAAGGATGTAATGGATTAGAAAATTGAGATTCTAACTAACTTTAGACTTAGGGTAAGTATTATTTTGTTTTGGAATTCATATGATGAATGGAGGCATAATTGTATAAATTTCTGAGTGTTGAACTATTTTTCATGTTTTCAATGTTTGTGGGCAACATTTCTAGAAACCCTCACGAGACTATAACTCGTCCACTAGGGAAAACTAAGGGGTTTAAAGGCTTGCTGCATATGCTAAATGCAATCAAGATTACCTGCGAAAGTGGTGTAGTTAGAATTTTTTTTCGTTTTAATTTTATTTTTAAAATTATTTTTATTCTTATTTTTATTTTTCGCTCATTTTGCTCGGGACTAGCAAAATGCTGGTTGGGGGTGTGTTGAGACTCAAATATTGCATAATTTTCCCATTTATATCTTGGTTTTATGAACATAAATCCGCTTAATATTCTATTTTATTCATGTATGTGTTGCAAGGTGAGTTTAAGTGTTTGGATTGAAAAAGGGTGTTAAAAGCAAGAATTTGATGCTCAAAAATCACCAAGGCAAGAGATGGATCTTAGGAGACCAAGATTGAAGAATTCACATGCCAAAGATCCGAGAAAACTGAATGAAGAATAAAGAAAATTGAAGATTTGAAGTGAAGAATCTTGAAATCGTCCTGAAAAAGTGAATTTTGAAGCTGTAAAGTTTATTTTGGGAAACTGCGCAGCAGGAAGTCTGTTTTGAACGAACTATGCAGCGAGAAGTCTATTTTGAAAAAATATGTATATTTGAGGCGATTTCTAGGGTTTTTCAACTTTATACGAAAATCGGAGTTCCCTACTTATAAATAGGGGTTCCTAGGGCATTCTTAAACATTATTCAAGACATTCCAAAGCAAAATTTAAGGTTTTTAAAGAGTTTTTAGTTTTATTAAAGCTTTATAAGTTGTTTTTTTTTTTTTTTTTAAGATCTTTTCTATTTGCATTTTCTTTCTTTATTTCTTGTTGCTTTTTATTTCTGTAATTTAATTATGTTTTTAAAGAGTTTTTAGTTTTATTAAAGCTTTATAAGTTGTTTAATGTTTCTTTAAGATTATGATGATTGATTGTTTTAATGATGAGAAGAATAGTGTATGCATGTTATCTATTATTTAGGTTTTGTTTTTTATCCTCTTGTGAGATCCATATGTTTCCATCATATGAGATCCACATTGATGGATAGGCTTACCCTAGATCAATCAGATTTTCTAGATAGGAGAGGTTCTCAACCTGTTATATTTCTTTGATATTCATTATCCTATAGATATTGAATACTTGAAATCATTGGCGCTTGAGAATATGTGTCAATGGTGCAAATCCATGATTTTCTAATTTTTTATATCATTTATTAAAATATTTAAACTGTTTTATTTTCCGATTAAGCTGACCATAGTGCTCAGATCCTAGTTGTGTTATCCAAGTCATCATAATTTTGGAACATTAACCTATGTGTGGAACTTTGAAGCTTGGGTGTTATTTTATTCAGTTGAATTACATCCATTCAAAAATCCCAAAATCAAATCATTAGTTTAGTTTTTATTACTTAGTTTGTTTTGCATTTGATTTTTTTCCTTCTCATAATTCATCTCCCTGTGGGATCGACCCTGTATTCACGGGATATTACTTACGAACCTCTGCACTTGGAGGCAAGCAATCAATGCACGCACCTGCACTACTGTTATGGGGCAGGGGCCTCACTTGGATTGAAGGAGAAGAACTCCCACTTGGATCGCCAACCTGGCAAACAGAAGAAACAATGGTTTTTTCATTTTTGTAAGAAAATCAACCACACACGCCGCTGTTGTGATGGGGTTCATGTGCACACCCGTGCATAATATCAGGTGGAACGACTATGGTTTTGGTCATCTCTTTCCATCCAACAAGATGGACGGTTCAGATCATCCATGGGGATGATCATGGTGGGCCATAGCACGTCCCAAACGGGCGTTGTCTGTTTGTCAGGGCTCGGGCAAGAGAAAATTTGAAAGAAGGAAAGAGCTTTTCCTTCTTTGGCTCAGGTCAACCTAGCTTTGACCAAGTTTCTTGGACCGTTGCCCGGCGACTGCACCACTCCTAGTGCACATGCAACACCTACGTGGGGTCCACTGTGATGAAATCTCAAAATCTACTCCATTCATTCACTCTGGAGACTCCCATCGGTGCCTCTGACCAAGGACCAGGCAGATCTAAGGTTCAGGTGGACCATACCAACAAATTTCATCATATCCATTAACCTTCAATGATCCAATGGTTGAATTGATCCCGGTTTGAATATCAACGACCAAAAGGCCCCTAAGGATCATTTGCGTGTTCAAGAAAACATGTTCTACATGTTGAAAATACCTTTAGTGCTATTAAAACCTCTCTAATGACATTACTGGCATTATCATACTATTATCTCTTATGTTATTTTTGCATATTATTATTATATGTGTACATATTTATTTATTTATTTGTAGGACTTGCATTTGGTCAAAGTCATCGATGATTTGACTCATGTCTTATTGAGCCATGTATCCAAATCGCGAGCATGTCTACTATTCTAGCAGTTTATGGTCAATTTTTTTTTTATAATCTGATGGTCGATTTAGGAAAGTCAATCGTTAGATCGATCATCGAAACGTTGTGGATCTGATGAATGGCGAAGGATCCACTATTTCTCTAGGGAGCGCTATTAGCGTGATCAAGCAACGTGTCAAGGGACAAAACGTCGTGGCTCTGATGATTCAAGCTTCAAAGCCTAAGATGCATGGTTAGGTTTAGCCTAACAAAGGTGAATGTTCAATGAACTAGATTTATGTTACTAATTAGATCTCCACGATAACACCCGAGTACTGAAAAGTACGGGGTGTTACAATTACGTCAAGTGCTCCAAAAGCCCGAAGCTTCGGGAAGGCTGACTAAGTGGGCAATCAATCTAAGTGAATTCAAAATTAAGTATTGACCCCGCTCAGCTATTAAAGGTCAGGTCGTGGCTGATTTCATTGTCGAGTTAACTCATATCTCTGGGCAAGATACCGACTTACCCAGGCTGGAGCTCGTCCCAAACATTCTATTTGGCTAAGCATCCGACCAAGCGTCCGACACCCAAGCTACACCTGACCCGCCCAAATGGATACTTTATGTTGATAGCTCATCCAACTCTAAGGCAAGTGGGATCGGGATAGTCCTAGAGACCATAGACCATATATGTAGGTAATATGCCTTAAGATTTGGATTTCAAGCCTTCAACAATACAACAGAATACAAAGCTTTGCTCGTCGGACTTAAACTGGCAACCAACATGGGAGCACAGCACTTCGAAGTCTTCAGTGATTCTCAGTTGGTCGTCAATCAAATAGCTAAAGAATACCAGGCCAAGAAGGAACACATGAAAGTCTATCTACGGAAGGCCAAACAATTGATCAATAAATTTAAAAAATGCAGTGTCGCCCTGATTCCTCAGGTCGAGAACTCTAAAATTAATATGCTGGCAAAGCTAGCCACTCCACATGAAGACGATATTCCAAGATCAATCCCAATCAAGTTCCTTACGAAACTAAGTATCGATGAGGCCGACCTCGCCGCAGTTCTTCCAGTAAGTTCAAAACCTACTTGGATGGATCCAATCGTCGACTATCTCAAAGAGGACAAATTACTCGAAGATCGAATGGAGGCACGTAGGTTACAAACTAAGGCAGCTCGATACACTATGCTCAAATCGTCCTCTACAAAAAAGGTTTTTATCTCCCTTATCTTAGATGTCTCCGACCGGAGGAAGCGAATTACGTCCTAAGGGAGACCCACGAGGGGATCTGTGGGAACCACTCCGGAGGCCGATCTTTAGCTCATAAAGTCATTTGGCAAGGTTATTATTGGTCAACCATCCAAGCCGATGCTCGACAATTCACTCAAAAGTGCGACAAGTGCCGACGTTTCGCGAACATACCCCGACAGCCACCTGAAGAGCTCATGTCTATTACCAGGCCATGGCCATTTGCCCAGTGGGGAATCAACATCATCGACCCTCTCCCCACCGGCAAAGGTCAGACCAAGTTTGTCGTAGTAGCTGTCGACTACTTTACGAAATGGGCTGAGGCAAAACCATTGGCGAAGATAACCAAACAAAAGATCACACACTTCGTCTAGAAGAATATTATATGCATATTCAGAATTCCTCGAACGATCGTCTCCGACAATAGAAAGCAGTTCGATAACAAGCAATTCAGGGGATGTGTGAGAACCTCAGAATTCGTAATGTGTACTCTTCGGCGCGACATCCGCAGGTAAGTTGGAAAATCGAAGCAGTCAATAAAATCATCAAACATCACCTCTGAACCAAGCTTGAGAATGCCAAGGGAGCCTGGGCTGAGGAACTACCTAAAGTCCTTTGGGCGTACCGAACTACCGCTCGAACAACCACTGCAGAGATGCACCTTTCCTTAACATATGCAGTAGAGGCGGTCACTCTAGTAGAGATCAGACTACCAATGGCTCGAACAGAGACATTCGACGAATAAATGAATACCAAGCTAATGGCACTGAGTCTCGACCTTCTCGAAGAAAAGAGAGAGGAAGCTTGGATCCGAACCGCTATTTGCTAGCAGCAAGTGACACGTTTCTAAAATGCCAGGGTAAAAGTTAGAAGATTCTGAGCTGGCGACTTAGTCCTTTGAAGAACCTTCCAAAATACCAAAGAACCAGGATCGGGAACTTTAGGCTTAAACTGGGAAGGACCCTACATAGTAATGAGTACAAACCAACCTGGCTCATATTGACTAGAAGATTTGGATGGTCAACTCCTACTACATCCCTGGAATACTGAACATCTCAAGATCTATCCCCTTAATAGATCTATGCGTAAGTTTATTGTATATTGATCAGCCTCAAGATAAAGCTAATAAAGATTTATTACAACATGTGTCCTATCAGGTCTACTATGTCCACTAGATCCAACTAAGATCCGACCAAGGTCCGACCTACATGATTCGACCCAAATCTGATCCATCCGTTGAAGAGTCGAACAAATTGAGGAATTCTGTCTTGGGCACATGCCAATCTACCCAAGGAAGGATCCCCTCAAAATCTCGGCATAGGCCCTGACCTTCCTCCTCCCCTTAAGCTCATGGAAGACCGGCCGAAGGACGGTCGACCTCTTCAGCCCCCGCAGAACGAGCTTCCACTAGAAGCTCGGAAACTCCCTATGCCTCAGCAGAGGACGCCCCTTCCCGAATGGTCGTCCCGACCGTTTTAGTAACAACGTCAAGGGCAGGTTCCGCCTCCGCTTCCTCCCCTTCGACCTCCATCACAATGAGAAAAGAAGGGCCGACCTTCCCCTTTCTCTTGGAGGAGGTCTTTTACCTCTTCTTTTTGGCGCCACTATCTCTTCTAGGGAAGGCGCCTGGAGCTTGGAAGTGGGCCTTAGCAAAGGGCAAGCTTCAGGCATTTCTGCATCAAAACATGATGAAACTCAAATTATGGAAATCCATGAAAATTTCTAAGTCCTAAAGCTCAGCTAGAGTTCTTACCAAAGTTCTTACCAGTGAGAGTGGGGGTCTAAACCCAACTTAAAAAGTAGCTCGGGTTAGAGAAGCACCCTCCAAGATCTTTCCTCCTCCTTTAGCGCTTTCGCTCCTCTGATCCGAGCAAGGGATCCGTTGTCCATCAGGGGAGCGCGCTTAGGGATAACTGCAACAGAAGACATGTGTGAACAAGTTAAGAGAATAACTACATCTGAAGTGTACTAAGAGCTAGAGAATAACTACATCTGAAGTGTACTAACCTGGGTTGGAGAATGTTATGAGGACCAAGTTCTGATCCAAGACTAGGTCGGCCACTTCCCAACATCCAGAAGCCCAGAACTACTTATCCCTCCAATTTTTATTGGACGATGGAGGGTTAGTAATGAGGCTCCCTCCAGTCTCCCGCCAAGCAGAGAGATAATACCAGCCAAGGTGAAACTTGTTCGGCTTTAGCTAGTATAGATGGAGGAACTCCTCGATGGTAAGTTCAGGCTGCTCTAGATCAGATCATAAGACTGCGCAGCCTATCAAAGCCCTCTATCTATTGGGGATCATCTACCCGGGAGCCAAGTTCAGGCGAGCGAGTACCTACCTTAACAGACCTTACAGAGAGAGCCTCAGGCCGAATTGAAGGGCGACCTGAAAAATGGCAACTGCCCCCTCCAAAGGCCGATCAGGAAGCTCATTTGGCGAGGGGAGTCAGAGTGTTACATTCTAAGGGACATGATACCCCAGTCTGATCCGAGCTAACTCCGTCTCAGTTAAGATCGAAGGCATAGGGCCTTACGGACCCTCCTCGTTAGCAGACTCTTTCGAGTCTTCTTCACTGGATTGGTCGTGTTCTACTCTAACTAGCCTCTTTGCCGGGGACCCCTCCACCACCCGCGACACCAGGAAATTGATATCAACCGTCATCACCAACGGCGACGGTGGGTTCGACATTACCCGGAGGCTACTCGCCCCACTGTCGCCGCCGGAGGCCCCCTCCAATGAACTCAAAGAGTCCGACATGGTGGCTTTTTATAGATGTTGAGAGTCGCTGATTGAAAGGAAAAAGAAAGGAGGGGGCAAGTGATATTTGAAGCTCACCGGGGAAGAAAGAAGTGCCCGGCCGCTGGTGAAGACAGTCACCGAAAATTGCCTATTCACACTAAGGAAGACGACTGGATGGGAAGAGGCGAAAATGCAGATGAAAACAACTAAGGATTAGGGCTTCCCTTATATAGAGAAGTCATGTGGCAACACTTGAGTACGCCCATCAATGTTGGGTCCGTACGATGCCCCCTCGACTACCCCCTCCTGACACGTGGCACGACCCCATGTGTTACTCGACCCTAATATCGAGTAATGGCCACGTGTCACATTCTCATTGGCATGTCACTGAAACGGCGGCCGGACAAACCACGTGACCTCGAACCATGAAACGCCATGCCGTGTTTGATTACTGACACACCTCGATTACTGTGCTAGCTGCCATACCTGGCATTTATGACAGCATAACCCGACCTAAGTTATACTTGACTTACTTTCCGGCCTCTGTAGATCAGATTAAAAAGTAAGGGGGGTTACTGTTGGGAGAAAAATAGATGAGTCGATAAGTTGAATTATGGAATAGACCAACTCTACAAACCAGCACGGACCTAATGGGATTTGAGCCTTATGGGGCATCTACTGTCGAATATTGGTCGACCTTCAAGGAGGTTGTTCACACCCCAAGTATAGGGTTGCGATGTAGTAATAATGTCGGTAAGACCAAGGTCGAATCCATAGGGACTGAACCTTGTACGTAATCTAAAAGTAACTAGAACTAGAACTAGAAGATGTAATGTAAATCAAGGAATTTTAAGAGAAATAATGGTGAAATATTAGACTAAAACTTGTAAATTTCAAAGGTGGGAAACTAGGGTGCCAAGGATCCACTTGTAGAGATCAGGGAGATCTATGCTTAACTCACGAACGCAACTGGATTTAGAGTCTCATCTTCATCCAGTTGGAGGATATAACATTAAAAATCAAATCTGAACTTCTTTGATCTAGTTTTCAAGAGATGAGAAGGAAGTGAATTAGACTTGATTCCATCACAAAACCATGCCCATGAGACAAAGCAAACAACAGAAGTTAGTCAATCCACAATCAATCTAAGAGAGTTATGAATGTTAGGAAGGGTTTCATCACTCAACCATGCTCATGAGACGATGGTGAACAACAGGGCCTCCTGACTTCATAATCTCAATAATGCAAAGAACATGCTCAAAGCTATCACAGATCTATTGTAATGGAAGTCACAACAAACTATTAAAGACTAAAGGCATTCCTTATAATCAAACTAGAATCAAAATCAATTCAGTTTAAACATAAATCAAAAGGCATAAATAAAAAGTCTCCCATCACACTACAAACTTCACCTCTTAGCACTAGCTAAGAGGTTTATCCCATCATAGACATTGTGAGGCTAAAATCTCTGAAAAATAACATCAAAATGAAAGAAATAAGGAAAGCAATGAAGGAAAAGGAAGAAGGAACCCGAGCCATCCCACGCTATCTCTCTCTCTTGCTCCCACCTCTGTTCCACGTCCCAGATGATGATCCCCTCTCTCTTTCTCTCCCTTTTATAAAGGCAGCAGGGGCGGTGGCTGGGTCGATCGGTGGAGAACTGACTCTGCAGCAGAACCGGACCGCGCAATAAACACGCAAATACAGTTGCGTTTGGAAGCATTTTAGCGCGGAAGATCATCATAAAACTGGAATCCAACTCCATGGTGAGGGTCGTGGACACCTTCTTGACCTTTTGGACGGTCCAAATCTTGCATTTGATCATGGCCGAGATCATAAAACTCTCCACCGTGGCCGACAGCATCCGAACGTGCGATCCTTGCTCACGTTCTTGCATTGGGATGCTCGGTGGGGCCCTGGTTGACATTAACAGCGAAATCTGACCCATCCATTGGATGCACGTTAAAAAACAAGTCGGCAAGGGATATTTTTTGTCGTCCGTTGATGTGGCCCACAAAATCTTTTACTTCGCCATCCATCCTGTGTTTGGACTGTTGAAATCCGATCCTCGCTGTCTTCTGGAATTCCGTCACCTAGGCTTAGATGAGAGGGGTCGTGGGATTCTAATGGATGGTTCGGATCAGACCGTTGAGGCAAGGTAATGGCCCACAAGAACCCAACTGCAAGCTCTGTTCGCAGGTTTGCGTTGCGAGTGAAAAGAAGAAGAGAATTTAAAAAGAACTCAGTCAGCGGTCTATTGACCGGTCTGGCTCGTCTGGTGCACAGCCAGTGCATGTGCGCACTGTGTACGCATAATGCACATGTGGGGTCCACTGTGATGTGTATACGAAATCTGCTCCAACCATCCGTTTCGTCCTCTCATTTAAGGGGTTGAGACCAAAATTGAAGCATATCCAGAGATCAGGTGAGCCCCAAATCAGGGATTTAGTGGCTGACCGTTGGGCCACTTTTACAAATATCCAATGACTGAAATTCGACGTGTACAGTTAATTTAAGGTCCTTAGGTCATATGTAGAGTTTTGAGCCAAACGGATGGTGGGAACCAGTGATCTTGCATTCAAGATGACTTTTAGGCCTCTTTATCGTTGATCACTAGAATTTCGCAGATCTCTGGCGTGTAAATTCTTCGATCTCCGTCCCCTGGGGTCCATCCCTTGCCTTGGTAACTTCTGAGCATTAAATCCATGCTTTTAGTACCATTTTTCAGTCCAGGCTCCTAAATTCACCTTGTAGCACAAACATGATTAAATATGGCATTAAACAGTATCATGTTCGTAAAATCAGGTACTAACTGGGGTCTAATATACAATATTTGACCCTCAACAGAGGTCAATGCAACTGTATGGACACTGAAAGAGGATGCAACTGTAAGTCCACTCAAATGGCCAACTGATGACCTAACCTATAGGTCGACCATAGTCCGACCATAGCTCGGTATAACCTCTAACATAAGGTAAATGCCAATCTAATGGAAAGCTCAATATTGATTGCGCCTACTACATCCGACACCTCTATCATCCAACCTTTTTCCGAACCAACAGTCCGAGAATCTCTCCAACAGCCCAAAGATCTCTCCCAAGATCTTCGGGGGATCAAATCAAGTCCCGAAAACCTCAGGTGACGATAATCTCGAGAAGATCCTGAACGAATCCGGATACCTATGCGGAATGGTCTCTGACATATCAAGAAGAAGACTCCTTACGGCATGATCTTCCTTCTCCTAAAAATAGAGGTATCCCTAGCCAATGTAAGGTACACATACATACCCTAATACTTGACTGATGATTCTTTTCCTTAAGATCCTAACCTATAAAAGACCCAAAATCCTGACTTAGGCATCAGAGGGTCCCCTCTACAAGCTAGGGTCTCCTTTATCTATTTCTTTTGTCTGTGCAGGTCCTGAAGGGCTAACCAAGGAGAGTCTACTGGAAAACTGCATCAACAAATATAATTATTTTAAATATTTATTGCTACTTTAAAAGTTATTATTCTTAATTATTAAATGTCCAATTGAGCCAAATGAAGGTTTGTTTATGAGTTTTTTTTAGTCAACTCAACATAGCTAGACATAATAATATAATGAGAAAAACCTCAAATTTAAAATAAATAAATAAATATTAAAAAAAAATCTCTATAGACATTTCCAATTACAGAAAATTGCCAAGAATAAGATGTCTCTATCAATATAAATATTTTAAATATTTATTGCCACTCTAAAAATTATTATTCTTAATTATTAAAAGTAGAAATGACCTAAAATGAAATTTGTCACTGTCAATATAATTATTTTAAATACTTATTGCTATTCTAAAAATTATTATTCCTAGTTGAGTCAAATGAAGGTTTGTTTACGTGTTTTTCAGAGTCGACTTAACCAGACTATACAGTAATATTTCGAGAAAAACCTCAAATTTTGAAAATTCTCTGGAGAGATTTCCAAGCATAGAAATTATCAAAATGATCGATTTGTCACTATCAATATAACTATTTTAAATATTTATTGCTACTCTAAAAATTATTATTCTTAATTATTAAATGTTGAGTCGAGTCAAATAAAAGTTCGTTTATGAGTTTTTCAGAGTCAACTCAACCTAGCTAGAAATAGTAATGAGTTTGAATTTCAAGCCTTGAACTATCACCACATGATAAGTGGAATATTGCATATGGCGAAAGATCACAATCATGTTCTATTCTCGCAAAAGAAATACATTGCATAGATCCATGTAAATGTCATAGTTCCTTAGATAGACTTTTGAATTATCAATCATGAGCATGGCCTCATCATCTGATTGGAATACAAAAGTCTCCACGTCTATGCAACTCCAGATGTAGCATCCAAAAAATAAAAAATAAACACACAATTCATAAAAAAGATTAGCCCCCTTGTAAGAATCATTCCAGGCAAAAATTAGTTCACATAAAGTTTCTTTTATTGGTGGCTATGCATTTCTTTATACATTATGGCCCACCTAATGAGTAAATGGGACTAATTTGTAAGAATTCTATACGGTGGGCCTTATTGATCAACGGTTTGGATTGTCCTAATGGTTGGATAATGTGATTGGGTGTACCAATGGGCCTCACTAAGTTGTGATACATTCAAAAATTCATGTAAGGAGTGGAGTGCTACAACTGTGATACACACACGGTGAGGAATTAAGATTATCGAATTTCATGTGGAGTCATAGGGAGAGGAGTTTTGATGTGTTTCAAACCCCTTTGCCCTCTATAACTATAAAACTAGGCTAAGTCTCAATCCAACACCACCAACAGAAGTTACAGCCCCATCACAGCTTCTCTAAAGAGTACAAGGAGAGGAAGATCTCGGCAATCCGATTTCACAGCAATGGCATCTCAACTAGGTACACCCTATAGTTCTTCAGATCTCCATATCCAATGCGCAGTTCGATCCTGGTAATTCTGCATAAAAATTACATAATTTTCATACAAGGTGATGGCCACGGTGAGACCAACCTATTGAATGAGTTGGATGTTGCATAAACATAATAGTTTGGGACTTATCTGTTGATTGGGCAGTAACTTATCTAAACGGTTGGATGCATACACAACGCTATGAGCTGGGTTTCTCATTTTTTAAATGGGAGTCTTTAGGTGAAGAAGTGAGGGGAGAAGCACTTGATAGAAAAAGAACAAAACACTGATATTTTTTAAAATAATGTTAATCAAACGTCTTCGATAGAGGAATTCAGCTGAATTCAATGCCTGGACTTGGTGGGTAGATCACTGCTGCACGTCAAGAAAACTATTTCTTATTGTAACCAATGTTATATATCAGTGAAATTATCGAGCCCAACAATACCGAAATTCCCGTGAATTGGATTATTTTTAGATAGTGCTGAAATCGTGTATCAAACACTGTTTGAATAGATTAAAAATATTTTGACTTTTTGCTTTGTATAATATAAATTCCAGGTGTTGGCGATACATTCGGTGTTATCACAGACACCAACTCATGTCCAGTGAACATGCAAAAATCAGTAAAAATTAGCAAAAATGAAAAAATAAAAATAAAAAATTTATTTTTTCCAGTGAATTTTTGTTCTTTTTTTAGAATTAGGGAGGTGGATCTGGGGGGAATTTGAGTAAGGATAAGCATTAATGATCCGGATGTTTGAAGGTTTCTTTTTTTTCTTCTTTTGGAAAAAACTTATTTTATTTTTATTTGAGCTTTGTTTTCGACTCAAATCCATTAATGTGGATTTGAATTAAAATTTTCATCCTGCATTGATGTGGATTTGAGTTGGAAATTTCAATGTTCGAGGTGAAAATTGGAGAAAATATGAGGAAATTAGGAAAATCCCTTCTCTGTTTTTTTTTAGCCCTTAAAATCAAGGGCTGATATCTTAGCACGTGTATAAGAGTTGGTCGATCCATCAATTCATGGAAAGTTTTAGATTTATCATAAGATAATGTTTTACTGACCGTTTGCTTTCTCAGTAGCCAAAGGGCTTCTCTTTGCCCCTTGAGTAGAAAGAAGGACAAGAAAGAGATTATTGGCCATGTTATTGCTCATGTGTTTTATCCATGCAGTCGATCCATTTTGACAAGGGCATGAATTAAAAAAGAAGCAGATTTAAGGCACAGGTGGACTACACCACATAATGGAACACTCATATGTGTTTTTTTTTTTTTTTTTGGGTTAGCTTAAAACACATGCAGTCGATCCATTTTGACAGATTATTTTAGGGCATGATTTAAAAAAGAAGGAGATCTAAGGCGCAAGTGGACTACACCACATAATGGAACACTCATAGGTTTTTTTCTTTTTTTTTTTTTTCTTTTTTTTTTTTTTTTTTGGGTTAGCTTGTTAGTACACACCCCCCCCCCCCCCCCCACCCCCCCCCCCCCCCCCCCCCCCCCCCCCCCTAGGAATCGATACCAAGACCTCAGTGTTGTAACGAGGTATCTTTCACTCAGTCTACCACTTGAGCTATGGATCAGGGTGTAATGGACCACTTATAGTCGAAACCTCTTGGGGTCCACAGAAGTTTTGGATCAAGTTGATATTTATATTCTTCCTTCATAAAGTCTATTCAGGTTGTATTTCAAACAAACATCACGATGGCCCCTAGGAAGGTTTCAATGGTGGGGTCATTGTCACCATTGTTTCCTGTGGTGTGGTCCATTCAAGCCTTAGATCTGCCTCCTTTTTGGAATCATGCCCTAAACTAAACCGTCAAAATGAATGGACGGCATGGATGAAACACATACATCACGGTGGGCCCCACAGAACCTTTGCTAGCACCGTCCATCTCTTGCTAAGTCCCGGTGGAGGTAATAACCAATATGCATCCTCCTACGACTGTTTAAGTGGGGGAGGATTAGGTGAGACCCTGCCTCACCCCAAGACCATCTAGCCCTTACCGTGGGGGCAACTTTCATGTACGTGTTCTATATCCATGTTGTTCATCCATTTTTTTCATATCATTTTGGGTATTATTCCAAAATTGAAGCATATCAATTTATCAGATACACAATATCTTAGGAAAGAGTGGTGATTGAATGTATAAGACCTGTATCCTAGTCCGTACCATTCCTTAGACTCCCACGATCCTCCCCATCAATTTTCGGTAACCCCGCAACCTGTAGTTGGCATTTGCGCATGACCCTAAATCGCATCCTGTAAATCTGAGTTGACTCGACCTTATACTATTGTGATCTCGCCGTCACCGCGGTTCCAACGCCGCGACTTGCACACCGATGCGATACCCAGGCCAGGAGTTGTGGGTCCGCGTTTATTTCGAGGAAAACGCCGCGCATTGCGAATCCCAAGAGAATCTCTATCATCCATCACATTAATCAATCAAATGCAAGTCAAGTACACAACCCATCCCTCTCTTACACAAGCCATCCCCAAAGTCAACTCTCTCTCTCTCTCTCTCTCTCTCTCTCTCTCTCTCTCTCTCACCCATCCCTTTTCTTACACACACTCATCCCTCTCTTACACCACCATCCCTCTCTCCCATCCATCACTCCATCCCATCTCATTCTCTACCCAAAAATTCCTAGCAACTAAGGAGAGAAAAGAGTCAAGTGTGTGGCCCACTTCCTACCCCCTCATCTCTCAATCCAACCTTTCAATCTCCATCATCCTCCATCAAAGTTGAAGTCAAGGAGCTTAGCATTCCAAGGAGCCAGGAAGGAGATCCAAAGGTGGGTGATCTTGGGAATTTCACCCTTGACTTCTATTTAAGGGCTCACTTGGGACCCATTTGATGTATGCATTGTAAACCGAGAGGAGCTCATAGTGGCGGAGCTCCTCCCTCACACACACGCCTCTCTTTTTCTTTCTCTCTCTACCTCTCCCTCTTTCCTTAATTGATGGCCCACCTCGATGTATAGATTTCATCCACGCTGTCCATTTAGGCGAGCCAAACCGCTGTCCACATATGGGTCCACCTTGTTGCCCATTTTCGGGCAGGGCTGAACAAAGGGAAAATATAAATATCAGCTTTGATCCCAAAATAGGTAGGCCACACTGACGTGGACCCCACCTTGATGCATGTATCTTACCAGGCCGTCCATCAGTGGGCCTCGGTTTAATTGGGCCCAGCTGCTGGAGCTTGCACCGTCCAGCCTCCAACAAGCCTGGACGAATGGAAAACATAAATATCAGCTTTGTGTAAAGCTAGTGGGTCCCACATGTGTGGACCCACCTATGAAGTATATGTTTCATCCATGCCATCCACCGTCCAGACCCCTGGACGGTGGAGCCCACCTTGATGTATATATCCACACTGTCTAACCTACTGGATGGTGGGACCCACCTCATGTATTTTTTTTTTCTTTTTTTTGTTAGCTTGTTAGTACACCCACTATTAGTTAACACTTCACTGTTAGCCACCCCCACTAGGGAATCGATACCAAGACCTCCGTGTTGAAACGAGGTATCTTTCACTCAGTCTACCACTTGAGCTATGGATCTGGGTGTGACCCACCTCATGTATGTGTTATATACAGCCGCCCGTACATTTTCTGGATGTGGGGCCCACCCCACACGTGTGCACATGTGGGGGTGGGGCCCACCTCAAGATATGTATTGTATATCCAGACCGTCCATCCCACGTGGGACTTCATGATGTATGTGTTTTTCCCACGCTATCCAGTCCAGGTCATTGGACGTGGACCCCAGCTACATAGTTGTTGTATTAACGTCAGCAAGTTCTGCGGGTCTGATCATGAGGCATGTGTTAATCTAAACTGTCAATTTGTCGGGACCACCAACTTCATAGTTGTTGTATTGACGTCAGCAAGTTCTGTGGGCCTGATCTTGAGGCATGTGTTGTATCCATACCGTCCAGTGGTATGGATGATGGGGACCACCGCGATGTATGTGTTTCATATCCACGTCGTCTGTCCGTTTGTGGTACACGCGGGGCCACCTGTTGTGCACGAGCAGGGTCCACCCGCTGCATGTGCAGGCCCACCTTGTGATGTGTTGTATATTCACATCGTCCATCTACGTGGCCCCCCCTCGATGTATGTATTTTATCAGCGTCGTCCACCCTATGGACCCCACAATGATGTGTGCGTTGTATATCCGACTAGTGGGGCCCACTTCGTGATGCAATAGGCCCACCTTGATGTATGTATTGCAAGCACACTGCCCATCCCTTGTGTCTAACCCATGGGCCCTTGTGTGTGGCCCAATACGATGAATTTGTGGCCTATTTGGTGAGGTCATTGTGATGTTGGCCCATTTGGTGAGGCCCATTGTGATGTATTTGTGGCCCAATTAATGAGGCCCATTATGATGTATATGTGGCTCATGAGTGAGGCCCATGTGATGTATATGTGGCCCATGAGTGAGGCCCATTGTGATGTATATGTGGCCCATGGGCGAAGCCCATTTATTTTCCAACCATTATGAGGGTTATAGGTTGTTTCATTAGGCCCATGTGTGAGGCCCTTGTGTGAGGCCCATTGTGATTGTATGAGGCTCTTGTGTGAGGCCATGAGCCCACTATATATTAGGCTCTATGTGGGCCACTCCTTGGGAGCAATGTTGGTTAAATGTCCACATTGATGGGCAATGATAGTTAAATGTCCACATTGTGACCTTCCTTTAAGCCTTATTAGGCTCATTCTCATCCTTCTCTAGTGGGTTGACCCTAACCATTGGGCCCCATTGATATTGCATGGTCCATCTATTCATTGGGCTATCCCAAGATGTTGGGGCCCCATTGGTTGTTAATAGGATTATTTCTTTTATCTTGGAGTCCATTTAGGATTTATTTGAGCATCTAGCTGGCTATATGATAGTATGGAGAAGGAACCCTTTTCAGATCCCACCTAGGCTCAACCTTAATATGGGGAGAGTATATCATTACAGTAGATGGTAGGATCTGCGATGTCAGATTTGGTATATCCACTGTTGAGGACCGATCTTCACATTATAGATCAGATCTGTGGTCCTTCTGTGGACCACGCCTTATCTATAGGCCTGTTATCGATGTCGACTAGGAGTATGTGATAGTATAGCATCATGATACATGCCCATACGCATCATCTGCATGCTTATTACGAGGAGTGATTGATCATAACATTATATCATTAGGCAGATTACTTATGGGACACCCTGATAGGCGGAGTTGTCCCTCATAAGCGCACGGTACGCGTAGGATTGATGCATGATAGATTGTATGACTCATACATCTTGCATTGTGTCATATGGTTACTATACGCCCTAGCGACATCAAGGTCGTAGCTTCCACAGGTACATCGTGGATGGTCGGATTGGATACCAGAAATACTTGGTTCTAGCATTGTGGGGCTCATAGGATGTCCTTGGGTGAAAGTCTCAAAACCTTTTTGGTACCAGGAGGATGCTTCAACGTCGAGATCGAGTGGATGTATGAGCGCATGAGGGCCGTATACCAGTAGGCGCGTCTCCCACTGTGTCATGGTCGGTTAGAAGGAGGTGTGACCTTACCCACCTGAGTGAGGGGGCACTGTCTAGGATGAATTTGACCAGCTTGAGGAATGGGTCTGCTATCGACGAGTCGGGCCCAATATTGGCAGGCGGATAGTAAGGTCTCTTCCACTTACCTAGTTGTGCGCTCAAATAGGTGCGGCAAGCTGGCGTAGAGTGTACTAGACCTCAGTGATTGTCCAGAGTAAGAACTGTACTGATATATGATGCTCCAGAGATGAGCTGGATTGATATGTGGATTCAGATTAGGAGTGGCATGCTTGAGTTGCATCCTGCATCGCATGGCCTTGGTATGGCCGATAGCATTCATGCCTTGCATCACATGGCCTTGGTATGGCCGATAGCATTCATGTCTTGCATCACATAGCCTTGGTATGGCTAATAGTATTCATGGACTTACCAGCATTTTCGTATTACTCTGATATTGCATACTTGTATTTCTACCTTGCGCACACACTTTCACCACCCTCTAAGCTTTCTATAAGTTTATACACGACCGTTGCGTGCAGGTGACGCTAGGCCGTAGCTGAGCAGGAGCAGGAGCAGGAGCGTGCCGCAGAGCTTCTGGAGTTTTGTTATTATTATCTTTGTATTTTCCTTTATGAGCATTGTACTCAAGTTTTGATCATAGTGAATTTTTGTGATGGTGTTCTTATTATTGTTCGTGGATTATGCTTATTATGAAACAAATTCATGTTGAAAATCCTCCTTTTAGGATCTCAGGATTGGAACCTGGTATATAGGTGCCGGGAGACGAGAATGGGGTACTATGGAGGCTATCGACGACGGATTCGGTGATTGGAGATTTTGTGAGCCTGGTTTTCGAGTATGAAGCGTGACAGAATGCCCGCTATTAAAAACTTTGTAGGGTGCACGTTAATGCTTCTTTAGTGTTTATTTGTCATCTAATATGTTGATAAGATCACATAAGCCCAGATGAAGGGAAAACAAATATTAGCTTGATCCAAAAGTTTTGTGGTCCATTAATGGCCAATCACCACTGTTTCTTATGATATGGTCCACCTGATAATTGGATTTGTTTCATTTTTGTCAAGGTGGCTCCATAGGAAGGGCCGCACCGTCTTGGTTAGTCTAGGATCTCACATAATCCGCTTCCGTTCCACGGATCTTCAAGTTTTTCATTTTTTTTGTTTTTTTTCTAAGCACACACACCTCAAACCCACACACACACAAAATGGGTACTTGAACAAATGATGAATATGCAAAATTCACTCTGACCATTAGATGTACAATCCCACATTAGGCCTAAGGCCAAAAAATCAAGCTTATGTGTGAATTAAATGGGCCACAACAAAAGAAAGTGTTAAGAGAGAAGTCCACTCTTGATTTTTATAGGTACCACTATAATGACTATAGAAATCCACTCCAACCATTAGATTCCAAAAAACAAAACAAAAAAAAACACACACACACACAACGTAATTCATAAAAATCAGAAAAATCTTTGATTAAGGTGGGTCACACACTAAGGGAAATAATTTGAAGGTTGGTCCAAGCCGTGTACAATGTTTCCAATGATACAGGTTACCTGTATAACAGATGGGTTAACTTTTGATACCTATGTTTAAAATTAATTCACTCAACTTATGATCAAATTAAATTTCTTAAACACAATATGTTAAAGCCCACAAAGCTCTTAGTTTTTAATAAATCGTTACTCCCTTCTCCAAGCGGAGACGCCGGTTTTGCATAATTCTTTGTAAAGGGTGGTTTGTACTTTAGATAACTATCCATACAATGAGAGGAACCTTTTTGGTAAATTTGAAGGGAAAACTTTTTCAGGTCCTTACTCTTGCTCCGGTGGTAGACTCCTAAGAGTTTCAACAGCCGGTCAAGGGTTTGTGTTTGAGTACCCATAGGTGGTGAAATTCCAATACGGCGTGAGTGTGTGGGGGTGTGTGCGTGCTTGTAAAAATAAAATTTATATTTATATTAAAAAAAAAAAAAAAAAAAAAAAAAAAAAAAAGAGAGAGAGAGAGAGAGAGAGAGAAAGGAGGATAATTTTTCTTATTTAATGTCAAAATAATTAAAAATATTTTTATTTGAAAATATAATTTCAACTTATTTTCATTAAATATAATTTCTTTTCTTTTTATGGTTTTATGTTGATGATTGATGGCATCCATTACAAGAGAATTATACTACATTTTTTAATATTTAAAAAAAAATGATAAAGGATCTTTACCTCGAGTATCCATAGGTGGTGAAATCCCACTAAGGCGTGAGTGTGTGGGGTGTGTGTGTAAAAAAAATTTAAAAAAATGATAATATGATAAATAAAAATTTATGTATCAGAAAATATTTTAAAAAATGTATTTTTATTTCAAAATTTATTGTATACATGGATATGTAATTGTATCATATAACGACATATGTATGTGTTCATGGGTGCAATAGTTTTTAAGGATGCATGTATGTATGTAATGTATGCATTTGCATGTATGGGTGCATAGATGCAAGCGTGGTTGGATGGATGGATGGATCATTTACATATGTGTGTATATGCATGCATGGATGGTTGGATGGATAGATTATGTATCTGTGTGCATGTATATATGCATGGATGAATGGTTGGATGTATGGATTATGAATAGATGGATGGATCATGTATGTTTGTATGTTTGTATCTATGCATGGATGGATGGATACATATTTCTATGCATGGATGGTTAGATGTATTAGTGTGTGTGTGTGTATGCATTTATGGATGGATGTATTAGTGCGCGCGCGCATGCATTTATGGATGGATGTATTAGTGTGTGTGTGTGTGTGTGTATGCATGCATGCATGATGTATGGATGGATAAACATGTATGTATGTATTTATGCATGTATGTATGAATGAATGTATTAGTGTTTGCATGTATGGATGTATGCATGGATCATGCATGTGTGTATGTGTATATGCATAGATGGATGGATGGATGAATCATATATGCATGTGTATGTGTATATGCATGGATGGATGGATGAATCATGTATGTGTATGTATGTGTATATGTATGCATGGATGGATCATGCTTGTTTTATATGTGTGTGTGTGTGTGTGTGTGTGTGTGTGTGTGTGTGTGTGGATGGATGCATGTTTGTATGCATGTATAGATGGATGAATATTAGTGTATGTACGCATGCATGCATGCATGAATGAATGGATGGATGGATGTATTAATGCATGTATGAATGGATGGATGCACATGTATAAATGTATCTATGCATGCATGCATTCATGGATGTATGCCTTTTTCTTTGATTTACAAAGAGTTTTAAGTTATTATTGTTTTTCTAATAATATTATTAGTTGTATTTTTATGTAGGTAGCATAAGTTCAGATGTTCTTGACTTGTAAAATATTTTAAATTTTGATTTGTAGATCGTCGTGGACAGCTTGGATTGAGTAAGTTGCTGACATAAAATTGAAAATCTAAGAATGCCCATCTCAAGCAGTTGAAAAGATGATCATGGACAATCATTAAAGTGATCACATGGCTTTTGATCGTTGTTTTTTTTTTTTTCCAATTTCGTCATGTGGTAGTGCAGGCGTGGTAGAATTGAATATGCGGCTCAATTCAAACCGAACAACTATCACCCCAAGCGCCTAGATAGGCAGATATGTAGTATATGACTTAGATTGAATGAGATCGGACACCTATTTAGCCACTCACTCAGTGTATAACTAGGATCAGGCGATTCAGAAGGTAGGGTTCATCCTCTGATGATGGGTTATACTTTTGCCTTTTGTACGAAAGAACTTTTTAGTACAAATAAAAGATCGAGAAAGGAATTTTTACACTTGGCCACGTAGAGTAGCTGTGAAACACCTTCCTTGATGGAGAACTAAATCCAACATGTGAGTGTATACCCAAATTATAACTAAAGATCACAAGCTACTTGATTAATGCTTCAAATTACACTATGGAATGTAAACAGCAGGTAAAAAGTAAAAGATCACACTAAGAAATGTAATTAACTTGCAGAAATGTAGAGTGATTACACTAAGGAATGTAAATGATGGATAATTGAAAGATATATTGGGTTTGATTAGGTTAGTATGAAATAAAAATTTCTTGTTGAATTCTTCTACATCACCATCTATCTTACTCGGCTCAGTCGATTTATCCTAAAAACTAAAAGGCAGAGTAAGTACCATATTCCAATTGAAAACGACAGGTGGCAATGTCTCGAACACAATCTTCGAACTTGGACATTGTCCCCCTAGTGTTTCTGGGTCGTCTTACATACTAGGATTTTCGTCAATATGCTTAGCTTTCTCATTGGCCGCAACATCGGACGATGTGGTCGTAGGTGAGACCACTTCCAACGCTTCAGCGATTGCTACTAATTCGTTCACCAACCACTTATCCCATATGAAACATTCATCACTGAGATAATCAAATAGATTATCACAATCGTCTTTGTCCTTCGGACCAACCGATCCACAAGAATGGGCGAGAACGTCAGTATCATGATCACATAACACATGCGGTAGAACTTCTTCAACCGTGTTAATGGCCAACTGTCCCCCAAACAAAGGGATTCTCCAAAAAGGTCGTGGTTGCACTGCTTTCAATTGAGGTATGTTCTCGACCCTTGCCGACTCTCTCATCATGGTCGATCTACGCTTTAGCCAATGATGTTTCTGAGTTCGAGTCATTGCTTCTGGCACTGCTGGGAATTTAGGATGCGTGACATGTTTCCAAACTCCCTTCTGGGTTGACGGGTGGTTTAACCATCCTTTGATTTGACACCCTGCCCTGAGAGTAACAATTAAGAGGTGAAGGCATCTTCTGCAGCCGATGTTGACCGCTTCTTTCAGCCCTTCTTAGAGCCATGTATTGGCCTTGTGAGCTTGGTTGAGGAGGGTCTCTCCATCCCGGAACGGTCCTTCCGGCACATTGGTTGAACAATTGTGAGCCTCAACTGTCTTGTCGAACCGTGTTCAACCGCATGACAATCGAGTGGGTACGTCAACATGTCACTTTCGCAGTTATTTGGGCCAAGATCAATCCTTAGCCCTTATATCATAGTAAAAGTGGTCCAATTAATAAATCAGCGCATTAACCATTGATTTTGGTGTTCATCAAGTGAGGAAAGTTCGTAGGTAATTGCAGTAGGATATTTTCCTTCATATGAATGACTTGTATTACCCATCATATGGATGAGTGTAAAATGTAAGAACCCCACCCAGGCTTTTCCTTAGGCGCAAAGTTATTCGTTTTAGGCTTACCAACTTTTTCTAAATCTAGACCTTCTGATTTACTCACTTTCCACAGTCAATCACAACTAAAATATGGACCACACTTTGGCCCTCATATGACTACGAGATCATATAAAATTTAGACCCCGATTTATAATCCTACACCGTTGAATGTTGATCGCTTTAAAGTAAATTCCTTCCTTTTGGCACAATAAGTGAAATTTTAAATTCAGGCATTTTTCACCATCGATCGATCACCAAATTTTGTTTGAACATTTGCCTATCTTAACTACACATTTTCTCCAAAATTGGTTCTGATTATTAAGCGTGGACTGCTAATTGAGATTAAGTCCATTTTGGCACCCGCTACCAGAATTTTCAAGATAAGTCAATCTAAATTTCGAATCACCAAAAAAATCATATATCGCGGCTCTATTCGACGACCCCAACACAATAGATGAATTAGATTAAAAAATATATATATATTAAAAAAAAAAATCGTCAAAAAAGACAAATTGGAGAAATTCAATTCAAGTGGGATAAGAAACCTAATACAAAAGGGGACATGTATCCCTTCTCCACCCATCACCTTCTCATGTCCAAGGAAGAGAGAGAGAGAGAGAGAGAGAGGAGAGAGAGAGGAGAGAGAGAGAGAGAGAGAGATGTCCAAGCTTAGATGCTCATCCCTTCTCTTCCTTCTCCACACATGTGGTGTCTCCCTCTTGCTCGAGCGATATTGTGGTTGATGTAAAAACCCTCATACATCAATATCTACCTAGGGTTTACATCTAAAGCTAAGGTGAGGGATTCCTTTAAGCTTACACTAATTCAGTTTGATATATACATGATTTGTCTTATTTTTGCATACCTTCATATTACTATGATTTCCATGCTATTGACTGATGGACCATTATGAATATTTATCCTTGCGAGAATTATGGTTAATGTATTATTTTAATGATTTTTATGAATTCATGTAGGGTGATGGATACAAGCCTTTCCCTTTGCCAATTTTGAGAGTGATGCGTGTTTCTACTCTATATTGAGTTAGCTTTTACTCCTCTCCCCTTATTTTTGTTGAGTTATCCTATTGCTACTCTTCTCCTTTATTAGGTTAGCCTTGTATTACCTTCCTTTATAGCTTCGACATGAGTCTTGGAATTCCAAAACTCCCATGGTTCGATTTATTTTTCCATTAATGCAGAGTGATGTGTTAAAAGTCTCACATCTAATGATTCATATATTTTATCGTGAACGTAATGCGCTTTGGGTGGTGACCCTCTTGGTCAACACGTAATTCCATGGGTCTGGATAGTGGTGTACAATCGACGTATGTAAATCGCCATACCTGTTATATCACTTTTGAGATTGGATGTCGCAAATAGTCGCTCCATGAACAAATCGTTTCATATAAATCTTTCGATTGTGTGTTTTGTCACCTCGAGGTATTCACGTAAATCCACGGTAGCGTTGGACACGCCAACGAATCTCCGTAGTATGGGATGTGGGGTGAGTTGGGTTTTCTATAAATTATATTCCATATTGTGATGATCACTACGTATGATGGGCCGCACACACTATGTTAGGCATGCATTCATGTTGATTATTGTGCATACCGATTCCCTTCGTGGTAGCGGAGTGCGAGGTATATCGGAACCTCATATTATTCTTATGGATCTCTTGAATTATTGTTAATCTTAAAGGATAACCATCACTATGAGTAGGGCATTGACCGTCTCCAACTATACTGACGTTGCAGGTAAAGTGCAAATTTAAGATACGGACATAATCGTTCTATGAAAGATTATTCCGAATAAAAAAGAATCATAGCATTACATTTAGTTTTATTTAATTTTTGCTGCAAAATTTTGAATAACAAGCTCCCACTAGAGAGGGCATTATACAGTTAGTTGGATTTTATACTTTGAAGGAATAATAAATACAGTTGATGTTATTCTCGTGAATGGTTACCTTTGTGAATGTAATTGGATGTGATCAAAATGAATATATATATATATATATATATATATATATATATATATATATGATTTTGCAGCATCAAATTATTACTTTATTAACACTCGAAATTGTTAGGCACGAGTGGTTACTTTCATGAATGTAACTAGATGTGATCAAAATGAAAAAAAAAAAAAAAAAAAAGGTAATAAGGTTCGATTTTGCGTCATCAAATATTACTTTATTAACACCGAAAATTCTTGGGCACGAGTATGCACTTAGGATGCAAAAATTAGGGGCGTTACCATTCGACCCCAGTGATTCGATTACTCCTTGTATTTATAATTTCGAATGGCAATGTTACACCGGTAAGTTAAAGACATGGTCACACAGGGTGTGACAAATTTGTTGCTTGTCATTTCTTTCCAATTTCGTCAAGTGGTAAGTGCAAGCATGCTAGAATTGAATTTGCAGCTCAATTCAAACCAAACAACTATGACTCTAAACATCAAGATAGGCAGATACATATTATATGACTGAGATCGAATAAGATCGGCTACCTATTCAGCCACTCGCTCAGTGTGTAAATAGGATTTAACGATATTCAGAGGATAGGTTTCATCCTCTGATAATGGGTTATACCTTTGCCTTCCGTACGAAAGGATTTTCAGTAGAGATAAAAGATTGAGAAAGGAATGGAGAAAGCCCTAAAAAGGTTTAAGAAATGTTTATGCCACATTTAGAGGATCATGCCCTATCATGCCCTAAAATGAACTGGCAAAATGGATGGATAGTGGGGATAAAAACATACATCAGATCCAGTCCCCAGCTTATCATGGGGTCCCCACAGCATCCAACACCACCGTTTTGCAAGCTCAATCTAGGGCATGAGCCAAAAAATGAAGTAGTAAATCTAAAGCTCAAGTGGACCACACCACAGGAAATAGCGGGGATAATGAAAAGAACAATTTATATATTATATATATATATATATATATTATATATTGTTGGGCATTGTTTGTTTTTATTTTTTAGTAATGGTTTTAAGCTCTTGACGATTTCTACTATTTGAAATTTCAGCTTTCAACTCATTGAGACTTAGGCTGGGAGGTTCATTGTAAGACCAAATTCTGTACAAATCAAGCAAGCAAAGCAGCTGGAAACATCTGAACCCCTGTTCTCTATCTCATATTTATCTTCTTTATAAAGTATCTACCTTTTTAATTATTTTTGTGCTCTAACATTTGACATTTGTGTATTTAAGATAAAGATGGTTTGTACAAGGTTTCTAAGTCTCTTACCTGGATACACTCAGATATTATGGATGATCATGTACACATGGAGCCATGTGTGCCAACTCATTGCTTGGATGAGAATGGCTTAGATGCTAGCTTGACAACTAATGCTACAGTGAATGGCTGTAATGGTGATGAAAACAAAGAAATCTTTTAGAGTTTTTAAGCAACAAAAACTTGCTTTGTTCCCATAAACCATACAATTTGCAATAGCTAACAACTCCACAATTTGATTGTGTTTTGTTGTAATTACAATCTCCACAATTGTTGTTTGGAGGCTTTACATCTCAGTTGTAATAACAAAGACTGAAGCAGGATTTCGTGCTTGGAGTGTGTTTCCACTCTACTATTTAAATATCTTTTAGCTGTATGTGAAATATGTCTTATAAGGTTTAACAATGGGTTTTAGTGTATCATATCGTTCACCACCAATTCTGTGAACTCTAGTGCAAGGCTAAAGGTTTGCTGCCTGGTGCTATGTTCAGTCTCTTTGGTTCTTCAAGTTTCTTCTTGCATATGAATTTTACTGTCTGTTAGAACTTGCTGTCTTCCCTTCATGAATTGTATGGTACTCTGCTGGAGTTTGATAAATCTGCTCATGCACACATATATTTCAATCCAACCGTTTAAACTTCTGATGTCTAGTTAAATAAACATATAAAATACAACCTATCATGCAACAAAAGTTTGAAATGTGTGATTTAGCAACTGAATGAGATGTGCTTTTTCTGCAGTCAGCAGTAGGTATCCGAATTCAACCGAGAGTATATAATCTAAAGATCATAGGTTAGGATCTTCCAATCTTCTAAAACTTAGGGGAATTCCCTATCTCCTTGGTTAAGCATTGTACCTTGGTAATAGCATTCAAAACTACAGTTTTCCAGTCTGTTTGTCTACCTGGGTTTGCCATTTGCCTCTCACTAGGCAGTTGCATTGATAGGGACATTCATATCGCATTGTAATGTCTTGCTTTTTGAGCTAATGTGTGACAGCTATTCTGCTTTGCAGTGCTATTGGCAAAAATCTGTAAACAAGTGCTTATGTTTGGGAGATTTTATTTGCGGTTCTCATTTCCATCCGTGGCTTGGTTTTATTTTCACTTCTCATTGGTAATATGCAGGTTAGCCCTAATTCTCATTTCCATCCGTGGCTTGGTTTTATTTTCACTTCTCATTGGTAATATGCAGGTTTTTTTTTTTTTTTTGTCTTAACTCTCTCTAGTATTGGAAAAAAAATGCATAGGAGTTGTTTGTTAAAACCTCAAAGAAATGTGATTTTGTGGAGAATGGTATGCTTTTAGTTTGGTTCTACTCTCTCTCTCTAACTTCTTGAAATGTGGAAAAGCAATGCATGATGTTCAGGAACCACCCATAAATAGGGGTTATGGACACTGATTCTGTTTTTCCTGTGTGTTGGGCAGGAATACTTGCTAATGTTTCAGAGGCTTGTAAGCAAGATCTTTTCTTGAAATGCATAGGAGTGATTACTGATAATAAAAGAATCATATAATTTTCTTTGAAATAGATCTTTCTTGGCCTAGTCTTTTTATCATGTATTTGAAACAAAGTGGAAGAGGAGGCATGGCTAACCAAGTGGGACATATTTGGCAATTTCTAGGAAAGCCAAAATTGGTGTTTTAGGCTGGTAGCTGCAAAAAGGAAAGAAAACTGCTTAATATCAACCTACTCAGAAAGGAGGACAATGATCACAAATGAGTGTCTCTTCTGTGTAGAGGAGGGAATCAATTAAGCATCTATTCACCCATTGTGGATTCTGCAGGAGTTTGAAGAGGGGGTCCTTGATCTACTTGGAATTATATGGGTAAAGCAATACATTCTTTCAGCTGACAATTTGTAATTCTAGAAGACCTATTCATAACATGGTTGGCATAAAAAAAAGAATCAGCAATGTAATATATCTATTATCTACTCCATTCCAGTATCATCGATTAGCCATTCATCAAAACAAGAGAGATACTCCAGAAATGAATTCAACAATCACCTCAAATGCCTTTATTAAATTGACATTTTTCTAATGCTATCTATCTCTGAATCAGGTCAAAGCATCCAACTTCAGGAAACCTACGAAACAACAGGTTCTTTGTTTTCACATGAATTGATTGCTGCACTTCTTGATTATATTCCAATGTTTCTGTTATTTGATTCTACTGAATTGACTGTTGTACTTCTTACATAGGTTGCACTTGAGGAACTTGCAGATAGGGTTGGCATCATGGTTTGCTTGGGAAAAATCTGATGACCAGCTGCCCACCTGATATCAGCCCTCCTTACCTTGGCATCATGGTTTACACCCTCCTTAGCATACATTCGGATGCCTGGAGATTCTTTCTTTTCTTTTTTTCTTTTTTTATTTTTAATTTGAAAGGTTACCAAAAGCTTGGAGGTTGAATCAGAAGTCTGTCAAAATGGGATTTGTTTCTTCCTCTCAACAAAATCGAAAGCTTTTCAATTTTATTATTTATTTATATATATTCAAAACCATTTTCAATTTATTGTAATAAATTATTATATATATTTTTTATTGTCTAGTAATATAAATATTGTTTAATATGATGTTTATTTGTGTACATCATAATATTGTTTAATATTCAGTTTTATTTGTTGTAACATCATAATATTGTTTAATATTCAGTTTTATTTGTGTAACATCATTTTATGTTTCAAATATTTAAAAAATACAGGTTTCGATTGAATTAATATATATAATAAAATTACTGGAATGCCAGGGCCTTTCAAATCTATACAAAAGGTTTATAGCGGGCTTGTGTAGAAAATATCGGCGCTTTTTCATGAGAAAAAGTGTTCAGAAGCGAAAGCACTTCTCTCGGCGCTCGGATCTAATTTTACCGGCGCTTATTCGCGTCGCTAACAACTATAATCAATGGCGCTCAGACAAGCGCCACTAAAACTCACCTAGCGCCGCCAATACTTTTCTCGACGTACCCATTAATCGGCGCTTGGTTAGCGCCACTATTACTATTATCGGCACTTTTAGTGGAATTTAGCGGCGCTTTTGAGCGCCGCTAAAAATGCCATTTGTTGTAGTGATCTGGTGCGTTACCCTGGGTTTGACCTGGGATACAAAAATCAGGCCGATTCAAATCACAACTGGACTACAACATGGGAAACAATTTAGATTGGAAGTCCCGACATTCAAATTTCGTGTGGGTTCATGCCATCCAATCGGTTCATATGATGCGAGAGAGCATAATGGATGGAGTCCCCAAAACTTAGAACATTAAAAGACTTGCTTTGACCTCGCCATCTGAATCTCGAGCTTTAGGCATGCTTTTATATGGTTCCATGTGTTATGTCCTAGCTTAGTCTCTGTTGCTACTTAATTTTAGGATCCATGGTAAAATAGAGATGGCGCACGTGATGGGAGGAATGGATCTATTGCATACTTGTCACAAGTTTCCAACCTTATCATTCATCACAATCAACATTTTCGGCAACTTAAAACATACTCTCACCCTCATCATGGGTGTTTCCTTCGGCAATAGGCATTTAGTTATAAATATAAAGGCATGAGCCTCTGGGAAAATGGGTCATCAAATGGTCGTGATGATCATGCCCATTAATGAGGCAACATTCCCACCACTTCTACTAGACCCGTTGGGAGAATAGATCTTATCACAAATTCAGTTATGATCTTCTCACGACGCTATCTCTCACAGTCCTTTTAAAATCAAAGATCTTTCTATAGACGTTTGGAGAGATTATGACGTTACAAAATATTCAAAGATTGGACCGGTGCCCAAGCAAACTTAACCATGGCTCGGACATGGATCAAGAGAGAAACACGTCATCCGGTTGGGTCCACAACCATGCCTCCATCAGAATAAAAATGACAGGCATGGGGCTTGAAGAAGAATATGATTTGCCCGATAAGTAACAGATTCATATCGGACAAATATGGGTCACTCATTAGGGAGATCGAAAAAGACAGATCACCCAGAGGCCATATTAGGTGGCCCGTTTTGATGATCGTGGTCCCATTAGAATTGAAAGAATGGGAGAACTGGATCAAATCTGGTCCATCTCTAATGGCAGATCAGTATCTGGTGTCAAATCCCACTCCTCCGGTCATGAATTAAGTGATCTACATCATGTCACCTGAGTGATCGACCATGATTAAGTGAAAAATACTTCCTTTTTCAAAATGGAATGATCCAATAGGAGAGCATCTACGTATATGAGTGAAATTTGAGATCCAACGATTGCAAACTTTTCGGAGTCCTTCTTTATTATAGTTTCTAGGTCTTTCTAAGAGACTTTCTTATCTAGAAATCCATCAATGTGAGCACGAAGGATTCAGAAGCAACAAGGAAGCCCTAACAAGGGTTTCACCACATCGTCGATCTATAAAAGGAGCAATCAAAAAAAAGCTCAAGATCCTACACTAAACACATGAGTCTATCTTTTATTTATTTTTACTTTATCTTTCTTAGTATAGCTTAGCTGCCTAGTGGCTCCCCTTACAGTACCTTAGGGGTAGAGATAATCTTTCTACAATTTAAGTTTTAGACTGTGATCTTCTAAGTTTTGATTTTGTTGATCACGTCTGCCTTGATTCATCTGTTCCAATAGCCGTATAAGGTGTTTATCTCTTTTCATTTCTGTTTATTCATTTGCTTGTCGCATACGTTGTCAGTTGTAAATCAACATTGTTTTACAATTTCTAATGAAATCGGCAACATTATGCATTATTTAATTTGAATATGTATCTTTCTTCATTTTAAAAGTATTTTGAACTTAAAGTGATCGTGAAAGAACAAATTCTTAAGGCCATAGACTCATGTCTATTATCACAAGGCAAAAAGAACTCATTTGGAAATATTAGCTTTATTTCCTTTCATTAGTCACCTAAACCGAGCACAATATTGGTGATTGAGAGGACTCTAGATTTTCAATCTCAGTCTCCAATCTGTTATCTCGATAAAGGGGCTACCAATAATTCAATAAATCCTTGAGTCAAGCAGACTCTGGCCCGCCCGCGCATCCTACTCACACACACATGTATCGATTTAAACCATCAGTCACACAAGTAGTCCAGTTCGATTGAATTGGAATGCAACAATAGGTATCAAAACTCTTCTCTACTTCTATTAGAGTTGTCAAAGGGCTGCATTGGCCTACTTTCTTCCATGCCTATCCTACCTCAAGACCTAGCCAAGGACAGACAATTCTGTCGGGGGATATGTGGGGACCAGCATGATGTATATGTTTTATCCACGCCATCTATCTATTTTTAAAATTTATTTTAGGTCATAATCCCAAAAAGGAGGGAAATTAAGGGTTGAGGATTGAAAGCTTACTTCTAAAAACATTTTAAGGGGCACATAAATTTTAGATCAAGCTGATATTTATTTTTCACCTTCATATAGTTCTATGTGACCTTGATGGCAAATAAGCATCACAGTGGGCCCCAGGAAGTCTTCAACTGTAGGAATTCAATTTCTTCAACTGTAGGAATTCAATCCCCACTGCTTCCTATGGTGTGGCACACTTGAGACTTCAATATGCTTCCTTTTTTAGCTCATACCTTAAATTGATCCGTAAAAATAGATGGACCTAGTGGATAAAACATATACATCATAATGGGCCCCACATATCCCCTGACAGTACCGATCATCTCTAGACAGGGTAGTACCCAGTCTATGCCCTTGAATTAAATACCCGAAAGCACGTCAAGGTTTATAAATGGCAATTTGTAATATTTTTATATCATAAACTCATCTCAATAGCCAATCTCTCTCTCTCACCTCCGGCGCGGTTTATGTGCGCAAGACCCTGGCTGTGGAGCATGTATGTGAGTACATCCACACTGTCCATCTACACTGAAAGCTCACTTTACAGCGTGATTCAAAAGTAAGAAGATCCAAATCTAAGATGGACCATGGTACAGGAAACAGTAATAATTGATTGGAAGCGGATTGCGTAGTGAGTAACTCACTATGCTTATCGGACTGAGTAAACTCTTTGAGATCCACCATGATTTACATTCTTTATCCTCTCCGTTCATCCATTTTAACAGATTATTTTAGGACTTGAACCCAAAAATGAGGCATATCCAATGTTTAAATGGACCACATCACAGGAAACAGTTGAATTGAACGTCTACCTTTGAAAAATTCTCAAGGGCCACAGAAGTTTTGGATCTAGCTTATATTTGTTTTTTCCCTTCATCCATGTCTGTATGATGTTATTAACAGGTTGGATGACAAATAAACATCACTACGGGGCCTAGAAAGGTTTCAACGGTGGAAATCATTATCACCAGTGGAAATGTTTCCAGTGGTATGATCCACTTGATCTTTGGTTATGCTTCAATTTTGAGCTCAACCCCTTAAATTAGATGAAAAAACGGATGGACGCCGTGGATAGATCACATACATTCAAGGTGGGCCCAACTGAGTGAATGTGGGCCCAACTGAGCTTACTCAGTATGATAAGAGCGCACTGAGTAACTCAATACGCAATCCGATATCTTATTGATTGTTAGAAACTCTTTGTGGAGGCCACGAAAGCTTTGGATCAAGATGATATTTGTGTGGTCTCTTCATATAGGCTTTTGTTACCTTATCAACAGGTTGGATGGAAAATAAACATTTGGTGGATTCCATAGAGTTTTTAATGGTGGGGATTCAATCACAACTGCTTATTGTGGTGTGGTCTACCTAAGATTTAGGCATGCTTTATTTTTGGGATCATGCCTTAAAATGAACTTTGAAAATGGTTGGACGGTGTAGATTTAAAGCACATAGATCACCGTGAGCCCCACAGTTAGGGGTCCCACCCCCCTTGGTGGATCCGGGTTCTCATCTAATCCGCACCCTGAAGACTCTCTATCCACGCCTCCCATCCCTTTCTCCGACGTCTTCTTTATTTCGTTTGTGTGTAGGTTTCTTTCCTCCAGTTGCGTGGTTGAGTCGTCGAAGACCGAATGAAAAAAAAAAAAAAACAAAGATCAGAAAAAACAAATTGCAATAAAGGTAGTTGGCTGCTCTCGTTGGATTTCCTGGGAATTAAGTGGAGCCCACTGTGATGTTTGTAAGAAATCCACTCCGTTCATTCATTTTGTGAGTTCATTTAGGACATAAGCCAAAAAATAAACCGGATCCAATGCTCAAGTGGACCGAAAATGTGATAATTGAACGTCCACGTTTGAAATATTCATGGGGCCAGTTAGATTGAGGTTATGAACCGTATGGATGGCATGTAAACATCAATATCGATCCAGAGAGGTTTCAATGGCAGGAATATCCGGAATCACCTTTTTCCCATTAGTATGGTAATGGTAGGAATATCCGTAAACACCTTTTTTCCATTAGTATGGTCTATGGTCCAATTGAGTCTTTGGTCCTTACTTTTCCTCGAGAGTGGGATAGACAGTGATCTCTTCGGTAGCCAAGAAGCTACTAACATGGTGAAACATGATTGGTTGGAGTCTTCCCCTTACAATGAATCAATAAATGCTCCTTCGGTCGGTTAGATATCTTCTTATGTTAGAAATCTTTCTATTTTTGTAGTACTTATGCAGGGTTATTTTAGTAATTTGTAGAGAATGAAATTTTTAATTGTAGAATGATCCAAACCGTACATTTATAAATGGTCCATATAAAATGGTGTGCAAACACTGCTTATCGGTAAATTCTATGTACCTCAAGTGAGTTTGATGAATGAATGGTGTTGGGGGAAAATATGGCAAGTCCGAAGACTCGGTTATGAAGTGGACTAACTCTGCTGACACTGCCCAAGGCAACAAGCTTAACCGAGGAAAGACAGCAAAGCCTAAAGGAGAGACTTAATTTAGATTGTGAGAAGTAAACTCTGCCAGAACAACGTAAAAGTCAGGAGCCATAGGCTAAAGACGTAAGACACATAAAGTTGGCTCGGTTGATGAGGCAGCATTGTCTAAAGGGATCGATTAAGGTCCGAATGCTAGAAGCCCCTTGCCCGGCCATAAAACCGATCCATGTAAGGTCGGTTACGAGGTCGGCTATTGGATTAAAGGAAGATATCGGTCCAGAACCGGTTCCGTCTCATCCGACAGAAGGCCGAATAGTCCTATCCTTGCAGCCAGCCGAGACTCATATTGTCAGGGTTAGCTAAGGTCGAGCCAAGCAAGGAGGAGACGGTGTAAACAAAAATACCGCTCCGAGAATCCAGTAGAAGGATTTCCAGTCCCGAGGATCTCGGGATCGGATGGAGTCCAAAAGTATATCACAATTAAATCTCCAAAAAATCAGGAGGAGAATCTCTATACGCCGGGATCCTCCCATTCCTATAAATACAGGAGACCTCCATGATGAAAGGTACGCAGAAAAACCTCTATCAAAACCTTTCCCACTTGGTCCAGTCACTGACTTAAGCATCGAATGGTCCCCGGCTCTAGACAGAATCTTCGTCGTTTCATCTTTGTGCAGGTGGTGGCCTTGGAAGGAGGTCTATCATATATCTGCATCAACAGTTTGGCACCGTCTGTGGGATAGATACAAAAAGTCGTTTTCCAAGCTCTATCTAAAAGAATCAAGTGAGCATTAATGGCGAGAACCAAAAGGACTGATCCGAGCGAAGCGAATGAGGCTGATAACACTGGACCATCAGGTCTATATGGGGCACAGGGAGGTCAAAACCAACCTAATGATCAACAAGGTTCCGCGGTTCGTCCAGCAGCATCTGCTGCAACTAGGAATACCCAACGAAATCGAGGAAATGGACGGTTGGATCGGGAAGTACAGGAGCTCAGAGCCGACATAAATGTTATGAAACAAATGTTGGAGCAGATGCATCGTCATCAAACTCAACAGCTCCAACAAGGATAGGCAATGAACGTTCCGCAACAAATTGCTGACCCTCTGCCCACTGCCCCCCAGTCGCCAGTACAGCCGAGTCAGCCCCATGGGCCGTCCGAGCCACCGCCAGTTCATTCCGCAACTGCCGTGCTACCTCCCTCTAATCTCCGACACGAGATAGATCGGAGAAGGCGTAGCCGGCCTCCGGTTGAAGGTGTGGCAGAAAGCAACGAACCTTGGAAAGCTAACCTTCAGGACTTTAAAAAAGAGGTGCTAGAAGAGATGGCGGACATGAGGCACAGTCGGGATACACACTCAACCAGGACCGAAACAAAAGCGTCTCCGTTCATTAAGGAAGTAATGCAAGCTCGGCTGCCAGAAAGGTTTCGCCTCCCATAAATTACGCCTTTCACAGGCAAAACTGACCCGACAGAGCACATCGAATGCTTCCGAACATATATGGAGCTGCATGATGCCTCGGATGCCGTAATGTGCCGAGCTTTCTCCCTCACCTTAGCCGACGTAGCCCGACTTTAGTTCAAGCAGCTAAAACCAAAGTCCATTAGCACGTTCGCAGAGCTCAGCGATGCCTTCCTCACCAATTTCATTGGCGGGAAGAAGAAATTGAAGCCCCCTGCGCATCTGAACAACATAGTTCAGAAGGAGGGAGAGTTGCTGAAAGACTACATCAAACGATTCAATTTTGAGTCGCTCCAAGTCCGGAAGCACTTGGAAGAAACAACACTCAATTCTATCATGCAGGGTGTAAGTGTAACATCCCAGATTTTTGTCAACCTGGAATTAGACGTCCTTAGACGATGGGACAATCCTAACTCCTGTTTAATTTCTCAAACACTCAATTCAAGGGTCTTAAATCCCTTCTTCAAACCATTCTCTTGAAAACCTCACCTTTCCTTCACAAATCTCACCTTTCACTACCTTATCCTTCAAAAGTAACTAAGTTCTAAACTAGATTAGTTGCGAAATCCGCTTGATCCACTTTAAATACGATCTGCAAGACCCAAAACTTGTAGAATCATTGATGCTAGGTTACCCTAAAATCTAGGATCAATCTCATTACCCGGCTACTCTCGGGAGCATCATGAAACTCCGTATCAGATCTGGACCGCACATCGAAAGTCCGAATAATACAAAGTCATAGAATTAGGACCGCCTTACTGGGTTTGACAACCATCTCGGAGATCAAATCCAGATAGTGTCCCACGGCTGTTCGCTTGAGCTCGGAGCGAGGAGTGTGAGAAATGTAAAATTAATTAAAAATAAAATACAAATTTAAGTAATCTGGCACGTGTCGCTTGCGGATCAGTTATAAGGATTCCGACCGTCAGAATCTGACCAGATTACACCCTTGGATCAGGGATATTTGCCCAAACATATCCATGTACTTGAAATCTCTGATCGAGATCCGTTGACCTTTGAACTGAAACTGGTCCGTCATTTGTGATCTGGAAACCCGACTGGAACGAAAACTTAACTATACCTAGATCCAGTGTTAGTGAGCTTAAGTCCGACCTTTGGCTCAAAAGGGACCGTCGAAAATGCTCCGTTAAGACGGAACAGATGCCCTTTGGACATAACCTAAGTATACATTGACCTGAAGTCTAATTCGGAGAGTTCTGGATCTATATAAGGACCTTAAACCCTCACTCTCTCATTCCATACGAATTTGAGAAAACCTAAGAGGGAGAAGAGAGAAAAGAGAGAGAAAGTGTGGGAGAAGTGGGAGCATCTTCCGGATACTCTACCCTGCCGCTATACACGCCTAACCATCCCGATCTAATCGCTTTCCCGGCGGTTCTGGCTTCATTTCTAGGTAAGAAAACTCTAACCCTAACCTGTTTTAGGGTTTCTATTGATTCAAGTGGCGAAATAGCTAACTTAACCCGTGTCATAGGTCGCTAAACCAACATTGACGAAGGCTTAGAGTTTCTATCGACCCCGTTACGATTCTATGACAAAAGGTGTGGACTTTAGATGTATAGGTTATGGTTTTCAACGCTTTCAATGTCAGATAATGATAGATTCATGATCTGCATGCGAATGCACCATGTATAAAGGGCTTCCAAGCTCTCCTTTTCTCCAAAATTTTCTGTTTTCTCTCTCACACCTCCCTTTCATTCACTCGTTCCGTCATTTTCTGTCACAACCCATTCACCTCCATCGTTCACAGCAATCCCTACCTCCCTACCCTCTCTATTCTCTCTCATTTGAGCCTTTACATGCCTCATTTGGAGCTCAAAAATGTGTAAGCTCCCTAACCCATCCTACCTTTCCATTTTTCATCTTCAATCACTGTCCTTTGGGCCTCTACAACGTCTGTTGAGGCTCCAATCCGTGGAGAACCAAACCTCCAGCCCTTTCTCTCTCTTTCTTCAGCAGTTTTCATTCACTTTTCCATGGCTCTATCCGAGCTTGGTACGGCCATCTTCTCGGATGTCTAGCCATCTACACTGTTGTCTTGCAGTTTGCAAGGGTTACCGTCTTTGGATGCTTATGTTTTCATGTTGATGGGTGTAATAGTTGGTAGAATGTTTTAGATGTTTGGGACGTTTAGGGCCCGTTCGGCCAACTGCATTAGGTGAGTTTAAGGTGGATGGAATTGTAAAAGTAACAATAAATGCATGTGTTAGGTATTGTCCTTGGATTGGGTGTATCCCATGTTTTCCAATACCATGTTTGGAGTGTATGCAATTAAAAGTAAATTTTAAAATTTTCCTTTCCAAGTACACTTAGAGATTCATTATCCTGGGATTTGGAAATCCCATCTTACACTTTCCCACACAAGGCTCAGTTTTCAAAGCCTATAAAATTAATTTTTATCCCACCCCACCCTCCTACCAAACATGTCACTCCCAATCCCGAAGTGGGATTAGCAATATAATCCCATTTAATACAATAGGACCTTAGAGTTTTGGACCTAGAGTTGGTACTCCTAGATCTTGCAAACAAATCTGGCAGTATGGGAAATCAAATAAATTAATAACATGAACCCTAAGACCTTCTTAGTTAGCAGGAGCATGTGTGTAGTGCTCGAGCGTAGTTAAATTCAAGTTCGGGCAACTCAATTCCAATCAGGCAACGTTTGACCCTAAGCAAGAAAATGAAATCTTGTATTAGGAATGGTATGAACTCATCTAGTGTATGAGCTTGGACTTTGGATTACACCTATTGGAGTATCGCTACTCCTAAATTAAGACTAGCTACTAGTTACACTAGGGAATGTCAGAGACCGATAGACTTAGTTAGGTCGGCTAATACACCTCTTTGATCTGGGTGGCGCGGCGAAAACGTGGTAGACCCTTGCCCCACAGGCCCAGGATCGAATGGAATTGATCCAGACTGTATGTAAAGATAGGTCACTAAATAGGATCTGAATCTTCCTTAGAATGTAAAACAATTAGAGTTCAAGTGTTAAACAATTTCATATTACAGAATAGGCCTAACAATGGGTACGAACCGACTTACAATAGCCGAGGTTAGCGTATCTACAACTGTGTTCGTTGAATACGAACATAATAGAAGCTCTAGCCTGTTCTACTATGAGAAATCGTTTTAGGATGATCTAATAAGATTTGACTCACCATTTCCTTGGACATAGATAATAACGAGGACTCTCTTAAACCAAGACCTAAAGGGCAACCCGAGAAATAGGACATTTGAACCTTTTAGTGTTGGGCATTCCCTAAGTTTTTAGAGTGATCGGTCTACGGAGTTACTGAAATATAAACTGCGAAGCATTTACGGCTTGACCCAATTCTCAATCTGTCACGCCCCAAACTCGGAAACCGGGCTCACAAAATTCCCGATCGCCGAATCCGGCGCCGACAGCCTCCGTAGAACCCCATTCTCGGCTCCCAGCGCCCATACGCCAGGTTCCGATCCTGGGATGCTACAAGGAGGATTTTCAATATCCGTTTAATTTGTAATAAGCATAACCACAAGCATAACCCACGAACAATAACCACAAGAACACCATCACAAAATCCACTATGAACAAAAACTTTGAATACAGTGCGTATAAAGGGAAATACAAGATAGTGGTAATATCAAAACTCCAAAAGCTCGGCGGCACGCTCCAACTGCGGCGAGACTACAGCTGCGTCCTGGCGTCACCTGCACGCATCAATCGTGCATAAGCTTATAGAAAGCTTAAAGGGCGGTGTACGTGTGTGCGAACGTGCTCAGAATGCAATGCCGGAGTAATGCAGAATTATGCTGATGAGTACGAAAATGCAACTAGCCGTACCAAGGCTATGCAGTACAAGATGTGAATGCTATCGGCCATACCAAGGCCATGCGATGCAATATGTAAGTCAAGCATGTCAATCCTCATACCAATGCAACTCCTCACTAGAGCATCAAATCAGTACGGTTCTCAATCTGGATAATCACCGGAGTTCAGTACACTCCAAATGGCACTGTCTCTCTCCAAGCAGCACAGTCCAAGTGAGCGTAAGAAACCTCACTATCCGCCTGACCAATAGTCAGCCAATACCTATCCGGTACGTCGATAGCGAACCCATTTCCGAGCTGGTCAAACTCTGCCTAGTAATGCCCCCTGCTCTCAGGCGAGTAAGGCCACCACTCCTTTCCAACCGACCACGACACAGTGGGAGACGCGGCCTCATGGTATTCGGCCCTCGTGCGCTCATATATCCACTCAGTCTCGACGTTGGAGTCATCCTCTGCTACCATCGGGTTTAGAGACTCTCACCCAGGGACATCTATGGCGCCCCAATTGCTTAGAACAAGATTTTTTCGGTATCCAACCAGCCACCCACGATATATATGTGGAGCCTATGGCCCTGATGTCGCTAGGGCATCTCACAATCACACAGATGCAAATGCATGAACCATACTACCAATCATGCAACCATCCTGCGTGAAGCACGCGCTCATGTAAGGCAACTCCTCCTATCAGGGAGCCCGTAAACAGTCTGCCCGAAGGCATATGCTATGATCAGACACTCCTCATCTCAAGCATATATATGATGCATGTGATCATGAATCATGGGCTGTGCTAAACATGTTATAAAGCAATAAACTATCCTCTCAATGAAGATGGGCCTATATGGCCTACATGAAACAGATACGGGCCTATCAGTGGCCTTAGGGAGAGTTATAATGTGGACATCGAACCAACATTACTCGTACAATGTGGACGTCAAACCAACATTGTCCCCAAGGCTCGACTCACCTCAAATACCATTAAATAAATCCTGGTGGAATCACACATTGCAATGTGCCTTAGGTACATCCCACTGGGCCCTAAATACATCAAATGGGCCGTATCTCATAGGCCTTATATTCATCAAGTGGGCCACCTCAATGAACCTCACCAATGGGCCTTAGGTACAATGCAATGGGCCATCACCCATGGGCCTGAGAATGCGTTAAAAATGAGCTCAATCACATAAGCTCTATGTGTATCAAATGGGCCTAATCACATAGGCCTCATATTTATCAAAGTGGTCCTCAACAATGGGCCACAAATACGTCAAATGGGCCTTATAACGTAGGCCTATATATATCAAGATAGGCCCCAACAACGGGCCTATAAATACGTCAAGATGGCCGACATATATGGTCCTATATATATCAAAGTGGGCCTCAACATGAGCCCATATACATGCCAAGATGGGCCCATATACATGAGCCCATATATCCAAGTGGGCCTCATATGAAGCCTACTATAATGTTTATTTTCCTATCCAATCTGTTGGTAAGGTTACATGGATAGGGGCCCACTGAAATGTTTATTTTCAATCCAACCTATTCATAAGCCAAGGGACCAGGGGTCCACAAAAATGTTTATTTGGCACCCAACCGGTTTGTGAAATCAAGTGGGCCAGGGGGGGCCACTGTAACGTTTACTTGCCATTCACCCTGTTTATAAGGTCACTTGGACCTAGGTAGAGCCCACTGTAATGTTTATTTGCCAACCGACCTGTTGATATGGTCAGGGCCCACCGTAATGTTTATTTGCCAACTGACCTGTTGATAAGGTCATACGTGACCTGGGGTAGGGCCCACCGAGATGCGGTTTGCAAATCCAGCCCAGTCATTGTGTGTCCCAATTGAAAGAGGGTTCAGACCCAGTTTCAGCCGCACCAAATTTCAGGTGGGTCCCACCGTCAGGGGGAGGCCCACCGTAATGTTTATTTGCCATTCAACCTTTTCATAAGGTCACATAAGCTTGGGGCCCACCGAAGTGGGGACCACAAATCCAGCCCATCCATTAGGTGTGTCCCACCTGGTTGACGGTCCAGACCAAGTCTCAGCCACTTCCAAAATGCAAATAGGCCCCACCAAGTGTATTTATATGTTTCAGGCATGTCTTCATATGTTTTTAGATGGTATGGCCCACCTAAGTTCCGTATTCGGATGATTTTTGGAGGGGACCCACTTCAAAGAGTGGCCTACCTCATGGACGGTTTGGATTTCCGAAACGCATCACGTGGGGCCCACGGCTGAAGCCGTGGGGCCTGGCTTCGTCCGCCGCCGTCCGTACAGCGCAGGCGCTGCCTGCGCCTGTCAGAGCAGCAGCAACAGCTGCTGCTTCTTCTTTCCTTTCTTTCTTTTTTTTTTTAGCAGGTGGGGCCCATCTTGGACGGATCCAGCCCACCCATTCTATGTGTCCTACAAGTCTGGCCGTCCAGACTAAATTTCAGCTGCATCCAAACTCCAGGTGGGTCCCACCAAATACTTTTATATGTTCAGGCATCTCTTCACATGGTTTTAGAAGGTATGGTCCACCTGGTGATCAGATCACCTTGAGACTCTGGCTCAACGCCTAAAATGATCTAGTAAGTCAAATGGACGGCGTGGATTGAACACATACATCATGGTGGGGCCTGTATGAGCGGCCCACCCCAAGGCCTGTTTTCTTTTTTTTCCTTTTTTTTTTTTTTTTTTTTTTTTTTTTTTTTTTTTTTTTTTAATGAACTGGCACTGCCAGTCCAGCGTCCAGAGACACTAGACGGCGTGCATGAACATATACATCTCGGTGGGTCCCATGGGGACGTGCATCATGGTGGTCCCACCCACATTAGCCACCTCTACTGGGGGCAGATACCCAGATCTCAGGTGTTGAAACGAGTGTCTCCACTCACTCTACCAATTGAGCTACGGATTGGGCGTGTTCCATGGTGGGTCCCACCATTCATGATGAATGGTATGAATAGAACACAAAATGGTGGGGCCCACTACATCCAATGCATAAAAAGAGAGAAGAAGAAGAAGAAGAAGAAGAAGAAGAAGAAGAAGGAGAAAGAGAGAGACGGTGCAGGAGGGAGGGGACCCCGCCACTAATGGGCCCTCCCTAAAACAATGCATACATCATGTGGGTCCCACAACAAGTGGGCCCTTAAAATTGAAAACAAGGTATATCACCCACCTCTTGCACTCCACCTTGCTCCCAAAGCCTCCTTTGCTCCTTGCCTATACTTTTGATGGTGGATGATGGGCCTTTAATGGTGTGAATGAGGGATGAATGGCTTGGATGATAGGTTTTTGGGATGGAAAGTGGGCCACACAACTCACTTCCTCATTTTCTCTCCTTGGAAAATTTTGGACGTGTGAAGCTTGTTGGTTGCTTGGGATTTTTGAGAAGTGAGAGAGAAAGTGAAGTGATGGGATGATGTATGATGGAGTGATGGGGTGATGTGGTGGTTGTAAGAAAGTGATGGGTGAAGAGTGAAGTGATGTGAGGGTTGACTTGTGATGTTGCTTGTGTAAGAAAAAAGTATGGGTTGTTGTACTTGGGTAGGTGTGACTTGACATTGATTGATTGATTTGATTGATGGGACATCTCGTAGAGATTCCCTCGAAGTTCGCAACCTGCGGTGTTTTATTCGAATTGAACGCAGGCCGACATCTTCTAGCCTGAGTATCGGGTCGGTGCGTGAGTCGCGGCGTTAGAATCGCGGTGACGACGCGGTCGCCAAGATACAGGTTTCGAGTTGAGCCGACTTCGGCATACGGGACTCGGCTTAGGATCGTGCGCAACGTCGGAAATGGGTCGAGGGTTGCCGGAATTTGACCGGTAGAATTGCGGAAGCCGACCGAATGGTACGGTTTAAGTTACGGGTCTTACACAATCCTAGGCGACTACCAATGGACTCACTGCTTGGCCGAGCAGAAGACCAGGAGCCACCAGGACTAGGAAAGGATACGATGAGCTTTCTACCCTGGCCAGGTAGATGATCGATGTATCGGGATCAAGCCCACTATAACCGTCTCTCCGTGTTGGTCAAATAATGAAAACAACTATCTTACTCTAACTAGTTGGGAATCGAAGTCAAGACTCCAAATAGGGAAAGAAATCCATTGTAGCAAACCATCAGGATAAAAGCAAGGGATAAAGAAATCAATTTTTAAGGGGGGTAGCCTAAAATGTACTAGAGTAGTATACACAAGATACACCCTACCGCGCATAGAGACTTGAAATCAATAAGTCTTAGGCAAATGAAATAATAGAATTCTTACTTATTACCTTTAGCCAATTTCGGGGACGAAATTATTTTTAAGGGGGGTAGATTGTAACATCCCGAATTTTTGTCAACCTGGAATTAAACGTCCTTAGGCGATGGGACAATCCTAACTCTTATTTAATTTCTCAAACACTCAATTCAAGGGTCTTAAATCCCTTCTTCAAACCATTCTCTTGAAAACCTCACCTTTCCTTCACAAATCTCACCTTTCACTACCTTATCCTTCAAAAGTAACTAAGTGTTAAACTAGATTAGCTGCAAAATTCGCTTGATCCACTTTAAATACGATCTGCAAGACCCAAAACTTGAAGAATCATTGACGCTAGGTTACCCTAAAATCTAGGATCAATCTCATTACCCGGCTGCTCTCAGGAGCATCATGAAACTCCATATCAGATCTGGACCGCACATCTAAAGTCCGAATAATACAAAGCTATAGAATTAGGACCGCCTTGCCGGGCTTGACAACCATCTCAGAGATCAAATCCAGATAGTGTCCCACGGCTGTTCGCTTGAGCCCGGAGCGAGGAGTGTGAGAAATGTGAAATTAATTAAAAATAAAATACAAATTTAAGTAATCTGGCACGTGTCGCTTGCGGATCAGTTATAAGGATTCTGACCGTCAGAATCTGACCAGATTACACCCTCGGATCAGGGATATTTGCCCAAACATATCCATGTACTTGAAATCTCTAATCGAGATCCGCTGACCGTTGAACTGAAACTGGTCCGCCATTTGTGATCTGGAAACCCGACTGGAACAAAAACTTAACTATACCTAGATCCAGTGTTAGTGAGCTTAAGTCCGACCTTTGGCTCAAAAGGGGCCGCCAGAAATGTTTCGTTGAGACGGAACAGATGCCCTTTGGACATAACCTAAGTATACATTGACCTGAAGTCTAATTTGGAGAGTTCTGGACCTATATAAGGACCTTAAACCCTCACTCTCTCATTCCATACGAATTTAAGAAAACCTAGGAGAGAGAAGAGAGAAAAGAGAGAGAAAGTGTGGGAGAAGTGGGAGCATCTTCCGGATACTCTACCCTGCCGCTATACACGCCTAACCATCCCGATCTAATCGCTTTCCCGACGGTTCCGGCTTCATTTCTAGGTAAGAAAACTCTAACTCTAACCTGTTTTAGGGTTTCTATTGATTCAAGTAGCGAAATAGCTAACTTAACTCATGCATTAGGTCGCTAAACCAACGTTAACGAAGGCTTAGAGTTTCTATCGACCCCGTTACGATTCTACGACAAAAGGTGCAGACTTTAGATGTATAGGTTATGGTTTTCAACACTTTCAATGTCAGATAATGATAGATTCATGATCTGCATGCGAATGAACATGTACAAAGTGCTGTCCGTTTCATTTTTCGGTTATACGTTAACTATGTTGAATATACTGTATTCTTCGTATTTGTAGAAAATACCGTATACGTATAAATTTTGAAAGTATGTTAGCCATGATTAATTATTGTATGAACATGCTATATATATAATACTCACTCGGCGAAAGGATTCGCCCTAATACATGTTTTTGCTAGTACACGTTATATATATTAAAAGAGTGTATTCTAAGTGTTTGTGAAAATGACCGAATAAGTATAGAATTCGCATTCGTGCTCGCCATGACTGATTGTCATGGATACATGATTGTTATATAGGCGGTACTCCTTTGACGAAAGGATTTGCCCTAAATCACGCCACGGCCAATATACACTATATATGTTAAAATGTGTAGCCCAAGTGTTTGTGGAAATGACTGAATGAATACGGAACTTGGATTCCTGCTTGCCATGACTATCCTTCGTGGGTGCTCGCGTGTTATCCATGGGGCAGCTCCCTAGTGAAAGGATTTGGCCTAATACCTATGTGATCAACATACGTCATATATGTTGATGTATGTAGTCTAAAGTGTTTGTTGAAATGTCTGATGGAGTAGTAGTTAGTAAATGGTAATGTATAAGGGTGTTGAGATAGGATTCTCAACTACCTTAGTGATGTGTATGATTTCCTTTATGTAAGTTGTTTAGTTTAATCACTCACTGGTTTACGAAACGTATGTGTTTGGATTTCCTGTTTGCATTGAGTTTTATAACATGCTTGTTAATATGTTTGAATTACTTGTTTATTTAACTCTGCCCTGACTATTTCACATGTTTAAGTTGTATTCCATAAGAGCCGTGAAGGGTGATGGGGGAGTGGTGTAACGATTCCGTGCAACAGCCCTGGCAGCCCTAAGCGGACAATATTGGATATTTGATTGTATGATTTAAAATCTTGATCCATTACTGCTTTAACTGTTCTGTACTTGAATATGAATGGGGCTATTGTATAGTCCAGGCAATCGGTAACAAGATTGAATTCGTGGCTGAGATTCATTCGCCACGTGAGATGTGTTCGACGTACCTGAGTCGTACTTCGGTTGGCGATAGTAGTTGGCCACGCGAAGTGCTTATGCACTTCATGTCGTTCAACTTGTCGTGCGCTCGAGCTAGCCGAGCTCGTCAAGTAACCCGATCTGTCTAATGTATGTTCACTATGTTTGGACGCTACTGCTTGAACCTAAGGTACCGAACTTACCAGTGCAACCCCGTTAACCTTGGTACTTCGATCCGCTAAGACTCATGAGCCGGGCATGGTGGTATGGACACTGTGGTCGAGCTGTCGGCCTACGCTGGGGCCATGTGCCTCCCCGTAGTGACCAGTAAGCAACCCAGACTCATGAGCCGAATACGGTGGTATGGGATACTGTATTCGAGTTGTCGGCCTACATTGATAAGGTGATGGGGGAGTGGTGCAACGACTTCGTGTAACAGCCCTGGTAGCCCTTTGTAATGACCTCGAGTATACTCTGACTTTACGGTGAGGCGACGAGTTTTGCAGCAGTGAATAGAGTATGAACTAGGCCTGTATCAATTTAGTGATGAACCGTTAAAAAGGTGATGGGAGAGTGGTGTAACGATTGCGTGTAATAGCCCTGGCAGCCTTTGCAGCGCCCTAGAACCACACTATCGTATGAGATTGTCTAGGTTTGACGACCCTAGAATGGATCATTGTTGGGAATGATATAAGGAAGGTACCTTAGTTTCCCAATACTGCTGTTTGAAATGGACTAATAACAACTCGGTAATCATGCTCATCATCGCATTGCATGTGCTTGGAAGATGTGGAGCACTGAGGGTGACAGCATGCCGGGGACGTAAGATGGTGTCGCATGAGGGAGTATGTTGGAGAGGGCATACATCATGACAGCATTTCATACTTGCATTAATAAGAGTACTTAGGATTGTTGATTGTATTGCTTTATCATTACTGCTTGACTGAATTGATAACATGTTAACCTATGCTTTATTGTTCCACTGATTTGATCACTCACTCCCACGTTACGGGACGGTGCTTGCAACACCAACCAGACTGTCTTAGTTGCAGGTGATGGCGATGCTTATGAAGTAGAGTCGGACTACTACTATGATGTTGTGGAGGAATTCTCCTACATGTAACTCTCTGACGGGTCTATGAAGACCTGGAACTGCACTGACAGGGCTATGGTATTTGGGATAGAAGACATTACACTTCCTCAATTTGGTATATTTTAAAATTGTACTTATAATTAGTTAACCTGGTAACATTATCACATTCTGGAGACTCACCACAGTTTATATAGTTTATATATCTAACACAGTCTTCCGCTTGCTATCTCACTTGTCTCTGGAGTATGATATGTTGTTTTGGCTTAATCTCACTCATGTTCAATGCACTAATACAGACAACATTCAATCATCATTCATTATGTTGCATAAGTGATGCGTTGGAACTCGGGAGTTGAGTTTATGCTCGACCCCCGATTTTCAGGGCGTTACAGTAAGGACAAGCCGTTTCTGGCATCCTTGGATAAGAATCCGCCTGAGACCCTGGTTGAATCATGACTCAGTCGAACAAGTACGCGGACGCCGAGGAAACAAGGAATTTACGTAAGGTCGCTCAAAATGCAAAAGCCCCGGCTAAAGAGTCAGCCAAAAGGGAAGTTGACTCGGCCGGATCAAAGAAGCGTAAGGACGACCGAACGCGCAATGAACGAAAGTCAGGGAAACGGCCCGACCGAAAGTTTTCAACCTATACTCCACTCAACAAGCCTCATGAGCAAGTGTTGATGGAAATCAAAGGTGAAGGATTTGTCAGTTAGCCGAATAAGCTCCGAAGTAATCCGAACCGCCGGAATAAAGATAAATATTGCCACTACCATCGCAATCATGGCCACAGTACGAGTGACTATTTTCATCTGAGTGAAGAGATTGAAAGACTCATCCGAGACGGCCGACTCAGAGAGCACATCGAAAGAACCGAGACAATGGAAGAACATCCGAGTGACAACCGACCCACGGAGGAAATCCGAACTATTATCGGTGGTCCCTGAGGTGGGGGCGATTCGAACAATGCTCAGAAAAATCACGCCAGAAGCATCAGTCGACCCGAGTCCGAAATCCGGATCATAGCTCAGCCTCCAAAAGAAAAGAAAAGAGAAAACTATTGTATCTCTTTCACCGATGAAGACGCTCGAGGCATTCACCATCCCCATGACGATGCATTAGTCATTACTCTCACCATTGCGAATCGAAGGGTGTTCCGCATACTCGTCGACACAGGATCGTCTGCCAACGTGATATTCGTCCAGGCGTTCGACAAAATGGGTGTTGAACGATCAATACTGCGGCCGGTTCGTACCCCATTGATCGGATTCTCAGGAGGACAGATACTCCCAAAAGGAGTCATCTCGCTGCCACTTACTACCGGAAACCTTCCACACCAGGTAACAATGATGGTCGACTTTCTGATAGTCGATCAGCTGTCTGTTTACAACGCTATACTTGGTCGACCCTCTCTCAGTCTCCTTCGGGCTGTTGTATCCACATATCACCTCTCCATGAAATTCCCGACTGAGTCGAGAGTATGAGTCGTTAAAGGAGACCAGCAAGACGCAAAACGTTGCTACGCGACCGCTGTGAAAGCTCCAACCGAGGTATCTACGATTGAGTCACTGGACCCTCATGTCGAAACTCATGAACGAGGATAACCAGTGGCAGACCTTTTCTAGGTACCTTTGGTCGAGACAGATGAATCCAAAACGGTACAAATTGGCTCGTCTCTACAGTCTCCTCTGAAAGACAATCTGATAGCCCTGCTCCAACGATACGCTGATGTGTTTGCATGGAGTCATGAGGACATGCCGGGAATCAATCAATCATTAATAACTCACCGACTCAATATCGATCCGACCTACAGGCCGATCTGACAGAAACGACGTCCACTCGACCTCGAAAGGTACGCTATCAATGAAGAAGAGGTCAGCAAGCTCCTCAAGGCCAAATTCGTAGAAGAAATATATTATCCGAAATGGGTAGCCAATGTCGTGCTTGTGAAGAAAGCCAATAGGAAGTGGCGTGTCTGTATTGACTATACCGACCTAAATAAAGCCTGCCCAAAGGATAGCTTTCCTCTTCCGAGGATCGATCAGTTGGTGGATGGCACTGCGGGGCATGAACTTCTTAGTTTTATGGACGCTTATTCAGGGTATAATCAAATTGTAATGCATCAATCTGATAAATCCAAGACTACATTTGTCACCGACAAAAGTCTTTATTGTTACCGAGTGATGCCGTTTGGTTTGAAAAATTTTGGAGCAACTTATCAAAGATTAGTGAACAAAATTTTTGCTCGGTTAATCGGCTAAACCATGGAAGTGTACATTGACGACATGCTCGTCAAAAGTGTACACGCGGCCGACCACATAACTGACCTAGAAGAAATGTTCCTGATCTTGTGCAAGCTCCAAATGAAATTGAACCTGAATAAGTGTGCCTTTGGTGTGAGCTTTGGAAAGTTCCTCGGATTCCTAGTCAGTCAGCGAGGAATCGAGGTGAACCCGGAGAAAATTAAGGCATTTCTCGACATGGAGTCTCTGAAAACTATAAAAGACATACAAAGATTGACTGGATGAGTAGCAGCACTCAACCGTTTTCTCTCCCGAGCCACCGATAAATGTCTCCCGTTCTTCAGACAATTGAAGGGACGACAAACGGTGGATTGGACGAAAGAGTGCGAAGCAGCGTTCTAGCAATTGAAATCTTATCTCAGATCTCTGCCTCTCTTATCGAAACCCGAGTTGAGAGAAGCCCTACTGTTATATTTTGCAGTATCCGAGGCAGCAGTTAGCTCGGCCCTGATAAGGGAGCACGAAGGAAAACAATTGTCAGTCTACTATGTCAGCAGAGCACTGCTACTAGCAGAGACAAGATATCCACTCCTGGAAAAAGTGACCCTAGTTTTGGTAGTCTCCTCACGACGACTTCGGCCATATTTCCAAGCTCATACCATTATCGTCATGACCGATCTCCCACTGCGTCAAATTCTACAAAAACCGGAAGCATCCGGCCGACTTACAAAGTGGGCGATTGAACCTAGCGAATTCGACATTCAGTATAAGCCGAGAGCAGCGATCAAATGGCAAGCCGTGGCTGACTTCATTGCTGAGGTGATACTAAAAGCCGATTCAACAATAGAGAATGTTACCAAGCAATTGACGACCGCTTCCCCCGAGTCAACGCCCGACCCAATCCCTTGGAAGCTGTATGTCGATGGCTCCTCCAACTCTAAGGCAAACGGGGCAGGAGTAGTATTGGAAACTCCCGATCAAACTTACATGTAGTATTCCTTAAGACTCGGATTTCAAGCCTCGAACAATACAGCGGAGTATGAAGCTTTATTGCTCGGTCTCCGACTCGCAACTAGTTTAGGTGTCACCCACCTCAACGTTTTCAGCGATTCACAACTAATCGTTAATCAAGTTACCAGTGTGTGTATCAAACACGAAAAGAACAACTAAAAGCGTATACGGAGAGAGCTAAGGAACTGATCCGCGGCTTTCAACTTTGTGTCATCACCCAGACCCTAGAACAGAAAATGCCAAAGCCGATCTATTAGCAAGACTCGCCTCTACAGACGAAGACGATATACCCAGGTCCATTCCAATCGAGTACGTCGCTAAACCGAGTATCATTGAACTGCTTAGCTCGATCGTACATACAATTGATTCGGACCCTTCTTGGCACGATCCGATTGTCCGATACCTCGACAAGGGAGAATTGCCCGACGATCGTGCTGAAGCTCGACTACTCAAGATCCAAGCTTCCCGTTTTACCATGCTCAACGAGGTGCTTTACAAGAAAAGTTACTATGCTCCCCTCTTGCGATGCCTGAATTCCAATGAAGCCGATTACGTGTTGCGGGAAATACATGAAGGGATCTATGGAAATCATTCAGGCGGACGATCACTCACGCACAAAGCTGTGCGTCAGGGATATTACTGGCCGACTATCCAGCACGACGCTCGTAAACTCGTTCAGAGATGCGATAAGTGTCAGAGATTCGCGATTATCCCGAGACAACTTCCCAAGGAATTAACTCCTATGACCAGCCCTTGACCCTTCGCACAATGGGGAATCGACATCATAGGACCACTCCCTATGGGGAAAGGTCAAACTAAGTTTGTTGTTATGGCAGTGGATTACTTTACAAAGTGGGCCGAGGCAGTGCCATTGGCGAAGATAACCGAACAAAAGATTACGGACTTTGTATGGAAAAACATTGTCTGTCGGTTCGGTATACCCCAGACTATTATTACTGACAATGGGAAGCAGTTAGACAATAGGAGCTTTCGAGAGATGTGCGACAATCTAGGAATAAAAAATGTTTACTCATCGCCCTACCATCTTCAGACAAAAGGACAAGTTGATGCAGTCAACAAGATTATCAAACAGCATCTCCGAACCAAGCTCGACCGAGCCAAAGGAGCTTGGGTTGAAGAACTCCCGAAGATATTGTGGGCATACCGAACCACGGTTCGAACCGCCACAAGAGAAAATTTTTGCCCTTGCTTATGGCTCGGAAGCCGTCACCCCAGTCGAGATCGAGCTGCCTTCAGCCCGGGTCAGTTCATTCAACGAAGAAGATAATGAAGAACACTTAGCCCTCGGACTCGATCTTGTGGACGAACAAAGAGAAAAAGCTCGGTTACGAATGATAGCTCGGCAACAACAAGTAGCTCGATTCTACAATGCCCGAGTCAAAATCAGACGATTCTGAGTCAGAGATATGGTCCTCCGAAAAACGTTCCTGAATACAAAGGAAGTTGGTGCAGGCACATTAGACCCAATTAGGAAGGACCCTATATTGTCTCAAGCACCATCCGACCAGGAACGTACCGGTTGAAAGACCTGACCAGACAGTTGCTACCTCATCCGTGGAATGCCGAGCATCTAAAGATCTACTATCCCTAGATCGGCCAAAAAAAAAACTCGAAAATGACAAGCGTGTAAACTGAGTCAAGATGAATAAAACGAAAACTGAGTATATTCATTTATCAGTACGTTTGTTACAATTGAGTTACATCTTGCTTCGACATTACATTGATAGAGTAAAGGTCTCAGAAACAAACGAAAAGGTTGGTTGTACTAGATGAGCATCTTTCTCGGCTGAAGATACTCTCGAGCCCGCCCCGGAGCCCAGTCTGCTTGAAGACCTGGTGTGAGTGTCAAAAATGGAGCTGATGATGGTACCAAAAATCCAGCTCCAAGGTTCACCAGGAGCTTAGTTCAGACTCGGTCACCATCTCTCGGAGCAATCTCAGCAGCCTTAGGAGCTGCCTCGACCTCGATACCAGCCGCAGCACCAGCAGACTCGGTGTCCTCAGCTTCCGGCCCTTTGGACCCAGAGGCGCCTTCGTTAAATCCCGAAAGATCAAGGTCTGGAAAAGACTGCTTCATCAAATGAATACAAGTTGTGTACCCACTCTGATACAAGCGATCCCTCTCTTCTTCAAACTCTCGAGACTCGAGAAAGGCTTCCACGGCCCAATCCTTGGCTCTCTTGTCTCCTTGGCTTCGTTCATGGCCCTCTGAAGAGTCGTCTTGGCCTCAGCCTTGTTCCGAGCCAACTCATCTGCGTAATAAGCGTGAGCCTGATGAATTCGCCGACTCTCCTCTGGAGTCTCCATCAACAGCGAAGCCACCCGAGCACACTCAGCCTTGACATCTCTAGTCGCTTTCCGGGCAAGCCCCAGTTCACTAGTCAATCGGCTGACTTGAAGCGTAGTGATTTTGAGTTATGCTTCTGCCTTCGTTGCCCTTTTCCGAGCCGCTTCGACATCAGCCGCATTTCTCTTGGCCTCGGACAAATCTGTGTTGGCCCTCAGTAGGCAAGGCGCAAGCTGTAGAAGACAATAATATAAGATCGCAGCAGGGGGAGGTGACAAGTTCTAGAGTAGTTTGAATCCTACCTCGAGCAAGATCTTCGGAGCGTGGGAGAGTATCCGATTCCCAGAGACTTCGAAGAGGGTAGCAAATTCCTTCTCACTCCCATAGGAAATAGCCCAAGGGCCCATCTTAAACACAACCTGCTGGAAGGCTGATGTCTCTAGTCGAGCTATCTCCCCCCTCGAAGTCTCCACTCTACGCTCCTCTCTCGGTTCCGAGACCCTCTCAGCAATGGGTCCTGGCTCAGGAGCCACATGGGGCTCGGTAGGAGCCGTGTTTACCTCTTCTGCCCTCTCCTCGGGGTCAGAGAGTACGACGACGGTCGGGATGACCGTAGCAGAAGTGACAGGGGTGGATGGCTCCTTAGTCATTGGAGCCTTCTTCGCCTTCTTTGGTGGCCGAGGCTTTGACAAGAGCACCGACCTTGGAGGAGCCTTCATCTTGGACGCAGGTTTCAGAAGGGGCCGAGCTTCAGCCATATCCGCATCGGAAGAGGCTCGGAATTAGACAAACAGTCAAAGGGAAATGTGTCAAAACAACCGTAGGATACCTGTTACAGCCGAATCTAAGCCTGAGAGAAGAAGACGCTCTGGCTGAAGAAGATTCCTCCAAGACCGATCTTCCTGACTTAGCACCCTCAGTTCCTTGATCTGAGTTATGGCGTTGGCCCCTAACTTCGGCCTTTTCTTGGGGAGGTCTGCAAAACCCGTTAAGTCAAACTCAAAAGAATCATAGTGAGAAAAGACATAGAAAGGACACGCCTAGTCACCTGCTTCACAAAATGTCCGAGAAACGCGAGATTCAAAGAGCCCAGATTCGGCAATCTCCCAGTGACAGCACGCCCAAAACCACCTCTCTCTCTAGTGTTTATTAGAGGTAGGAGGGTCGATTATCAAAGAGTCGCCCTTGTTCCACCAAGCACTTAAAAAGTACCAGCCGGGCTGCTGAGGGTTCGGACGTACTTGGTACAGATAGAGGAACTCATCAATGGTCAATAGGGGATGTTCTGCCTCAGCCCACAACACTGAACATCCAAATAAGTTCCTTTATCCATTCAGAACTATTTGTCCAGGAGCTATTCGAAGTTGGGAAAGAAAATCCCAAGCAACGGATTGAAGGGGCAGGCGTATTCCACATTGCATGGCGACTTGGAAGATCGCGACCATCCCAGGAGGAGGATGGTCGGGTAGTTCACTCGGGAGGGGGAGACGAATAATAACTGAGTCGGGGACGTGATACCCGACCCGGATTCTGTCTAAATCCGCTTCAGTTAAAACCGAAGGGACCGGACCCCTCTGATCGTCTCCAACTTCTCCTCCCTCGGCAGCATCTCCCTCTTCTTCTGCCTATTCGACGGCCCTGGCCGACCTTTTAAGAGAAACCGATTCAAGGGACAGTTCAAACTCCTCTTCTTCCAGGTCATCCCTAGGGAAATGAGGGGTAGGCCTGCCAGGGGCAGTAACCAGACCAGAGGGACCCGCTTGTACAGGACACTCTGCTAAAGCCCCGAATACTTGTTCAGAGAACTGGAACGCTTCATTGGCGCTAATCGCAATCTCCGTTAGCAATGTGGGCGATTCCGAGAATCCCAGAAATGTCTCGTTTCGTCCTCATCGCCGGAAATCCCTTCTCGGGGACTTGAAGAGTGCATTGCCATTAAAAGGGTTAAAAGGAAAGGGATGAAGAGAACTCACCGGAGAGGCGAAAAGTGCACTGACGGGGAAGAAAAAGGAGATAAGAAGGACGAAAATGGCAAGAAAAATGGCAACAGTAAGGGAGAAAAAATTGCACAGACAAAAGGAAGAGGAGATAGAGCGAGAAAAAAATGAAGAAGAGACGTCCACTCCTCCTGTTATAACCCTGCCACATGGCAGAGGAATTTATGGAGGAGTCGAATTGACGCCCATTTTGACTACCCCGCCCGACACGTGGCGCACGCCGACTGACACAAGTAACGCTCTTGCCACGCGTCTAACGCTCATAAGGGGACGAAACAGTCCTACGGTTGTCCGCTCGTGCAACCTCGAACATCGAACTGACGCCCGTTAAAGACGACATAAGATGCATTAAATGATCTATCATAACCCCAGTCTCCAATGTAAACCGACTCAGCGATTCGTTACTCCTCAACGTCGACGTGGTCGACACAAGGAGTAAGGGGGCTTATTGTTGGGGAAAAATATGACAAGTCCGAAGACTCGGTTATGAAGTGGACTAACTCTGTTGACACTGCCCGAGGCAACAAGCTCAACCGAGGCAAGATAGCAAAGCCTAAAGGAGAGACTTAATTCAGATTGTGAGAAGTAAACTCCGCCCGAACAACGTAAAAGTCAGGAGCCATAGGCTAAAGACGTAAGACACATAAAGTTGGCTCGGTTGACGAGGCAGCATTGTTTAAAGGGATCGATTAAGGTCCGAATGCTAGAAGCCCCTTGCCCGGCCGTAAAACCAATCCACGTAAGGTCGGTTACCAGGTCAGCTATCGGATTTAAGGAAGATATCAGTCCAGAACCGGTTCCGTCTCATCTAACAGAAGGCCGAATAGTTCTATACTTACAGCCAGCCGAGACTCATATTGTCAGGGTTAGCTAAGGCCGAGCCAAGCAAGGAGGAGACGGTGTAAACAAAAATACCGCTCCGAGAATCCAGTAGAAGGATTTCCAGTCCCGAGGATCTCGGGATCGGATGGAGTCCAAAAGCATATCACATTCAAATCTCCAAAAAATCAGGAGGAGAATCCCTATACACCGGGATCCTCCCATTCCTATAAATACAGGAGACCTCCATGATGAAAGGTACGCAGAAAAACCTTTATCAAAACCCTTCCTACTTGGTCCAGTCACTGACTTAAGCTTCGGAGGGTCCCCGGCTCTAGCCAGAATCTCCGTCATTTCATCTTTGTGCAGGTGGCGGCCACGGAAGGAGGTCTATCATATATCTACATCAACAAATGGCCTATCAGATTCCATGTACCCCAGGTGAGTTTACCCCTAGGTGAGTTTGATGAATGAATGGCATCTCCTTAAACCGAGGAAAATGAGAGATGGACCAAAACAGTGGTACCTCGTACGTGGATTTCCTAGGAATGCCTTTCGTAGGAAGTTCCTGTGTGCTAGAAACCTAGGAGGGGACCACTGTGATATCTATTCTGTGAGCTCATTTTACGACTTTGAAACGAAAGATGAGCAGTATGCAAGACTGAAGTTAGTCACACTAAAGGAAAAGGTGGGTAGGGAAATTACTACCGTTGAAACCTCCCTGGGTTCGACAGTGATGTTTAAATGCCATCCATACCGTTCATAATGTCATTTCTATTGGGATTAGCTGATAACACAAATATTACCTAGATTCAAAACTTCGGTGTCCTCTTCTTCTTCTTTTTCCTTTAATTTTCTTAAGTGGGGTCTGCGTGTGGACGATCCACCCCATCCATCAGGTTGGCCAGCCTATGGTGTGCCCAGATAACTTTTGACCAACCTCATTCTTGTATCTTCCATAATCAAGGTGGCCCCACCACTATGGGTCCACCTACACTTCATGCAAACACAAGGTGGATCCCACCCTTGTGGCTAGAGCTAGGCATGAACCAACTCGACTCATCCGACTCATTTGGACCCGACTCGACTAGAACCAAATGGGTGAGTTAGTTCAAACCGAGTAGGCTTCGCCCAATCTAAAGTCAAATCAAGTCGAGTTCAAGTTACCCAATAATTTGACCCGACTCAACCTGAAACTCGATCAGTCATACAAAACCCGATCCGAAACCCGGCTCGACTCAGGTTGTTGGGTATGGTATATAATTTTTTAAAAAAAAAAAATCTAATTCCTAATCCTCTCTACCCTACCCGCCGCACGCCCCGATCTGAAAAACCCAACCCCTTCCCGTCCGGCCTCCATTGCCCATCGACCATCCCGTCCCGTCTATCGCATGCATGCGACAGCAACCCTCCGGCCTTCCTCCTCTCTCTCTCTCTCACATGATGGGCCGGTAGGCGGCAGCCAGTGGCCCATCAAGTGAAGGGGCTACTAATAATTCAATCAATCCTTGAGTCAAGCAGACTCTGGCCCGCACGCACATCCTACTCACACACACACACACATGTATCGATTTAGACCATTCACACGAGTAATCAAGTTTGATTGAATTGGAATGCAACACTAGGTATCAAAACTCTTCTCTACTTTCATTAGAGTTGTCAAAGGGATGCATTGGCCTACTTTCCTCCATGCCTATCCTACCTCACGCGTTGCTTGGGATGACCAGGCAATGCGAGCTGATTAGATGCTACCCTCATCAAGACCTAGCCAGGGATAGACAATTTGAGCATAAACTCAACTCCCGAGTTCCAACGCATCACTTATGCAACAAAATGAATGATGATTGAATGTTGTCTGTATTAGTGCATTGAACATGAGTGAGATTAAGCCAAAACAGCATATCATACACCAGAGACAGTTAAATTTGCAAGCGGAAGACTATGATAGATATATAAAATATATAAACTGTGGTGAGTCTCTAGAGTGTAATAATGTTACTAGGTTAATGGATTACAAGTATAATTCTAAAATATACCAAGTTGTGGAAGTGTAATGTCTTCTATCCCAAACACATAGCCCCGTCAATGCAATACCAGGTCTTCATAGACCTATCAGAGAGCTACATGTAGGAGAACTCCTCCTCAACATCATAGTAGTAGTCCGGCTCTACTTCAGGAGTAGCGTCGCCATCTACAATCAGACAAAGTCTGGTGGGTGTTCGGAACACCATCCTGTAACGTGGGAGTGAGTGATCAACTCAGTGGAACAATAAGCATAGGTTAACATGTTATCAACTCAGTCAAGCAGTAATGATAAAGCAGTACAATCAAACAATTCTAAATACTCTTATTAATGCAAGTATGAATGCAGTGATGATGTATGCCCTTACCAAACCACCCTCATGCGACACCATCTTACGTTCGCGGCATGCTTACATCCCTCAGTGTTCCACATCTTCCAGGCACATGCAGTGCTATGATGAGCATAATTACCGAGTTGTTATTAGTCCATTTCAAACAGCAGGATTGGGAAACTAAGGTACCTCCCTTGTATCATTCCCAAACATGATCCATTCTAGGGTCGTCAATCCTAATAATCTCATATGATGGTGTGTTTCTAGGTCGCTGCAAAGGCTGCCAGGACTGTTACGCACAAAGGTTACACCACTCCCCCATCACCTTTTTAACGGTTCATCACTATACAGATACAGGCCTAGTTCATACTCTATACACTGTGGTAACACTCGTCGCCTCACCGCAAATTCAGAGTATGCTCAAGGTCACTACAAAGGGCTGTCAGGGCTGTTACGCACAAAGGTTACACCACTCCCCCATCACCTTATCAATGTAGGCCGACAGCACGAATATAGTGTCTCATACCACCATAATCGGCTCACGAGTCTGGTTGCTCACTGGTCACTACGGGGAGGCACGTGGCCCCAGCGTAGGCCGACAGCTCGACCACGGTGTCCCATACCACCATGCCCGGCTCATGAGTCTTAGCGGATCGAGGTACCATGGTTAACGGGATTCCACTGGTAAGTTTGGTACCCTAGGTTCAAGCAGTAGCGACCAAACATGGTGAACATACATTAGACAAATCGGGTTACTTGACGAGCCTGACTAGCTCGAGCGCACAATCAACTGAACGACATGAAGTGCATAAGCACTTCGTGTGGCCTAACCACTGTCGCCAACTGAAGTACGACTCGGGTTCGTCAAACACATCCTACGTGGTGACATGAATCCTCAACCACGATCTCAAGTCTGGTACCGATTGTCTGGACTATAGACATAGTCCCAAACTCAATCAATCCTAATTTAGAACATGTAGAGTAAAGCATAATAGACAAAGTAAATCAAGTATGTTAACAAGCATATCATAAAGCATGTTGTAAAACACTATGTAAACAAGAATACAAACATATATGTTTCATAAGTAAGCGCTTGAAGTAAACAACCACATGGAGGAAATCATACAGGTCTCTAAGGTAGTTGAGAATCTCATCTCAACACCTATCTAAGGCACCATTATCCAAGCACTTACTCTCACAAGCATTTTCACAAACACTTAGAATACACTATTTCAACATACATAGTGTATATTAGTAAAACATGTATTAGGGCGAATCTTTCGCCAAGCAAGTATTTTACGCATATATAACATGTTCATACAGCAAATAGTTATGGCAAACACATCTCCAAAATATATACATATACGGTACTTTCTACAATACACTATTTCTACATACATAGTGTATATTAGCAAACATGTATTAGGGCGAATCTTTTCACCAAATAAGTATTTTATCCATATACAATTTATTCATACAACAAATAATCATGGCAAACACATTTCCAAAATTTATACGTATACGGTATTTCTACGAATACCTAGAATATGTAAAATTCCATATTCTACATCTTTAATCGAAATGGAAAACAAATAGCACTTTGTACATGTGCAATTGCATGCAGATCATGAATCTATCACTATCTGACATTGAAAGCGTTGAAAACCATAACCTATACACCTAAAGTCCTCACCTTTTGTCGTAGAATCGTAACGGAGTCGATAGAATTGTTAAGCTTCTGTATACGGCAATTTGGCCACCTATAGATCGAAATAGGTTAGCTATTTCATAACCTACAACCTATACAAACCCAAAATAGATTAGGGTTAGGGTTTCTTACCTAGAAACGAAGTCAGAATCGCCGGAAAAGCGATGAGAATGGGGTGGTGCAGCTTGTGTAGTGGCAGGGTATAGTAGTTGGGAGATTCTTCCACTTCTCTCACTCTTTCTCTCTCTTTTCTCTCTAGGGTTTCTCTCAAATTCGTATGGCTGTGAGAGAGAGGGTTTTAAGGTCCTTATAAAGCCTAAAAACTCACCGAAATAGACTCCAGGTCAAAGTATACTTAGGTTATAACCAAAGCGAGTCAGTTTCAGCTCAACGGAGGACTTCTAGCAAGCCTCCTTGAGCCAAAGGTCGGACTTAAGCTCACAGACATTGGATCTAGGTTTAGTTAAGTTTTCGTTTCAGTGGGATTCCCAGATCACGCGTGGCGGACCAGTTTCAGTTCAACGGTCAGCGGATCTTGATCGGAGATTCTGAGTACATGGATATGTGTATGAAATTTCTCCTGATCCGAGGGTGTAATTTGGTTTGATTCTGACGGTCTGGTTGCTTAAAACTGATCCGCAAGCGAGAGGTGTCAAATTACTATTTGAGATATTTATTTTTAAAAAAAATCAAGTGTTTTCACACTCCTCGCTCCGAACTCAAGCGAATTACACTGGGACACTATCTGGATTTGATTTCCGAGATGGTTATCAAGCCCAACAAGGCGGTCCTAATTCCTTAACTTCGTGTTAATCAGACTTCCGACGTGCGGTCCAATCTGATACGAAGTTTCGAGATGCTCCCGAGAGCAGCCGGGTAATGAGATTGATCCTAGATTTTAGGGTACCCTAGCGTCAATGATTTTACAAGTTTTGGGTCTTGCAAATCGTATTTAAAGTGATTGGTGCTAATTTCACAGGCACTCTAGTTTAACACTAACTAATTCTCGCCTAATTTCTAAAGGATTTAGTCCTGGGTGATTTCGGTCTGAGGTGGTACTTAGTCCTTTGTAGCAATGTTTAGTTTAAGTATTGTTCTTCATCACCTAAACTTTAAGATAGTGTCTGATGTGAAAGTACTTAGAAAATTTAAAGAACAAGGTGGTGAAGGGTGGGATTTGTGAAGGAAATGGGTTAAGGAGCGATTTTTTACTGTGGGATTCAGTTCTGACAAGTTAATAAGGTGTTAGGATCGACCCATTGCCTAAGGACGTCTAATCCCAGGTTGGCAAAAATCCGGGATGTTACAGTCGGGGTATATGTGGGGACCACCGTGAAGTATATATGTTTCATCCATGCCATCTATCTATTTTTAAAAATTATTTTAGGTCATAATCCCAAAACGAGGGGAATTAAGGGTCTAGTGGACCACACCACAAGAAGTAGCAAGGATTGAAAGCTTACTTCTAAAAACATTTCAGGGGGCACATAAATTTTAGATCAATCTAATATTTATTTTTCACCTTCATATAGTTCTATGTGACCTTGATGGCAAATAAGCATCACGGTGGGCCTCAGAAAGTTTTCAACTGTAGGATTTCAATCCCAACTGCTTCCTATGGTGTGGCACACTTGAGACTTCAATATGCTTCCTTTTTAAGCTCGTACCTTAAATTGATATGTAAAAATGGATAGAGTCAGTGAATAAAACATACACATCACAGTGGGCCCACAAATCCCCTGACAGTGCCGACCATCTCTGGATAGGATAGGGTGGTCCCCAGTCTGTGCCCTTGAATTAAATACCCAAAAGCCCGTCAGGGTTTATAATGGCAATTTGTAATATTTTTTTTATCATAAACTTATCTCAATAGCCAAACTCTCTCTCTCACCACGGGCGCGGCTTATGTGCGTAAGAGAATGGCTGTGGAGCATGTATGTGACTACATTCACGCTGTCCATCTATACCGAAAACTCACTTTAGAGCGTGATCCAAAAGTAAGCAGATCCAGATCTAAGATGGACCATAGTACAGAAAACAGTAGTAATTGATTGTTAGAAAAACTGTGTGGGCCACAAAAGCTTTGGATCAAGATGATATTTGTATGGTCTCTTCGTATAGGCTTTTGTGACCTTATCAACAGGTTGGATGTAAAATAAACATTTTGGTGGATTCTATGAAGTTTTTAATGATAGGGATTCAATCACAACAGCTCACTGTGGTGTGGTCCACCTAAGATTTAGGCATGCTTTATTTTTAAGATCATGCCTTAAAATGAACTTTGAAAATGGGACGGTGTGGATTTAAGGCACATAGATCACCGTGAGCCCCACAGTCAGGGGTCCCACCCACCTCGGTGGATCCCGGTTCTCATCTAATCCGCACCCTGTAGTCTCTAACCACGCCTCCCATCTCTTTCTCGGACGTCTTCTTTATTTCGTTTGCGTGTAGGTTTCTTTCCTCTAGTTGCGTGGTTGAGTCGTCCAAGACTGTTTTATTTACGAAAAAACAAAAAACAAATATTAGAAAAACAAAGGGCAATAAAGGCAGTTGGCTGCTCGTCAACGAGGATTTCCTGCGTTGAGAACCAGGTGGGGCCCACTGTGATGTTTGTAAGAAATCTACTCTGTTCATCTGTTTTGTGAGTTCATTTTAGGAAATGTGCCAAAAAATGAACCAGATCCAATGCTCAAGTGGGCCAAAAACATGATAATTGAACGCCCCACATATGAAATATTTGCGGGCCTCGGAAGTTTTGAATCTGGCTAATATTTATGTTTTCAGTCCATACCAGTAAGAATGATATTATGAACGGTATGGATGACAGGTAATCATCATTATCGACCTAAGGGTGTTTCAATTGTAGGATTTCCATAAACACCTTTTTCCATTAGCACGGTCCAATTGAGTCTTTGACCCTTCTTACTTTTCCTCTGGAGATCATTCGGTAGTGATAACTTCAGTAGCCAAAAGGCCACCGAAGTGACATGGTGAAACATGATTTTTAGAGTCTCGCCCATTATAGTGAATCAACAAATGCTCCTTCTAGGTCTGCTCGATATCTTCTTGCGTCAGACATCTTCCTATTTTTGTAATACTTATACCAAGGTATTTTAGTAATTTGTAGATGATGAGATTTTTAATTCAGGAATAGATATAGAATAATCTGAACCGTCCATTTGCAAATGGTCCATATAAAAAGGTGTGCAAAGACTGCTTATCAGATTCTATGTACACCAAGTGAGCTTGATGAATGAATGGGAGATGGACTGAAACAGTGGCACCTCGTACATGGATTTCCTGTGAATGCCTTTAGTAGGTAGTTCCAGTGCTAGAAACCTAGGAGGGGACCACCGTGATATCCATTTTGTAAGCTCATTTTATGACTTCGAGACAAAAGGTGAGCGGTATCCAAGGCTGAAGTTGGCCGCACAAAAGGAAAAGGTGGGTAGGGAAACTACTACCGTTGAAACCTCCTTGGGTTCGACAGTGATGTTTAAATGTCATCCATACCGTTCATAACGTCATTTCTATTGGGATGAGCTGATAACACAAATATTACCCAGATTCAAAACTTCGGTGGTCCCATGAATATTTCAACCGTGGACATTCAATCCTCACGTTTTCGCCCACTTGAGTATTGGATCCGGCTCATTTTTTGTCTCATGTCCTAAAATGAGCTAAAAAAACACATGGGCTAGGTGGATTTCTCAAAACCATCACGGTGGCCCCACCTAGGTTTCCAGCGAGGCTTTTGTAGGAAATACGCGTCCGGATACGATTGAGTGGCGTGGAGATAGGAGACACAATCTGTGTACCCCCAAGTGGGCCTAATGAATGGTAATTCCTTTTTCTTGCACAAAAACATGATGATGATCAGATTCACTGAAATCTGATAAGTAGTGTTTCCACACCATTTTATATGGAACATTTATAAATGGATGGTTCAGATCATTCTACATATCTACTCCTATTACGGTATATAATTTAAAGAATTAAAAATCTCATTTTCTGTAAATTACTAAAATACCCTCACATGAGTATTAAAAATAGAAAGATGTCTAACGGATCTCCAACTGAAGGAGCATTCATTGCAATAGAGAGAAAGTTGGTATCCAACCAATCATGTTTCGCCATGTCATTTCAGTAGCCTTTTGGCTATGAAGTGTTCGGTATCTAATCCTCCCCTTTTCCTCTTATATTATAAAATGGGCATGGATTTGCTACTGACAAGTTGAGTAGCGAGACTCGCTACGGAAGTGACGTCACCCAGTTTTATGGGTCCCACCATGATGTATGTTTTATATCCACACCATCCATCCATTTGGAGAGATCATTTTATGGCATGATCTAAAGAATGAATCAAATCCAAATCTCTAGTGGACCCCACCACAAGAAACAATGGAGAAGTGACGCCCACCATTAAAAACTTCTAAGGGCCAAAAAAGTTTTAGATCAAGCTCATATTTGTGTTTTCCCTTCCTTAATATCTTTGTTAACTTATGAACTATTTGGATCTCAAATAAACATCACGGTGGACCTTAGGAAGGCTTCAACGGTGGGCGTCACTCTGCCAACTATTTTCTATGGTGGGGTTCACTACAGCTTTTGATCTGCCTCATTCTTTGGCTCATGCCCTAAAATGATCTCTCCAAATGGATGGATGGTGTGGATGCAATACATAGATCGTGGTAGGGCCCACGGAACTTGGTGACGTCACTTCAGTAGTAAGTCTCGCTACTCAACATGTTAGTATTTTATCCGCATCCTAATAAAATGAGCTCACAAAACAGATGGACGGGGTGGATTCCTCACAAACATCACGGTGGGCCCCACCTAAGTTTCAAGCACAGGAACTTCTTACGAAAGGCTTTGGCAGGAAATCCGCGTCTCCCAATTCAATCATAGAGATGAAAAACAAAAAACAATCCAAGGGCCTCATTCTTCTAAGGGCCAAAAAAGTTTTAGATGAAGCTCATATTTGTGTTTTCCTTTCTTTAATATCTTTGTTAACTTATGAACAGTTTCTATCTCAAATAAACACCACAGTGGACCGTAGGAAGGCTTAAATGGTGGGCATCACTCTGCCCATTGTTTTCTGTGGTGGGGTTCACTACAGCTTTCGATCTGCCTCATTCTTTGGCTCATAACCTAAAACGATCTCTCCAAATGGATGGACTGTGTGGGTGCAATACATACATCATGGTAGGGCCCACATAACTTGGTGACATCACTTCAGTAGCGAGTCTCGCTACTCGACATGTCATAATTTAATCTGCGTCCTTATAAAATGAGCTCACAAAACGGATGGACGGGGTGGATTCCTCACAAACATCACGGTGGGCCCCACCTAAGTTTCCAACACAGGAACTTCTTGCGAAAGGCTTTGGCAAGAAATCCAAGTCTCCCGATTCAATTATAGAGATGAAAAACAAAAAACCATCCAAATGAAATAGAAAATTTTTATTGTTGTTGAGCTGGTCTTTTTTAAAGTATTTTAGCTCAGGTTGGCTTGAGTCAGTTCCTATATAAACATTTAGGGGTGTACACGAACCAAGCTAGTTCGGTTAGCTCGCTTGACTCGACTCGAAAAAGCTCGATTCGACTCAGTTTGAAGCTGAGTTCGAGCCGAGTCGAGCTGATTTTTGGAGCTCAAAAATGACTTTGAGCTGCCCCGGCTCGACTTGAATCGAACCCAACTCAAATCGAACTTGGATCAAACTAGTTCAGTGACTCGGTTACTTTGATATTGATGTTGCTCACCAAGTGTTTGATGAAATGACTCAACAAAGTGTGGTTGGTGGCAAGGAAGGTATGTATATGAAACAAATACCCTTTTTTTTTATTTTTTATGTTGCTTAGAAGGTGTCTGATAAAATACCTGTAAAACCATTGCCATTGTTTTACATACAATTTGAGATTTTAAAGGTATAGTCCATGTGATTGTGAAAATGTTGCACAGACAAACTCGGCTCGAACTTGGCTCGAACTCGGCTTGAACTACCCGAGTTGCTGAACGAAACAAGCCGAGGTGGCCAGTCAGGCTTGAGTACCAAGCCGAGCCGAGTTTGAGTTGGGGTCAGCTAGCGGCCGAGCCGACTCGAGCTGAGGTTTGGGCTAAAAATACGGCCCGGCTTTGGACAAAGCTTTGCCTACCTTAACCGATCGCTGACACCGCAACGTTCAATAAAGGAAGTATTAGCATACGCTGCTACATACGGTAATCACCATACATCTGAGCTGTTTGGGATACTCTTTATTTTTATGTCTAATCCCAACCATTGATTTTTTTTAATCCAAGATATTTCTACCGTGTATCAACTGCACCACGCATTGCATCAAGGGAAATATGAGCTATAGCTATGGGCCATATTCCATTTGAGGACGGAAAGTGGACGGTTGGATGCGACTCAAAAATGACGGCTTGCTTCTCATAAGGTATGGTTTCACTAAACATGTCCAGGATACAAATTTCAAAATAGCTGCAGCTGTAGACACATCAAAGACAAGGGTTCCCTGCAACCGGTGCTAAAGGGAGTGGTGGTAACCAATTCATGGGACCCACCAGAATGACCATGAAAAATCCACTCCGTCCATTGACTTTGGCACTTCACTTTATACCTTAACCCAAGAAAATGGCAATAATATAAAGATGGTGTGGGCCAAAACACATAAACGAAGGGGATTAAAATGGTGGGCTATCTGAACATGGTTGGCCCACCAAGGCCCGTTAGCCTTTCCGGTGGCTAAAATGGTGGACCACTTGGACTGAGGTGTGTACATCACGGTGGGAGTCCTCAGTGGGTCCCATGGCCCTTGGTTGAGTGCCAAAATAAACAATGCAGTAGGTCCTATGAAATTTCAATGCGGCCCATCTGGGAATCAGATCTGGCTCGTTGATGGGCCAATGGCCTAAAATGATATGACAAAGCAGATGGATGGAGTGGATAAAACAGATACACCACGGTGAATGGGACCCACGAGTGGGGCCCCTCGTGACCCCAGGATGCTGGAAGCAAGCAGCGTATGGGACAGGGTGGTCCCCTGCCCCCGCTGTTCCCTGCAGTGTGGTCCATCTGAGATGTAAATAGGGCTCATTTTTGGTTCCCATAATTAAAATAACCTGAAAAATAGGATTGACAGTACGGATTCAAGAAAAGCACCAATTTAGGCCCCACGAGTGGCCTACCTGCTGGCTGCAGGAAGGGGGCAGCGCCTCTGTCCCTCTAATCCTAGTGGTGTGGATCATCTAAAATTTGGATCTTCCCCATTTTTTATCCCAGACCCTAAAATAATCTGGAAACGTGAACGGACGGTGTGGACGACACATATATTTCATGGCGGATCCCACGAGTAGGACCCCTGCTCACGCCCAAGGGGCTTCCGCCCTTCACGTCAGTGGGCAGGAGCGCCCATGCACGTGGTGCATTTTTATTTGTTTTTCATTCTCTTTTTTTTTTTTTTTTTTTTGTGTGTGTTTTCTGATGAATGGGCACATACCAAGGTGATCCGATACATTCATCCTGTCGGAAGCTGGCCTTGGACCCAAAGAAACGTGCTTTGACAGGTCCTACTACATACACTCATCACAGTGGCCCTTAGAAAGTTTCAAGTTTTCTATGGTGTGGACCACCCAAAATCTGGATCTGGCTGATATTTGAAGGAAATGTATAACATCATCTAGAGAAACGGGTGGACTGTGTGCATTTAAAGTATACCCCATGGCGTGTCCCACGAGTGGGACCACCTCTCCTCGCCTAAAGAGCCTCAGCCATTCTCACGGCTGCCGGGAAGCCCATGCACGTTATAAATAAATTTAAATAAATTAAAAAAATAATAATTATTATTTTTTTTTTTTTTTTTTTTTTATTCCCCATCTTTGTTGGATCCGTCTATCGGGCTCGCCAGTCCATAACGGCCCTGCTTTTGGCAGGTTCTATTAGATACACACAGCAAGTGTGCCTTAGAAAGTTTCAACAGTGGGTGCCACTATCACCACTGTTTTCTATGGTGTGGCCTACCTGAGATCCGAATTTGGTTCAGATTTGGTCCCTAGCCCCAAAATGATATGACAAAGTAGATGGACGGGATGGATGAAGCATATACATCATGGTGGGTCCACGAGTGGTGACCTCACCTCTCACGTGGAGCAGGCAGCAACCCTGGGTGGTGTCCCCTTCTTTTTTCTTCAATTTTTTTCAAGTGATGCTGCGTGTGGACGATCCACCCCATCCATCAGTTTGGCCAGCCTATGGGGTGCCCAGAGAACTTTTGACCAAGCTCATTCTTGTATCTTCCATAATTGAGGTGGCCCCACCACTATGGGTCCACCGTACACTTCATACAAACACAAAGTGGATCCCACCCTTGTGGCTAGAGCTAGGCATGAACCGACTCGGCCTGAACGGAATGGGTGAGTCGGTTCAAACCGAGTAGGCTTCGCGCAATTCGAACTCAAATAGAGTGGAGTTCAGGTTACCCAGTAACTCAACCTGCAACTCGATCAGTCATACTCGACCCGATGCGAAACTTGACTTGACTCAAGTTGTTGGATATGGTACATAATTTTTTTTTTTTTTTTTTTTAAATCTAATTCATAATACTCTCTACCCTACCCGTTGAACGCCCCGATCCGAAAAACCCAACCCCTTCCCGTCCAGCATCCATCGGCCATCACGTCCCATCTGGCATGCAACAACAACCCTCCGGCCTTCCTCCTCTCTCTCTCTCTCTCTCTCTCTCTCTCTCTCTCTCTCTCTCTCTCTCTCTCTCTCTCTCTCTCTCTCATCCAGCAGGCGGCAACCAGCGGCCCATTAGGTGCGTTTTTTTTAAGTTTTTTTAAAATGTTAAAATACAATTCATGTCGTGTGGCCCACCTAAGCTGTAGATCCATCTAATACTTGGAATTATAGGCCAAGAGAAGCTGATCATTGTTTTTATACCTCAACTCCATCTGTGTGATCTAGTTTGGATAGCCAATATCTGTCTGTATGAATGGATAAGATTGGGGTAGAACTTCTCTCTTGGCTTCGAAGGAGAATTTGACTCCAGCTGTAATAACAAGAGGCAAAAACAAAATCGATTTTATGTTTTAACAAACGTTTTTGGCACGCTGGAAGTTTCTTGCTCTGTTTAGCCCAAATCTATGTGATTTCGATTTCAATGGTTGGGATGATCTTGCACTAACGGTCGATAGAAAATGAAAAAACTTCTCCTGTATTACAAGCACTTTGAGCCAAAATAAGGCTTATCTTCGAATTTGAGTTCGCAAGCACGAGGGGACTTTTGGTTCATGATTTACGCACGCATGTGCACATGCACTCGTGTAGACTTCTGGGTTCTAATTGGAATTCATCACCCTACAATATGGATGGTTCATAACGTTCTCATGGTCAATGATGGTGGGCCCAACACGAACGCTCCCTTCGTTCATTTGAAATGAACATGGCGGGAAGAAAAACGAAGGAGAAGACTCCTTCTCTGGTTTGCTTTGGTTCGGGTCCACGCCCGGTCAGCCGCGCTGGCTAGGTGGATCCTTTGAAATTAAGGCCAGCCAGACCCGATCTGAATCGGTACCAACTCTATCCGACTCGGTATTTCTGACCGGTCGGACTCTATTTGGATCAAGCCAGCCCAGACCTGGACTCGGATCAAGTCAGGCATGCTGGATTCAGTACCAAGTTGGATCGAGTCGAGTTGGACCTAACTCGGTACAACTAAACTCGATGCCCACCTCTACTTGTTGCCCCACCAAAATGAAAGAAAGCAAGGGAAAGGGGGAGAGTTTGTCCTCCCTTGCACTCACAACGAACATAAATGGTTGGATCAGGCTGGATCATCGATCAGACGCCTTCGATCATCAAGGTTGCTCCCCTAAGCTCCTCCAACCCCTCTCATAAGCTCTAATCTCCCTCTTAACCTCTATTTTTTTCTACATATCTCGCCACATTCTCTTTAATGTCTCAAGCTCTTTCTCTTTTCTCTCCCTCTCCCTCTCTCCCCTCAAATAATGCTCATACGTAGGAAGGCTTTTGAGGTAGAGAATTTGGTATAGGGATATGATTTTTAAAAAGAGAGAGTGGGTAGAAATGAGAGAAAAAGATAAGAGGAATGATGAGTGTTGACTCTTGGGGCTTCTCTTGCATGGGGAAGGGAAAAAGGCGATGGGGGTTGGTGGTGATGGATTGATGGGATGTTATTGGACTACCTTGAGATTTGTGTAAGTGGGACTTGCGTCATGCGTGCATTGTACTGCCCACCTCGGATTACATTAAAAACTGCAACTTCTAATCTGGGTGTCGAAATGGGGTGTGACACGCGGCATTGGAATCATAACGCCTGTGCGATCACCAAGGTACAAGTCTTGGGTCATTGCAGTACTAAAATAAGGTTACGATCGAACCTCGCCGAACTGGTTTGCATAAAACGTGCCAGCACAGAAAACGAAGCATACAGAGGATTAATTAAGGTATAGGTCTTACACATTGGGCCCACTTTACGACCCATGCATACACAACGGAGTGTTGCACCACGGTGCACCTGACTAAGAAACCCGGTCAAATCAAGTTGACCCGATCAAACCCAAAATCGAAAGGCTTCTCCCTTCCTTTTTACGTTTCCGCCCTTAAGGCATTTAAATGCTCGCTATCCATAAAGCCAGTGATGGCCTACCATGATACTTTAAGGGAAGATCTAATCCGTTCATCCAATGCAAAATTCAATTTTGACCAAACCCTAACTTTTTTCGCACGTTGACACACATGTGCATGCACACGATTTCTAGTGCAACCAAGGGTTTTGTGCGGCATTTTTCGAAAAATGAAAATTCTGCTTCAGATTGCCTTGTGAGCGATCGCGTGAGGCTGAATCCAAGCATCTCAACCTTTCAATTCGGTTAATCTTAGCCATCCATTCTAAGTGTTCCAGCTTAGCAAGGAAAGCTGCAGAAAGAATCTTTCCGTTAGTGGTTGTTTTCAACCTAAACAAAATTCGAACCGTCAGAAGTCCTTCCAAACCATTGACGTTAGGGCGACTCGAAGCGTCCCACAATAGGAAGAAGTCTCGAACGAGATCTCATTGCGGTGTGAGTAATCTCGTGCTCAAATAGAAAATCTCACAACCCATTAAGATATTGTTAATCCCTCTGTGCAATGTGGGTCCCACAAGCTTCCTAGGACCCATCTGGTCCATCCAGGATTTCTGGATCGAAAGATCAGTCTTCAAACCAAAATCCGCCAAGATCATGGCCATCATCTTCCTCATCTAGCCAGAAACCCACCATCCAGTATTAGACCCCATCTTCTGATTAAGGACGTTCATTAGATGACCCATACCCGTAGGATCTCACCCACGTCAGTGGTTTATAACCATGCGAATAGGATTATATGTGATCACTAGCTATTTACCACGATATCACCATGTTTAGCAAGGATTTAGTCCCTACACCACAACCAATCAACGGATTAGTGTTCAATGATTCTATGTGTTATGAAGGCTATAAAAGCTCATTTTTCTTTCTAGGAAAGTCCCCTCAAAACCCTAGGAATTTGAAAATAGAAAGAGATAGGGTGAGCGTTGTTCATGCCGCACTCATCGAGGTGCAGAGTCTGGACTAAGTTCGATCTAAGTTGGGTCTAGGTCATTGGGCTGGGTTGTTGGTCGAGCCGAGGAGAAAAAAAGGGTAGAAGGAAGGAGAGGAGAGGAAATCGAAGAGAGAAAGGAGAGAGAGAGAGAGAGAGAGAGAGAGAGAGAGATGAATTAGGCTTGGGTCTGGTTTGCGTACTACTAGAATTCCAGTAGAGAGAGAGAGAGAGCAAAGAAAGTATAAGAGAGATGGAATCGAGCAAAGAGAAAAGAGAGAAAGAGTGGGTTGCTGTTGGAGTCGGGTTTAGAACCGAGTTCAATCGATTTGTTCCTGAGTGCGGCTGAGTTGTGTATCGAGTTGCTAAGTTAAGCACGACTCAGGCTCTGGTCTGGTTCAAATTCTTGTTGGGTGTTTTCCAAAAATACAAAGAGAAAGAGAGTGTTAGGGAGATGTAGACAACCCACCTCAGGCTAATAAGTCGATAGAGTTTTAAACAGATGGATGGACAACCAAACCACAATCCTAAACCCTAACCCTAGAAGCCTAAACCCTGGGAATCTCAGTCCTAAACCCTAAACTCAACCCATCCAACTCAATCAACCCGGTCAGCCTAACCCCAAACCCCAGAGCCTAGAGTCAATATGGAGAGTCAACTCGCCCAGTCAACTCACTGAGTCGACTCACTCGGTCAGCCTACCCAAACCCATAACCCAGTCAACTCACCTAGTCAAGCCCAATTGGAGAGATGGTCAAAACGTCAAAGTACAAACCCTGACAAAAGAGCCTCCATACGCTTGGGGAATGTTGCCTGCCAAAGCAGGGAATCCAAGAGGGGACTAGCGATAGCCTGGGTACCGCTGGCTATGTGGCACTCTCACTCTTTCGGGAAGCATCCATCAAGCATGTGGGTTCCTCCTTTTTCGAACCTTAACTGTGTGGTTGAGGTACATTTAATCTGATGCCCATCTCCTTACCCAAAATTACCATTTTACCAACTCATACAACCCATGAGATGATGTTATGTGGCAATCTCCAATCTCAGCCATTCAAACACATTTTACCGCTAGGATCACCAGGGATTACAAAAAACTGGGTTCGGAGACTATAAATAGCCACCCTCCCCTTCTCATTTCACACACACCAAGCATCAAAGAGCCTTCTCATTTCAGAGAGCTCACCCATTAGCCTTAGTCATTCTTCCACTAAGAAGAGTGAGAGTGAGAGTGAGAGTGAGAGTGAGAGAGTCCAACCCTAGTCTATCCTAACCTAGCCAGAGTCCAAGCCTCCTAAGCCACCTAAGTTCAAATCTGAGCCACTTAATCTAGCCTTACGACACTACTGTTCATCTGACAGTTCCAGCCTTTATCAGTTTCATCAAATCAGTGCGTTAGCATCGTGCAACATTCATTCCCTTCTCAACCTCCTGCTCCTCATGTACATCATCATCATAGTGCATTACATCGTTTTCATGCATCTGATTGGTGGGCGTATGCTTTGTGGCTTGTCAATATAATTGGATCTTGCCCATCAGAAACCTAATTAGCCAGTTAGCCGTCATTTAGCATATACATTACATCCCATCATTTTCGTCATATTTGACTGCCAAGCATATGCTCTGAGACCTACGGATATAATCGCAGTGGGTTCACCAGAAACCTTAGCCAGTTGGTCGTCGTTTTACTATAAGCATTCTTATATCATCAAGCATCCTTTGCACCATGTACTTGATCATTTCTAACGTATGCTCTGCGGCTTGCCGATATAGTCGGATCCTGCCCATCATAAATTAGATTGATCAAACACCTCTACTATAACACCACATTACATTTTATGCATCACATTAGATTTATAGCACGCGAGAACTACCCGTATTCTTCATAAATTAGTCAGATCTTATCAATTAAAGATCGTACATTTGTACAAGCAGAGTGGGCGCCTAACACATTCCCTCCTTGTAACAGTGGTCCCTTACTCGGAATCTCTGTAACATAAACACACAAGTCATCTCATGTATAAGGATCTTTTATTCCTCGATCTTAAGCGTTTCTTGTTGAGACTCAAATATTGCATAATTTCCCTCATTTATATCTTGATTATATGAACATGAATCAGCTTAATGTTCTATTTTACTCATGTTTGTGTTGCAATGTGAATTTAAGAGCTTGGATTGAAAAGGGTGCTAAAAGCATGGATTTGATGCTCAAGAATCACCAAGGTAAGGGATGGATCTTAAGATACCAAGATTGAAGAATTCAGATGCCAAAGATTCAAGAAAACAAGTGAAGAATGAAGAGAATCAAAGATTTGAAGTGAAGAAAAGGAATCCTGAAATCGTCCTAAAAAAGCATATTATGAAACTCTAAGTCATTTTGTAAAATTGCGCAGAGTGAAGTCTATTTTGAAAAACTGCGCAGAGTGGAGTCTATTTTACCAAACTGCGTAAATTTGTGGTGATTTCTAGAGTTTTCCAACTAGGTACAAAAGTTGGAGCTCCCCACTTATAAATAGGGCTTCTCAGGGCATTCATAAGCATCATTAAAAGCATTCAAGAGCAAGATTTAGGGTTTTAGAGAGTTTTCAATTTTATTAAAGTTTTATAAATTATTTTTTTCTTTTAGATCTTTTCTATTTGCATTTATTTCTTTCTTGTTGCTTTTCTATTTTGTAATTTAGTTATGTTTTCCTAGTTCCCTCTAGCCCAAGCTAGAAGGAAGCCCATTGGTTTGATGATTTTATAAATTATGATGATTGATTGTTTTTAATGATGAGATGAATGGTGTATGCATGTTATCAATTATCTAAGTTTAGGTTTTTTATATGTTATGAGATCCATATGTTTCCATCATATGAGATCCATATTGATGGATAAGCTTAACCTAGATTAGTTAGATTTCCTAAATGGGAAATGTTCTCAACCTGCTACATTTCCTTGATTCATTATCTCATGGATATTGAATGCTTAAAATCACTGGCGCTTGAGAGTATATATCAATGGTGCAAATCCATGATTTTCTAATCTTTTATATCATTTATTAAAATATTTAAACTGTTTTATTTTCTGATTAGGTTGACCATAGTGCTCAGATCGTAGTTGTGTTATCAAAGTCATCATGACTTATGAAACATTAACCTATGTGTGGAACTTTGAAGCTTGGGTGTTGTTTTAATTCAGTTGAATTACATCCATTCAAAACTCCCAAAATCAAATCATCAGTTTAGTTTTTATTACTTAGTTTGTTTTACATTTGATTTTCTTATTCTCATAAATCATCTCCCTTTAGGATCAACCTCATATTCACGGGATATTACTTACAAACCTCTGCACTTGGAGGCAAGCAATCATTTCTACGCGCGGGATCTAACCAACTATAGAATCATAGTAATTGGTTAGTGACGACTCTGGTCAAATATCACATTCTTTACTCCCCATCACAAAAGCTCTCGAGCGAGGCAATTAAGTGGAAAGAAGAGAGCAAATCTCTCGTACCTTCTGGAAATCTGCTCCTCCAGCGTCCACAAAATCTCATGAAGAGTGAAGCTAAGGAAAGAAAAGTCATAATGGGTTTACAACAAGTACCGTCACATCTATCAGACTCAAGGGGCAAGTCGAGAGCTCATATGAGATGGCCAAGATCAGAAGAGTTCTTCCAAAAGGCACCATCCGACTTACTAACCTAGGGCAAGGATATTCCGAAGTCCATCAACACCGATAATGGGTAAGCTTATCCAACACGTCAAGATTTATAATAACAAAGCTCAAGTCAACTAACCAAAGCTATTCATCCTGAGAATCACTCCCTCCAGTCCCCAAATAAGTTATGAGACCCGTATCCTAGACCGTACCATTCCGTAGGCTTCCGCGGTCCTCCCGGTCGAATTCCGACAACCCTCGACCTGTATCCGACATTTGCGCACGATCCTAAGCCAAGTCCTGCATATCGGAGTCGGCTTGACCGGAGACTTGTATCCTTTCGACAGCGCCGTCGCCGCGGTTCTGACACGGCGTCTCGCGCGCCGATACAATACCCGGGCCAGGAGATGTGGGTCAGCGTTCAGTTCAAGGAAAATGCCACGCGTTGCGAATTTCGAGAGAATCTCTACAACCTATCCCATTAATCAATCAATCAAGTACACACCCTATCTCAAGTATAAGCACCCATCCCTTCTTTCCCTAAGTCAACTCTCTCTCTCCCCACCCATCCCTCTTTTACCCAAAATTCAAACTAACCCATACCTCTCCATCCCTTCCTTACAACACCCATTCCACCCATCCCTTATCATTCCATCACTCCTTTCTCTCTCTCTCTCTCTCTCTCTCTCTCTCTCTCTCTCTCTCTCTCTCTCTCTCTCTAACAATCTCTTAAGCTCACAAAGAGAGAACCCAATGTCCAAGCTCCCCAAGCCTCCCAAACCAAGTGTGGCCCACTTTCCTACCCTCTCATCTCCCATCTCAACCCTTCATTCTTCATCAACCTCCATCAAGATCAAAGACAAGGAGCATAGGAGTCCAAGGAGCTAAAGAAGGAGGCCACATGTGGGTGATCCACCGTTGATTTTTACCTTTAGGGCCCACTTATTGTGGGACCCACTTGATGTATGCATTGTTTAGGGAGGGCCCAATAGTGGCGGGGTGCCTCCCCTTCACGTTTCTCTCTCTCTCTCTCTCTCTCTCTCTCTCTCTCTCTCTCTCTCTCTCTCTCTCTCTCTCTCTCTCTCTCTCTCTCTCCCCTTTATCATGGAGTGGGCCCCACCAATATATGTGTTATATCTACTCCGCCCATCAGACGATGTGGTCCACCGTACGCATGAGGTGATCCACACCGTGCACTGTTGGGACGGAGGGCTGGATGCTGGAGTCCCTTTAAATGGACAAGAATTAAATATATATATATATATATGTGTGTGTGTGTGTGTGTGTGTGTGTGTGTGTGTATTATATTATATCTGGGTGGGCCACATCCACGTGGACCCCACCTAGATACGTGATACATCCACGCTGTCCATCTGATTCATCCAGACCGTCCAGCAGTCTTGACGTGGTCGTGGACCACTATGATGTATGTGTTGTATCCCACCGTCCATCTGGACGGTGGGGACCCAGCTACTAGTTGCTATGTTGAGAGCAGGAAATTTCGTGGACCCCAGCAGCTACCACCTGCCAGGGTATTGACGTCATCAGGTCCTGTGGGGCCAGCTTAGCTGTTGCAACGTCAGCAGTGCTATGGCTCCCTTGAATCCAAGCCATTCATCTATTGGGACCAGCAGCTGCAGCAAGTCAGTAAGCTCTGTGAGTTCCACTGCTGGGTATTGATGTCAGCAAGTTCTGTGGGACCCACCCTGCACGTGTAAGGGTGGGGACCACCTTGATATTAGTGTTATATCTAGACCGTCCATCTTAAAGGATGATAGCAAGTTCCATGGACGCACCTGATGTATTTATTTCATCCACACCGTCCAGAGTACTGGACGGTGCTGGACAATGTTTGGACGATGCTGGACAATGTTTGGACGGTGTTGGGTAATGTTTGGACAGTGCTGATTTACTTGGACAATGTTTAGACAGTGTTGTCCAATGTTTGGACGGTACTGATTTACATGGACAGTGTTTGGACAGTGCTGTCCAATGTTTGGACAGTGCTGATTTACATAGACAATGTTTGGATAGTGCTAACCATCATTAGTGAGCCATGTGCCCCATAGAATGATAGTGCATAGTGAAACACATGTTGCACCTGCCACTATTGAAATGATTTTAGATGTAATCCAAGCCCTCACCCACATTATAGTGGGACCCACCGTGATATATATGTTATTCACACCATCCATGTGGCCCTCACGTGATGTACGTGTTTGATCCGAGCTGTCCATGGATGAGGCCCGTGTGGTGTATTGAGGACCCATATACAGGGCCCACTGTTCACTCCCCAAGTATAGGGTTGTGATGTAGTAATAATCTCGGTAAGACCGAGGTCGAATCCACAGGGACTGAAACCTGTACGTTATCTGAAAATAACTAGAACTAGAACTAGGATGAGATGAAATCTAAATCAAAGAATTTTGAGGAATAATTGTGAAATAATTATCTAAAACGTAGAGAATTCAGAGGTAGGAAACTAGGGATTCAGAGGATCCACTTGTAGAGATCAGGGAGATCTTATACCTGGATTAAAGAATCATCGAAATTAACTGAACTGATGTAGATATAGTTTTCAAGAGATGAGAGGTATATGAATTAGAATGGATTCCATCACCAAACCATGCCCAGGAGACAAAGCAAACAACAGAATTAAACTAATTACCAACCAGTCAACATGTTTATGAAGGTTAGGAAGGGTACCGTCATCCAACCATGCCCAGGAGACGATGGTAAACAACAGGGCTTCCTGACGTCATAAACATTAAAAGGAAAAGAACATGCTCAAAGCTATTGCAGACCCATTGTAATTTCAGTCACAACAGGCCATTAAAAACTAAAAACATTGCTTTAAATAAACTAAATCATTATCCGTTTAATTTAAATAAATAGGCACAAGCAAAGGTTCCCCCATCACACTACAAGTTTCACCCCTTAGCCCTAGATAAGGGGTTTAGCTCAACATGATGAAGCTAAATCTTAACATAAATCATAAAGAAAATAAAAACATGAAAATTACTAACTCCAAAACCTCTCTCTCTGCTCCACAGCCACCTTCACGTTTGATCAGCTCCCAGCTCCAGCCGTCTATCACCTCCTCAGATCCTCCTTCTGATGATCCCGGTCTCACGTTCTCTCTCTCCCTTTTTATAGATTGCTGGAGTCCTTGCTGGAGTCCTTGCTGGAGTCGGAGAATCTCTCATACGCAAGGCAGTGAGAGTGTGCGAAACGTGAGGTCGAGAGAATGCGTAAGCTGTTCACGTGCAACATCTTCCGCAGCAGACAACGATGCAACCGTTCTTCGTGGGGCCCAGTTTCTATAAAAAGAAAACGTCCCTACGGACGGTTTTTCATCCTGATCAAGATGGATGGAGTGGATCATCCTGGAAGCTCTTCTGCGGCCCGTGGAGATCGGCCGGAGGCTCTGTTGCGTAACAGAGCTTCGCCTGCGTCAATGCTGTTGATTGGTGGGACCCGTGCTTGATATATCCGCGAAATCCAGACCGTCCATTCGATTGTCCATGAAAAAAACCGGTCGGTCATCATCGGTTTTGGATCGGCCTCGTCGAGATTCTGTTTTTTTGCTTCGCACCCTCCATTCCTGCGTCAACTCCCGCATGTTTATACAGCATCTGAGAAAGTCTGGAAACAGACCAGGGGACGGTCGGTTTGGTCTTCTGATTACAATGAACGGCCTGGATCATCACTCTGTGTGATGATGGTGGCCCACCAAGAGCCGAGCGCAGCTCCCTGCTGTGAACGAGGAGACGTGTCTCCGTTTTGAAAACGGAATCGGGTCAGCGCCCGCTGACCGATTCCGTCGGTTTGGTGCGGCGGCGGGAGTGCACCGCCTGTGCACTCCCACATGTACATGCGGGGTCCACCGTAATGTTCGTGAGAAATCCAATCCACCCATCTGCTTTGGCACCTCCTAAAACAGGTTGAGACCGAAAGTGAAACATATCCAGATATCAGGTGGGCCCCAGTTTGACAATTTGTGGGCTGATCTGATCGTTGGCCCACTTTCATAGTGATCCAATGGCTGAAATTTAATATGTACGGTTAATTTATGGGTCACATCACATGTATGAAGTTTCGGGCCGAACGGATGGTGGGAACCCCATGATCTTGCATTTTGAACGTGTTTCAGGCCACTTGAGCTTCAGTTTCTCAGTTTTCTCGATCTCTGACCATGTAAATCCGTCGATCTTGGTCCCCTGGAGTCCGTCCAATGCCTTGGCATCATCAGAGCGTTAATTCCATGTGTTTAGCACCTTTTTGTAGCCCATGCTCTCAAATGTACCTTGCATCACAAACACAATCAAATCGGGTCGTTAAATCGTACTATGTTCATAAATCTGGCCAATAACAGGGGTCTGATATGCAATATTTGACCCTCAACACCAACCCCCAACCAGCATTTTGCTAGTCCCGAGCAAAGTATGCGAAAAATAAATTGAGAATTACCGAACAATTTCTAAGAACTCGAGTGAATTAGAAAACAATCCAGATACTAGAAGTCTGAGATTCACGACTGTTGGGCACAAATTTCTCCTGGAATCCAGCTCATGGTAACTTCATAATCAAGTTCAAATATTAATCCATTAACTAGAATAATTCTAAACATTGAGTTCCATGAGTGTATAAAGTAATCTCGGCTTATCATATTTAGTTTCCGTCTTTCTTTCATGATATCATTGGTAACCAACGAGGTCATTTATGACAACCGAAACCTAACTCAAGACTTGCTTCACGAGTCATTCTTCCATTCTACCACTTTTTGATTTTTCTATTAAAAATAACACCAAGGAGGGGAAATTAAGTCCTCACTTATAGGGAGCAAACCTATGGTGAAGACTAAACACCCAAACTTCTTTTTTTTTTTTTTTTTTTTTTTTTTTTTAAATGTCAACACCATGGGGAATCGAATCTACACCTATAGGGAGCAAACCCATGGTGCAATTCTTTTTTAATACCCTGATGGTCAAATCTTTTAGGCTAGTTTCTTTCATGCTCAGTGATTACCAAGTTAATCCTTCAATATGGAACTGAAACCTTAATGTGTAAGCGAGATGTGATACGTGAAATCATGGCTCAATCAATGTTTACAACTTCTAATCATGGATTAACAATTCAAGCTTAACTGTGAAATCTAACAGACAACGGAATCTAAGAGTCACAAATTACCAACATCACTTATCTTGTAATTCTAAATCAAAGATGGCTGTCAAAATCACTTCGAATTCACAAGAAATTTCAGAAAAAATTTAAAAATTTTGACAATTTTTGCTCAAGACCAAGAAAACACTGATTAGGACACCTAATCTCCCACCCCAACCTAAAATCTACATTGTCCTCAATGTAAAAGATATGAGCATGCAATGCACAGGGGACAACGAAAATACTGAGAAGTGATGGGAAGATAGTACCTGGATAACGAATCGAGAGACTTCCAAAGATATTTATGTAAGAGCGGGTCAGCGCAAGAGAGAAACCAACAGAAGTAAAACAAAAATAACCAAAATAAAAATCCTACCTACACCACTTTCGCAGGTGCTCTCGATTGCATTTAGCGCATGCAACAAGCCTTTAAACCCCTAGGTTGCCCCTAGTGGACGAGTTGTAGTCTCGTGAGGGTTTGCAGTAATGTTACCCACAAACATTGGACTAAGAAAATGAAATGAAAAGCTGGGCTGCCTCCCAGGAGCGCTAAGTTTACCGTCTTCAGCCAGACAAATACAATAACTACCCTAGTCCTATGAAAGCGATAAACCTACCTATACCTCCATCAGACTAGGAGATCATTCCTGGTAAACAGGATCAGTCAGAGGCATGGACATGTCTTCTGAATCAAATTTCTCGACAAATGGCTTTAAGCGATGTCCATTTACTTTAAATTCCTTGCCATTGTCGGGATCTCTTATCTCGACGGCCCCATGAGGATATGCAGTAACAACAATGTAAGGGCCGGTCCAACGAGATCGAAGCTTACCCGGAAAGAGATGTAATCGAGAATTATACAAAAGGACTTTCTGACCTGGCGTAAATGATTTTCGTAGAATATGTTGGTCATGAAACGCCTTCATCCTGTCCTTGTAAATTCTCGAGTTCTCGTATGCGTCGTTCCGGATTTCTTCAAGTTCATTTAATTGAAGTTTGCGTAGCGAGCCAGCGTTGTTCAGATTGAAATTCAGATTTTTGATCGCCCAGTAGGCTCTATGTTCCAACTCCACAGGTAAGTGGCAAGCCTTTCCATAGACGAGTCTAAAGGGAGACATTCCAATAGGGGTTTTAAAAAAGCAGTACGGTAAGCCCACAAGGCATCGGTCAATCGGATTGACCAATCCTTACGGTCAGGGTTAACCGTTTTCTCCAAAATGTGTTTGATCTCCCTATTGGAAATCTCAGCTTGCCCACTTGTCTGTGGGTGGTATGGGGTGCTCACCTTATGAGAGATACCATATTTCTTCATTAAACTCTCGAATGGCCTATTACAAAAGTGTGAGCCCCCATCACTAATGATGGCTCGAGGCGTTCCAAATCGGGACAGGATGTTTTCTTTTAAGAATTTAATGACCGTGCGATGGTCATTAGTTCGACATGGAATTGCTTCGACCCATTTAGTGACATAGTCTACGGCAAGCAAAATATATAAATTCCCGAAAGATTGGGGGAATGGTCCCATGAAATCGATGCCCCAGCAATCAAATGCCTCTATGATAAGAATGGGATTCAAGGGCATCATATTTCGACGGGACAATGCTCCCAATTTCTGACAACGCTCACAAGTTTTGCAAAACTCATGAGTGTCCCTGAACATAGTGGGCCAATAGAAGCCACACTGCAGAATTTTAGCCGTGGTCTTTTTAGCAGAAAAGTGACCACCACAGGCCTGTGAGTGACAGAAGGAGATGACACTCTGATGCTCATCATCTGGCACACATCTCCTTAAAATCTGGTCTGGGCAATATTTAAACAAATAAGGATCATCCCAGAAAAAGTTGCGCACCTCGGTGAAGAATTTCTTCTTATCTTGCGCAGTCCACTGTGTCGGTATGGAACCTGTAGCAAGATAATTAGCAATATCAGCGAACCAAGGTGAGTGGGAGACTCTGAACAATTGTTCATCAGGGAACATGTCGTTGATATGGGTCGTCTCAAGGGAATCAGAGGTATTAAGGCGAGAAAGGTGATCGGCCACTACGTTCTCTACTCCTTTTTTATCTTTAATTTCTAAATCAAATTCTTGGAGTAGAAGGATCCATCGTATCAGGCGGGGCTTAGAATCATTCTTAGAAAGAAGATATTTAAGTGCCGCATGATCTGTATAGATAATGATCTTGGATCCAATTAAATAGGACCTAAATTTGTCCAAAGCGAACACTACGGCTAAGAGTTCTTTTTCCGTAGTCGAGTAGTTCACTTGGGCAGGATTTAAGGTCCTACTTGCGTAATGTATGACGTATGGCCTCTTATCTTTTCTCTGGCCTAGAACCGCTCCAAGAGCATAATCAGAGGCATCGCACATAAGCTCAAAAGGAAGGCTCCAGTCGGGTGGCTGCATGATGGGTGCAGTGGTTAACGTGCCTTTAAGCTTAGTGAAAGCTTCCTGGCACTGCTCAGTCCACTCGTATGGAGCATCCTTTTGAAGAAGATTACATAAAGGACGAGAGAGGAGACTAAAGTCCTTTATGAATCGCCTGTAAAATCCTGCGTGTCCTAAGAAGGATCGCACGTCCCTGATGTTCTTGGGTGGAGGTAGGTTAGAGATAAGATCGATTTTTGCCTTATCTACCTCAATTCCCTTGGACGAGATGATATGTCCAAGGACAATCCCCTTATGAACCATGAAATGGCACTTCTCCCAATTAAGTACCAGATTCTTTTCTTCACATCTTTTCAGCACACATTTAAGATTCTCTAAGCACTCGCTGAAAGATGAACCGAAAACCGAGAAATCGTCCATAAAGACCTCTAGATATTTCCCCACCATGTCAGAAAAGATACTCAGCATACATCGCTGAAAGGTGGCAGGGGCATTACATAACCCGAATGGCATCCTTCTGTAAGCAAAGGTGCCATAGGGGCAAGTAAATGTGGTCTTTTCCTGGTCTCAGGGGCGATTTCAATTTGGTTATAGCCCGAATACCCGTCAAGGAAACTGTAATAGGAATGACCGGCTAACCTTTCCAGGATCTGATCAATGAATGGTAAAGGAAAGTGGTCTTTCCTCGTGACGGTATTTAATTTCCTGTAGTCAATGCACATTCTCCAACCAGTAGTGACTCTAGTCGGCACGAGTTCATTATTAGCATTGGCTACGATGGTGATCCCGGACTTCTTAGGAACCACCTGAGTTGGACTCACCCACTGACTATCAGATATAGGGTATATGATACCCACATCCAATAGTTTGAGAACCTCGGCCTTAACCACTTCCTTCATGTTTGGATTTAGTCTACGCTGTGGTTGCCGAGCGGTCTTCGCATTATCCTCAAGATATATGCGGTGAGTACAAATCGAGGGGTCGATTCCCTTGAGGTCCGCGATCGTCCATCCAAGGGCTCCCTTATGCTGAATGAGAGTAGCTATGAGCATACTCTCCTGTTCTTTCTCCAGGTGGGCAGAGATCACCACCGGGTATGTCTCATCTTGACCTAAATAAGCATATTTCAAATCAGAGGGCAAAGGTTTTAGGTCAAGCTTCGGTGCCTTGAGGTTAGACGGTAGAGGCACTACATCAGTTTGTGGTAATTCTTCAAATTGTGGCCTCCACCGGTTAACTTCAAGTACCGGTGCAGTATCCAGCAAGGCACATGTCTCCCTAATCATATCATCATCAAACTCATGGGAGTGGGCCAGGCACGTCTCGAGAGGGTCGGAGGATAAGGTCAGAGGTGTCATATCTTCCACGAAAGAGTCAATCATGTTAATGTCGTGGATATCGTCATTATCCTCTGAGTTGTTGCCGTTATTGAAAAAGATGTTTGACTCCAATGTCAAATTTTCAAAAGACATAGTCATGACACCATTCCTGCAATTGATAATTGCATTTGACGTAGCAAGGAATGGGCGACCAAGAATGACGGGAATCTGAGTGCTTATGTTATTGATGGGTTCGGTGTCCAAGATGATAAAATCTACAGGGTAGTAAAATCTATCGACTTGGACCAAAACATCCTCAATAATCCCTCTTGGTACACGAACAGAGCGATCGGCGAGTTGTAGTGTGGTTAGAGTGGGTTTTAACTCACCCAAACCTAACTGTTTGTATACCGAGTAGGGAATCAGATTGACGCTCGCTCCTAAGTCAAGAAGTGCGTGATCAATTCGATGGTTCCCGATTACACATGATATGGTTGGGCTACCGGGATCCTTGAATTTCTGTGGCACGTCTTGCTTCAGGATGGCACTCACTTTCTCAGTTAAGAAAATCTTCTTTTGAATACTCTGCCGTCTTTTGGTCGTACATAGGTCTTTCAGAAATTTTGCATATGAAGGGATCTGTTTTACGACATCAAGCAGAGGAATGTTGACTTTCACTTGTTTCAACACCTCCAGAATATCCTGAGAGTTAGAAAGACGTTTTGGTGCAACCAACCGTTGGGGGAACGGAGCAACTGGCTTCTCTAGAAGTTCCGGTTCTAATTTTTGTGGGGTATCACTAGATCCATTATTATTGTCCTCTTCTGGTTCTTCAGGCTTTTCGGGCCTAACCGGAAGGGTTTTATCAATGATCTTCCCACTCCTAAGAGTGGTGATGGATTTAGCATGCCCCATTTGATTTGAGGAGCTGGGATCATTTATCTCGTACTGCGGTTTAGGATTGGGGAGAGGTTGTGCAGGAAGATCCTTTCTATATCCCTTTCTATCTTTCATACGAAATCTATCTTTTGCATAAATTCAGTAAATCCTCGCATCGCCTGAGCCAGCTCTTGTATGGAATTTTGAACCGTTCTTCTTGAGGTTTCCCTTGATTTGGATTTTGATTGAGAAAACTTTGGGGGGTAGCCGTTTGCCCATTTCTCCAACTAAAGTTTGGATGAGTTTTCCAACCAGGATTGTACGTGTTGGAGTTAGGTCCAGTAAAAGGTCTTTGATAGTTGTTTACGGCATTGGCTTGTTCATTCAACACTCCTCGAAAGGCAGATATTGTAGGACAGTTTTCAGTTGTGTGAATGTTGCAATCACAGATGCCGCAAACAATTTCATTGACCTTATCCTTCTTTTCTTCCATGGCCTCGACTCTTCGTATGAGATTAGTCACTTTAAAATTTACATCATCCTCTTCTTTCAGGAGATATACTCCACCTTTCTCCTTAGATTGAGTTGGCCTAGACGTGGTATTTGATTTTGGGCAATGGTCCCAAGATTGTGCATTTTCGGCAAGTCTATCGAGATAATCCCATACCTCATCGACCTCTTTATTCATGAATTCTCCATTACACATTGTCTCGACTAGTTGGCGCATGGAAGATGTCAGTCCATCATAGAAAAAATTCGTAATGCGCCACATTTCAAAACCGTGTTGTGGGCATGAACTGACAAGATCCTTGAACCTTTCCCAACATTGGTAGAATGTTTCATCTTCCTTTTGGGCGAAGTTCATGATTGCTTTTCTGAGGGTAATTGTTTTATGGTGTGGGAAGAATTTCTTTATGAATTCCCTCTGCAAATCATTCCATGTGCCAATGGATCTAGGACGCAGTGAATGTAACCACGTCTTATCCTTTTCTTTCAAGGAAAAAGGAAAGAGTTTCAGCCTGATTGTATCCTCGGATACATTGGGAAAGTATAAGGTGGCGATAATCTCATCGAACTCTTTCAAATGTAAGTATGGGCTTTCAGATTCAAGCCCATGGAATTTAGGAAGGAGTTGGATAACTCCTGGCTTGATGTCCATCTGTCCTGTGTTTTCAGGAAAAATCATACATGAGGGCGTACTCACCCCCGCCGGTTGTAAATAATCTCGTAAAGTACGAGGCGGGGGTGCTTGATGCACCTCATTCTCATCATGTGTTTCCTCATCCCTGTGGTGAGGTAGTGCTTGAGATTGATTTGCAGCCATAACCTCAATTAACTCAGGGGAATTCGAGTGGTGTCTAGTCCTGCGATGGACAGTTAACCCCTCAACTAATCCTCCTTCGGTCAAGAGACGTCGAGTGTTGTCACGGGCCCACTTGGGCATGAAACACTCACAGCCCTCAATCAAATTCTAAACCTAATCCTAAGAAAGAAAATAAAAATCTAGAAAGAAAGAGAGGGTTGGAATGAAGTTATCAAATTGGAGTCCCTAAGCTAAAGATCTGCAAAACAAAACAAAATAAGTTAGTTTCTAAAATAGGCCTAAGAGTAGAAAATTCCTAAGAAGAAGAGTAGTAATCAACTAAGTTCTAAATTTAGAAAAGAGAAATCCTAAAAAGGAAAGTAGGAACCTCTGAACAAATTAAAAATTCTAAACTAGAAAGTAAGTGAGTAATGAAAGAGATAGAAAGTAGAAGTCAGAAAGAGCTTACTGAGTTAGAAAACCTACAAAACAAGACACTTAGGTTAGTTTCTAAAAAGAGAACAAAACCTAAGGAAATAGAAAGTTAGAAAAATCCTAATCTTACCCTTAATTCTAAGACTAATTAATTTCAAATTACGTAGCCGTCAATCCCCGGCAACGGCGCCAAAAACTTGTTCACTCCCCAAGTATAGGGTTGTGATGTAGTAATAATCTCGGTAAGACCGAGGTCGAATCCACAGGGACTGAAACCTGTACGTTATCTGAAAATAACTAGAACTAGAACTAGGATGAGATGAAATCTAAATCAAAGAATTTTGAGGAATAATTGTGAAATAATTATCTAAAACGTAGAGAATTCAGAGGTAGGAAACTAGGGATTCAGAGGATCCACTTGTAGAGATCAGGGAGATCTTATACCTGGATTAAAGAATCATCGAAATTAACTGAACTGATGTAGATATAGTTTTCAAGAGATGAGAGGTATATGAATTAGAATGGATTCCATCACCAAACCATGCCCAGGAGACAAAGCAAACAACAGAATTAAACTAATTACCAACCAGTCAACATGTTTATGAAGGTTAGGAAGGGTACCGTCATCCAACCATGCCCAGGAGACGATGGTAAACAACAGGGCTTCCTGACGTCATAAACATTAAAAGGAAAAGAACATGCTCAAAGCTATTGCAGACCCATTGTAATTTCAGTCACAACAGGCCATTAAAAACTAAAAACATTGCTTTAAATAAACTAAATCATTATCCGTTTAATTTAAATAAATAGGCACAAGCAAAGGTTCCCCCATCACACTACAAGTTTCACCCCTTAGCCCTAGATAAGGGGTTTAGCTCAACATGATGAAGCTAAATCTTAACATAAATCATAAAGAAAATAAAAACATGAAAATTACTAACTCCAAAACCTCTCTCTCTCTGCTCCACAGCCACCTTCACGTTTGATCAGCTCCCAGCTCCAGCCGTCTATCACCTCCTCAGATCCTCCTTCTGATGATCCCGGTCTCACGTTCTCTCTCTCCCTTTTTATAGATTGCTGGAGTCCTTGCTGGAGTCCTTGCTGGAGTCGGAGAATCTCTCATACGCAAGGCAGTGAGAGTGTGCGAAACGTGAGGTCGAGAGAATGCGTAAGCTGTTCACGTGCAACATCTTCCGCAGCAGAACAACGATGCAACCGTTCTTCGTGGGGCCCAGTTTCTATAAAAAGAAAACGTCCCTACGGACGGTTTTTCATCCTGATCAAGATGGATGGAGTGGATCATCCTGGAAGCTCTTCTGCGTGGCCCGTGGAGATCGGCCGGAGGCTCTGTTGCGTAACAGAGCTTCGCCTGCGTCAATGCTGTTGATTGGTGGGACCCGTGCTTGAATATATCCGCGAAATCCAGACCGTCCATTCGATTGTCCATGAAAAACCGGTCGGTCATCATCGGTTTTGGATCGGCCTCGTCGAGATTCTCGTTGTTTTGCTTCGCACCCTCCATTCCTGCGTCAACTCCCGCATGTTTATACAGCATCTGAGAAAGTCTGGAAACAGACCAGGGGACGGTCGGTTTGGTCTTCTGATTACAATGAACGGCCTGGATCATCACTCTGTGTGATGATGGTGGCCCACCAAGAGCCGAGCGCAGCTCCCTGCTGTGAACGAGGAGACGCTGTCTCCGTTTTGAAAACGGAATCGGGTCAGCGCCCGCTGACCGATTCCGTCGGTTTGGTGCGGCGCGGGAGTGCACCGCCTGTGCACTCCCACATGTACATGCGGGGTCCACCGTAATGTTCGTGAGAAATCCAATCCACCCATCTGCTTTGGCACCTCCTAAAACAGGTTGAGACCGAAAGTGAAACATATCCAGATATCAGGTGGGCCCCAGTTTGACAATTTGTGGGCTGATCTGATCGTTGGCCCACTTCCATAGTGATCCAATGGCTGAAATTTAATATGTACGGTTAATTTATGGGTCACATCACATGTATGAAGTTTCGGGCCGAACGGATGGTGGGAACCCCATGATCTTGCATTTTGAACGTGTTTCAGGCCACTTGAGCTTCAGTTTCTCAGTTTTCTCGGATCTCTGACCATGTAAATCCGTCGATCTTGGTCCCCTGGAGTCCGTCCAATGCCTTGGCATCATCAGAGCGTTAATTCCATGTGTTTAGCACCTTTTTGTAGCCCATGCTCTCAAATGTACCTTGCATCACAAACACAATCAAATCGGGTCGTTAAATCGTACTATGTTCATAAATCTGGCCAATAACAGGGGTCTGATATGCAATATTTGACCCTCAACACCCACCTGTTATGTATTGTAGCCTTTGACGAGGCCCAATATGATGTTTGTATGGCCCACCTTGATATATTTGTGGCCCATCCCTGAGGCCCACCTTGATATATTTTAGCCCATCTATGAGACCCATTAGTGCGGCCCATTGATGTAGCCCACTTGATGTGTATGAGGCCCATGTGCAGGGCCTACCTATGATGTATATTAGGCCCATGTGTAGGGCTCACTTGTTGCGATTTGAAGCCCATGGGTCGTGGCCCATTGTGATGTATTTCCGGCCAATATGTCGTGGCCCATCGTGATATATTTCTGGCCCATACGATTAGGCCCATTGTGATGTGATGAGGCTCATCGCGATGTATATTAGGCCTTTGTGTGAGGTCTGGGGCCCACGATACGTTTGGCTCTATGTGGGCCACTCCTTGGGAGCAATGATGGTTAAATGTCCACATTGATAGGCAATGATGGTTTAATGTCCACGTTGTGACCTTCCCTTAGGCCTTGTTCGGCCGATCATCGAGGCCGATTCCGATTGACAAAGTCGATTCCAATTATCGAGGCTGATTACAATTGTCGGGGCCGATTCTGACTACCGAGGTCGATTATCGAGGCTGATTCCGATTGCTGAGGCCGATTGTCGAGGTCAAGTATTGAGGCCGGTTATTGATACCAATTACGAGTATATCATCCGATACCGATTATGACTATGTGACAACATAGCATCATAATACATGCCCCTACACATCATCTGTATGTTTGTTATGAGATGTGGTTGACCATTACATTTGTCATTGGGCAGGTTGTTATGAGACTCCTTAATAGGCGGAGATTGTCTCACATGAGGGCACGGTATGTGCAGGAACGATGCATGACTGGATTGTATGATTCATGCATCTTGCATTGTGTGTTGTGATTACTGTACGCCCTAGCGACATCAAGGCCATAGCCTCCACAGTCATGTCGTAGATGGCCAGATGGGACACCGGAAATCGGTTACTAGCATCGGGCCACCATAGATGGCCCTGGGTGAAAATTCTTAAACCCTCTTGGTACTAGAGGATGCTCCAACGTCAACACCAAGAAAATATATATGAGCGCATGAGAGCCGTATACCAGTAGGTCGCGTCTCCCACTGTGTCGTGGTCGGTTGGAAGGGGGTGTGGCCTTACCCGCCTGAGGGAGTAGGAATAGCTAGGCTGAGTCTAACCAACTTGAAGAATGGGTCCACTATCGACGAGCCGGGCCTAATATTGGCGGGCGGATAGTGAGGTCTCTTCCACTTACCCAGTTGTGCGCTTGATGGGGTGGTAGGTGGCGTGAGTGTACTAAACCCCGGTGATGATCCTAGAGATGTACAGTACTGATATGTGGACTTATTGAGCAGGAGTTGCATATTCATTCATTCATTCATTCACTATCCACTCTGGCTGGTGGTGCGCAACTAGTTGATATGTGTACCTTCTCAATGGCCAGGATTTCGGTTGGGGCGAGCGACTAACCTGAGATCTGGAGTTTACTACATTGAGTCTGACTATCCAAATTAGGTATGGGACTGATTTGGATAGAAGTCCCTTGTGATGGACCCCATAGCCTGCGATACTAGATACTATCATCCCGACTTCACACTTCGGTATGGTCATTCCATTTGCACCGCATATTGCATTACATCATCGGCATCTGATATTTAGCTATTTATGACTCCTCATTTGCATAGTTGATTTGTATTGCGTATTCTAATATTATATGACTCATGAACTTGTCGGTATTTTCGCTTACTCTGATATCGTATGATTCATGATCTTGCCAGTATTTCCGATATTGTATGATTATGGCATTGTATTGAATACTTGGCACTTACCTTGTACACACACTTTCACCACCCTCTAAGCTTTCTATAGGCTTATATACGATAGATGCGTGCAGGTGACGTTAGGTTGCAGCAGCATTGAGCTTGGAGAGTGCAGCGGTCTTCTAGAGCTTTGATTTTGTCATATGTATTTTCCTTTCTGCATTGTATTCAAATGTTTATATTAGTGGATATGTGATGATGATATTGTCTTTGTGATTTGGTATACTTGTGGTTATGCTTCTTATGAGACAAATGTATGTTGAAAAATCCTCCTTATAGGATCCTAGGATCAGAATCTGGCGTGTGGGGCTGGGAGCCGAGAATGGGGTACTACAGAGGTTATCGGCACAGGATTCGGCAATTGAAAATTTTGTGAGCCCGATTTCCGAATTTGGGGCGTGACATAAGTGCTTCGATAAGAAGGGTCAAAGAACAAAGAAAGAGAAAAAGAAGAAACGATGACAAAATAAGAGCGTGCAATCCGAGATATCAAAGACAGGGGAAAAGAGAAAAAAAAGAAATGAGGACAAAATAAGAGCGTACAGTCCAAGAAAGTCAAAAAAAGGAAAAAAGAGAAAAACATAAAAACATAAAATAAAAAAATATATATGACCCGAGAAGTCCATCCCTAGTCACATCCCCTAAGGATTATCTCGGCTTGAGTCAACTTCTTTACCATCGTAACCCAAGACAAGGAAGAGCAACCAGTCACCTGGTAAGGATGGAAGTCCGATCCCTCCATCGATGTAGAAATCAAAGAAAAAAGAAGAAGAAAGCATGCCTAAGAAAATGGGCAAAGTGAAAACTCGAAAAGGCGCTTCGAGTAAAAATAGCGGGCACGTAGTGGACTTGGTGAAAACCCGAAAGGGCGCCAAGGGTAAAAACAGCAAAGCTGTCAAGGGGCATGCAAGATCAAATACCAGAGACGTGGTAAAAACCTGAAAAAAGCGTCACCGAAAAAAATGATGGGCAAGTCAAACGTAGCGAAAACCTGAAAGGGTGCTGCGAGCAATATTGGCAAGATATTAAAAATAATTTTTTTTAAAAAAAAAAAGGCATGTACATGTAAGATCCAATGCAACAAGAAGATTCAATATATGCAAAGACGACAGTCATGAGTCGAGACTTCTTTTAAGCTCTTCCCAAATTCTAAGGGCTGGATACCATTCCCCACCACCTTCAAGGGATCAGGACCCTTGGTGAATAATTAGAAAATTGATTATGACATCCAGCTGAGTCAACATTCAGATTCCTACATCTACGAGTACAACAAGTACAAACCACACATACATAGACAAAACAAGGCATAAAATTTTCAAAAGCTTTCTTTTCATTTCATCATATGTTTTCTTTACATGTATATGGCTTTCCTTTGCTTACAAAGACCAAGCAATAAACTCTCAGTCCTCGTCGGAATCTCCAAAAGGTAAGTATCTATCCCCCTGATCCAATACTTCAATACTCTTACAGAAAGTGCTCTCTCTCCTCATAGGTACTAAAGTTCATCAACCATAATGTAATCTCACTCGCTAGCTCGAGCCAATACACGAAAATAGGCAGTTAGCATGCGATGGACCATAAAATCACCATGCCAATCAAGAGAACACCATAAGACAAACACGGCGAGGTAAGTTTGCATTCCAATAAAAACTAACATCGATCGTGATCGTCGATTCACGATACTATGGGCTGGATACTCAAAAAATAAAAAAAAAACAAAATACCCACATCGATCACAACCGTCGATTCGCGATTCGATGGAGTGGATTCTCCCAATAAAAATCAGTATCAATCGAGACCGTCAATTCGCTATCCGATGGACCAGATCATTTTCCAAAACTTCACAATTTTCCTAATAAAAATTAGCATCAATTGTGACCATCAATTCGCAATCCAATGGACTGGATTCTTTCAAAACTAGCATCGATCACAACTATCAATTCACGATCCAATGGACTGGATTTTTTTTTAAAAAGACCAAAATATCGACATTGATCACGACCGTCAACTCGCGATCCGATGGACTAAATTCTTTTTTAAAAAAAAAAATAGGCATCAATTGTGACAATCAACTTGCGATCCGATGGACTGGATCTGTCACGCCCTAAATCCGAGGATGGACAGCTTCCGTGATGCCCCGAATCCGGCACTCAACTTCCATACACCAAGTCTCGAGTTCGGCGCACCACAAGGAAGATTTTTAAATGATTTTTTTTGTTATAATAATACCTGAGCATGATGATACGTAATCACAATACTAAGCAACAGTCTCCATTATAAATCCTGATGATTACAAGTACATTATTTTTTCAAAAGGTACACAACGTCAATATTGTCAAATAACAAAATAGATACAATGCATCGAGAAAGCTATGTCCTCCAAGTTACTCCTACCCTGAAAAAAATGAGAAATAGGAAACTTAGGCAAAAACCTAGTGAGTACACTCATATGTGCGTTGTGTACAAGCATGCAGTAACAATCAAATATAAGAGTACACAAGCTGAAGCATAGTGACCAAGTAATGCTGCATAAAGTCAAGAGGATATGATGCAATGCAAGTGATGATATGCAATAGTATGCTGGATGTATGCAGGCATGCAAATCCTCTTCTAAAAGTCCACATCACAATACAGTAATCATCACTGGGAATCACCGGGGCCTAGTATCCAGAACAAGTCCAAAACTTGTTGAATAAAGGCCTCGCATACCCGCCCTGTCGGGGGGGCTACAACCATGCCAATACCCACCCGGCACGCCGGTAGCGGACTCATTTCGACGGCTGGTCAAACCCAACCACATTCACTCCACCTCTTCAACTAGGCGTGGCCGAACATCTTCTCACCCGACCGCGTCGACGGGAGTCAGGCCTACTATGGTCTTCGGCACCAGGTGACCCATGGCATCCACCCAGTCTCGACGATGAGTCTCGAGGGTACCACTCGATGTTTTAGGAATTTTCGGTGCCTACAAATACCAACCACGATGCCATTGTGGTGGTCTCATCAGTATAACCACGATGTTGCTGTGGTGTTCAATCATTCTCATGAGGATGCTATGCAAAATGTAATGATAATCCACAAGCACGCTATGCAGTATAATTGCACTCAATCAATTCTATACATGTAAGCCGCGTATGCATATGAGGCAGCCCTAATACCAATCGGGCTCCTCTGCCAATCACATCCGATTTGTAATCCACACTCATCGTGGAAAGGATATACATGTAATATCAGCATCGGTATAAACGTAAATTACAATGTAGCATCAAGTGAGCTTTAGGGACTTCAACCCAGGGACTATGCCCGCGGTCTCTCGAACTAGATAACATCCGCACATACTCCATCATGTGCACCCCGCACCAACATCCTCTACCACATGCATATGATCTCCTCATGATCAAACTATGCACACCATGCACTCTTCATCCATGATGCATGTACATGTATGTGTGCATGCAGATGCAATATGCACAAATATCATTAGACCAATCAAAAATTATCACGGTACCAACATGGCAAAATAGTATTCTAATGTGCACTCTCCCTCATGATCATGGGGTTGTGTGAGTGTCCACATCTTCCATGTCACAAGTGTGCACCAACCACATAATAGCACAATTAGGATCAATCCATCACTCGGCATTAATCGCATGGCCAAAATCTCATACAGTGTCACCACAACAGACTGTATATTAAACATGTGCAAGGAATACACACATACCATAACATGTATCAAATCCGCGTATAAAGATCCAAGCATTTGAACATAAGCTAGCATTATAGCATACAATCATTGCATCAAACTACATGTATCATATCACACAATCACCGCACATATGTCATCACCACATTCATAATTCGATTTCAATCCAACATCTCAACAAGTCTAGCTATCATCTCAAGTGGACTAAGGCCCAGTTCATTACCAAACTTGAATGGGCCGGTTAGTGAATCGCTACGTCCTAATCTTCTAGCTTGTTAGGTGGTCCATTTGATTATCACAAACGGTTCATTCAAAGACTCAATCATAACTCATTCACAAGGCCCAAATGGGACTTGGCATACATACATCACAAGGAGTCTCATGCACTTACCAAGAAGCTCAAACATAGGCCCAATATGCACATCTCATGGAGTCTTACATTCTTAATAAGAGGAAGTAATCTATGGGCCTAATAGGTTTACCGCTAATGGGCCCACAAGGCATCCATTTAAGGTAAGCTTTAAGGCTAATAGGCCCACCATTATAATGCTTTTGTGAACATATTAGTGGAGTCCACAAATCAAGCCAATACTATTAACAAGATGGGTCCAACAATCAATTTGACACACGTCCTAAGTTCACATACCCAAGGGATTACATCTTCGGCATAGTCCACGAGTCTAGAGTGACCACACAATTCTCATATGCCTATATGGCCTTATGGTCACTCCATTATCAGAAGTCCATATGGTTGAGAGGCCACATAAATGTCACTCTACTTGTCATAATAAAAGACTTAAGGTTAGATGGTTACATACTTTCATTACATCATAGCTCACATAATGGGGTAACCTCTTTATTAAACTTTCACATGGTCAGGCAGCCAGTACCACAATTTCACATAGTTTAGTATATACATGATTATTATCATGATCTAGTGCCCACATTTCAAAATATCCAAACATAATTGAGCAATCATAATCCTACACACGAATACAAGGCTACACTAATTATGTTAAGTCTTAGGTAACAACTACCCCATACTTCACACGGCTAATAATCCGGGTTTAGCGTCACATGATGAACAGATCAAGGGCCACATTTAATCACATCACATATAGTTTAGTGGTCCTTACTTCCGATTTACTAATGAGTTGAATGTAGTGATCATATTCGTGTCACATAATACCGAGTTGAGAACCACTCTATTATCAAGTTGTATAATCCAATCTATATCATAATTCTCATGACTAAGGAAATCTGCACGTACAACCCGATTGTTCATGGTTTAGGTAACCATGGTTATGCCCATAAGCACATGGTCATATCATTGGGTGGCCACCAATGCCACTTGATTTCATACGGTTACGTGGCCTTGTGCTTCTTTCACATCGTACGATTAGACGGCTACATATACACCACCTTTGTACATGATTAGGTGACCATACTTATGCTACATGACCTCATGATCAAGGGTTCAGCCCCAACTCACTAAATCGCATTGTTCATACCCAACCACTCCATCAGACCCTCACACAGACATTGTTCACACACAAGTTATAATCGAAAACGTTCCAAAAGTTAAACATGAATCTATAACTTAGGGCCACACACCAACCAGGCTTGCACATGGTCATGGGTTGTCTACACATTAGATAACTACTTAATTAAGGGTCGAAACTCAATGATGCACAATTTATAGCAACAACACAACACATGATCTCATGGTGGTGGATCTCACGTAAGATTAGAATGACTTGCCAGATAGAGGAGGTAAATGAAATCCATACATCATGGTAGTCCCAAATATGGGACCCACCAGATTAACGGTGTGGATATGACATACATCATGGTGGCGCAACCCTTAGCATTCTCTTTTTTTATATATATAATAATTTTTATGAGTCTTGGCCATCACAAGAACTATGGCAAATAAACATTACTGTGGACTTAGGAAGGGGAGTCAACGGTAGGGATCAATCTCCACTATTTCTTATGGTGTGGCCCACCTAAGGATCGGATCTGCCTCATTCTTTTAATCATGTCTTAAAATGGTCTGAAGGAGTGGATGAATGGCCCGGATATACTTTTCATCAACAAGGTGGGCCCTAGAAAAATCTTGACATTTGAGTGCAATTACCACTGTCCAAGTGGTATGGCCTGCATGAGCTTCTAATGGGCCTAATTTTTTATACCATGCAATGGATGGGACTGGTAAGATGGATGAACGGTGTGGATTTGGCACATACATCATGGTGTGGCCATGATCAGCCCCACGAAACTTTTACCCCAAAAGTGGACAAGGACCTCCCTCTCTGGACGTACAATGTCCAGGGAGGACGTCACCTCCTCCATACTCCTTTCCTTTCTATTTAATTTTTATTTTATTTTTTTTATATTTCTCATCAAGTTGGGCCACTTGAGAGATCTAGTCCATCCATTGTGTGTGTCCCACTTGGTTAAGGGGTCAGCCCACGTTTCAGATGCATCAAAATTTCAGGTGGGCCCCAGCAAGTGCTTTTATATGTTTTGGTCATTCTTTACATGATTTTATATGGTGTGGGCCACCTGAGTTCCGTGGACGGCTGATTTTTTGGGACATCCCATTTATAAAGGGGACCCATCAAATGCACAGTGTAGATGCTGACATACATCATGGTGGGACCTGTGGTGGGACCCACCGTCCCTACCTATTCCAAGCAACGGGACGCTGCAGCAAAGCAGCGTCCTCTGGATGTTGACAGCAAGTGGCGTCTGGGACCTTTGCTCTTTTTTTTCTATGGTTTTTCAAAGGTGGGGCCCATATGAGGACGATCCAGCCTGTCTGCTGGGTTCTCTGGCTCGTGACAGGGTTGAATGAGCCCAATATTCGATATGTTTAGGCGTACAGAAACATCACAGCGAGCCCTAACAGATCTCCAATAGTCAAAATGACTAATATCACTATTTTCTATAATGTGGCCTGCCAGAGATTCAGATTGGCTTCATTTTTCGGCTCAATGTCCTAAATGAGCTGGGAAATTAAATGGACGATGTGGATCAAACACATATGTCAGGGGGGGCATTGTGATCCCACAACCCCTCCCTTCTATTTCCATGCAGCACCGTCCTCTGGACGCTGGCAGCAATCAGCGTCTAGCCTTTTTTGTTTATTTATTTATTTTATATACTCTACATACATAAGTGGAGTTTGGTGTGTGTGGATTTGGCCTTTTTTATTTATTTATTTATTTATTTTATATACTCTACATATACAGGTGGAGTTTGGTGTGTGTGGATTTGGCCAGCCCAATGGGCCTTACTTGGAGGGTTTGGATGGGATACAAACATTCTGGTGGGCCCACTATCAATGGGTCCCACATGAAGTCTATAACAAATTATTATTTTTTTTATATGTCTTCTCCTATGCATCAGTAGCATTAATCACATCATTATCATCAACATCATCTCTACCATACATAAACACAATGAAAACAAAATAAGAATGAGTGGAGTGGGTATACTCACCTTGATGAACTAGATAGATGGTTGAGATGGATGGAAGGGATGAGATTGATGGCCCACCAAGATCACATCTCTCTCTCTCTCTCTCTCTCTCTCTCTCTCTCTCTCTCTCTCTCTCTCTCTCTCTCTCTCATGATAGGAAATGGTGAAAATGTTGAGGGATGGAGGAGTATTTGTAGAGAAATGGTGAAAATGTTGAGGGATGGAGGAGTATTTGTAGAGAAATGGTGAAAATGTTGAGGGATGGAGGAGTATTTGTAGAGAAATGGATAAAAATGTGGTTAGTGTAGGCTAATGTGATTATGGTTAGCTTAGGCTAGGATTATGGAAATTTGTGCATGATTAGGAATTAATGGTAGATTAAAGGGGCATGGGATGGCATGGTGTGATGACATCATGCATAGGATATAGTATGGAGAAGAGTTGACTTTGGGGTGCACATGAGAAAGGGATGGTATGGATGTGTAATATCACACACATGGGTAGAGATTCTCTCACCCATGTGTGGCATGGTGCATGGCATGTGTTGTTCACATGTGTAGATTAGAATATATGACGCCATGCGCACATGATATACCAACGATTCATCGTGGCGTATCTCACTAATAGAGCGTCGTACTAATGCACGAGTGGTACCTCCGTGATCGCCGAGATGGGGCGGTCTATATGAAATAGGTTTCGAGGCCTTAGGATTCCGGTCGGTGGGATGTGCACTATATACGGCTAGTCTAGGTTTGGCTAAGGGCGTCGATCGTCGTACACATAGGCATAGAAAATGGTACAGAATGGACGGGGTCTTACATGATCATATTTCAAAATTACAAAAGCATCTCCCAGAGAGAACAATACAAGTGGGACGACAGATCCGATCAATCATAGATCAGAATCTTGACCACAACATTATGGGACGACGGATTCGATTGATCATAGATCAGAATCTTGACCACAACACTGTGGGACGACGGATCTGATCAATTATAGATCAGAATCTTAACTAAAACACAGTGGGACAATGGATCCGGTCGACCATAGATCAAAATCTTGACCACAACACAGCAGGATGATGGAATCGATTAGGGATCAAAATCTTGACCGCAAACCTGCGAGACGACGAACTTGATTGGTTGTTAATCGAAATCTGACTGCAATCCACGGATAGAACTATATCATAAAAACTGGAGCTGATCATAACCAACCTTCTGAATCATCACAAAAACAATCAAGTTAGATTACCTTGTGAAACGATAGAACCGATCAACCATCTCTAAATTGGATTCTCAATCATGATCAATTCATCACAACCATGCATGCGCACTACCCATCGCATATTTTCAATAAAAACCATCTTACTTGAAGTCCCATAGGTATCCCCAAAGGAGACAACCAATAGCTGGACCTATCTCAAAATCAGCTTGCAATAAAATCCCCCACAGAGTATTGCTCCCTAGAGTGGGGCGACTTTCAAAATCATAAAACATTCGCAAAATAAAAGCGTCAGACTTCCAAGGCACTAAGAGATCTTCTAAATCTCTAGGTGAGAGTCAGTGCAACATCAAATAAGATCCGATATCTCATGATTTCCCTAGAGATTACCGGATCCGAATGCACATTAAAATACGATCGAATTGAACTCTAATGTTGGATCCATTGTATCAAATGCTAATACTCTGAAAAGATGATAGGCAAAGCCTAGTCAGAAGAAATCATCCTAATAGTGAGAAATACAAATTGTAACCTAAGTGTCAAAACCAAAAGATTGCATGGAAAAAGGTCATCTACACATACGAAGGCATGGATGCTTACAGAATTTGATCGAGTCCAAGTCGGCATAGTGAGTTCCCCGTAAGGCCACAGAAAGCGTAGGACATCTAAGCACTTTGATGATCAAACAAAACAAGTACTCCTAGGGTGATCTGGGAAGCAACGAACAATCCAGTACTGGGTCAATATCCTCATAAGGTCGCAGAAAGCGCATAGGCTCTATTGTACCTTTCCGATGTTAGTACTGATAAGGAGTGAAAGGGTTGTGATTGGTGGTCTGCACAGGGACAATCACAACATTTTCCTCAAACTATTGTGATATTTATGAGTTATGTATTTCCAGGCAACTAGTTACATAGACACAAAGGAAAGCAACAAATCCATATCGCAATTCATGACTGATTGGCAAAGGCGGGGTGTCCAAAATCTTTGGCATTCGGTTGCACACAACCTCTGTTAAATATGGGCATTTGAAGACACCTCACCTCAGGCTGATAAGCTGATAGAGTTTTAAACAAATGGATAGATGACCAAACCCCAATCACAAACCCTAAGAATCCCATTCCTAAATCCTAAACTCAGCCCATCCAACCCAGTCAACCCGATCAACCTAACCCTAAACCCCGTAAACCCAAAACCCTAGAGCCTGGAATCAACATGACAAGTTAACTCACCTGATCAACTCATTAAGTCGACTCACTCAGTCAGCCTACCTAAACCCATAACCCAATTAACTCACCTAGTCAAGCCTAAAATCAAGCCCAAACCCAAGCCCAATCGGAGAGATGGTCGAAACTTCAAAACAACAACCCTCATAGAAGAGTCTCCACACACTTGGAGGATGCTACCTGCCAAAGCAAAGAGTCCAAGTGGGGACCGGCGGCAGCCTGCTTGCCACCGGCCACGTGGCACTCCCCCTCTTCTGGGCAGCATCCCTCAAGCATGTGGGTTCCTCCTTTTTTGAACCTTAAGTGTGCGGTTGAGGTACATTTACTTCGATTCACTTCTCCTTATCCAAAATTATCATTTTACCAACTCATCCAACCTATGAGATGATGTCATATGGTAATCTCCAATCTCAACCATTTAAACACATTTTACCCCTAGGATCACCAGGGATTACAAAAAAAAAAAAAAAAAAAATCGAGTTGGGAGACTATAAATAGCCACCCTCCCCTTCTCATTTCACACACACCAAGCATCAAAGAGCCTTCTCATTTCAGAGAGCTCACCCATTAGCTTTAGCCATCCTTCCACCAAGGAGAGTGAGAGTGAGAGAGAGAGAGAGAGAGAAAGAGAGAGAGAAAGCCTGGCCTTGGTCTAGACTAGCCTAGCCAGAGTCAAAGCCTCTTGAGCCACCTAAGTTCAAATTTGAGCTACTCAATCTAGCCTTGTGACAATACCATTCATCCGATAGTTCCATTATTTATCAATTTCATCAAATCAGTGCGTTGGCATCATGCAACATTCATTCCCTTCTCAAATCCCTTGCTCCTCATATATATCATCATCATAGTGCATTACATCATTTTCATGCATCTGATTGGTAGGCATATGCTTTGTGGCTTGTCGATATAATTGAATCTTGCCCATCAAAAACCTTAGCCAGTTAGCCGTCGTTTAGCATATACATTACATCCCATCATTCTCACCGTATCTGAATAGCAGGCATATGCTCTGAGACCTGCGGATATAATCACAGTAGGTCCACTAAAAACCTTAGCTAGTTGGTCGTGTTTAACCGTCAGCATTCATATATCATTAAGCATCATTTGCACCCTATACTTGATAATTTCTAAAGTATGCTCTGTGGCTTGCCGATATAGTCAGATCCTGCCCATCAGAAATTTGAATTGATCAAACACCTTTAATACAACACCATATTATATTTTATGCATCGCATTACATTTACAGCACGCGAGAACTACCTATATTCTTCAGAAATTAGTCAGATCTTGTCAAGTAAAGACCGTATATCTGTACAAGCAAAGTGAGTGCCTAACACCTTCCTTCTCTGTAACCGGAGTCCCTTATTCAAAATCTCTGGAATGTAAACTCACGAGTCATCTTAAGGTTAAGGATCTTCGAGTCCACAATCTTAAGCATTTATACGAGCTTTAACTGACTATAGAATCATAATAATTAATTAGTGGCGACCCTGGTCAAATATCACATCCTTTACCCCCATCACAAAAGCCCTCGAGCGAGGTAACCAAGTGGAAAAAAGAGGGTAGATCTCTCGTACCCTCGGGGAATTCGCTCCTCCAGCGTCCATGGGAGAACGTATTGAGTCCAGGTGCTTGAGTCGTTGTTGAGTCAGGGTGTGGTCCATATAAGTTCGAATCAAGTCTGGATTCTGGAGAAGTCTAGAAAGAAAGAAGAGAAAAGTGAAGAAGAAAGAAGAAACAAAGGAAAAAAACGAGAAGAAGAAGAAGCAGTACGAAAGAAGGAGAGTCATTAAGTTGACTCGGTTCAAAACCAAGTCAAGTCGATTGACTCATTAATTGGTTAGATCTAAAGACCCTGTTGGACGTAGAGACGAAGGGAGAGAAAATGGGGTCTCATTTATAACAATGAGAGGGAGTTAGGCAGCTACTGAGTCGACTCAGTCCTCAACCGGTCTAGATCTAAGTGGGAGCAATCCGGGTGTGTTCTGATTCAACGAACCAGGTTCAGATTGGTTCTAGTTTAGCAAGACTATCGCCACAACAGCAATAGCCAGGATCAAGTTTGTTTCAAGCGCAGTCATATCTCACACAAGTTAGATCGAGCCAAGGTATAAACCAATGAGTTTTCACTAAATATGTTATTTATAGAAAGATGATTGTTAGTAGTATTTTAATTGGGTCGTGGCCACATGTGTATCAATCAAATTTGACTCTATCAAGTTGTAGTAAATTGTTATCTAGCGAGTCACACATCTAAGTTGTTTGATCAAGTTGCAATTGTAGATATTGGGGTGATTTTAGTTATTTTTGTCTTGAATCGATCGAGGTGAGATTTCCCCATTTAAGCTTTCCACTTAAGTTTGTTAATCTTGTTACAGATGATTTTTAAATTCCTTATATATAGAACCTCTTAAGTTACTTGATTAATCTATTTATCTCACTACACAAATATTTTAATATGTTATGCAATTGACTCTTAAATTAAATAATTGATATGCCTCTTTAATTCTAGTAAGAATGAATGAGTTGATTACTACATGTTATCTCAAGTTAAAAATTGACTAATCAATCAAATGTTTGCCACTTATGATTGCTTGATGATATTTTTGAAGATCCTTGAACTAGTGGACCTTTTTTTTTAATGGATTAAATGGAATTTGTTCTGGACTTACCATCTTGTGGATCATTTACACCTATGTGGCTTTTGGGGGTTATCTTCTTTTTTTATCGCATCCTTTGATGGACTATTTACCCTATGTGGCTTTAATGGAATATTTACTATTTTGCAGCTTTGATGGTTTATTTTGTATAAACTTGTTGATTTCTGAGTCATTATGCAGAGTTCGTTATGATTTTCGAGTGATGTCCGAGTTCACGTATTAATTTTCTATTCATTTTGTGAAGTTCACTTGTATTGTGATTTCTAGGTGAATCCGAAGTTCACTTATTGATTTTCTAGTCACCTTGCGGAGGTCCATATGGTTTTTAAGTGAAACTAAAGCTCACTTGCTGATTTTCTAGTCACCTTACGGAGTTCCATATGATTTCTGAGAGAATCAGAAATTCACTTGTTGATTTTCTAGTAATGTTGCAGAGTTCATGTACAATATGATTTCCGAGTGAAGTAGAAGGTCACATGTTAATTTATCTAATTATCTTGATATATTTACTCGTACTGTGATTTTTATCACATTTTCTTAATAGTGGAATTATATTGGTTTGTTATATTCTTTGTGTATATCATCATGAGTTAGAATTTCATTGTTAAATATATTTCTTTCTATGTTTTGCGAACTATACTTGATTATAAATGTTGGGTGTGTAATCATAAAGGGTATTCCTCACTGCGATAGCCATTAACGCTATCAAAACATATCGGTTAATGCAGATGTAAAGTTCGCAAATGAACATTTATTTGGGGAGCCAATGCAGTTCACCTGGTTGCTAGAAATGAACATGTATTTGGGGAGCTAGACGAGGTCCCAGTGGAGCATAATGAGCTTCATCATTAGTTGATAAATTTCCATTTCAGATTTGCGTACTTTTGGTATTTGGATTATATAAGTCTTGTATGGGCATTACATTTGAATTTTTGTTATGAATGGAAAACTTTTACTCAATGCATAGTTTACTCCGCAAGTAATTACTATTAACTCTAAATGTTGATAAGATTGGTCTAAATTTAGACTTCAAATTCTAAGATTAACACTCAAAATTTCGGAAAACAAGTAGTATACATGGGTTACGAAAATTGGGGTGTTACAAGATGGTATCAAAGCGGAGTTTAGATAAACCAAGCCTTGGAAAAATGGGACTTATATAAATTCAAATACTCAAATTGATACTGATGAAATTAGAGACTTGAACTAAGTTTAATTCTCCTGATATTGTGATTTTGTGAATCTATAAATCTAAATTTTAGGCTCCCTTGAAAATTACTAGGATAGTCGTTAAACGTAGAAAAAGAATTTAGGTGTCATGGGAAAACAAATGGCCACCATATTGTATATTAGATGAGAACACCTCCCGATTAGACATTCGAATAATGTTCTTTTAAATCTAACATTTGAACTTCCCAAACCTCCTTTCTATTAGAAGTAATATCCTTCTATTGAAGTTTCGACATCACGGTAGAAAATCTAATTAGATTCAAGGAATTACAAGTTTAGACTTCTTATAATTTGTTTTAGGTCACAAATATAACTTCATAAAAACTTGTCAATTTTTCATGATATTCATAGAACCTTAACAATAGGTCAAAAACTAGGAAGTGTGGGTTAAATTAAGTTTTATATGATTTGCTTCATAACCTAGATAAAAGGAGGCTTGGTTGGTCATCTTAGGACCGTTAGAGTCTTGCTGCACATATTCGCAAATAATAGAGAGTTGTCGAGCTTTTATCGATTCGAACGACACTTCAGTCATGTAATTTTTGTCTAAGTTTCTCCTTTATATCTTAAGAATGTATAAACCACCTCTTGATCTTAGATGTATACTTGTTTAAACCTACATGAATAGAACCATGACAAATCCTTTCTTTGGGAGTAGTTAGATCACTCCCGGTTTGAAATCCATGTTTCTTGCATTTTGTGGGAATGCCATGCAGGAATGTGTACTCGCCCTTGCTGGTTGTAAGTAATTACGTAGCGTTCTAGGCGGAGGAACATTTTGCACATCATGCTCATCTTGTTTATCCTCGGCGGGATGGTGACGTTGATTTGTAGCAATATTTTCTGTCAACTCATGAGTTCTAAGGTGGTGTTTAATCCAGTGATGGATAGGCAGACCTTCGACTAATCCTCCTTTGCTTAAGAGACGTAGAGTATTGTCATGGACCCACTTGGGCATGAAACACTTTAAGTCCTAAGTCTAAACTAAAACCTAGAAAAGAAAAATTACAGAAAAATATGAAATGCTACAACAGAAAGAGCTGGAAGGATATTACTAGATTAATAATTCTATGTTAAATTCTACAAAACAGAAAAGCAAAGTTAATATATGATCACTTGAAAAACTTAATTTGAAAACATTAAAAAAAAAAAAAAAAAAAACTTAAACATGATCCTATGCTAATTTCAATACTAATGTATTTCAAAAAAAAAAAAAAAAATGCAGCCGAAGTCCCCGGTAATGGTGCCAAAAATTCGTTATGATAACCCCAAGTGCAGGGCTGCGATGTAGTAATAATTCAGTGAGACCGAGGTTGTACCCACAGGGATTTGCTATTGTGCGATTTCTAGAATACGTTAGAATTAGAACTAGAATCTTAACTAACTACTAAAATCTTGTTTAAAGAGTAATTGTAAAAGAAACTATCAGAGATAAAACACTAGAGTGCCAATAATCCACTTATAGCTTCTTACATGTTAATTTACTTGATTCAATTGGATCACACAATTGAAATCGAAATCATATCCTATCCAGACTGATAATAGAGCAATTAAATCATCATTCATACACTTCAAAATAGATTTGAACTTCCATTGAATTGGTTCCCTCATAAAGTATCAACGACTTGATTATAGTATATTTAAAGCATCTATTATGCCCGAAGTCAATGATAAATCAATAGAATCTACAGATCAATCCCTTATAAAAACAGGTAAGAAAATATTCGAACCTTCATAAGCATCCAATATACCCGGAGTCGACAATAGATCAAAATAAAATAGAATTACTTCTTCATTAAAAAAAAAATGAATTGTTCAACATGAAAGCTAAATAACTTAAATCAAAGTAAAATAAACATTAAGAAAAACTACGAGCTTCACATCTTAGCTCCAGCTAAGAGATTAGCCAACCATAGACATGATTGAACTAAAACTCAAACAGAAAAATATAAAAACTAACTAAAATCGAAGGATCGAAGAAGAGGAAGAACTCCATAAAGCTCCATAACTTCTTTCTCTATTCCTCCTACCCTAATTCATATTTAGAATATCATAAAACATCCCCTTATATAGCCTTAATTCGCATCGACTTCAAAATGACTTGATTTTACGTAGATATCGTAGCTTTGATGGCATCGACCTCCCATTGAATAATCCAGGTGAAATCAGGAAACTGTCCAGCAACGAACCTTCAATTTTGCATATTTTCTTGATGTCATCGAACCTCATTTGATGGGATCGAACTTGACTTCGATGGCATCGAACATGTCTTCGATGGCATCGAAAAGTGTTTGAATTTATCCAGCAACAAAATCGTATTTTCATGATTTTTACAATGTGATCGAAGGTGGCTTCGATGATATAAACACTTACTTCGACGGCATTGAATGGTTGATTTCTGCACTTTGACTCCTCAATTTTCTTCCCTCCTCACTTGGTTTCCTTAAATTTTGGACTCTTGAATTCTTCAATCTTGACCTCCATAAATCCAATCATTCACTTGGTTATTCTTTGAGCATTAAATCCATGCTTCAAGCATCATTTTCTCCTTACCTCTTAAAATCATCTCGTAAGAAAAAACATGTGTAATTAGATCAATTAAGCACATCTATGTTGATAAAAACAATGCATAATAAGGGGGAATATACAATATTTCACATCAACAACCAAAATCAACCCACAACTTGGGCGAGTTGACCCGATGCGGCGGCCCTTGACATGCACTCAAACGAAAGTGCAACACTCCAACAAACAACTCTCTCTCTCTCTCTCTCTCTCTCTCTCTCTCTCTCTCTCTCTCTCTCTCTCTCTTATCCGAATTAGGTCTCAATGACCCTAAAGAATCAAAAAGAGACTATTTATAGCCAACCCAGCCCGAGAGCATCGGGGCTATGAATCAGGTCAGAGCTATGACTTAGTGTGGTATCCACATTTGAGTGGAAACCGTTTCATATCTAACAATAGCCATTAATTTTGGATGGCAGGGATTGTTTTGTTGCCCTAAACTCTACCTAATGGACGTCTTGGATTTGTTATCAAAGCTCGTCGTTGGTTGTGCATTACCACGAGGAAACAAAGAAGATGACTCAAGCTGTAATGGTAGATTCAAAACATACGATTATTCCTCTGGTTTTCTTGTATTTAATGGTTCAAATGAGACCCTCCTAAGCTCGTGGGGGCCACCATTTGAAGACTTAAAGCTAAAAACCCGATGGGTTCAGGTTTTGTCGAGTGGCGACAAGGGAGATACAAATGATTACTGGGAACCCTAATCATCAAGAGGGGCTTCTAAACTCATTGTGTAGTTCAAAATGAACATCCAAGATTGCTTGGAAGGCTTTCCTAAGGCTCCAATCATGCCTAGGGAGATATGTTGCCAGAAGTGGAAAGATTCTTTCCTCCTTCCGCTTCTTACAAAACCCTAGTAAATAGACATATTTACGGTCAAGATAACTTGAAAATGAAAGGCTAGGATTGAAGGATTCTTACCGCACAAGGATCGCCAGCCCGTCAAGTTGAAAACAGAATTTCCATTTTCAGAAAATGCAGCATGGAGCCTTGACTATGCTGGGATTTGTGATTTCACACACGTGCTTCAATATGCGGGAAAGGTCAAGGTTGGGTTGGAATTTTCATCCGATCACGATGAATGGTCCAGATCATCTAGATAGATGATCCTGGTGAGCCATAACATTTACAAACGGACGTTGTTTGTTTACACTCCCATCGGGCGTCAAAGGAGGAGGAAACTCCTCCTTTCTCGGGTAGGCTCGGGTAAAACCCAATGAACTTGAGTTTTTAGGTCCGGTGATCTGTGGTGTGCCTGCGTTTTGTACGCACACCACTCCAGGTGGGGTCCATAGTGATGTTTGTATGAGATCCACACCGTTCATCAGATTCTATGGGTCCATCTAGGACCCTTGGCTAGAAATCAGGCAGATCCAAAGTTCAAGTGGCCCACACCCAATGAAACTTATCTTAAATGATCTATTTCTATCTATCTGACAGCCAAATTCCTTTCAACCTTGATTAACCACACATCTAGGGTTCCTAGCCTCCTCTAACAGATTAACAGTGATACATTTTACATTCTGATGGCTTAGATTACAGTGTTCTAGTGATGGGTCGCTCAAATTCAAGTTGCGGTTTTAAGGAATGGTGCATCCCGTGATCCCAGTTTATAATCTAAGGTGGAGGGTTGGATCCTATCTATTAAGGAGAATGAGATCCTAAAATAGGTTTTTTAGATAATATAAAGGTTTACCTTCAGAACCAACAAACGGATGTTTTGACTTATGGTTGAAGATTACTCATCGGTCAAATTTTAGGCTAGAACGTGTGAATGTTCACATTAATTTGATTTGTGTTTATGTTCGGTTAGGTCTCAATGGTAACAAGTACTGAAAAGTACGGAGTGTTACATAATGAGAGGGTGGTAGAATATGCTACAACTAATGGCATATTTGAAATCATAAGGGATTTGCCTAGAAGGATTTTTCAGAGGATTTAGACAAATGATATGCTAATAAGATTGAGTCCAATCTCTAGAAAATGATGGAGTTCATTTATAATCTTATGCTTGGAGCCCATCAAAGGCTCAAAATTTTGTAATGATGTTTACCAAAGTATATATTTCAATGTCTTTATTACCGTATTCTATCAAATATCACATATTCTATCAAATATTACATATGTTCTTTAATTAGGAATATTAAAGTTAATCCGGTAAGTAAATTTAAATTTCTTTAAATATATTATAAAATTTCAATCATTTTTATTTTTGACTTTTGATTTGGAGTGAAGGATGCATATTAACTACTACGTGTGAAGTGACATTACCAAGCCATATGGGCCTCATTATGATGTATGTATTGTATTCACCTCATGCATCCATTTAGAAAGATTATTTTAGGACATGAGCCAAATGACGAGGTAAATCCATTGCTCAAGTGACCCCACCAAAGAAAACAGTGGGGACAATATCTCTGACAGTTGAAACCTTCCTAAGGCCCATCATGATGTTTATTTGAAATACAACTTGTTCATAAGTTCACATAGACATGGTTGAAGGGAAAACATAAATATTAACTTGATTGAAATCTTCCGTAGCCTCCAAAAAGTTTTTAATGGTAATCATTCAATACACACTATATTTTTGTGGTGGTCCACTCGAGCTTTGGATATGCTCATTCTTTGGCTCATGTCCTAAGACGGTCTCTCTAAATGGATGGACAGTGTGGATACAACACATACATCATAGTGGGGCTACAAGTGATGCACTTCAGTTGTAAGCAGTTGATCCGCGTCCAATCCAATGCATTTCAAATACATGCTCCTAATGGGGCTTTATTCTTCAATGAGGTATATTTTGTCTTTTTTATTATTTTGTCTTTTTTATTATTATATTTTTTAATAGACGCGCACATACACACACTCACGTTAGTGAGATTTTACCACCTATGATACTCCGACGCGAGCAACAGTAAGGATCTATGTTATGTCTTCTTGAACTACCCGGGACTCTCTTCGTTTCAACCGTCCAGCCCCGGATAGTCAGCTATAACGATCCTTTGACGTGTCTTTCTGGGTTGTGGTCCCATCTACTATTGTCCCCACTATTTCAACACTTTGGATTATATGAACGTCCGGAGTTGCACGTGAAATGCGCGTGCAAAATCACGTCCATTCATACACGGGAGGAGCCTGTCCTGACTGAAAATTCAAATGAGATCGATGGTTAGGAATAAACAAACTCTCAGTACTTATTCAACGAAAAAACAAGACTATCTGATAAGATCTAACGACCAAATTTTATCTAAGAACGCGTCCTACCTGATGAACGGCTTTCATCACGTACACGTGTCAATTTTCCCACGTGCACTGCGAAGCACATTGTTTATATCACGCGAGCGACTATCCACTTCTCTTCTTTACCCAAAGGCCCCAACTAAAAAACCCTAAAACCCTCCTTTCATCTTCTCTCCCCATTTTCTGTTCCTCCTCCCGCCTTCAAAATCCATGGAAAACCAACCCACAAATCCTTCCCATTTCTAGTCCAAACCTCCACTTAGGACAGATAAAACAACCAAGATCACCCCCCAAAAATTCACAAAACGGACCACATTCCTAAAGCAAATGCGGTTTAAAATGTCAATCCTCTCAAGAACTCAAGCTCTACTCTCCAACACCTATAAATGCCCCACTAATCCCTTCCGGAAGATCTCAACCTTCCAATCCCTGTTCCAAGAGCCCCAGCTCCTCCAAGATCCCTCTCCTTCCACTCCGTTGCCTCCAAATCCTTCCTCCGGAAGTCCTCTCTACCAAGAGAACTGGCGAAACCCTAACCCTGTCCCTAACACTAGCCTCTCCCAATCCCTCATCGTCCCGCTCGGCTTCCCTTCTTCGAAGATCCAATCCCTCTCCCAAACCCTAGATGTCGCCAGCCTCATGAACGTCTTCGCCGATTGGATGACATCGCAGCAGTGGGCTGATCTCAAGCAGCTGTTCGAGTTCTGGATCCGGTCTCTCGACAAGAATGGGAAGCCGAACAAGCCCGATGTGAATCTGTACAATCATTACCTGAGGGCTAACCTCATGCTCGGCGCATCAGCCGGGGAGCTGCTGGATCTGGTAGCGCAGATGGAGGATTACGGTATTGGGCCGAACACTGCTTCATATAATCTGGTGCTCAAGACGATGTACCAGGCTAGGGAGAACGAGGCCGCTGAGAAGTTGCTCGATCGGTAAGTGGGCCACTATTTCATTTCTCCTTTTCCATCGCATATGTGTTTTATCTGCAACCCAAGTTCTCGATTGGGTGAGCTGCAATCAATTGGATAAGTGGCATGGCAGTCCGCCAGGATAGGCTCCATTAGGGGAAAAAACTCACTGATCAGATGATTAAAAATCATCCGATCAGTGACCTATAAATTGACGGCTGGAAGGAATCCAGCAGTGTTCGTCATTGAATTGGTAAGTGTCCATCATTATTTTGAGCAAACAAAAAGGTCCAGTTGGATGAGGATAAATGTAAAATCATTGTGATTTGTGGTTAGTGGTCAAGCAGTCGTGTTTGAATGACAAGTGCTCCAGATGATGCAGCATTGTGCCTCATCTTCATTTTGCGTGTGTCGCATCAGATATGGTTTTGGTGCGCCTCACTTATGTATGGAGAGGTTGAATCGATGTCTGTCCTTTCGGAGTTTAGAGACTGTAAGTTGGATTTGATTTTGGATTTGGCACATTTTGTGATGCTTTGAAGTAGCCATGATTGCTCGGTGATAGTATGCAGCAGTATTTTTATTTTTATTTTGGAGGAGAAATTGATAGTATAAGGATACATTTATGTAAACTTTTCTGCTCACCCTTCACTGGTCAGCCATGTCGTGGATTTGCTAGATCCTCAAAACCTGTTGATTACACTGCAGCAGCTATTCAAACAAGTTGGTCTACGATTTGATGGTTAACACAGAGTACACGGCCTATTGCGGTCGAGGATTATGAATCTGGCGAGCAACTTAAGCATGGAAGATCGAAAGCTTCCAAAGATTGCGATCCATGAGGAACTTCGCAAGAGTTCAATACTAACTTGAGATCAAAGAATAAGAGAAAGGGAATCCATCTTCTTCTTATTCTTCTTCCTCTTTCAAAGAGAACTTAATTTGTTTCATTAAAGAACTCCTCAATTACAATGCAAAGCAACTATTTATATTAAACCTATAACCTAGTCGGCTAATCGATCTAAATCATTCATTCTATTCCAGCTTCTAATCTCTTATTCACACAAACATTAGTACAAAGTAAAATGATTTAACTACCCTAGATCTTAAGAAAAGCATAGGAAGAAACATTACTGACTACTAGAAATCTTTGTCATCCAGAACATGTCCCACCTCATCATTGACTAGTGTAAATTGGATTTTTGCTACTCAGTGATGGAGCCCGGCTTATCACTAACTTTCAGAATTCCTTTCTTACTATCCGTTGTTTCCCTATAAAACACCCGTCCGCCCTGTTGATCCATCTTGATGTGAGGTTTGATGATCATAGTTTTGAATAAAGGTATTGTATAGGCCAATACAGTCGTATGGTATCTATATCGGTCTAATAAGATACACAATTTGGGCTCAAATCAGCCCACCCTAAAAAAAGGGCTGTATCAGGTAGTACCAATAGATACGGGGTGCATAGGCCTTGATACAAGCTGCCTATAACGATAAAGTCTTAAATTTGAATTTTTATTTTCAAATTTGTATGTCCTTTTTCCTCTATCTCTCTGTCTCTCTTTCATTTCAACCATAGAGGCAGCTTGATCTAGGCCTATTTTGGAATCAAAACAAAGGATTTTAGTGGAATTTGAAGAATCAAAGCGGAGTGGACCATTATGGAAAGAACTAGAAAAAGGGTAAATTATCTCTTTTATTTTGTGTTTTAATCTTCTTTTTTGTTATATTTGAATGTAACTGGCCCTAATTCACCAAATGATGCTTGATTTGTGTTCAATTAGGGTCCACTTTATTCTTAAAAAAGGCGTCCATTTGGTTGACTTCCAATATGTCAAGTCGACGAACAACATTCTTATCAAAGAATGGTCTGATTCATCTTATATACATGTCCAAAATACGAAAAGATGATAGATTCTTCAATATCTCATTTTTCTTTTTTGGTAATACTTTTCCTTAATTCTTTGGCTTAAAAAATATCGACCCAGACGGTTTGACTCGGGCTGATATTGATATGTGATGCTTGTTGAATTGTCTAATCAGTTTCACCTTCTTAGCTTCCCCCCCCCCCCCCCCCCCCCCCCAAAAAAAAAAAAAAAAAAAGAGAGAGCCTTTCAAGTCTACCTTTTTGGATTTCCCTTAGAATCCTCTCCATTTCAGCTTCCCTTTCCCTAAGCACCTCCTTCAAAGCTAAAAGTACACCTTTCAAGAGTTTGAGCTTTTGATGGAGTTTAAAGCCCACATAGCCCTCCACCTGAAAGGATTTCCACCAGCCGCTAACCATTTCACGAAAGCCCTCTATCAGTAACCAAAACTTCTTAAATTTGAAGGGTCTTGGTTCCCAACTCTCTTTAACTACCTCCAGCAAAACCGGGCAATGATTAGGTAGTGGATGAAACAAACCCTTCTGTTTTGCTAAGGGGAAGTGCTCCACCCAATCAGCTGAGACAAGGGATATGCTGAGCATGGACACGTGGGCTTGTCCTGACCATTAGTCCATGTGAATTTGATATCGCCCATAGGAATGTCGTCCATCTCATTCTTATCAATCTAATTAGAAAAACCTTGCATTCTCTTTGATATTATACCCCCATTTGACCTTTTATAAGAGAATTGAACGACGTTGAAGTCCCCTCCTGAGCACCATGGTAACTGCAATATGCTCTTTATGGAATTCAACTCGTCCGAAAAAGCCTCGTGCTGGTCAGCATGGTTGGGCATGTAGATAGATGAGAAGATCCACTGAAAGTCAGATGCCACCGTTATCGAGTAGGATCCGATCCAACCTCATATTTTGTCCACTCCTTTTCGTTCCATATCATGATGATGCCACCCGCAACACTCACTAAATCCAGCGCCACCCGCTCTAACTCGTTTCTTCCCCAAATGGACTTAGCGCTTATTTGTTAACACGGAAATTTTTTACTTAATGCGGAATCTAGAAAGCGCTCGATGTTTAGTGGTGTTTATTAACGCTGAATAAGGAAAGCGCTCCCTCATTTTATGCCAAAATTTTTCAGTAACCGAGGTCTAGCTTAATGGTGAATCCAGAATACGCTCCGCAAACGTTTTTTTTAAATCCAAAATTGCCCCGTGCAACAAAGTTTTTCTCTTTTACGTAATACATAACCCAGCTTTTAACGTGTGGCACTTCTCTGGGCCCACCATGATTTATGTGTTACATCCACACCGTCCATCAACTTTTCTATATTATTTTAAAGCACGATCCCAAAAATAGGCATAGCCAAAGCTCAAGTCGACCACACCACATAAAGTAGTGGGAATGGAACGACTACGGTTAAAACCTTCCCGAGGTCAACCATGAAGCTTATTTGCCATCTAACCTCTTCATAAGGTCACACAGATCTATATGAAGGGAAAACACAAAAATCAGCTTCATCAGGGCCTTCTGTGGCCCCAAGAAGTTTTCAATTGTAGGCACCCAATTCCCACTGTTTCTTGTAGTGTGGCCCACCTAAGCCTTATATTTGCCTTGTTTTTTGCCTTATATCGTTTTCCACCTAAAACGATATGGAAAAATGGATGGACGGTGTGGATAAAACATATACATCACGTTAGGCCCCACAAAGCCCTTCACTGTCCATATCTAGCTAGATCCGGTGGAGGCAGTATACAATCCCCGTATCTGGGGTGCCGAATTTTCTGCGAAAGCCTTTGGCAGGAAGTTCCTGCTCTGGAAACTTAGGTGGGGCCCACCATGATGTTTGTGATAAATATACACTAGGAACATATAATTTCTATATGAATGATGATGAAATACAAGAATCGTTTGTGTTAGATGTGTCCAACATGGGTGTTGGACATGGAGATTTTTCAGAAAATGAAATTACTCTATCTCCGTACGCTGCACACATGTCTCAGATCTTGACCGTTCATCTGTTTGAGCCGTATAGAGGATGCGACACATCTTGAAAATCACACCACACTGTTTGTAGGTTCTCTGAGGATTACAAATGTACAGTTTGAAAAGGCCAATTCAACAGTCAAAATTCAATTGGAAAATACCAATCAGAAACTAGTATCGCCCAATTGGTGTATTTTTTGCATATGGGTCCATCCGTCACAGGGCCCAACAAATGAATGATCATACATGTGTTCCCAGTACATAGATTGACTCGGTAACTTAGATATTAGTGTTAGCACATCATTAAAAAAAGTTTCTAGCACTGTATCCTTATTTGTTTGTTCTACAATTATATTTGAAATTTGTTAATATTATTTTATATAGATGCTTCTTAAGGCTCCTGCTTCCTGACATTTGAGAACCAATTCTTCGCCTCTCCAGCACTTGAATCCACTCTAGCTCCCACTTTGCGCAACTATGGTGTTGAGGGTAGCACTTATTGGACAAGCACACCAACCTCTAGAAAGAGAAGCTTTAGGTATGGATAAAGTTATATCTCTTGGTAGGTCTAAACAGAGGAATTATATGATCCTCGGCCTGAGGATATCTTTCATATACTTGAAGCCTTACATCTGTATGAGTGGTGCCCATGGTTCGGAGATCTAGGCTATTGCCTCCACTATGAATGGACCAAACCCTACAAATAACAGTAGTGGGTAATCATGTATCTTGATCTGAGACAATCATGGATACATACAGGTGGCCTTCTAAATTATCCTGAGAGTTTTAGGCCATTTTTCCTACTGATAGGGTCAACCTAGCAGATGCATTCGAAATAAAAACAGAAGGCCAAACAGATCTGGCTTGTTAGAAAACTTGGGGTATTTGTTCATGATGCCGAAACAGCCAAAACATTAAAAACAGTTAGGTGGTGGAGATGATTTGTTTGACTGGTTGGAAATGATTTGATCAAACATTATAGCATCAAGATTTGGACCATTCCCTTCTCCCTTATCTATGGTCGATGCGAGGAATCATTTTAGATTCAATTTTAGTTTGCTTAAATAATAATTCTGTTCCTACTGATGATGATATATTAACGAGCAGAAAGCATTCCCCTCTGCCCCAATTCATGCGCTATTCCAAATATGTCATTCAGTGAAGTTGAATTGTGTAGAGATTTTGTGCCCCGCTCAAAGATTGACAGGCGTGCTCCAATTCTGATTTGCTTGTGCGCCTGAGGATTGTTTGAGAGCTTTGATCACTTACAGAGTTGATTTAATATTCTTTTCTTGTTGAGATATCCAGTTCCAAGCTTTCTTGTTAATCATCATCATCAATCATTATAGCCTCTCTCAGCACTTTGGGTCTTAACAATCAGCTGCCCACCAGACATTAACTTTCCTCTTTTTCCCAGGTTCTTGGAACTGGTCATTGTGTTTTGTATATTTATAGGGTTTAGGAAACTGGTGTTCACTCCCTTTTCTGCTCAATGACAATTCCTTTTGTTCTTCTTTGAACTTTGATCATTTATATACTATTCCAAGTCTAGAAAGGTGGATGTATGCTTAAAAACCGTGATGTAAATATCAATTTTCTTCAATGATTGGTGCTGTCTATATTAGGTGCTTGTAGTGAACTTATTGTTGATATTTGCTTATTTTCTCTCCTGTAAGTTCTAGCTCTGCCCTTCATTTAAATCATTTATGAATTGATGGCCAAGAAAATAAAGAGAGAGAAAAAAAAAAAAAACAACTTTCCACATTCAGCTAAAAAAACATTGAATGGCTACCATCTCCCAATTTTTGGCTCTTGGGGCATGATACATCTACAGTGGGGCACATCAGATCAGTGGTAGGAGTACCAAATCATGGGCTTGACTTGTACGTACTCCAGGCCTGAGCATCATATGATTCTTCTTAGGAGGACGCGTACGCATCCACCACAGCTAAACACCTACTGTTGCCAAATTGCACAAAGGTGCATGCACCCACTCTAGAATGAGAAATGGAACAGTAAAGGATCTGACCAGTTATCATTTCATTTTGGGACATACTTCTTGGACAGGAGCATTTGGCCCATCACGCCATCTGCATTTTGTGTGACATGGCTAACTTTCTTAGAGCACAGATGGTTTGGGTGTATTTAATTTCTCATTCTGGGGTTCACCCAAACAAGTCATAAAAACAAATGGAAAAAAAAAAAAAAAACCAATGTTTTGGGACATTAATTAATTTTTTTTTAAAAAAAAGTGTACAACACTATTCTTTATGATGACTTAAGTCCAAAATTGCACTACGATAGCCAGATGAAAGAGATTGAAAGCATGATTTATGGAAACCATATATTAAGTCGCTAGTCAAGAGAAGGAATGACATCATGTTTTGAGCCACTAAAATAGAGGTATGTAGGTGCTTGTTTCCTAGTCATATTAACAACCTGCCTTTTTTATGACTAAGCTGCCCTAGAGAGAGGCTTATCTAAGTGCATGTTGAGCTTCTCTTAATTAATGATAGGTGTTTTAAATGCAACCATTGATTTGAAGTTTTGATATGAGCATATGTTCCTCTTACGTTTGTAATGTATTTTTCATTGATTGGTATCAGGATGCTGCTGACAGGAAAGGAGTCCCTGCCAGATGATGAATCATACAACTTGGTTATCGGATTACTCTTTTTAGTAAATGAAATTGATTCTGCTTTGAAATATTTAGATTTGACTCTGAAATCGGGTTATATGGTGTCGACGAGGGTGTTTTCTGATTGTGTGTGGAGTTGTGTAAATGCTGGCAGGTTGGATACTTTGGCATCCATCATAGAGAGGTGCAAGGTGTGATTTTTTTTTTTTTTTCTTTCTTCCTTTCTTTTTAACATTCTGTTCTCATTTCCTTTTTCTGATTCTCCATCTTGATGGGCCTTTACTCTCTGGCTCTTTCCAGGCGATGGATCAAAATAAAGCCTTGTGCCCAAGCTGGAATCTATGCAATTTCATTGCAGATGCTGCACTGCAAGCAGATAATAGCAAGCTAGCTTTCTATGCCTTGGAATTCTTGGCTAAATGGATTGCTCGTGGTGAGAATGCTAGACCCGCTGTTCTTCTTTCTGTTGACGAAGGATTGGTTGCGTCAGCATTTGGAACTGCTGGCAGGACATACAATGCTACTCTTTTGGATGCTTCTTGGGCAATTCTACGGCGTTCTTTGCGTCAGAAAAGGGCACCAAACCCAGAATCATACCTTGGAAAAATATATGCCCATGCATCACTGGGGAATTTGCAACGGGCTTTCAGTACACTTAATGAATTTGAAAATGCATATGGAAATTCTACTGAAGCAGAAGAAGACCTATTATCTCCATTTACCTCTTTATATCCATTGGTTGTAGCATGCTCCAAGGATGGGTTTGCAACATTAGACTCGGTATGATCTCAAAAAATGTCTGCTCTCTCTCTCTCTCTCTCTCTCTCTCCCTCTCTCTCTCTCTCTCTCCCTCTCTCTCTCTCTCTCGGTGAAGAAGAAAAGTCAGCACCATTTTTTCTAGTTTTTTATATGGTTAGGGTTTCATAGGCAGCTCAATAAATAAAAAGTCTCTTGTCAATTTTTCATGGCAGAATTTTGTAATTACAGTTTCACAAATGAATTCTCCTCTAGTAAACACACAAACGCTATTTAAAATTTTCGCTGATGCTTTTTGATGGATAACAACTGTTCAGCAATCATAGGGAAAGTATGTCAGGATAATGTATATTCAATCCTGAACATAATGATGATCACAGCAAAACCTCTTTAGCTAGGGTGTTAGCTATCCTACTTAAACAACCAAGGTCCTTGGCATGGAAGTTAGATTATCAAAATTGTAAGAAAGACTACATGGCTTGGGTTCCCTTGCACACCAACATATGTTATTTATCGAAACACGCTTCACTACAAGACTTTTGGAGATTATGGAAGATTCTCAAACCCTCTAGAATAACTGCTTCCACCTTGTCAGAATCACCTTTAGATGTACGACTGGAAAGCTTTATTTGGTGTTGACATTGCCATCGCCATCGCCATCACCTGGAGGACCATGTTGCCAAGGGTAACTGTGAAAATTCAATTTCTACGTCCTGTATGGAGATGGGTTGCACCTTGTTATCTTTATACTCTTGTTTTAAGCTTTCATTAACCAGTTACTATTATCTCGTTAAGTCTGACATTGTAACTAATTGGAATGACTTTATAGACAGATGCCACTTAATAGTTATTGGATCCCCCTTAAATGTTCTACCATTTCCCATTTCTTCTTGTGTTTCTGAAGGAAAACAATTTAAAGCATATGATAGCAAGAATGTGACAATTACATAGCAAACGAAATTCTATCTTCATTATTTTCCTGATAGAACAGCAAAGTCCAGTGCATTGTACAGCCACCACATTTGCACTAAACGATATAATAGTCAGATTGCACACGATGACATCAATGTCTGTCGTGTCGATTTTATTTGTGTGCCCATGTGTCGTCAGCCAGCATGTTTCTTTGTTGGGATGCATGCATGCATTTTCTCCTATTGTTTCTCTTTTTTCATGACTTGTTGGTAAGTCTATACTGTTAAATTTCTCAGGTGTATTTTCAATTGGAGAATTTAAGTCGTGCAGATCCTCCTTACAAGTCTGTTGCTGCTCTGAACTGTATAATATTAGGTTGCGCAAACACATGGGACCTTGACCGGGCCTACCAGACTTTTGAAGCCATCAACGGCGCTTTTGGGTTGACACCCGACATCCATTCCTATAATGCTTTGATGAGTGCATTTGGAAAGCTCAAGAAGGTGAGGATTTCTGAAATCCTTGTTATAAAGCAGATCACAAGAAACTATTCAGTTTTCCAAATGTTCTCTTTTAATGATCCCGAGCATCCATTCACACTCACAGATTCACGTAATTGTGTTGAAATTCTTTTTCTTAAAATTTGCAAGAACATTTACTGTGGCAGACATTTGAAGCTTCAAGGGTGTTTGAGCATCTGACTAGCTTGGGTGTGAAGCCAAATGCAATGTCATATTCATTGCTTGTTGATGCACATCTTATCAACCGGGACCCAAAGGCTGCTGTCTCCGTGATCGATGAGATGGTATTTACATCTCTCCCTCCCCCCTGCTCCCTCTCGCTCCCTCCCCCCCTCCCTCTAACCCGGTGGTCATCATTGGGCAGGTGAAAGCTGGTTTTACTCCCTCAAAGGAGATTCTTAAAAAGGTGAGAAGGCGCTGTGCCCGAGAATCTGATTACGAGAGTGATCAACAGGTGCAGTCTCTGGCTCAGAAGTTCAAGTACCGAATGAGCACTGAAAACCGTAGAGAAATTCTGTTTGGGCTCGAGTTTACCACTAATTACCCCTAGGAGGTACCTCCTACTCTTTAAACACAATGCAGTTTACTTCTGTGACTTGCTGCCAAAATTAAGATAATGACCTTCAGTTTTTTTTTTTTTTATTAATGCTAGTTCCTGGGTTTAATTGCAGTGTGGCCTTTGGATTTGTTTACTCTTGGGTCTTTCTCCCTTTAATAGCAAGCTTCAAAATTGACATTTTGTTTCGCCAAGTAAGCTTGCCATTTTCATCATCTGTTCTCCAGCAAATCCATCATCAATTCTTGTAAATTACCTGATTGTACTCGATTTTTAGATGTTCAGAGAGAGGAATCTAGGATTAAAGCCTCCTTTAGTAATTTTTGTTCTTCTAGTTTTTGTTACTTGGCACTTCCTTGAGGAAATCTTGAGGGTAACTGAACTGCTGTTGCTTAACATAAACGTCTGATCAAATTGCACGGATATCAGCCAAAAATTTATTGGACCTGCTAATAATGGATAAGTCCAGAGTAGAATATTTTTGTTTGTTTCATCCTCTAACATTTACTGTGATTGATGTTGATGTTGTTGTTGTCGCGGTTGTTTAATTATACAAACTCTTTCCAGATGGTTGTTGATCTCAGGATGGTTAAAGCGAATGTTTCCATAAATGCGGTGTTCAAAATATCGTTATCATATTTTTCAACATTATATATATATATATATATATATATATATATATATATATATTATATATATATATATATATATCGGAGACCCAGTATATGGAAACATGTAGCAATATCGTTGATAATATCACAGTATCTATCTATGTCTGAGGGTAACATTAGGAAAGGGTGGAAATTTTCAATGAAACTAAAGGAGATGTTAAAGGTACATGATTACACACTTAGGACTTAAAATATTACAGAAAACAACTATACATGATGGGGATTCTATTGTATTGCGGCCCAAACTACAACTCTCTTGCAAAAGAAATAATTAACAAATATGATTAATGAAGTATTTTTTAAGAATAATATAATAATTCAGGACAAATAAAGCACTAATTTAAAACACCCCTAAGAAGTGTCACCCTAAATTTTTTTGAGAAATGGGTCTGTTTTCTTTTTTTCTCTCTCTAATTTTGCAGATACTAATGCTGTTATGATTGATATTTTCAGTAATATCAGCTGATGTCATTGCATGTTTCAACAATGCAGTGTATTTATCGCGATATCAAAAATATCATGCAATATTATCAATAATATAGAAAGATACAGCGCATCATGCATTTTCTATATTACAAACTGACATACCAATATTACTGATAATATTGGTCAGTACCTGAAACACTACCACAGTGAGTTGCAATCTCCGAAACCATATAGAAAACACTTACCTCATTCATGAATCTATAGGATTGGAATTGTGGTGATTCCATTTTTGCTTTTTCTTGTGGGTTTGACTCATTGACTGCAACCAGGTTTAATTCTCAAAGGTTTGCTAATTAGGACAGCATTGACCATAGATACTGTCTAAATTATGGGTCATATCTCAGGTTCCCATTTTGTATTGGCAATGGTGAATTGCTTGGTGTGTGATCTACTAGTGAAGACGTGGCCGCCTTGGCGGAGGGGTATTTGAGTGCAGTCGGGAATGCTTCCGTTGATGTATCTCAGTCTCCACTTGTGTATTGGAAAGCCTGTCAGACATCTATGGGATGGAGTTATAAAAAGGGTTGAAAGAAAGCTGTCTAGGTGGAAGAGCTTGCTTCATTCGTTTGTTCAGCTTTTGGAGCAGCTTCCTGATCTCAAACTGTCTCTGGGTGGGAAGATTCTATGGTGTGGACTTGTTGGGTCAACTCCTCTCAAGATGAGAAATGCCCCCCTCAAAAGAGTGGCGGCGTTTATTTTGGCTGGTGGGTAGCAATCGGATCTTTACTATTGATGACCTTCGGGAAAGATCATTAGTGACTCCCAATTGTTGTGTTAATGTGTCTGAGGGAGGCAGAAATGGTGGATCATTTGTTTATCCATTACCCCTTTATTTGGATGGTGTAGGAGAAATTCCTTGCTTTCTTTGTCGTATCTTGGGTGATGCCAAGGTCCATCGTAGGCCCCTTTCTAGCTTGGGCCCAAGGGAGGACGGAAAAAAAAAGTAGGGGTGTGGCATGTATAGTTCGAGCTACGGAGGGGGGAGCGAAATTATAGGTTCTTCCAAAACAAGAGTGAGATGGGCGAATGTCTATAAGAGGACTAAGCTAAATGTAATAGGATGTGTGTCATGTATAAAGGATTTTGACCAACGTGATTGGTTGTTGTAAAGTTATTTTGTAGCTTGAGCATTTTGTACTCGTTTAAAAGTGCATGGGTGCTTTGAAATTACTAGAACATGCATTCTGGAGGTTGAAATTACTAGAACACTTCCAGCAGGTATGCCCAATGATGATGATCAGATAAAAAGTTCAACGTGATCCAACATTGGTAGGCCAGGACGATTAAAAACAAAACAATTACATCATCCACAAACTAAATATTTACGTGTGGCCCACCTGATGTTGGATCCCCATGGTTTTTGGTTTATCTTATCATTATGGTCAGGTGTACCTGCTGAACGGGTTGGATGTCACACAAACGACGTGATCCCACAATGCACTATTCCAGTAGATTTTAGATTAGTAAAAGTAGACTGTGCGATTGGTCATTTCATCCCACGAAAATCAGAATTCCTTGGCAAAAATCCCTAGGTTGATTACATGACCACTTGCCCTAATGGATGGCAAAAAATGAAATAAATTAATAAATCAAAAGCAGCCATTTCAACAAACGCATATTCATGAATTAGAGCTTAGGATTCCCCAACCAAACTTATTTTGCCATTGTGACTCAGCAACAGTGGATTCCACAATTCTGTTGGTTTGATTTGAGCTAATGCATGATATATGACTAATTGTGTATCAAGCTTAATACTCTGGAAGTTTTAAAAAAAAAAAAAATGTGCCTTGTGACTCCCTATTTTTGTTAATGCAGAAGGGCAACACTTATGGCAACAGTGGGTAACCGTACTGTGGAGTGTTCTTTGGGGCCCACATTGATGTTTGTGCCAATCCACACCGCTCATCATTTGTGCCCAAATCACTTTGATTGAATGCTCCTAGCCATCCAATCAATGTATATTGCAATGGATGATTCACATTTCTGAATTTATCATACATCACACGTATGGTTCATTTTTAGCTGGTGAAACGGAAATAATCGAGTTACGTGGGAGAGTGTTTTATAGGGTGGTGGGATGTGATTTTTTTTTTTAGTGGTCCTTTATATGGACCATGTTTTCTTTCTTTTTTTTACTTTTCCTGCGAATGCCAACCACATGTTCGGTAATCCGACTCGAACTCACGTCTGTGGGGAAGAAGCTCACAACTCAAAGCTGTTCGCCCAAACTGTGACAGGTCAATAAGCACCGTTGATGGACTATCCACAAAAAGGTTTTCATTAAAATAATACATCGATGCTCCTACGTAATAAAGAAGAAAATACATCAATGGTCCACATTCAGCATTTTTAATAATTTTTTTTAAAATAAAAAAAAAATGGTGGATGAGATCTTCCACTTTGAAAGATGTTTGAAGAACCATCCATGGTGGCATTCAACAAAAATCAATGCTATGGAATATAAAACCATGGGCCCAAGATAATAAATAGAAATTGGTGGATGAGATCTTCCATCTTGAAAGATGTTCGAGGAATCATCCATAGCAGGATTCAACGAACCAATGGTATGGAATACAGAACCATGGCCTCTTTTTTTTTTGTTTTTTTTTTTTGAAATTCCCGCAACCTATCACGTAAAATATGGGAGCCATGCAGAAGATTAACTGCATGTTTAAATCAATGGACGGGGAAAGTGAACATTCATGGTCCAAAATTAGTATACTGGAAATGTCTTATAATTGATCTAGACCGTTTATCATCTAGGCCTCACACTTGATTGACAATGAATCTCAAGAGCCGCTTTAATTATGTGACACTATCAATGACCAGATTGATTAAAAAAATTTCTAGTCATTGATATGGACCGTCTTAATGTAGGCCACCTTTGATTGACCGCAAGTCTCAAGAATCATTTTGATTGGATGTTTTTTCTTTTTTCACACCCACGCATTGTCACACACCCACCCACACCACGTGGGCACTCAATCCCTGGTCTCCGTATTCAAATAGAGTGTCCACCCCTGAGCCATGGAGCCAGACCCAAATTGTGGTCAATGTCCAAGAAAATGGATGGTCCAAGTTTATTTTATTAGAAAAGGACTATAGTTGATCTTGACCGTTTATCATGTGGGTCCTACCGTTTTTTTTTTTTTTTTTACACGCGCACACACCCCAACACACTCACGCCGTAGTGGGATTTCACCACCTATGGATACTCGAACCCTTGACCGGTTGTTGAAACTCCAGAGAGTCTACCACCGGAGTAAGAGTAAGGATCCTACCGTGGATTGAGTTTACGGATTCACTTTGATAAGGTGATTTTGACCCTCGAATCAATGGCCAGGAAAATGGATGGTCTAGTAGAAAAAGGTTTGATAATTGATCTAAAAGGTCTGATGTCCATGTTGCATTTGAGTGACCATAATCTTGAGAACCACTCTGATCATGTTATCATAACCATTTGATCGACTGTCAATGAAATGGAAAGTAGTGATTGATTATACTAAAAAATTGCTCTAATCTAGAGGAAAATGGACGGCCTAGAGGTATTACTGTGAAAAAAAATAATAATAATAAGTTTGCTAATTGATCTGAATTGTCTATGATGTACATGTTGCATTTCGTTGACCGTGATCTCGAAAACCACTTTGATCAGGTGACCGTAACCATTTGATCGAATGTCAAGAAAATGAACGATTAAGGTTGATCATGTTATTAAAGAGAGAGAGCCCAAAATATGGACTGTTTATCACGTAGGTCATAGGTGTTTACACCTGCCTGTGACACCGCTAGAGCCAGTGAGTGAGATACCACCATGTGCCGGCACACTTACATAAAAACTAAGAGAAAAGGTTATTGATATCATGAGAAAAGATTAATCCCTACTAAGAAAGCTAGTCACTCAGCAATGTATGCACGGCTGAAAATTTAAACGCGGTCATTTGCCTTATAAAAGAGAATACTAATAGAAGCACATTGCGATAAGGTGGCTAACCGATCAAAAGACCATCCACAAAACCTACGGAAATTTACACATGGCCACCACCTCATGCCAATCCAATCAACACAAATTATTTTTTTTTTCCAGCCTAACATTGTTTATCTTTCATCCCTTGTGAATACCTATCTTAATTAGCTTAGTTCAAACCTCTTCGCTTCTATCCAACACCACGTTGTAGAAAGTCCGAATTATCTAGCTTAGTTTTAATTTAGTTTCCACCTTATCCAAAGCATCGCTGCAACAAGCCGATCAGCTTAGGTTAGGTTAATCCACTACCCTATCATCGGATCCCCCAAATTCCTAAGTGCTCACTTAGTAATTCTCTAGTAATGGCCTACTGACTAAATACAGCAACTGTCTCATGACCGTTTTGTTGGGATTTTTGGCCTGCGGAATCACACAGATCTAAATCTAGGATGGTAATCCAATGGCACCAAGCATACAAGAGAACACACAGATTTAACGTGAAAAACCCTTGTGGAAAAAACCACGGCACAAAGCGACAGATCACCACTATGAAAGCATCAATTACAAAGAGAAAGGACTTACCCGATTCGAACAACCTCGAATCTCACCCTTGCTACACCCTTTGATAACCCTAAACCCTTTTAGGAACCCTTGGAACTACTTTAGAAAGTCTTCCCATACCAAAAAATAACCCTAAGAACCCGTATTTATAGTTTAGGCAACTTCCCTTTCGCACCCTTGCGATAGGCCAACTCAAAATCCGCAGTCCGCATCGGATTCGGAAACAAATCTGCGTAACCTACAACTAGTCGAGCCGAGTCTTCGACCGGTCGTGGGAACCCTACGACCGGTCGAGCCATCCCTTCGACCGGTCGAGCAGTTCGGATACCAAAATCTCATGTCGCTGGACTTTAAGTCGTGCAGGCCACGATCAGTCGAACTATTCCTACGACCAGTCGTGGCTGACCCACGACCAGTTGTAGCTACAGTAAAAAACAGATTAAAAACTTTTTCCTAACACGTTTGAATTACTCACGACCATCTAAGTTGGGAAAACTGTCAGGACCACAGCCATTTCGCCAGCTTGAACTGTTGTTGGTAATTTATTATGCTTTATTTATTTTATCTGCCGATTATACTTTATCTATATTTAAATTAATAAAATCGGCACATCGCCTTCTTTTTTCTTCTTCTTTTTTAAATATTTGCATTGTTTTTTTAATGAACTTGACTAAGCCATCATCGTAGTAGAAAAAGTCCTTTATCTCAAGGCAAAAAGAATCCATCTAAAGTACTAACACTCCCCTTCACCAATTGTCTGATCATTTTATCATCAGTGGATGAATAGATGGTCGATCCTCACAAATCCAGTCTTCATTCGTCTATCTCAGCACGTGAGGTCACACTGTTCTTTATTTTGATTCATGTCAAATATGACTCTGGCATGACTGACACTTACATACTCTCACACGCATAACTGAAATTGAGCCATTCATTACACGTGTGGTTGCATGTTCGAAATGAACACCAATACCTTTTTTTTGTCACACCTAATGGGCGCGATATGCTAAGTCGCAATTCATCTATAATACATCATGGTTAGAAAACAGTGAGGCGTGGCCAATAATCCTCTCGAGTTCATGGAAGAACCATCTCGAGATCATGGAAGAACCACAAGACAAGGTTCCTCGTATAGAACCCATCAACGTGGAAGCAAGATCTTTCCATGGCAATGCTTCACTAGATGATATTGCATAAACCTTGCGTGATGTGCAAGGAACCCTACAACAGACGTCCGAAAGCAACGGGAAGCAAGCAGAAAATTTCACTGAATTTAGAGGTAGAGAGACCGACTGAACTTCCAAGGGTCAGTCGGGCGGAACCTCAAGGCTTCCCTGCACCACCTCAAGTGGTTGTGAGAAGGGAAGACGGAAACAACCGTCCTCACGGCCAACATGATTTAGCTTACCGCCATGACATATATCTGTCGATGGGCAATTCTATGTCGATGTTGACCAACTCGGGAGGAAACCACTCATGCCAACGATGCTACAAACGTACCATATTGGTGTCGAGAGCCCAAGAGGTAACCACCCATGTGGCCAACAATACTACAAAGCTACATGAGTGTTGAATCAATAGGGTTTTTTTTTTCTTTTTTGGGTTAGCTTGTTAGTACACACCCATGTCAGTACACACACTCCATGTTAGCCACCCCTGCTAGGGATCGATACCAAGACCTCAAGTGTTGAAACGAGGTCTCTCCACTCAGTCTGCCAGTTGAGCTATGGAACTGGGTGTTGATCAGCGTTAAATATTGCATATTTATCCTCAGTTTTGCATTGTTTTCCCTTGCATTTAAATGGTAATTTGGCCGGATTAGATTAATTTTCGATGTGTTGAAGAATTTGGAGGTCAGAGGAAAATCTAAGCAAAAACGAAGTTTTAAAACCCAAAGGACTTGAAGATTGAGCAATTAAATATTAAAGAGTTGAAGTTAAAGAACTAGTGTTGAAGATCAAAAGGAAACAGTAACTGAGATGGAAGAAACGATCAAGAGTTAGAAATCAAATGAAGAAAATCAACAATTTTCGATACAATCGATCAACCTTCGATTTGAACGAGTGACCATCGAATGGACATTGATTGATCGAGAAAACCATGAAAATCCTAATTTGGTTGCGACAAAATTGCACATCTTTGATTCAATTAAAGAGGAGTTCGATTTGATCAAGAAAATACCGAACTTTTGAAATTACTTATTTGACAGTTTCTAACACTTTTGATTCAATCGAAAAGTTGTTTCGTTCGATCAATGGATTTCAATTGGAATCAATCAATTCAATTAAAGAGGAGTTCGATTTGATCGAGAAAATACCGAACTTTTGAAATTACTTATTTGACAGTTTCTAACACTTTTGATTCAATCGAAAAGTTGTTTCATTCGATCAATGGATTTCAATTGGAATCAATCAATTGAATTTCAAGTTGGTGGAAAATTTTCTTGTTTAAGAGGGCCCTCTAAACGTGTTTAAAGACCGAGGGGGGGGGGGGGGGGGCGGCTTTGTCGGCGCCTCCCTTCTTTAATTTTCATTTCGGTTTTAGTTTGTTTTTATGTCTTTTCTGTTTTAAGGTGTTAGCTATGCTTAGCTAATCTCTTGGCAAGGCTAAGGAGTAACCTTTTAATGGATTCTTATAGTTATTTCGTTTTAAATTCAATGACAATAGTTTGATTAATGAATTGATATTGTTTTGATTGAATTCTTAGTATTGGTGAAAGTTTTAATCTACAAAACCCCTTGATCTATTATTAACTTCAAGTAGAATAGACACTTGGAATCGCCTGCAATCAAATACTTAGTTCTTTATGAGAAATCAATCAATTAAGATTCATATCTTGTTTGGATATTCTAAATTGGTTAAATAATTCTATATTTTGATTGGTATTAATCCTTATTCGATTCCAATTGAGTAATCGAAGTTGAATTCGCAAATTACTATAAGGGTTTGTTAAAAGTGGATCCATGAATCCTTAGTTTGCATTTATTAATTGTTTCTACATTATTCCAATTTGCCCTAACAAGAAAAGTCATATTCATATTTGTTTTCTAGTTTTAGTAGTGCTTTTAACCAATTCAGTCCCTATGGATCAGCCTCAGTCGTACTGAGTATATGTACTATTTTGCAACCTTGTACTTAGGGTGGTTAAACAAGTTTTTGGCGCCATTGTTGGGGATTGTGTTAAGAACACTTTAAGTTTAGTTCCTAAGGTTTTTGTTTTTAGAATTTATGTCTCTAGGTTAGTTTATTTTTGTTTTTAGAATTTTTGTTTCTAGGTTTTTTTAAAAATTCATTAATTACTAACATTTTCTATATGTTCTGTATGATTATTTTTTCCCCACCCATAACATCATTCTCTTATTCCCTCTTAATTGCTTTCTTAGTTGGGTATTCCCATGTTTTTACTTTTTTTAGGGTTAGGTTTTTAATTTTAGTATTTTTGTGTGTTCATGTCCAAGTAGACACATGATCACACACTTCGTCTTTTAAGCGAAGAAGGTTTGCTTGAAGGACTATCCATTCACCGTAGAACTAGAAAATACTTGGTACTTGTGAATCAACTATGATTAAGAACAAACCAAACCCTGATGAGAACGGAGTACATTGACACAATGTACTGCTAGTTAGGACATTACATGATTACCTGCAAGCCATAAGAGGTCCATATTTGCACCTCAAAGAATTCGATGAGATTGTTACTCTTGCACTACAACAATGTCTCCTAAAATGTGGTGAGATTGAAATTTTTTCTCTTCCCTATAAAAGATAGAGCCAAATTATGGCTGCACTCCTTAAGGCCAAGATCCACCCAATTATGGCTGCATTCCTTCTTTAATTTCCACTTCGGTTCAACCAAGCATATGCCCTCCCAAGTACAATCAAATGGCCAGCTTAAAACATGTTTTTTTAGCCATCTATTTTGTTCAGCACACTGGCCCACCTGAAGTAGGTGCAGCCTGCAGGGATCACCCAATGGGCCCGGCTCAAAAAAAAAGAGAGGCAGAAATAGCAGTCCCGCACGCACCCTCAATGGAGCTTTTCTAAGCCCACACTTGCGTACAATGAATACCACCTACATGGCCAACAGATGCAATATCCAAGCCATCCATCAGGTGGATCCAACCGTGTGGATGTTCTTACCCAAAATAAATCTGATCCACTTAGCCATGATTAGTATTTTTCAGCCATACATTTGTTCCGTAAACAGTGGCTTAGACCTCATTCATGGGCCAGAGCATCTGCATGGTATGTTGGCACTTGTAGCGTGTACAAGCGCTTCAGCAAAGCTTTCATCGATGTACTCGAATGTAAACCACCAAGGTTCTTACATCCCTTTACAGTTGAGATCAGCGACCTTGGTACGACATTAATTCTACTAAAATGGAAGCAGACAGTGCAAACTGTTCGATAAAATTCATGCATCATGATACAGACATTCGTACCATACCACCAGATGAATTCATATACGGTGATCGGCAACATGGTATTATCAAACTACGAGTAAACACAACAGAAATGGATTTCTACTTTCATTCTTTCTTTCTTTTTTTCATTTCTTTCTGTTTTTTTTCTTTTTCTTTTTCTTTTCCTTTTAATCCATGGAGTGTTTGATCGTTTTAAAGGAAAATGGAGTGCTAATACAAACACAAAATGTCAGCTTTTTCTAATGCAAAAATTCGCATGCACCATACCTCCGGGCCTTGTTATCACACCCTTTACCAATGGAAAGGGGGAGTGCAGAATCCATTTTTATTGCTCTGATTTGCATTAAGATGCAGTGGTTGCAGCAGCCTTCTGAAAATATCAAAGATAATATAGTAAGCATAAGCTAACAATTATTCATAAGCAATTGCAAAAAAATTGGCTTGCATTTAACCGCTACTTGTTAGGAAGCTGTCCAGATCATAGTTAAAAAACCCAAAAACCCAACTTGACTCAAATGTTCGTCCGAGTCAGGTCGGACTCGAGAACTCAACCTAACTCAACTTGATGGTTAATAATTAAGAATTGAAAAATATTGGCAATAATAGAGACTACCTGAAATAGTTAATTTATATAAGTAATATAAAATACAGAAATAGACATCAAAGTGTAGCATAGTTTCTTGGGGTAGAACATCCACTTATGTATTTATTTAATTTAAGTTTAAAAATTGCCTTGTCACTTTAGGGCCTGTTGGGTTTGATGGAAAGTGAAGAGGAGTTGGCCCGGATCAGATTTCAACCACACACGTTTGAAAGTGAAGAGGAGTTGGCCCAGATCAGATTTCATGATTGAAAGTGAAGAGTGTACCACACTACATAAAATACTGGAGATTGAACGCTAACCATTTAAATGTTCTTCCCATAGTGTGGTCCAGTTGAGCTTTGAATCTGTATCATTTTTGGAGGCATACTCTACAATGATCTGGCCAAATGAATGGGCAGCGTGGATAAAACATTTACATCATGGGGGGCCCACAGAGTCCATCTCGTTTTCCATACCTAAAAGTTGCTGCTGTCAATATCATACAGCATCCTTTCCAACACAAATTCTTGTTGCATGTAATTAATGCTTAAAAAAGTGTAAAATACACTGTAATTACCTAACAGGCCCTTAAGTTGATCGAGTCAGCAAGTCAACTCAGTGAGTCTTCCTGAGTCAAGGTTGAGGCTTTCTCATAACCAAGTTTCCTGGTAGCTCTCCCCAAAATCTCACTGAGCCGAGATCGACTCAGCCGAGTTTCAAGTCCAGCCGACGAGTTTTAGAACTATGGCCTACATCAGCCAAGTGAATCTTGAAGTCCACAGGTTGGTCCCGGGCTCGATTTTAGGGTGCATCTTCCAAGTGGCCAATCAAGTGGGACTGGACCTAACTAATCTAACATTGTTGTCTTAGTGTTTGGATGGTGTGCCCAGCCCAGCCCTTGCCAAATTCCTTCATTGCCAGCTGAGCTGGTACTCAGGTAATTGGCTCATGGGCCAGACACGAACATGCTTCAGACCTGCAACCCCGACTGAATTTACTGCTTAGATATAAGCACCAAAACATAGCAAACATGCTGTGTGGTAGTTGTAGTGTGAGAGGAAAGGGTTTTTACAGTTGTAAACGATACTCATTTTTCTATTACTGAGGCTAGAAAAGGAAAAAGAACTGGCACTTGAATTGATATTTCAAATCAAGAGGAACAGAAAATGAAACCATACTCGTTTTTCCTCTTCTATGTTTGCCTTGATCAGGGAATAGATTGCAACACCCGCAATTGCTATGATGGTACCGATGCCAGTCTGCTTGGAGATCCTATTGCCTGCATGGTTTTACAAGCGTTAGAACAGACGAGAAACCTGAGAGCACAGATTCATGTTTCAGTTGTTGGTATCCAGAAGCATCGCATGGGAACAGTGAAAATGGATACGTTAAGGGTGAGTTTGGTTGCCCCAAATATAATGAAATTTCATGATATTGGTGCAACCAAATGCACCCTAAAGAAAACTTTTATATATATATATATATATATATATATATATATATATATATATATATATATATATATATATATATATATAAAAGAAATGTGGGAAGTGATTGCCTCAGCTGCAGGTAGTCAATTCTCAATAAACATTACCGGCTACAGGTTTCAAATGGACATCCGATCCAACTTGTGGTGTCCACTTTAATTGAAATACAAGCAGCATCTGTCAGAAACTTGGCTAATTGCTTACAACGGATGCAATGTTATTCAAGTAATCTTTATTTATCAAGCATTCACCCGGTCACTCATAACTGAGTTGTGATGCTGTGCTACAGATATGTCTACATTGATGTTTGTCAACCAAGTGAGTTCACTGTAATGAAATCCCAGCATATTAGATGAGCATGTTTTATTTTTGATGAACTTAGTTTGGGTTTTAGGTCTTTATAAGTAATAAGGTTTTAGTGGAAGATGGAATACAATCTAAGTTCCCAAGTAAATCTTAATGGGTTCATAACAAGATCACCATGTGTCACTCTCTAAAGTAATGAAAATATTCACTATGATGTCAAACTAATGGGACTGTAAATGGGCTGGGCCAAGGTCTGTCCAAGCCAGCCTTAAAGAAAAACCTAGGCCCAAGCCTGGACTGGACCTGTGAAGGGCCAACACATAAATTTACAAGCCCGACTACCCACTTTTGTGCAGGATCTGGGATGCTCATTAAGTATTACTCCATCATGCATAATGGATGAAAAAATGCCCAGGCTCAGTCCAGGCTGCAAGCTCTTCAGCAAAGCCTGAGCGCAACTGGTAATTAAACAGGCTTGAGTTTTAGGCCTCAGGCCTAGAATTCCAGCCCAATCCCAGCCCTAGGCAAGCCAGGCCCAAAAGCCCAACATGCCAGCTCAGCCCATTGACAGCCCTACTAACAACGAGCCAATGATTCAAACTGATAGGGTGAAGACAGTTATCAGAACTCTAATTTTAAGTATCTGTAGAAGGAGAAAAGGGGATCCCATGACATGAATGAATGGGCAAGAGAGATCACAAAGGCTGTTAAAGCTAGCTTTTTGAGAGTTCAAACTGCATTAGTGTTTTCCGTTTCTATTAAAGTGGCCTTGGTATTATATTTCAACTTGGCTCTCCCTTGTAAAATTGTAAGGTCCTTACCTCTTCAACAAGCTTTTTTTTCTCATGTCATTCTTCTAGAAAGTCTCCTGACTTGGTTCCACGTCAAATATTGCATCAGAGTTGCTTGTCATCTCAAAGTAGAGTTGTTTCTTCAGCAGATTTATGGAGATTAGTTTTTGTCACTTTCTGTGCTTAAGTTGTATGACCCACTGATGCTCAAAGAAGCAGCAACTGGCAAGCATGTACAATATCTCATGTAGACGCTACACATTGGATGGGCCATACCCCAAAAGTTTGACTAGTCAGACAATTCTAACATTGTATTGGAGAACTTTTAGGAAAGAAAATGGACAATATGGAAAGGTCAACTAGAGTTTCTCTTACCCTCCATTTTTCCTGAAATTCAGACAGTGGGTATGTGGATAAAGAGAAGATTATTGTCTTCTTCTCAAAAATAGCCTTGAATCTACAAGGAGAGAAATCTTTAAAAATAACAGATAAAATTGATATTATTGATGAAAAATTGTTTACAAGGCCCTTTCATATGATTTATATAAGCCCTAAACACTAAATTTGTAACTTTCCCAATATAGTAAACTTTCCAAAAATAGTCAACTTAGTAAAAATAGTAACTTCTATACTAACTTATACTCGTTTCCATGACTCAAACAAGGACTTTAAGCTATTATAGGACTCTCCAAACCCTAAAATACCTAAAAATAGCTTATTATAGGAACTAACTCTAGTAAAATTTAACTTATAACTCAAAATTTAACCCATAAAATAATTGAATTTTGTGAAGCCGTTTGGGGGCCAACAATCAAAGCCAAGGTCTAGAGCTCATCGATAGCTTTCCACTGGTATATTATACTCACAAAACAGATAACAGGTTGCAAGATTATGGCTGTCGAAAGCTATAGTGCGCATTTAGGCCTTTTTGCTCAATCGGGCCCCTCCAGCCCGAGCCTGTGCAATCTCAGCCCTCCATTGAATCTTCCTCTACCCGTTCTACATCAGCCCCCTCCACTTGAAGAGAACTCCTCGAGTTAATCAGTGGTTGCGTATGACCCATTGGTGAAAGATACTCGAACAAGTTTGCAACAAGAAACGTTTGCGATATCACCATACCCTCGGGAAGATCAACAAAATAGACATGGTCATTGATCTTCGTGAGTATCTGATACGGTCTAATATTCGTGTTCTTCCACTTGTTTTACTCCTAGGAACTACTCCTTTCTTAGGTGAACCATCACTAGATTGCCTTCTTAGAACAATTTGAAATGCTAATCTATCTAGGGGGTCTTCTGGAATAATCTCTTTGAGTTCTACATTCACATTGATTTTTCTAGACTGACATGGGCTCTATACCATCCACCAGTAGGAAAGACTATCATTCCTCTTGGGAAGCTTCGGGTGGGTTTTCCTCACCCAGAAGAGCAAGGATAATCTTTCCCATCTTTCAAGAAGATATAGATGTTGTCCCTACCTCTATGGGTAGAGTCAACGTCATGCTACCATAGCTATCCAAGTATCATATGGCATGCTTCCATAGCAATCACATCGCATACAACTTCATCTTTATAATTCCATCAATTGAAAACGGAATTAAGCATCGCTCGATTACCATGGTTTTACTGACCTTCTTAATCCAACCAATTATGTATAGGTGTTTTTCCGTCTCCAATTGTACCTTGTCTACCACTGCCTTGGACATTATGTTCTTGTTGTTGCATCCATCTATGACCACATCACAAGTATTCATCTTTCTCATACTTCAAAGTGTACATCACAAAAAGAGGCGCCCATTGATCTTCATAAGTTCACTCCTCTTCTGTCTTTGTCATGGGTTTGTTGTCCCACTCTTCTTTAGAATTTGACTGATCCTCACCTGCCTCCCCTGAGTTAGTGGTTAGGTTAGCCATGTCTCTGAGAGTACTAGTTAGATCAATGCCCAGGTTGACTACACCTCTAATACTTAGTCGGCTTGGATGGAGCATAGGGGTTCTAGGATGTATTTATGGTACTGGTTTGATGGGGATTAGCCCCCCTTAAAGTTTAAGCAAGAGAGAAAAAACTAATGAGAATGATGTGGGCCCCATTAACAAAGACATGCCCATAAGCTTTAAGACCTATAGCTGCAAGCCCAAGAAGACCCATGATTGTCCAAAAGCCCATAGATTGGGCCCATAACTCTACTAAGCCAGCAGGTCATTCAAACTGTCCAAATCTTAATTGGAAATTATTTTCATTCAAGGATTCTCTAGAATGTCAAAGAGACTTTGTTTTGAAAGTAGAGTTCTATGAAGATGTTTTCAGGAAAATGTTGTTTGGGACTAGGGTTTTAGTTATTAATTCTCCTTGAAACTAGAGTGACTTTTAGTTTTCCTAAGTTGCTGGGTAAATGTAGGAAAGTTCTATTAAGTCTATAAAGCGAGAAGTTCATGCCATTGTAAACCATTTTAGATTTGAGATTGAATGAATAGTTTGTTAATGGTGAGAATCCATTAAATTTTCTCAGTGAGACTCCTAGAAAACCTTAGCAACACCCTTAAGGTATATCATCCACTCTTTCTCTTTTTGTCTCTTCCTGCCCAATTTTACCTCTCACAAGTTACTATCCAAAACTTCAACACTTGACTTCAAGCCCTAAAATCTTCTTCATAAAACCTTCTGATGCAGGACACATGATTTAATGATAGTGTGCAACGTGGAGATTATAAAAGAGTCCATAAAGTAATTAAATTAACAAAAGATACTAACCCACCACATAATTAAAATTAAGCAATAGGAAATAAAATCTGATTTAACCTAAATCACATGCCCTCATGCTAAAAAATCACATAAATCAGTTAAAACTAGGCCCGATGGAAGGATAGAACTTCCAATTTAACAAAAGCACATTCCACACTCAAGGGACTAACTTGTAAGTTCTATGATTAGGGTTAGGAAAGAAAAAAATCTGAATTTTGAAAAATTAGAGTTCATGGGAATTGGGGATTTTGGAATTAGGATTTTTTAGAATTTGGAGAAAAGATGAAATTAGGGATAAATTGGGTGAATTGGTTAAGAGGATTGATGGATTTAGGTATTGGTAGAGGGGAATTAAGGTTTTGGATGAAGGGAAGAAGAGAGATGAAGTTTTGGGGAAAATACATCTTTTTTTATAAAGGGGAAGAGAGAAGGAAGATAATAGATGGAAGCCTCACGCCTCCATTGAATAGAGAATAGAATCGCACCACACCCAAGCTCTAAATCACATGGGAGTATTCTTCAAATCACATGAAGAAGAGAAAACGCAAAGTTTTTTTTTTCAAAATAATGGCATTAGGGCTCCACACCACCCCCTTTTCTCTTTTATAGTCTCATAAAAGACCTTTTACAAAAAGGCGCTCTCAAATAAGATTCTCGACATAAAGACGCTTAATAAATTAAAAGTTATTTTTAAATCTCTAATCTCAACACAAATATAAGCTATACCAAAAATAACAAAACATGTAAACAATCTAAAAAACTGAACTATATTGTGAGCCATGAGGGTCCACGATCAAGATGTCCGATGATGATGATCCAACGGTTCGATCATCGTGTCCACCCGATCTAATGGTCCGATGTGTCCATCAAGCTCTTATATGCAGCCCTTGTGCATCTTCCCAGTGTAGGGGTCTTCAAATATGCACGAACATGCACATGGGGTTTTCAACGTGACTAGGAATGTGAATTGGGCAAGTGAACCCCATGTAATAGTCGTCTAGACATAAGGATACTAGCTTAGCCCTCCTCATCTGGTATGGTGCTCGGATGTCCTCATCACCTTCCCCTATTACTCCTTTAAACCCTTCATTCCACCCTTTACCACCTCCATCAGCCCCTCTTTAACCCTCTTCAACTATAACAGACCTCTTTGGGTGCACATCAGTGGAGAGGTCTATCCTACATCATGGTTGCTCCTCCCTGTTGCTTGGCTTGTTCACTTCCTGAATCTCGATTCGCAACAATGGAAGGCCAAGAACATCCCCTGGTAGGACTTCTTCCTTGGGCCTGCATTGTAGCCCATGAACGTTCAACAATGACGATTTCCTCCATTGCTTGTTTCACGCCCTGGTTCCCAATACTTGAGCACTCACGGGCTCTACAACCGAGTCGTAGGCATGTGTGACATTGTGGTCTTGCAATTGGCCTCTCTGGTTATGTCTCCACTATGATCGCCAACTTGAGAGCTTCATTAAGGATCCAGATGGCCTGCATCATCATCCGATCTTATATTTCCCTATACAGTCCACTTGTGAACCTTGCTACTTGTTGTCACTCAATCTCTGTTAAATCGTTAAATGAGAATAAACATCAAAATTCTTCTGCATAATCCTTCATCGTACAGCTTCCTTAATGGCAATTTTGGTATTATTGAGATAATACCGTATCATGGCCTACTGGCAAAAACCACGCTTGCATCAACTTCTTCATCCATGGCCAAGTTTGTATTGGTGCCTCCAATTGCCGCACCCACGAGAGTTGGGAGTTGCTCCCACCATGCTAATGCCCCTGCCATTAAGCTTATACGCTCCCAGCTTTACTTTCTTCTCCACAAAGGATCTCCAAGCAATTGAAGAATTTCTCTACCTCATGAGCCAGTCAAGAAGGTCCTCAATGTTAAGCTACCCATTGAAAGAAGGGAGATATACCTTAGATCGGTAGTCCCAATCTTGTCCAGTGACTCCTTACCCCCCTTGTTAGGATCTCATCCACCTCATTGTCAAACCCATTACCATCATGTTGGGGTCTACGATATGGCGTGTGTGGTGGATTTGTTGGACCACAAACTAGCCAATCGTGAGCCCCTTCAATGGTCGCAAGCTATTTGTTGCCTTAGCTCTAAACGCGCTCAATGGACTTAGTCAACCGAGCAATTATCGCATGCATCTCTTGCATGCATTGCTGGTTTTTCTATTGGAAGGCAACAAACTTTGCCTCAAATAATGATTGATTCTCTGGAACACCGCCCACAGGATTTTCACCACCCATAATGATTGATTCTCTGGAACAACGCCCGCAAGATTTTCGCCGCCCATTCCGTTATTGAATGCATGAGTCGAGGAAAGACCTCACTTTGATACCATATAACATAGTGGGTATATCAATAAAGAGGAGATCACCATCTTCTTCTCAAGAATAGAACTTAAATCCACACGGAGAGAGAAATTTGTAAAAACGATAGATAAAATTGATATGGATGATGAAGAAGTCTATTTACAAAGCCCTTTTGTTTCATGTGGACTTATATAAGCCCCAAACACTAAATTTGTAACTTTCCCGAAATAATAAACTTTCCTAAAATAGTAAATGTAGGAAAAATAGATATAAACGACTTCTAAACTAACAAACTCTTTCCCGCAAATCAAACAATGACTTTAAGCTATTACAAGACTCAAAACCCTAAAACACTTAAAACTTAAAAAGTAGCAAACTCTACTAGCAACTCTACTAAAAATAGTAAATTTTAACTAAAAACTCAAAATTAACTCCTCTAAAGATTGAATTTTGTGAAGCCGTTTGTGGGCCAAAAGCCGAAGGGAGCCTACAAACTTTGGAATGTTGGCTAGGGCGTAGAGCTCATCGAATGGTATATTATGCGCATGAAACATATAACTATTTGCAAAGTTATGGCCTTTGGAAGGTATAGTGCACGTTTAGGCCGGTTTTTTTTTTCAATTGGGGCCCCTCCAGCCCCAATCTGTGCGATCCTGGCCCTCCATTGAATCATCCTCTACCCATCCTACATCAAAATCCTAAAGTTTCTTTCAAAGGTTAGGATCATGCATTTGGTGTGAATCTTGGGATACTCATATGAAGATGGGCCTACTTATTGGAATTTTGGATCTCATACATGTTTGCCACGTGTGGAATGCAAGTCACTAACAAGTAACAAGTGAGGAAAGTGGCAAAGATTCTAGGCTTTCACCACATTTTGACTAAGGACATTGGTCAATATTTCCAAACTGATTGGCAGGTTTTTCATTAATTTAATTGTTAGATGATGGCACCAGAAGTGTGTGATGGTCCATTTACTTCAACATTGCCACATTTCCACAAACAAAACAAAAAGGGTTTCAAAATATTATAGTGAAAGAACTGAACATGGGTTTACAAGTATGTATAGCTCAAAGAAGGGGAAGGAAATCAAGTAATTACCAAACACCACGATAGAAAACCCAATGACAAATACTCGCTTCAGCACATTTCCAACTGCATGTGTAAGGGGTGCAACTCGTTCCAAAGTGTTCGTAGCAATCTGCAACAAAAAAATTTAAAATCAAAACCAGTGAGGAAGGCTGAAGACAACAATAAAATGATCAGTAAATAGAAAACTGGAGGCATAGGATGAACAATAGGTCAGCCAAAAGGAAGTAGAGAACTTAACACTCTCAGCAAGTTTTTAACTCATGGTGAAAACAAAACAGAAGGAAAAGAAAAGGATGACTATAGGATAGAATAGAATGCTTGGACAGTCACCTGATTGTATAGATGGTAAAACATCCCTATCCAGAAAAGATCGGAAATGAACTTATAAAGACCCACTTTAGCAATTGCATCGGCAAAACCATACTGCATCAGCCGGGGTCCTTCAATCTGAAAGTACACAACAAGCTGTCATCTAAATCCACTGAAAGAAATGCTTATTGGATGAAGGAATATCTAACTTCAAGTAAGCACCAGTAATGGTCGGAATTTCTTACTATTATCGCAGGAGGGATGCAAACGAGGAGGGCAATAATCGAAATATAAGCATACACATTTGTACTGTCCATACCAGTCTGTCAAAATATGAAGAAAGAAGATTAAAGACGGAAATAGAGGTGGAGAAAGGAAATATCATTACTTGCAATACTTTGCTCAGTTGCCAGCTTAGGCTAGAGGCCAGCCTTGAATAATCAGTTTTTCTTTTCTTTTTTCTTTTTCAGTTTCTCGTTGCAAATAGTGCATCTATGTGTGTCAGCGTATGTTTCTGTGAGTGACCTGCAGGTAGATAGGTATATGACCTTTCGGATTCCCAAAACACCTAAAGTATTCCACAAACTGATTTACAAGTCAACCTAGGCTCCCCCAATGCAGAATCCCTTTGGTAGATGGGATTCTTACGGACATAAGGGTCATTGGAAAGGAAAATGGCTGAATACACATCCCTGGGAAATTATCATGATAAAACTAGAGAAATATGACCAGTGACAAATGTATTCTTTAACATAAAACACAAGCAATTTGTGCAAGATATCTGCCTCCAGGCACCAGCCGAACAATTCGATGCAGCCTACCAGCACATGCTGAGCTTAGTGTTGCAAGTACTGTGAATGCAGTTGGAACAGTCATACCATGGCTTTCTTTGAATAAATGCTTCTGTATGTAAAAGCAATATTTGAAATCATTGCACTAATGAAACCAGTCCAGTTGAAGGAGAGTTCAGTCAATGATGCCATGGAAACACCTGGAATACAAAGCCGCAAAGCAGATCAGAGAATAATTTTCTTTCTCCACATAATAAGATGGCAAATTGCAAGGTAAATGAACCAAACATAGACAAAGAAAAAGAAAAAATGTCAAAGGGTTACCAAACACAACAGGGGCCAATGATAGCCAGAGAGAGAAAGGAATTTGATGACCCAAAATAAATTGGGAAGCAGCGGCATTGAAGAAAGGCTCCAAGGCTGTATAAGAGCATCAAGATGATGATTAATTAGTTCAATAGGAGGAAAAACCTATGCACTCCTTATTTACAACTTGCCTTAGCATATGCATGACATCCTCAACATAAAGGATCCAAAATGGTAAGTTTGATCGAAGTGCCAAGACAAAAACAAACATAAGAACAAGGACCTCTGGTTCGGCAAAAGTATCTCCTATTATCCATTATCTACAATGTGAGTTCAAACAGAAGCCTTCCAAGAAATCAACAACAAATTTGGAATGCTCATTATCCACCAATTTAATAACTGAAAAGTTATCAGCTTAACATCTTTGCCATTTAAAAGTTGCTTCCAACTTGAAACTGTTAAAGCAAGAAGTTCCTTCAATATCATGTTTGAAGCATGTTGTTGGGCTACTTTAGATCGGTGTTTTAAATATCGACAATATCAGCCGATATATCCCACGATATATCTTGTATCCCACCTGTGCGATACGAAACACACAGGTAGTGCCAATATATCCCACATATTCGATCCAATGAGCATTTTCGATTTTCGATACATGTTTTTGTTGTAAATCATGTTAAACCAGTGTCGAATGGTTACAATTTATGATTCTTCATGTTTTCCATGAAAAATCATGGATTTGGAACTTCAATTTCGAGATTTGGGGGAGATGGGTCAAGTTGCGGAAAATTGAGAAAAATCAAAATATCTTAATTTCTCGCAAATTCGTTGCAATCTTTGTATCCAAACACAAAATTAAACATGTATGTAACCTGATCTAGTGATTCTTCTTTTGCTTTTGAATGTATTGCTTGTGTTTCCAAACATGTCTTCTTACGTTTATAAATTATAAGAATAGACTTTTAATATACTTGCATCAGTTCAATTGGAAAGCGCATATATTAGGACCCCATACAAAGGAAACCCCTATTATGTGCACCGTTTTGTAATATTTTGATTTCTAAGTGTGTATTGATGTCTTTTTCAACAATCTCTAAAGTTTCATTGAAAAAATTGACCAATTTCCCAATGTTCCCATGTTTCCCAACAACAGCGATACATTACGCAATATAACCGATATATCCCATGCGATAACCGATAGGTATCCATATCCCAAGGGAGAGATACATTACGCGATAACGATATTCAAAACATTGCTTCAGATGAAGATTTAGCATATTGAAACATGGACAAGCTACTTGCTAATACAAACAAGCAAGTACACTCCTTTTGAGCCTTCCAGATAGGAAGGAAGGCAAAGAAACATGAAAAAGAAAATCTCCGGTAAAACTTTGAACAAAATTTATTCCATCGTAAGAAACCCTAGGCAATTAGAAATGACATAACATGTACTAGAAACTGTCTCTATCAAATGCATAACTTGCTCAGGTTGTTAAAAAATCCAAATCTAAGAAGAAATCAAGTCATACAATCAATTAAAAAAAATCAACGAGATGACAATCCTTAAGAACAACATGTCCCCCGTAAACTATCATGAATTGAACAAAACAAACAAAACCCTTGTGCAATAGGAAAGAACCACCGACGCCACATCCATAGGAGAAATTGCTCCAATCACAAGAAAGGAAAACAACATAACACAAACAGGAGTAATTTTTGGACCAGGTTCTTATGTGAATCTTTCTGAACTGGTACCACCTTCAGTATAAAAGTGCAGATTAGGAAGAGGTGGTTCAACCCTCGATCTTCCAACAGCTCAATGTATAACAAAAGTTACGCTTTTGTCCCATTCTTTAGATCTATGTTTTAAAACGTGAACTGGACCAGACAGTTCAACCTGGTTAGATACTGCAAATACGACTGTGCAGTGTATAAAATGAAGTGCACATATGAATTTTTCATTAGATCTGCATGATATCAATGCAGATATCTGCTTTAATAAGCAAACTTCAGTGACCACAAAATTGCATACCTTTGATGGTGTGAGTAAATGACACGGCAACAGCTGCAAATGATACATTCGACATCACATGCCCAAGCGCATGACAAAATGCAACTGGAGTGAGGAGAGCCAACAGATCCTTATCAATTGGCTGCTCAAACGGGGAGAGGGGGCAAGAAGACATTTGAAGAACATAAGCTATAATGCCCCTTAGAGACTCTTTAAAAGAGCAACCGAACAGGTGGTCTGAAGTTGGAACTCACAGCACGTTTTGGTAGACCAACAGCCCAGCTAACAAGACAGTATACCACTCCAACAAGGAGATGCACAACAGAGACAAAACTGCACAAAAAGAAAACTTTTCTGAAAATCTCACCAACAATCTGTCATTTTATATAGTTGACATAATCCACAAGATCAAACGAAAAGTGTTATCAGCAATAGTAACAAAGAGTTTGAACTATTCATTTGCAAAAAATTGAAACATCTTTGAGTCTACAAGATGTAAAGATGCACTTAGCATAGATACTTACTATGGATATGGGAAATAGTTATACACCTTCTTATTAAGTATGTTGAAAATTACATTCAAGAAGTACCTGAAGCAAGAACAACCATGACTGTTAAAAACGATTCACATGCAATATATTAGCAATGGCAACAGAGTCACAAAGTAGCCAGAACAAGAACTATTTTTGAAAAGACTCCAGAAAAATATTGAAATGTTAATAGACCCCATCACCAAGTGATGTTATATTAAGCTCAAACGAAACAGCTGAGTTTTTGGTTTGCTGGCAAAAAAATGGCGGAGTCGACCTTTGGTATTAAGCTATTGATCTGCGGACCCCATCATGGGATGATGGGCTATGCGCTAACACTCCCCTGTCAGATGATTCAAGTGATCCAACAAAAATGGACAAATGAAACAAAATGTCCACATTTACTGGGGCCCAATCGAATAGTTAGGATCATCCAGCAGACTAGGTGCTTGGGGAATCACCCATCCACCACATAAATGATCTGGATCACCACAAGGTGTACCCAACCATGCAGTTTATCAGGGCCAAGCAAATGCTCGAACTGTATATTTCCTAGATCTCTAAAGAATGATATGTTTGAACTCCATTTGGCTATTCTAAAATTTCCAAATACCCTTCTTCTCATAGGTAAAAGAGATCCATCGACTGCATACAAGCATGCCCATATGCACACCCGAGTACCTTTTAATATGCAGATGCAGATGATGACATTCATGCATCTCGAAGTCAAAATCCTTGATTCATTCAGAAAAGAAGTCTTTCCTTATTGTTGAGGATATTGACATCGTTGATGAGCTACCCACATTCCCACATCTACGATGAGAAGGGTATAAGATATTAATTAATATTAGACAAACAAAACCATGTAACTAGTAAACACTTTCAGTTCAAAATTCTAATGGACTCAAATGTGGGAATACTCTCCTTAAAATAATTGCGATACAAAATATTCAAAAATTTGCAATGCACATTCCACACTAACAAAAACAACATACATACAGATCCGAGGTATGCTAAGACCACATGTGGTAGAGCTTGCCCATCCACACACGAGCACATATGCCTATATGCAAGATCCGTGATTTCCATCAGGCAGGCCACACTGACTAGATCTTCTGCCTCAAAAAATCAGGCCATTTAACTCAGGTGAGCCACAACGTACAGAATAAATAGCTAAATGATTTTCTCTAGCTATACCCTGTTCTATACATTGTGCCCCAGATGAGGAGTAAAACGGCCTGATTTTTTGTCCAAAAAATCTGAATAACATGGCCATCTGATGGAAAGATCAGATCTCGCACATATTGGCAAAAGTGCTTGTGTGTGGAAAGGCAGGGCTTCACTTGCAGGTGTGCTTGGAGAAACCCCACTAACACATCTGTACATCATTTTACATGCATACATACATGGTTGCTCATGCATACAAACAATGCCCCCTGGAGCATTTGAACTTGAAGTAGCATCCTCCTCCCATATCGTAACCATACACAGATGGACCAGATTAGGATTATTCATTCAATCGGTTCCACCACCCAAAAAAAAAAAAAAAAAAAAAAACTGGTCAAAGATCCGAATTGACTCATAGACAGAATACAAATGGCCATTATAAGACAAATTTTGCAACAATGCACATGCAATGGGCAAAAGATAACTGAATAGATGGTTGGTTAGGATCTTCCAACCTTGGAAATTTTGGATAGAGGCAAGTGAAGCCAACAAGTTGGAAGATGCCAATTATCATATGCGTGTGCCGCAGTACATGTATGGATGAAACTCTCATCCTCCTCAGGGCACAATAGTATTTCCACAAACATAGATGATGTTACATATATACACATGGTCTTACATATGTACATACAAGGAATTCAATGATATATAAATGATATTGACATGCATAATTAGCTGCATGCACATACCTACATACCTGCGTGCATGGACATGGACACAAACACAAGTACATGCATACATAAACACCAGTACATACACAGAACAGGCAGATACAATTAATTGCATGAGCATGCATTCATACACATGGCTGCACATTCAAAAAAGCAGGAAAAAGGATAAAAGACATAGCATAACACGGTGTTAAATTTTCGGAATCATGAATAAATCAGTGAAGTAATTGACCAAGATTTGGGAATTTTCAGGAAAAATCAAGAGGAATTCAGGAAAATCAAGAATCTTTTCTGTAAGATTTTTTCTTTAAAATGTTGAATAATTCATGAATAAGTCACGAACAATATTCATGGTATTTTCAAATAAGCTGCAAGTCATTAACTATTCAAGAAATCAAGAAAATAGTCAGAAAATTTTCTTTCTATGAAAAAAATCACAAATAACTCATGATTCTTCTGGAAATTCAAAGAATTTCGTGACAGATGGATAACATTCATAACTAGATGCATACACATACATACATGTGCATGCCTATATACATGAATACATAGATACATGATGACTTACCACATGAAGAAGAAAGAGCCAGTAATCAGAGCTGGATACTTCTCTGCAAAGCTCTTGGAAGGGTTAGCAACCCTGCCAATTCTCATTAATCAAAAACTGCATCAAGAACAGTTCTAGAAAAAAAAAAAAAAGGAAAGAAAAATAAAAATTAGAGATAAAAGTAGGCAACGATCGTGAATTCCTACCCCTCGATCTCGTGGCCATCAGCATCAGCAGCCGCTGTCGCAGACACAACCGGAAACTCAACAGGCCGGCGCCGACTCAAAATGGGATTCGGAGCCGAAGATTTCAAAACATTGCCGGAAAGCTCAGCGAAGCGGTTTTCCGGCAGCGGAGAGAAGGGGAGGGATGGGAATCGAGAGAACCGCGTGCGGCAGCTTAGAGAATCAGCGCGAGGCAGCAGTCTGGCAGAAGACAGGTACAGAGAAGATAATCGAGAGCGAGGGGTTTGAAGCTGGAGCGGGTTTCCGACGGAAGCCATGGAAAAGCCTTTGAAATCAAGATGTGAAAACCCCTAAAAAAATTCAAGAATCTGGAAGCTGCGATTTCAAGAAGAAAGAGAGAAAGCCCTAGAAAATGGAAGATGAATGAGCTTATACATTCTGAGATTACAAGTGGTATATGAGAGAGAGAGAGAGAGTGGTTAGTGTTGGAGAAGGAATCGAAGTTTTGAGAGGAGTTTTAAGGGAAGATTTTTTATTTTTTTTTAAATGCATCTGGATTCTGTCTTTTTCCTCTTCTTCTTTACTTTCCCGCCAGTGAATGGAAAGGTTCTGCTGGCACACCGGCCGATGTAGAACACGTGTGCAGAATCTTATATAGTTACAAATCTCGTTCTCGGCAATTTCTCGGCCTGTAAATTTATCGGGAGATTTTCAAATTGCCTCTACTAGCCGATAATCCGAGGAAGTAGTTTTGAAGAGGATAGATTGGGTACTACGCATGCCTAGAGCTCGGCACATGCACGAGCTCTGAGGGGCTACCGTGATGTATGGGTTTTATCCACACCGTCCGTCCATCTTTCCATGTCATTTTAGAGTATAATCTAAAACAACGATGTAGATCCAATGCTTAAGTGAAGCACACAGTAGAGATTAAACCCTTACCGTTGAAAACTTTTTGGAGGCTATAGATTTTTTGGATCAAGGTTATATTTTTTTTTTTTCCTTTCATTCAGCTCTATATGACCTTATGAACGGGTTGGATGAAAAATAAACACCACAGTAGGCCCTAGGAAGATATCAACGTAGGCATCATTATTATCACTACTTCATGTAGTGTGGTCCACTTGTGCAATGGTTCTGTTTCATTTTTGGTTTTTTACCCTAAAATGGTATGAAAATATGGATGGATGGTGTGGATAAAAGCAATACATTAGGCTGTCTCCCAAAGGCCTTACCTGTGCCGAGCTCGGACAGCCCGGTGGTACTTAATCAGCTTAAAAAGCACTTCGGGCCGGAAATTATCATTCCTAAAAAGCACCTCTTAAATTCTCCCTTCAAATTTTAAGGTTTTTCTTTGAATATTATTGAAAATTAAAATATTTAAAATATTTATTTTAAATGGCAGATAAATTTAAGAGATTTTAGCACAAAATGACTCTAGTATTCATGTTATTAGTAAACATAGCCTCCATGAACTCATATTCCCTGCATTTTCAAAGGAGAAGTTGCATTATTACCGGCATCTTTTCTTTTTCTTTACAAAGTAGAGAATCTAAGATTATTAAGCTCACGGGTTATGTGTATGAAATGACTCATATGGTATATTTCTGACATCCAATGCAGCTAGTAGATGCACACAAGCATGATTATTAAGTGAACCAAAAATATTAGGATCCAATCACAAGTGAGTCAATTCGTAAAAAATAATATATATGGCTTGAAACATCCAAATTCAAGTGTAGCCCATTTGGTGATTTGATTGGCTTGATTTTTATTTTATTTTTTGTTCGTGTGTGTGTGTGTGTGTGTGTGACCATGGTGGGGTGCATATGTTGGATGGTTGGGATGTTATATAAATAACATGTAGGCCTCACAAGTCTCCACTTTCACTAAGTTTTAAAGGAAAATTGGGAAGAGAGCATTTTTATAATTTCTTTCCCTAAGAAGTCTCTCCATGATTCCTAATTGTCCAAGCATTATTTAGTAAAATGTTAATCCTTGAGAGATTTTACTATAAAAATTTCTAAATTTAAAATTTGAATATAAATTTCTATTACAAATTTCTTAAGTTTTTTATTATCTTCACAATAATATCTCATTCGAACAAGATATTTTGAAGTATTACCAAGATGTGCATGGTGAGACCCACTTCGACTAGCGGATGTGTAATTTAATGTTAGGCCTAAAGGCTAATATGTGATTCAAGTGGACCACACCAACAAAAACCAAAAACAATTCAGACTAAGATGTCTACAGTTGGTTTTTATTAAGCCCAACATGATGATTATATGAAATTCACTCAAAGTGGGAGTGAATGCAGAATAGTTGTTACGATTCCGCGAAGTGGGCACAGCCCTAATGTAGGTTCCACCCTGATGTATGCTTTATATATCTATGTAATCCATTGGTTTTCCAGCTTATTTTATGGCATGGTTCTGAAATTTAAATAGATATAAATCTTAGGTGGACCTCACCGAATGAAACGGTGGTCATTGTATGCCCATCATTAAAAAACATCCTATTATTTGGCATCCAACCTTTTGATAAGGTCACACAGACCAGGATGAAGGGAAAACAAAAATAGCAAGTTGATCCAAAACTTTTGTGACCCCAAGAAAGTTTTAATAGTAAAAATTCAATCTCTACCATGTGGTCCACATGAGATCTATATCTGCTTCTTCTATTTTGTTTTTTTTTTTTTTTGTTTTTACCATGCTATGCAATAAGTTGGAAAAATGGATGAAGAGCATGGTTATATAATGCATACATCAAAGTGGGCCCCCACAATCAAGGTGGCAACCACCTTGCTGGATCCGCATTACAGGTGATCCGCGTCCCTTATCAGCCGGGCTCTCATTGGAGCGGATCAAGTGAGCTTAGGTAATGGCTTAGAGGGTGAGGCCCGGACTGTGGAGCCAATCTTAATGTATGTGTTGTATATCCAAGATGTCCATCAGTTTTTCAGCTCATTTTAGGGCATGGTCCTAAAAATAAAGTAGATCCAAATATCAAGTGGTCCACATTGCAGGTGGGCCACAGGAGATCTATATCTGCTTCTTCTTTTAAAAAAAAATAATAAATTTACCATGCTATATAATAAGCTAGAAAAATGAATGAAGAGCATGCTTATATAATGCATACATCAAAGTGGACCCCACAATCAAGGTGGCAACCACCTTGCTGGATATGCATTGCAGGTGATCCGTGTCCCTTATCAGCCGGGCTCTCATTGGAGCGGATCAAGTGAGCGTAAGTAATTGCTTAGAGGGTGAGGCCCGGACTGTGGAGCCAATCTTAATGCATGTGTTGTATATCCAAGCTGTCCATCAGTTTTCCAGCTCATTTTAGGGCATGGTCATAAAATGAAGCAGATCCAAATATCAAGTGAACCACACAATAGGATTTGAATATTCACCATTAAAAAAACTTAGGGCCCACAAAAGTTTTGGGTCAAGCGGATATTTTAATTTTCCTTCATCTAGGTCCAAGTGACCTTATCAATACGATGGATGGCAAATAAATATTGCAATGAGCCGAAAGAACATTTTAATGGTGGCGGTTTGATTGTCACTATTGTGTGGTCCTCACGCGACCAATGAACTCCCCTAGAGTATCAAATAAATCCTCCTGACATATAATGAGATGGTTATTGGCCATATATCATTAGAAAATCTTGCTGAAATTAAAAATATTTATTTTAACTTAATAAATATATTTAAAATTTTAAAAATATTTAGTCTTTCCCTATTATTATATCTGTATAAAACATTATATTTAAAATCTGCCAATATTTTGAAATTCTGACTGTAGCATCAAAGTAGTATGATTAATGTATTTTTTGTGATATTATCTAGATATTTTCATAATCTCTGCGGTATTTGTCACTCTCTTTCCCATGAAGTTTCCAATGGTGGGCATTCAATTCCCGTTGTTTTTTTTTTATGATGTGGCCCACTTGAGTTTCGAACTACCTTATTTTTGGACTCATGTTTCATTGTTATGTTTATAAACTGATGGATGGAGTGGATTTTTCACAGGCATCTCCATAAGCCCCACATAGCTCCCAACCACAAGAACTTCCTGCTGAACAGACAATTCATGTCCCATAATCCTATAATAGATCCCCATGTGGTATATGATGAGCGCAACTTTGGAGGATCTCTGGATCCACTGACTGTTGCAAAATATTGATTTTATAAAATATATTTAAAATAAAATATAATAGAATATATTAAAAGTTTTGTAAAAAGCCTTTTTTTTTTTAGGGTTTTTAAGAATAGTCTCACATGAGAAAGGGAAGAGAAGACTTTGTGGTTTAAATGAAAACAGTGGAGTATTATAATATTTACTTACCTAGTCCAAGGACTATGGCGCGGGCTCGGTCTCGGGCACGGGCTGGAGCTCGGTGCGAGAGCATGGGCATGTGAGGCAGTGTGACTGTAGAGGCGCTAGTGGCACACTTTGCACTTTGCATGTCCTTCGCAACTTTGACGAATGACTAGATGAATGGGAGACTAGAGAACTGAATGAGAGTCCTCCAGTATATATAAAGAGCTGAAAAAAGAGTGTGTCATTAGTACAGGGTCCAGCAGAAACTGCTGCATGGCTAGCCCAACAGCTAGAAAACGGCTAGCCGCTGTCTCACAACAGTCAACATGCAACAGCTTAATGGTCCATGCACAACAGTCAGAAAATGGCCATAAAATGGCTAGTTTTCTCCAACAGCTAGAAAACAGTCATGAGATTTAATTCTCTGGACCATAACCCTCAGCCACCATAGCCTATAAAAGGAGGGCCTGGATGGGTTTCCAAACCATCTCTCAACCCACTCTAGCAGACCCATACGAAATGAGACAGTCTTCCACTCCTCTCCTATACTCCAGTAATTCTAGCAAGACAGCAAGGGTTGAACCTTTACTTGAAGAACAGACCAACGGTGTGGTCTAGAATGGTTCAACTGAACCAGTAGCTGAATACTTAACCAGTGCAGTAGTCTAAATCACATATTTTCTTCTCTTTCTTTCTTCTGGAATTTTTTCTTTTATTGTATTTCTGCCAGACTAAGTGTAACAGTGTTTCGATAGGCGGGCTTTCATGTTTGATGAATGCAGACCCACGCCAGACTCGTTGTATCCTCGAAGCGGTTTGCTTGTAACCTATCAGCATACTTAATTCACTTGAGTAGGGGCAAATAACGCTTTAAGGATAGCGTTTCAGACGTGCTTCAGCTTGTCCTTAGTTCTGATTATCATGATTTTTCGGTTTCCATATTTTACAGAAATATTTTATTCTGTATAATTTCCAACACTGAGGTGGGTGGGATCCCTGACTGTAGGGCTCATCGTGATGTATGTACCTTAAATACATGTTGTCCAACCATTTTAACAGCTATTTTTTTAGCATTATCCAAAAAATGAAACAGATCCAAATTTTAGGTGGACCACACCACGGAAACGGTGGTAAAGCAATCTCTCTAAAGTACGCATGGCAAGGTGATGCAAGGATTGGGTTTGTCCAAATACAGGGTCCAAGCATGGATAGTTTATATTTAAAGAACCACACCTGTTAGTTCATTCTACTATGTGACGTGAGATGATGGAAAAGATAAACAATTATCAATCAAACACGCTGTGGGATAGACAATAGAAAATATAATAAATTAAACCGTCTCGTGAGTTTTACTTTTATGTTTTTCACTTACAAATGTAAATGGTTGGAGATGAGTTATGATTAGTTACTCTTGAAGTTGTGTGGTAATTAAAGTTAGTCAAACATCTATGTTTGACTTTAATAATGAGTTATAATCATTGCTTGTTTTACCCAAACAACATTATAAAAATGATAGCTTTATAGTATAAAAATATATTGATTACAATTTCTTTTACTTATTTTTTTTATTAGTGTATTTGACTTTCGATTTATAAGCCATCATTCTTGTTTAAACAAATACCATAAACATATTTACTTTACATTACAAAAGAAATTAGAAAACCAAACGTGCTTTTAAAATGTAAGCTAATTATCTTTTCTTCTTCTTATTTTATTTTATTTTATTTTACCCAATCTAATTATCTTTTCTTCTTCTTCTTGTTCTTTTTTAAATTTTTTTTACCCAATTAATACATCACCTTGCCACATGTCCTTTGCAACTTCTTTTTTTTTTTTTTCCTTTCTTTTATTATTTTCTATTTAGTCTTGGAGCTATACTTGGGTTTTATTATTACCGCAAGAGGCATGCGTTGAATGGATAAGAATCCTCTGCAATGTGTTTTATGTCATAAAATAGAAAGTTCTTTATGGCCACCATGTCGTATATGCAAAATTCATTCAGGATTATCATGTTGTTTATGCATAATTCATTCAGCCAATCAAGCATGCTCCTCGATACTAGGCCCTTGGGAAAGAAATTATCTAGTTTCCAATTTAAGTGGGCCACACATGTGGAACAATAGAGCCACGATGCTAACCATAGGTTTGTGGGTTGGACTACTATGGTGTGCATCTTTCATCAAACCCATTCATCAGTTCAAATTCACCGGAATGAAGGGAATGATACAAAAATCAGCCTGGTCCAAAAATCAAGTGGGACACAATGCGTGATTTTAGATGTATGGTGCAGCCCATATGAGTTTTTTATTGGGCTGATATTTTATATGTACGGTGAACATAAGGGTTATCGCGTGATGGATGGAGTATAGATTTCACGTTACAACATGGGCCCAAAAATTGGGTGTTATACACGTGAAAAGGGCGTTGGAGACTGTTCGGTCACTGCTCGTCGGAATGAACGTTCTTCCGTGGAACACATGCCAACATGTGTAGCACGTATGTTCGTGATCGGTGGGGCCATGGAGGACATGGGCTAGCTCTGAAACCATCATGTTCATTCAACAAGTGGGCCACACTGTATTATAAATCTAGACCATTGCTTACATTTATTTAATCGTCCTCTCCTTCCATGCATGACCCACTTACTGCATGTCAAAGGATGGACACCAAATAGTAAGCTTGGGTTGTCATTAAATGCACGGGGCATTAAATGCAAAGAGTCATATGTGGTGTGGTGTGGTCCACTTGAGCCATGGATTTGCCCTTTTTTTCGCTGATAGCTTAAAATGATATGAGAAAAGGGATGGACCGCGTGGATAAACAGATACATCACAGTGGCCCCGGGCAGGGGTAGGAAGCAATCCACGTACCTATCAGGGCATTGGGATTCCTGGAAACTATAGTGCCTGTGTTTGGTTGGAACAGGAATCATGTGTTCCATGCTGCTTATTTATTTAAGAAGCTTCCAGCTTAAATGAATGTGTAGCGCCCACTATATCACCTAATCAAATACAACTCTCCAATATATTGCATATCATGATCAAATTGCCGAGTAGATTGGATGTTGCCAACATGAGTAAATTTTCATGAGAAACATTAGCAACATTTCCAAACTTTTTAAAGGGCACACAGGGTGACCAATGGTTGATCCAAACCGTTAAATGATTCATATAACTAAGACCAAGACACGGCACGCAAAACAAAGAAGTGAATCGCAGTTTGTGCAACTATAATGATATGTTGATTGAACAAAAAACAAAGCTAAAATGGTTAATAAATTGATAGTTCAACCATTATGGGAAAGGAAAGTTGTGTTCGTCCCATATATCCAATGGTCTGAATAATAATTGTTGTTTAAAGTCTTCAATTTGTATATGGAACAAGGTCTTGATTGATCGAACAACACAGTCGATTGATCAAGTGAGCCCTGAATTATACAAATTGGTCTTTGGATAGTTTTGGATAGTCTCAATCGATTGAACTATTAGGTTGATCGATTGACAAAATTCAAAAAATACTTGTAATATCTTTGAAATTTTTTGCGCATGTTCGATTGATCGAACATGTGGTGCTCGATCAATTGAGGACCGCTCGATCAATGGTCGATCAATAGATGACGCGCACAGTTCTGCATAATTGCACAATCAGTTTCCTATTCCGGGACTCTTACTATATATATGGGTGTAAATTGGGATTAAGGTATTGCTAAGAGGGATTAAACGTTTCTAAAAGGGTTTCTAAAGGGAGACCATGGTTTTCTAAAGGGTTTCACATCAATAAGTTAATCTATCTCTTGTAATATTGTTTTCATAGTGGATTTTGTTGTCACTTCGTGTCATGGTTTTTTCCCGTAATGATTTTTCACATAAATATATGTTATTTGTGGTACTTGTTTGCATTTATCTTTTGATTATTTGATTCGATTTCAAGGTTTGCTTCCATGACTCCCCAATATATAATAACCAAAGGGAAGACCGGTTAGATCAATGATTACTATTACATAGGGAAAGGAAATACCCTTATGGGCCATTTGACACAACTGATTTGGGAGGATTCGAAGAGATTTGAGGGTATTCCAAATCCATGGGTTATTCGGTAGGATGGATTTGGGGGTATTCCAAATCCAAGGGATTTCAAATCCTCACTTTTAGTGAGTTTTGCAATCCCTCCCTTTTGTTAGGATTTCTAACCATCTTTTTTTTAAAGCTCATTTTTAAAGGAGGGGAGTCGCGTGTGTAAAACATGTTTCACTAGTGTACTATTCTATTGTGTACATGGCCCACTGATGATATACCAAAACAATTAGATTATCAACTGCAATACTAAAATTATTTTAATAGAATGATTTGGGCCCTCCAAACATTGTCCATGTAAATCAATGGTTAATTGTTCGGTTGTGATCTAATGCTTGTGGCCCATCTAAAGCTTGGAATTTCATCATTTTCAACTAAAGAATATATTTCAATGGCCTTATTATAATTATTATGTCAAACATCTCACACAAACACTAATTAGGAATGTTAAAGTTGATTTAGTAATTGAAACAAACTCCTATAAATATACTACATAATTTAACTGCATATTTACTTTTGGATTATAGGATATTTTGAATCCAGGTACCAAACAACTCAGAATTATGAATTCAAGGTATTCCAAATTTAAGGGATTTTCAATCCAAGTACTTCAAATAAAAGGCTTTTTTACTTTTAAGTTTAATGAAAGGAACTCATTTTATCCTACAAAAGGAGAGAGCTGTAATAGTATTGCAAAAATTTCCAAGTTTTCTTATATTTAAAAAGAGGGAATCAAAGGCTTAGCTTCCATAACAAGACTCTCTTGAAGTGAGTGCCACTTGTACATATGTGGCCCGCGCCCACTGACGGTCATATAAGTGGGCCCCACAGTGACCCGAATGTAACAATTGTGTCATTAAAACTATCGAAAGTCAAATGACAAAAATACCCTTAGATCATATTGACACTTTATAATTTTGATGTTTTTATGAGAATATATGTGAACTAGTCCATGTTGGTCATTTAATCCTAATGATATTATCTTAATTAGCTGGACACTTTAATGCAAGGGCCACATGCATGCATGCACATAATCTATGCATGGTGTCTCGGGGTGCATGCATTACATGCACTAGAGCATGGGATGCTTGTTGCTTAATAAGTGATGAGTATTTTCATATGCATGCGCATACTGCTTGTAATGTATGCTAATATATGGATGAAATTCATGTTCATTCTCATGTATATGCTCATGAGATGCATTGTTTGACATAGTAAGGATTTGTGATATACTTTCGTAAGATAAGATCTAATCTTAATTTTAAAAATATTTTGGGGTGAAATGATAAAATATATCCTTTGACCGTTAAAGATGATCTTCCAGATTTTGAAAACTAAGGACCCTCATATAGCTCATGATACATCTGTGGCCTTTATAACATATAAACTGATGTGTTACCATTCATTCAAATGACTTTAACATAGTTAGGGTCCTAAGGTTGGTTGGAAGAGTGGTTTTATAGGATCCGATAGTCAACGTGACATGGGATCTTTACAAAAGTTGAAGATGCTTGATGCATGTATAGTGGTCCGCCTAGCCACTACATGAGAAGAGAGGTCTGATCACCTTTCTAATTTTACGGTTAAAATGTCTTTGAATATATGGCTTGGATAGTTGCAAATGTTGAAATTGATGTCTTAAATCAAGTCAGTTACGACAAATTGTTCGATGTCACCTTTGATATCATCGAACAGTGCTCAATTCCATCGAGTTTTTTAAAATTTTCACCAGTTGGTCACTAGACTTACTGGACATCTTTTCGATGCCATCGATATGTGTTCGATGATATCAAAGGTTTGTTCAATGCAATCGGAGAAAATTGAATTTTTCAGTTTTGTCTCTGAATAGTTTGAGTGTTAGTTCGATACCATCAACATGGATTTGATATTATCAAATGATAAATTTCGATGACATCGAAGTGTGTTCAATGCCATCGAACTATTCGGCGCAAATTTACGCAGAACTGCAATTTTGCAAAATTTGTTTCCGATTTCGTTTGAAATTCCTTCGTAGCTTATAAATATGAATGTAAACATAATTGAGAGAGTATCCTAGGGTTTCAAATTCGTCCAAGGTTTTTAAAGGATGTAGCAAATGTGAAATTTGAGGTTGTTCAAATCAAGTAATCTCTTTCTCTTTGTAATTTCTATTTTTCATAATGATCATCTGTCACTTTGTGCTGTGGCTTTTTCCACAACAGTTTTTCCACATTAAATCACTGTTTTATCTTTGTGTTTGCTTGTGCAATTGGATTACTCTCTTAGATTCATCTTTATGTACTTGGTGCGATTGGATTACTCTCCTAAATTCATCTCTGTGTGCTTCCGCGGTCCCCCAACAGAAACTCACTCTGTGTGCTTCTGCAGTTCCCAAGCAGCATAAAGAAATTTAAAATAATAATAATAATAATAATAAGTGAAAAACTTATATGGGACCTACCCATTAGTTGTTGTCCAAAAGTAGGCCCCACAGCCCATGTCCAACACATAGGACCATTAATTTTTTATTTTTTAAAAAAGTAGGTACACGTGTTAGTGAATGATCTTAGCTAGCCCTCTCTCGAGTATATCCAATAGGCAAATAAGGTAGGTCACATTTTAGAAAACAAGTTGATGGCCTGTAATATTAATTCGAGGAGATTTTCTTAATCATCCGTTTTTTAGTAACACCATGCCCTGTCTTTCGAGTGGGTAAGCTTGAATTTTTACATTGATGCGGCGGGAGCCTCGAGATGGATGGATAGAATGGATCACGCTTGCAACAATAAACAGATCTGGTACGTCAGCAAACCCAAGATGGGTAATTCATCATTGGCCTGGGCACAACCTAGGGAGCATATACTTTTATTTTTCTCATACAAATTTGACGGGGACCAACATTACCCAATCGAGTGGGCCATATATGTACATTGAATAAACATTGGTCTTCCATTGATTTTTAGAGTGTGGCCCACCTGACGAGTGGATGTGTTTGATTTTCAACGGTCCATTCGAATGGATGTGAAAATTCCTTTGTAGTGTTCTCTCGTTTTGGTGGATATGATAAATAAGGGAAGAGAGCGTCGATGGCTACAATGCCACTCTATTGGAGCCATTTTTGGGTGACTTGTTCTCTCCTTGTCATCAACGTACGAATGGTAATTTTATTATTGATGGAAGTGGACCCCACCAAAAATGCGAATCCGTTCCGCCCCGTTCATTAGATTGGCCGTTCCATGCTAGTCCATGGCGCTAAAATCAGTTAGAAAGGGAACTCATGTGGGCCACACAACAAGGAACAGTCGGGAGGGGACAAACAACAAATACACCTTCCCCACTATTTGTGAAGCCCACTGCTATGTAGATTCCATCTAATCCATTCATCACACGGGCCCCACTAGGATGAAGGAACACACAAAAACTAAGTCCATTCCAATGCCCGTGTGGGGCCACACCACATCATATGCATGATTTTACATTGTTCCCTGCGTTGTGGCCAACTAAGTCGCCCTAGGTTTCAGTCTACAGTTAAAATGAAGAATAGAACATGATGAACGGAGTGGATTAGACGAACATGATGACTGCATGGCCCACATGATGGATGGATCACATGATTTGCAGCTGTTTAACCTTAAGGCAGGCCAACCTTTTTGGCGGGTTGGATGTTGTCTATACGTGACACGTCAGCTGCATGCAAATCAACGGATGATAACTTTGCCGTCCATTATTGTTACGCATCCACGCGCGTGTACAAGATTCACACACCAACGCATATGCCATCAGGTGGATCCACCGGGTAGATGTTCCTGCCCAAAAACGAATGTGTCCATCCTGTTATACCTTATGTTTTTACCGCTACTGGGATAGCACGTCAAAAAAGGACAATGTCATAGCCCCGTGGATAAAAGATATGTGAAGATATATGAAAGTTTTTCTTTTTACTTTTTTCTTTTTAATGGAAGTACATCAGTGTTTCGGTGAGAGCCGTCATCTGTAGATGGAACATGGCCGAAAATTTTTAAATTAGAACTTAGTCGAGAGAAAAGTGGGTCTGAGGTGGTTATTAGAACAGGTGTCTAAAAAGAGTTTGAAAGAATCAAGTGATGTCGAAGTAGTTGCCCTAATTGACCCAAAATAGAAAGAAGTGTCTAGATGATTATCACAAGAGAATCTATAAGATATAAAGGAGTTCAACGAAGTAAAGTATCTTATACCAATCTAATCAAATAAAGAAATTTATTAATTATCATTTATATTCCTTAATATAATCTATCTTTTATGTTCTTTAGCAAAACCAGTAGTCTAATTTGACATTAGGAGTGCAGTAATCTAGTAGCTGTAATCATTAGCTATAATCAAAGTCTACGCAATTCTTGTGTTTACCTTTTTGTTTGCTTTTGCATCTGAAAGTTCTTTTGTACGAAAGGCAATGTGCAACCCATTCTCAAAGGACGAAATGTACCATCTAATAATTACCTGAAACTATTTTGAGACAAATGAGCTCGCAACACCTTCTCCACTTGAGGAGATGTAGGTGCAACCAATACCTAAACTCTTGGATTCACCGTCAAACCTAATGCCCAATCCTCCAAACCAGGAAGGAGTATCCTCATCTCGGAGCGACCCTCTTGAGACAATATTAATTGGGTTGCGCGATATGCAGATGAGAATCTAACATATTGCAAAGCAAGGGCGAGCTTAAGCAAGTAGTCACGAGTTCAGGCAAAGTAATCATGAATTCAGGCAAATCTGAGTAGGAGGTTAGAAACTTCATTCTTGAAATTAGAAATCAAGGAATGCTTGGGCGGCACTATTTCCCTAGGAATCCACCTTACAATGGGGGACAATACCCAGTAAGTCTATATCTTCCACCAGTGGCTGAACCTCAACATTTGCATCGCGGCCAGGTCATGCAACTAGTCTAAGAAATGGCAGGTCAGGTTCTCGGTCGCACTACTACTCTGGTATACCACAAAACTTATACTGAATGGATCAAATGTCAACATCCATTGGCTAGGGATTAACAACAAGATTTTGTATTTTTCACTGGAGATATTGATCAATCGACCATACAACACATAGGCCAATTCACCATGCAATGTGGTGTATTAGCTAACAATGATTATCATAAGTTACAATTGTTTGGCCATTCCTTAACCACAGTGACTTTTACTTGGTATTCTAATCTATTGTCAAGTTTCATCCAACTTGGTAAGATATTAAGGAGAAATTCCATGCTCAATTCTTTTACAAAGACAGATAAATTTCTATAGCTGATCTACTCATTTCCAGCAGTTGCTTAGTGAATCAGTTGAAAACTATATTGCATGGTTCAAGAGAGCAAAAAGTCAATACAAGGTAATCACGACTGAAGCTGAGTTTGTACAACTCACCCAGGATGGTTTGGAATATAAACTCTGCAAGAAGTTTATCGGAATGGAATTTGAAGATTTATGTGATTTAACAATAAAAGTATCTTGATATGAAACCCTTCTTCAGGAAGGAGCGATGCAAAAGAACTCATCAGCTAAGACATACCAATATGATCATAACTACGAAGTGGTTGCAATCGAGGTAGTAACTAAGAAGACATTTGTGTTTTCGACATTAGTTGGAATGGAATTAATTGCGCCGACCATTCAAAAAACTCATAAGGTATATACTTTTGACATAACACAAACTGATGAGATCTTTGATATAATGTTGGCCAAAAAATCATTAAAGTTCTCATTATCATAAAATACACACAGTCGAGGAGTTAAAAAGATTTAATAGTGTAAGCGGCATGGAACCCGTTCCCACTCCACTAACAATTACGTGGTTTTCAGGAATATTATTCAGGACAACATTGATCGTGGATTATTAAAATTCCCTAAGAAAGATAAGGAGGCAATGTTAATTGATACGGATCCGTTTCCACCTAACTTGGAGATCAACATGGTCATGGTTAATCTTCAGAAGTTGGCTCGACCGTGATAGAAGGTTGACATTGGCCCTTGTGATCACTAGGTTGTGGCACGACAATCTTACGAGAGACGATACACATCTTGGCAGGCGGTCACAAATGCAAAAGCGTGGTTAAGATTATCACCACATATCAACTGTGAGCCACACCTGTGCAGTCGATGCACAAGGGCGATTCAGCCAACCAAGTAATTCCCTGGCTCAGCAAGTCAGATCAAACCTTGGTTTTCGCAGAGGTTCGAAAGAGCGGGTATCTATCAACAATGGAGAGTGTATCAACCTCATATTGACTAGTCCCGGCTAGCTTCGCCGAGGTGTAAAATGGTGAAGCCTCGCCCTACTCAGGAGGAGGTTTGGCGATGAGTGAATCACCTTAAATTCTCAGTCATACCTGAAGGGATGACCCATACCTAGAAGTAGCATTAACAAATACAACAAGCTACTAAGTGAAGAGAATTGGCCTACATGAAGAGTGAGAACCATCCAGTGGCTATGTAACCACGTCAGATGTTGAGGATTCCCCAGCCAGGGGATGGGCAGTTAGATGTGAATATGATCGATTTGGTTGCGAATCCTCTGTCAGATGGTCCAGCTATGGAAAACCAACAAATGAATATGGAAAATGGCAAAGACACCGAGTGCTCGGCCGAATACCTCAGTGATAAGTGTTTCTCGAATGATGACTTGTTGATTGAAGAGCTTCTTGTTATAGCAAAGTTATTGGAAGAAACCCCACATAGTCCTGAAAAGGTAGGGGTGGTTCCAATGGTAAATTGCCTGAGTATCGTATCTACTATCAAGAGTGTTGAGGAGCAATAGAGTTTTGAAACGCCTGGGGGACGATGTCCAAAATCTGAAGTAAGGTTTGAATCACTACCACCAGGCATGGTAGACTATAACATGGTGCTCACACTCCCATTAAGTTTTCAGGCTAAGGCATCTTAGTCTAACGAGATTGTAAGAGACGTGAAGGAACTTGGTCCTCCGGTGATAATACAGCATGATTCATTCTACTTAGAGGAGGGAATCAAAAAAGTATCGACCATCACCGTTGAGCCAAGTACGCCTTCTTAGAAAGTGGTGATAGAAAGACCCACCGTTACTATGACCCAACACCTGAAGCCATTGAATATATTAATCCATTAAGATGGATTGATATATCAACATGTCCAGTTACCAGAGTCATGGTCGATAATGAGGCAAATGTGAACATCCTCCCTGCCAGGATGATGGTGAAGTTGGGAAAGACCGAGGATAATCTAATTTCAACTGAAGTCTTGATGAGTAATTGTTGAGGGTCAAATATTGCATATTGGACCCCATTTATTACTTGGTTTTATGAACATAATAATGTTTAATATATTATTTTAATCATGTTTGTGTTGCAAGGTGAATTTAAGAGCTTGGATTGAAAGGGATGTTAAAAGCATGGATTTAACACTTAAAGATCACCAAAGCCAAAGATCCAAGAAAACCAAGTTAAGAATGAAGAAAATCAAGGTTTTGAAGTGAATTTGCATAATCCTCGACTAGTCCTGGCTCCTGCTCGACTAGTCAAGTCTCCAGCTCGACCAGTCGAGGATTCCTCGACTCAAACTCCAGCTGCTAAATCTTCTAAAATTAGTTCATCATCGACCAGTCGAAGGAAACCCTCGACCAGTCAAAGGTGACCCTCGACCGTCGAGGATGGTCCTCGACCAGTCAAGGGTTACGCAGATGTTGCACGGACTGCATAAATTTGACATGGCCTACGAAAATTTCCAACTTGGTGCAAAAGGAGGTGATGCAAAACTATAAATAGGGGTCCCCAGGGCATCTCTAGGCATCTTCTAGGGTTTGATGAGTGGAGCAAAAGCGTGGAGAAGCTGTCGCCAAGAGTTTTTCTTCCCTTTCCTTAGTTGTTTTTATGGTTTTCTTAAGAGATTTTAGCTCAATCATATTTATAGTGAAGCTTATAGTGTGATGAGATGTTTTCTATTGCTTTGATTCATGTTTAAGTTGAACTATCTTTGATTCTAGTTTATTATTTAAGAAATACTTTCAGTTTTTAATGGTTTGTTGTGACTTGAATTACAATAGATCCGCGATAACTTTGAGTATGTTCTTTTCATGTATTGAGATTGTGAAATTAGGTAATCCCGTTGTTCACCATCGTCCCATGGGCATGGTTGGGTGATGGAATCTTATCTAATCTTCACAATTCTTTTATGATTGGTTGTGGGATTGGTAAATCTTGTTGTTTGCCTTGTCTCATGGGCATGGTTTTGTGATGGAATCACTTCCAGCTCTCACACCTCTCATCCATTGAGAATTAAGTCAAAGAAAGTTCAGATTTGGTTTTACTGAGATATCTTTCAATTGGATAAGATGGGATTCCGATTCCAGTTGTGTCCTTGAATCAAGCATAGATCTCCCTGATCTCTATGAGTGGATCCTTGGAAACCCTAGTTACCATCTTTAAATTCATTAGTTTTAATTACTTCAATCATAATTACTCTCTCAAATATTTCCAGATTTATATTATCATCTTCTTCTAGTTCTAGTTCTAGTTACTTTCAAAATTACTCACGAGATTAGTCCCTGTGGATTCGACCTCGGTTTCACCGAGATTATTACTACATCGCGACCCTACAGCTGGGGTTGTGAACAGTAATTTTGCTGGGGAATAACAAAAATGCATGACATCCTACCCATCAAATTGATGGTAGGAACTAAGAAAGCATTGGTTGCTTTCTTCGTGGTCAACACATCATCTAATTACAATGCCTTTCTAGGGAGAGATTGGATATACTCTTTTTCATGTATCCCATCTTCTTTGCACTACTTCATAATATTATGGAGCAAAGATGGTTGAATTTGTGTTGGCCAACAATAATCCACTCTTGGCTACAACTAATGTGGTCGAGGCTTATTTATATGAAGATGAAGTTGGGCTAATACGTTTTACTAGAAGAAATAAATATGGTCACCCAACTAAAGTATCTACTGTAATTCATCAGGACAACATAATACAAGATATTGCTACCGTGATACGTCAAAATAATGAGTTGTCGAAGGCTAAAGTACCCTATCAGGCAGTTCCACACTATACTATAAAAGAGATCCTATGATAAGTGCATCATCGATCAATGGGAGGACGACTGAATTCATGATTAGAATAAAGAAGCTCGAGGAAAGCTTGAGAGTATTGCAATGGCTGCTTTGTCAACTTGGCCAAAGTTGTAATATCGACTAATAAGGTAGCCGAAGATGGCATAGATCTAAAAATCTAAACAAGGCTCCAAAAAAGCTAAAGGATTCTCAAGCCCATGTCCAAGATCCTCTAGTCGAAGTAAATTTGGGGACAGTAAAATCCCAAGCCGACTTATTTGTTGGAACCATAGATCTAGGCTGAGCTCACTAACTTACTAAGAGAGTTTACCAACTATTTTGCATGGGATTACCACGAGATGCCTGATTTAGATTGAGCACTAGTTAAGCACAGGTTGCCAATAATGGAAGGGTATCGACCACAAACAGCCGCCCAGATGGATGACAACAGAAGTTACCCAAAAATAAAAAGGGAGATCGAACGGCTATTAAAGGCAAGATTCTTCGGGCCTATCAAATATGTTGAATGGATCTCTGATATGGTTCCAGTGTAACGCCCCGGTTTTTGAAACCTGAGTATATTACCTCATTTTCTAAAAATCCGAGTGTTAGCCTTTAAAATTCAGTGTAAATTTAAATCGCTTTGTCATTAATCAGAGTTAGCAGTAAACGTAGCTAGAGTAAACCATGCATTGTATAAAAACGTTCCAACCATAATAAAAATTCAAATGTAGCACCTATGCAGAACTTATACAACCCCAAATAACAAAGTTCGTTAAATAAAGACAGAAATCTATCATCTAATGATGGAGCTCAATATGGGCCACGGGGACCCCGTCTAGCTCCTCATCTACCCGATCTACTCTGGCAACCCAGTGAACAACATCGGCCCACTTGACACCGGCATCAACTGATATAGTTTGATAGCGTCAATGACTATCGCAGTGAGGAGTACCCTCTAAGATTACACACCCATCATTCATAACCCAACATAAATCACAAGATATGAGAATAAACATATTAAACAACACAATTTAAAATCATGATCATATATTAAGAAATAAGCCAGTCAACATGATTTCAACATTAAGGAAATGTAATAGCAATTGCAATGCAAGTGGAAGTATCCAAATATTCAAATAATTAATCATACAACTTTCTATTGCACCCAGAAATCACGTTGTACGTGAACTCCGCAAGATGGTTAGAAAATCGATAAGCGAACTTCAGCTCCACTTGAAAATCATGGTACAAGTGAACTCCACAGGATGAATAGAAAACCAACTTACAAACCTCTACTTCACCTGGAAATCATATCGTACGTGAACTCCACAAGATGGCTAGAAAATCGATAAGTGAACTTCAACTCCACCCAAAAATTATGGTCCAACTGAACTCCGCAAGATGAAGGGAGAGTCAACATACAATTATCTACTTCATTTGAAAATCATATCATACGTGAACTCCACAAGATGGTTAGAAAATCGAAAAGCGAACTTCAGCTCCACCCAAAAATCATGGTACGACTGAGCTCCACAAGATGAAGAGATAATCAACATACAAACTCTAAACCACCCGGAAATCATATCGTACGTGAACACCGCAAGATGACTAGAAAATCGATAATCGAACTTCAACTCCACCTGAAAATCATGGTACGACTGAACACCGCAAGATGACTAGAAAATCAATATATAAACCTCTACTTTACTCGAAAATCATATCGTATGTGAACACCGCAAGATGGCTAGAAAATCGATGAGCGAACTTCAGCTCCACCTGAAAATTACGTTATGATTGAACATCACAAGATGAAGAGAGAATCAACATAGGAACTCCGGCGTCATTTAGAAATCGTATGAACTTCGTAAGATGACTAGAAAATCGATAAACGACTTCAGCTCCACCCGAAAATCATAACGAACTTCACATAATGACCCGAAGATCAACAAGTATGCGAATATAACCAATAAGCACAAAATGACGTCAATGTTCCATCAAAGCCACGAAGGGAAAATAAGCGATCCAAGCCGCATAGGCCAAATATGTTGTTTAAGCCATGTAAGGCAATGTGCGATCCAAGCTATGTATGGCAGATGTGCGATCCAAGTCGCGTAAGTCAAATATGGACCGCAAGATGGTAAGACCATGAGAAGTTTCATTCAATCCATCAAATAATCGCAAACGACAATCATATAGTTAATTAATAGATGTGAAACTAAAAATAGCATGTTATCATCAAATCATTTATGCTTGCTATATTTAAAGAGACATGTTCATTATCTAACACATGAATCAAGTGCGCAACGAATTAGCATATTCACATAATGAGGTAAATAACCTAATGGCAGAAATCATATCATCATCTATGTCTAGATCGATGAATTTGAGTGGGAAGCTCAGAGGGTGAGACCTCACCTTAGAGCGTAGATTTATTTCTTGTTCGGTTGGAAATCATTAAAGGACTCAAAACACTCGATTAACCTAAAATATCACATGTCAATGGTTATGATAGAATAGGTTCGAATGCACCTAAATGATTAAGATTCCCAATGTGTATCCGGGTTAGATTCAAATTGGCACAATTAGACAAACTAAAGCGTAATTTAAATCCAAGAAAATGTGTAATCTCAAATCCTAAATTAGCCACTAATTAGTTATAATGAACATTCTAGATAGAGTAGGGCTTGCTTACCAAAAATCCAAGTCAACTTGGATCTAACCCAGCTCGGAATGATCTATCCTTCTCAATGAAAATGATCTACACCAATATCATTCACATACTTACAACTAAGAAACTGACTAAATATTTAATTACATTAAATCAGGGTTAATCATTGCAAGAAGCTAAGTTGACTCACCTTAACCTGGATCAACTCAATGGGGATGGGCGAGCTTTAATCGGATAGACTCATCAGGCCCACCCATGTCACGCCCCAAACTCGAAAACCAGGCTTACAAAATTTCCGATCGCCGAATTTGGTGCCAACAGCCTCCGTAGTACCTCATTCTCGGCTCCCGGCACCCATACACTAGGTTCCGATCCCGGGATCCTACAAGGAGGATTTTCAACATCAATTTGATTCATAATGAGTATAACCATAAGCATAACCCACGAACAATAACCACAAGAACACCATCACAAAATCCACTATGATAAAAAACTTTAAGGTACAATGCGTATGAAGGAAAATATAAGACAATAAAGCTAAAACTCTGGAAACTCTGCAGCACGCTCCTGCTCCTGAACTACTACTGCCTAGCGTCACTTGCACGCAACGGTCGTGCATAAGCTTATAGAAAGCTTAGAGGGTGGTGAAAATGTGTGCATATGGTGGAAATGCAAGTTTGTAATATCAGAGTAATGCGGAAACACCGGTAAGTCCATGAATGTCATCAGCCGTACCAAGGCTATGTGATGCAAGGCGTGAGTGCTATCGGTCATATCAGGACCATGCGATGTAAGGAGTGAATGATGTCGGCCATACCAAGGCCATGTGATGCAAGATGTAACTCAAGCACACCAGTCCTCATCCGAATTCATATGTCAATGCAGCTCATCGCTAGAACATTAAATATCAGTATAGTTCTCACTCTAGATAATCACCGAGGTCTAATACACTCTACGCCAGCTTGCCGCTCCTATCCGAGCGCACAACTGGGTGAGTAGAAGAGACCTCACTATCCGCCTGCCAATATCGAGCCCAGCTCGTCGATAGCGGATTTATTCATCAAGCTGGTCAAACTCAACCTAGAAATTGCTCCCTCACTCAGGCGGGTAAGGTTACACCCCTTTCCAACCTACTACGACATAGTGGGAGACGCGGCCTACTGGTAAATGGCCCTCGTGGGCTCATGTATCCACTCGGTCTCGACGTCGAAGTCATCTTCTGGTACCATCGAGTTTAGAGATTTTCACCTAGGGACATCTATGACGCCCCAATGCTAGAAACAGTATTTTTGGTATCCAATCCGGCCATCCATGATGTGCTTGTGGAGGCTACGACCCTAATATCGTTAGGGCATACAGTAATCACAATCATACAAATGCAAAGTGCATGTATCACATAGCCCAATCATGCATCAATCCTGCGCATACCGTGCGCTCATGTGGGATAACTCCGCCTATCAGGGAGTCTCATAAACTACCTGCACTATGACATATGAAATGGCCAATCACATCTCATAACAAACATATGAATGATGCGTATGGGCATGTATCATGACGTTATGCTGTCGTAAACTCATAATCGGCAACGGTAGCCGGTATCGGCAATCGGCATCGATAATCGGCCTCGACGCAAGGTGGAGTCCATAGATGGACGGCCGATGATGGATCAATTAAAATCAATGGGGCCCAAGCGTTTGGGTTAACCCACTAGGGAATGATAAGAATGGGCCTAACAAGGCCTAAGAGAAGGTCACAATGTGGATGTCCAACCATCATTGCCCATCAATGTGGACCTTTAACCAACATTGCTCCCAAGGAAAGACACTTATAAGGCCAATCGTATAATGGGCTCACGGCCTCACACAAGGGCTTAATATACATCATCATGGGCTTTACTTGTGGGGCATATACGCATCACATTGGGCCTCACTCATGGGCCAATATATATATCATATCGAGTCGTATTAAATGGGCCGATCAAATGGGTTGAGTCAAATGGGCCGAATCAAAGGGGCCGAATCGAGGGGCCGAATCAGTGGGTCGATTCAAACGGGCCGAATCGATGTGTAACGCCTTGAAAATCGGGGGTCGAGTATAACTCAACTCCCGAGTTCCAACGCATCACTTATGCAACATAAATAATGCTGATTAAATATTGTCTGTGTTAGAACAATAAACATGAGTGAGATTATACCAAAAATAGTAATTCATACTCCAAATCATTAGTATAAAGGCAAGCGGAAGACTGAACTACATATACACGTATGTAATGAAACCAAAATCATATTTGTTCTCCAGAGTATGAATCTATCTGAGTTACCATATACATAAGTTTGTTTTGTGAACAAAATGTCAAAAATGATCTAAGGAGTGATCCTTGCAAATCCCGTCAGTCCGGCAGCCTAGTCGAAGCCACCATAGAACTGCATATAAGAGAACTCCTCCTAGTCCTCGTCATAATCATGCTCCGCCTCCTGTGTCGTCGGCTCGTCTAAACGTGAGATAGAGTCAGGTTGGTGTGCGCACAACGTCCCGTAACGTGGGAGTGAGTAGCTAACTCAGTGGAACAATAAAGCATAGGTTAACATGTTATCAACACAGTCAAGTAGTAATGATAAAGCAGTAAAGTCAAACACTCATAGCTACTCTTATTAATGCAAGTATGGATGCAGGTATAATGGATGCCCTCACTGACATACTCCCTCATGCGACACCATCTCATGCTCGCGGCATGCTTTCATCCCTCAGTACTCCACATCTTCCAGGAACATGCAATGCATGATGAGCATGATTATCGAGTTTTTAATTAGTTCATTTCAAACAGCAGGATTGGGAAACTAAGGTACCTCCCGTGTATCATTCCCAAACATGATCCATTCTAGGGTCGTCAGTCCTAGTTAATATCAGACGATGGTGTATTTTCTAGGTCACTGCAGAGACTGCTAGGGCTGTTACGCACAAAGGTTACACCACTCCCCCATCACCCCATAAACTATTATCACAATACAGAAACAAGCCTAGTTCATACTCTATATACCGCGGCAAACCCTAAGGCGCACTGCGATTTCAGAGTATGCTCGAGGTCACTACAAAGGGCTGTCAGGGCTGTTACGCACAAAGGTTGCACCGCTCCCCCATCACCTTATCAATGTAGGCCGACAGCACGAATATAGTGTCCCATACCACCATAATCGGCTCACGAGTTTGGTTGCTCACTGGTCACTACGGGGAGGCACGTGGCCCCAGCGTAGGCCGACAGCTCGACCACGGTGTCCTATACCACCATGCCCGAGTCTCAGATCTTAGCGACGAGGTACCATGGTTAACGGGATTCTCACTGGTAAGTTTGGTACCCTAGGTTCAAGCATTAGCGACCAAACATGGTGAACATACATAAGACACACGGGTTACTTGACGTGCTCGGCTAGCTCGAGCGCACAACAAGTTGAGCGATATGAAGCGCAGAAGCACTTCGTGTGGCCAACCACTATCGCTAACCGAAGTACGACACGGGTTCGCCAAACACATCATGTGTGGCGAGACGAATCTCAACCACGATCTCAAGTCTGGTACCGGATGTCTGGACTATGGACATAGTCCCAAGCTCAATCAATTCTCAACCATAACATGTAAAGTAAAGCATGATAAACAAAGTAATTCAAGCACACTAGCAAGCATGGCATAAAGCATATTATAAAGCATGTTATGAAACAAGTTACAAAGTATGTTAAAAAGCATGTTATAGAGCACTACACAAATAGGGATACAAATACATATATGTCATAAGTGAGTGGTTAGAGTAAACAACCACATGGAGGGAATCATACGTGACTCTAAGGTAGTTGAGAACCTCATCTCAGCACCTACCTAAGGCACTAACATTTAAGCACTTACACCCACAAGCAATTTCACAAACACTTAGAGTGCACTATTTCAACATACATGACATATGTTAGTAATATATGTATTAGGGCTGTCCTTTCTCCAAACTAGTATTTTATCCGTATATATCATATTCACACAGCAAATAATCATGACAATTACATCTCCAAAATTTATACATATACGGTATTTTATAGAATACACAATTTCAACATACATAGTGTATACAAGCAAACATGTATTACGGCGATTCCTTTTGCCAAATAGGTATTTTATCCATATACTATATAATCATACAACAATTAATCATGGCAAATACATTTTCAAAATGTGTACGTATACGGTATTTCTACGTATACCTAGAGTATGTAAAATTTCATATTTTGCATCTTTAATCGAAACAGGAAACGGAAAGCACTTTGTACATGTGCAAATACATGCAGATCATGAATCTATCATTATCTGACATTGAAAGCGTTGAAAACCGTAACCTATACACCTAAAGTCCTCACCTTGCACCTTGAAATCACAACAAATCAGCAAGGTTTGAAGGGCTTCCGTATTCGGCAGTTTTATCGCCTAAAGAGTGAAACCGGTTAGCTATTTCATAACTTATAACCTATACACCTCAAAATAGATCTAGGATTTGGGTTTCTTACCTTAAAACGGAGTCGGTATCGCCGGGAAAACGTCAAGGAAAGGGTGGTGCAGCCCGTGTGGTGGTCGAAAGCAGTAGGAGGAAGATTCTCCCACAACTCATAAGCTTTCTCTCTCTTTTTCCTCACTTCTCCTTAGGGTTTATCCCAAATTCGTATGGCTGTGAGAGGGGCTGCCCTAAGGTCCTTATATAGCCCAAAAACTCACCGGAATAAACTTAAGTTCAAGGTATGCTTATATTATAAGCAAATCGGCGTTGTTCCAGCTCAAAAGAGGGTTTCTGGCGGCCCTCCTTGAGCCAAACGTCGGACTTAAGCTCACAACCCATGGATCTACCTGGGGTTATGTTTTCGTCTCGGTCGATTCCCAGATCACGCGTGGCGGACCATTTTCAGTTCAACGGTCGGTGGGCCTCGATCCGAAATTTCAAGTACATGTAAATGTTCCTGAAATTTTTCCTGATCCGAGGCTGTATTTGGGTCAGATTCTGACGGTCTGGTTGCTTATAAAATGTACGCAAGCGATACGTGCCAGATCACTATTCAAGATATTTATTTTGTAAAGAAAACAATGGTTTTCACACTCCCTCGCTCCGGACTCGAGCGAACGGCCGTGGGACATCGTCTGAACTTGATTTCCGAGATGGTTGTCAAGCCCAGCGAGGCGGTCCTGATTCCTTAACTTCGTATTATTCGGACTTCCGATGTGCGGTCTAGACCTGATACGGAGTTTCAATTCGTTCCCGAGAGCAGTCGGGTAATGAGTTTGATCCTAGACTTTAGGGTAACCTAGAGTCAATGATTTTGCAAGTTTTGGGTATTGCAGATCGTATTTAAAGCGATTCCATCGGATTTCATGGCTAATCTAGTTTAGCACTTAGTTAACTTTGTTAAATTTCTAAAGGATTTAATCCTAAGTGATTTCTGGTCGAGGTGATACTCGAGCCCTTGTACGAAAATTTACAGGTCGTTACACGATGGGTCGAATCAATGGGCCTAGTCAATTACACAGTTCATCCATCGTTAGATATCATTTTAGAGTAGAAAAAAATCATATCCAAAGGATCATCTGGACCATACCACAATGGCAGTGGTGATAATGATTTCCACAGTTAAATTTCCAATGGGCCCGCCATAGTATTTATTTTCCATCCAGTCTGTGCATAAGGTCACAAAGACCTGAAATGGGAGGAAAACAAATATCATATTGGTCCAAAACTCTGTAACCCAAGGGGGTTTCCATGGTGGACGTTCAAACCCACTGTTCTTTGTAGTGTGGTCCACTTGATACCAGGATCTGCCTCACTTTTAGTATCAAGCCTTAAGACGAGTTACCAAATGGGTGGACGGTTTAGATATAACACATACCTCAGCGGGGCCCACAGAACTTGCTGCCGTCAATCCAACAGCTATTTAATTGGTGGATGGACGGCTTGAACGTTGCACATATATCAAAGGGCCCCGCGCAGGGACGCATATGGACGATGTGGAGAATACATCCATCAAGGCAGGTCCCACCGTCCAGAAACGCTGGACGGTGTGGATTTACAACACATACATCATGGCCACGTCCAGAGGCTGGGCGACTTAGATAAAACACCTACATCGTGTGGGGTCCACGAGTACGTCAGATGGGTGGATGGTTTAAATATAACACGTGCATCATGGTGGGGCCGTGCTGCACCTAGCACGTCACCAAGGTGGGCCCCACGTCCACACACAGATGGATGGTGGGGATACAGCATATGCATCATGGTGGCTGCACAAAGCTCCTGCCCGTTCCAGCAATATGTGTGGACGGTTTGGATATTAGGCCAGCTGCACCGTCCAGCAATTGGACGATGCAGATAACACCCTACATCATGGTGTGGTCCACGTAGTGGCCCACCTCAAGTACTATATATATATATATATATATATATATATATATATATATATATATATATATATATATATATATATATATATATATATCAGTGGCAGAGATGCCCTGACCCACCGTCCAGACCCCTCTGGACGGTGATGATCTTCACATTAAAGGTGGGTCCCACGTGGGAGTGGCCCACCAGCTTAAGGTATTATAATATATATTTATATTATATAATATAACAATATACAATATATATATATATATATATATATATATATATATATATATATATATATATATATATTTATATATGTGTACGTGTGTGTATGAGAGGGAGAGAGGCCAAAACTGTCAACGCCCAGCGTCCAGAGACGCTGGACGGACAGCCTGATGGTAGGCCCCCACATGTATGGACGGTTTTGATGTGTGGGGCCCACATTTATAAGCTTGTGGCTATAGGGATAGTGGGACCCATAGTTCTTACTCACGTCAATATAGTAGATGATTAGCTGATGTGAGGTTCACCATCTAATCCTCTCCCACCGTCCGTGGATTGGACGGTGTGGATACAACACATAAGATCAAGGTGGGGTCCATTCGGGTGGGCCACATAGCTTCATCATTACCCCAAGAAAATGAAAGAGAGAGAGAGAGAGAGAGACGAGATGGAGAGGAGGGACCCCACCACTACGGGCCCTCCATTTCTTACATTTCATACTTCAAACGGGTCACACCACATGTGGTCCCAAAAGAATGAAATTTAACGGTGGATCACCCACCTATCGGCCTTCTTCTTGGCTCATTGGAAAGGTAATCGTCTTGGCCACACTAGAGCTTCTCCATGAGAGCTTGGGAAGTCCATACGTTGGAGCTTGGGTTGCTTGGTGTGAAGAGAGAAATGAGAGGGAGAGAGAAGTGATGGGTGAAAAGGGATGAGATGGGTGATAGGTATAAGGAAGGGATGGGTGGAGAGAGAGAGAGTTGACTTTGGGAATGGGAGAGAGATGGGTTGCTTGTACTTGTGATATGGTGTGTACTTGACATTGATTGATTGATTGATTGATGGGATAGGTCGTAGAGATTCTCTCGGAATTCGCACACACAGCGTTTTCCTCAAAATGAACGCAGGTCCACATCTTTTAGCTCAGGTATCAGATCGATGTGCGAGTCGCTGTGTCGGAACCGCGGCGACGGCGCGGTCGCAAGGGTACAAGTTTTGGGTCGAGCCGACTTCGGTATGCAGAACTCAGCTTAGGATAGCGTGCAAATGTCAAATACAAGTCGAGGGTTGCCGGAATTCGACCGAGAGGACCACGGAGGCCTATGGAATGGTACGGACTATGTTATGGGCCTTACAACTGACTTCCTCTTTGCCTCTATTTTCTTACTGGAACCCGATTGGACTAGGCTTACCTCAACCCAGTCAAACTCGGTTTTAACCGAGTCAACTCGATTTTGACCGAACAGCAACCCCAAGCTCCCTTCTCATTTTCTTTTCCTCCCCTTCTCCATTTCTTCCTCCTTCTACTCTACTCTTTCTTCCTTCTTTGTTCTGTCCTGCTTCTTCTCTTACTTGACCAACAACTAGCTGACGACTCAGACCCCACTCGGACTGAACACGTCTAGTCGAGCCAATGCGGTTCGATATAGCCTCCTCACAGTCTCTCTCTTCCTCTCGTTTTCTCTTCCTCTCCTTCCTTTCTTCTTTTTCTCCCTGCTGGAATCTCCGGCCAGAGCTGGAGTAGACTAGTGCCTGAGTCGCACTGGATTCAGCGACGATCTGGACTCGTTCTAGCGGTTGGATGCAGCACCCTTCAATTCACGTTGAAACAGGAGTGCAACAACACTCCTCTCTCATATTTCTCTCCCTGCTTCTTCCTTTTCTCTCCTCATCAATTGACCAGGACGGAGCTTAGCTCGAACTCGGACCCAACTCAGATGACCGAGATCGCCACTCGGTGCAGCAACGTGGCTCTGGTTGCAGCCGCTCCTCACTTCTTTCTCTACCTTCTTCTTCCTTCTTTTGTTTCTATTTTTCTTCTTCCCTTCTTGTTTTCTCCCTCTCCTTCTCTAAGGCTTCTTCCCAGCCAAACAAGGCTTAGACTCGGCCCGAGCTGATACAGTGCGGCAGCGACACCTCTCTCTCTTTCTTTCGTTCTCTTTCTTTTCTTTCCTCTTTTTTTTTCTTTTTTTTTTTTTTTTGGGGGGGGGGGGGGGGGGTTGCCCTAACAATCACCCTTTAAAGCCCTAATAGTTTCCCTAGGGTTAACGTGTTAACTGTTTAATCTATTACCATTTGTATCTTTCACTCGAGTCAAAGCATCTCAATAATGTTGATAGTGCAAATCCTAGGTGCATGACCATAAGACATCCATACGAATGTGTTTCTGGCATGATGGTCCACCTAGTGGACATCCCAGATCAAAACAGGGGGCCCACCAGGAGGTGGTGGTTATTTTCCAGCTAATGGAGAAGTTAACATGGTCGATAATGGCAGAATTTCAACGGACGGGTGATTTAGTGATCTGATGCAGAATTCATCCTCTGATAACAGTAGGGCCCTTCAGATGGATGGTGATCCGTGTTTTTACTTAATGGCTCAAGTTCAGCTTGTGCTGGCAACGAAAACCCCTTTCTACTGTTGAAAATCCCTAGCATGGAGGGCTAAGATCACTTGGAACACATGGCTAGGATGGAATGGAGCAGAGGCACGCGGATTGCCAATGTGGAAAGCAGAAAGAAAACGATTCTTTCCGTTTTCAGAAAGAATGGTTGCACATAGCCCTTTTTCACCAATGTTTGTGTGCTCACCTGTGCGATACAACAGATGGATCAACCATCATTCTGGTCATGCATATCTTCCAAATGAAATGGACGGTTTGGATCAAGCATATGCCTGATCGTGGTGGGCCACAACGCTCACAAACGGACATCCGTTTAAATATTATCAGGCGGGAGAATTACGAAAGGAAGGAAATTTCCTTCTTTTTTTGCATTTCGCGGGTCAGACCAGTTTTGACCGGCTGACCATCTTGGTACGGCGTGGGTGCATGCACAGGTTGTGCGCATGCATCACAGGTGGGGTTCACCTTGATGCTTCATTTCACAATCTAGTCCGTCCATCAGGTTTTATGGCCCATGATAGGCTAACACCCCAAAATGAGGCAAATATGAAGTTCATATGGTCTAGATTGAATGTATTTCAAATCTTGCATGTTCACTAATACAATCGTCGACTATCGATTCCTACTAATCCGATGGTCTGATTGTTTCCTAGGCCTAATCATTGCCGATCTGAGGGTTTTAGGGGCCTAAGTACAATCCGCCTAATGATTTACGGTTGGATTTGAGGCCCAATTCCTGCAATACAATCTTGTATTGTTCATGACCCATTTCTGGGGTTAAGGATTGATGGATCCGATGATCTAGAGTTTAAGCATATGCAATGCATGGTCTGATTCATCTTTAATGGGTCCTACATGCCCATTATCGACACTTCCACGGTCAAATCTGGCGATCCAACAACGTAAGTGTCTCAGACTTACTCTTTAATAGTTCTGGGTGTCCTAAAGTTAATACAAGTGAAGATCTAACCATTGATCCCACGCTCAGAGGGTCGGATGGCTCGATCTACAGATAGAGATCCTTCCAATGGCCAGATTTAAGTCAGGACAAGGGTGGATGTTTAGACGAATTGGCTCTGTGTTTATACTAAGTTAGGTCCTCATGGTAACACTCGAGTATTGAAAAATATGGGGTGTTACATCCAGTCATCAAGAAAAATGGTAAGCTTCGAGTATGTATCAACTTTAGAAACTTGAATCAAGTCATGCTTAAAGATGAGTATCTAATGCCAATGGTTGATCAGTCGATCAACCGAGCAACTGGCATCAAATGGTTTCTTGTATAGATGGCCATTTAGGAAACAACCATATAAGCATAACACCAAGTGATGTGCCTAAAATGACATCCAAATGCCCTGGACCTTCAGAGACTTTTTATTGGGTGGTTATATCATTTGGGCTAAAAAAATACATGGGCTACTTATCAAAGGGCAATGAATGTTATCTTTTACAATACGATTGATTACTACATGGAAGCATACATTGATGATGTAGTAGTCAAGTTGACCGATATTGCAGAGCATTTTATCTATTTACATAACTCATTTGAGTGAATGAGGGTCCATGGGTTGAAAATGAACCCAATTAAGTACACTTTTGGGGTCTCGGATCGTCAATTTATTGTATTGAACAATGGACCATTGCTTTCACCTTTTTTCCCAAAGGTAAAGCGATGTTGGAGGCAATGTTGTATCCTATTTTTTACTATTCCTGTAAGAGCCAATCAGGAAAGAACAAATGTCATTGCACGAGAAGTATATAACACATAAAAGATCTATGAGAGTATTTGAAGCCTTTTTTTTATGGAATTATAATTATCATTATATGGGTGATACATGCCATCTATAGACGAAACGTGGCCGAGAAAACCAAAGGCATAATATGGTCAAGAGAAAAATAGTGCTAAAGTGGTTACTGAGACAGGTGTTCAAGAAGAGTTTGGAAAGGTGGAGTAGTGCCGAAGCAGTTGTTATAATTGACTGAATGTGGGAAGAAGCATTTAGATGGCTATCTCAAGAAGATATATTAAATAAGAAAAGAGTTTAACGAAGCAAAGTGTCTCATACCAATCCAATCATACTAGTCAATTTATCAATTATCATTTATGTTCCTTAGCATAATCTATCTTTTTCATTCCTTAGTGTAACCCGTAAACTAATCTTACATTAGGAGTAGCAGTAATCCAGTAGTTATAATCCTTAGTTGTAATCCAAGTCTACGCTCATACACTAAACGATTTCTACTGAAATACAAGAAGTTATTTCCATAAAAGTAATTTGCAGTTACTATATGTGGTCGACTATAAGTGTTTACTTTTGTATTTGAAAATCCTTTCTTACCGAAGGTAAGGTGTAACCCATTATCAGAAGACAAACCCAAACCTTCGATAATCGCCTAAAATTTTTAAATAAAATCTTACGAGTGGTTGAATATACGACAATTTTTCTCGTATCTCATCTCCATCATATACTGTCAATTCCGATGCATCTGCCTATCTTGGAGCTTATGGTCAAAGTTATTCAATCGGAATCGAGTCACACAGTCACGTCAGGCACGACCGCACACATTACACATGACTGAATTGTGAAAATCGAGAGGCCACACATTCAGTAGGTGTGGTATGATATTAGAAACAATTTAACAGGTAAGAAAACTTTAGCTGGTATTTTCCAGATCGTACATTTTTCAATTAATTGTTTTCCACTTGACTAATGGCCCATTCTAATTCTTTGTATTGTGAAGGATGGCTTAGATATTTCACCTATCAGCCAAGCTGACACGTGTGGTCACCAATGCATTGGCTGACTTGTATACCTTGTTATGAAAATTGGATTGCCTACTGAGTTACTCAGTACCCTTTTATCGTACTGAGTAAACTTTATTGGGCCCACCGTCAATGTATGAGGTTTATCCATGTCATCCATCCGTTTTTTCCAAATCAATTTAGAGCTTGAACTCAAAATTGAAGCATATCCAAAGGTCAAGTGTGTTGTTGATGTCTCAAATATTTCAGCAACTGGTTCTATCGATGTCATCGACAGACCATTCGATGCCATCGGACATGTCATAGTTGTTCGATGCCATGAAAAAAATTCAGGAATTTCACAATTGGTTGATGGACATTTTAAGGGTCCTGCTTGATGCCATAAAAAAGGGTTCGATGCCATCGACGAGCCGTCAATGACATCGAATTGCCATCGAGAAAAACCGAAAAATACATGTTTAGTTGATGGAATGTTTTGGTATTTTGTTCGATGCCATAGATAGTTTGTCGATGCTATCGAAATCCCATCAAAAGTGTCATCGAATGATCGTGCATAAATTATGCAGAGTTATGAATGTGCGGGATTTGTTTCCTATTGCGATTGTGATTTACCTAAAGGCTATATAAATTGGTGTAATAGGGAATATGGGGTATCTAAGATCTTTCTAATTCATTCATAGGGTTTCAAGGGTGTGACTTTGGTAATTTGAGGCTTATTCGAACCGGATAATCTTTATTTCTTGTAATTCTCTGCTTTCATGATGCATATTTATCACTGTTTTTTTTTTTTATAAGTATTTTACCATGTTAAATTTAGATTCTTTGTAATTAGGCTTGGTTGTGCAATTGAAATATTTTGCTTGATTCATCTATGTGCTTCCACGGTCCCTAACAAAGCATGTCACGTTATAAGAAACAGCGGGAATAGTGATTTACACCAAAACCTTCCTAAGGCCCGCAGTGATGTTTATTTATCATCCAACCTGGATGAATAGAAAACACAAATATTATCTTGATCCAAAACTCTCCTGGCTCCGAAGAAGTTTTCAATGGTAGACGTTCAATTCACACTATTTCCTGTGGCGTGGTTCACTTGAGGTTTGGATATGCTTCATTTTTGGGCCTAAGCCTTAAAATTATCTGGCAAAACGGATATACAGAGTAGATAAAGTATATAAATCACAGTGGGCCCCCACTGAGTTTACTCAATAAGATTACCGAGTTGTACGCAATCCGCTTCCCTTTGTATGTGGTACTCGGGAACTGACGCGGTTTATGAGCTGGGAGGCAAGGTGGGGTCCGCCATGATGTATATGAGAAATCCAACCCGTCCATCCATATTTAGAGGTGATTTTAGGGCATGCGACTAAAAATTATGATTACAAAAAACGGGCCATAGAAGATGAAACAGTGGGAAAAGAAATTCCTACCGTTGAAACCTTCCTAGGCTTCACCTTAATGTTTATATGGCATCCAAACCGTTTATAAGGTCATTTTCACTGGGATGAATTGAAAACACCAAAAACTTAGGCCGATACAAAACTTTTGGATTTTGGATTCAACGGTGGTCACTAAATCCCCACTGTTTCCTCTCGTGTGGCCCAATTGCATTTTGGATTCACCTTATTTTCGTTTCCATCTCCTAAAATTAGCTCGAAAAACGGATGAACGGGTTAGATTTCTCACGAACATTGCAGTGGGCCCACCCAAAACCCTTGCACAGGAACTTCCTGCGAAAGGCTTTCGCAGGAAACCCGCGTCCTCGTGGAACCAACTGTCGCTGAATCACCATCCCATCATCATATTGCTCTCTGATCATCGACTTTTGTCTGTGAATAGGACAATCGGATCTGTCATTTTCCACCGTCCAAAAAGTGTCTTCGAATCCAATAGTAAGATCTTCAAATAAGAGTAGATTTTCGTTCATGCCACATTTGAACTAGGACACATAATTTGGACAAACTCATTTAAGATATGTGTACGCCATATATGTTGCTTCTAAGTGCCTGCGTATCATCTGGCGCACTCTTTCAGAGTACCATGGTTTTTCTCTTTACCATCAAACAATGGAGTTTTTTGGCAATTGAGTCATCATCAGTCATCACCAGCGAGAACGAGATGTCACGATTCTTTATGAAATGCATTGGTACCACCGACAGGAGAGGATTAGGTGGGCCCACCTTGATGTATATATTCAATATCCACACCGTCCATCCGTTTTGCCATATCATTTTGTGGAACAAACCAAAAAATGAACCAGATCCAAATCTCAGGTGGACCATGCCATGGAAAACAGTGGTAATTGGCCATTAAAAACTTATCATGGGCCATAAAAGTTTTGGATCAAGCTGATATTTATTTTTCCCTTCATTCCCCATTGGATGGAAAATAAACACTACGGAGATATTACGGTGGACCCTAGGAAGATTTCGATGGTGGG
>JAJHSJ010000010.1:58446704-58624638 GCA_021015155.1 Magnolia officinalis
ACTGTGCAGCATTAACAAAAAAACATGCATCAATAATGTGAAATCTTCTTTCTTAATATTTTTTTGTTTAAAATCAGTTCAAAAATATGCATGCATCAATTAGAAAATTTAATACTCTGATTGGAGTAAAAGAAATGTGGAGCAAAATATAAATTTGGCAGTAAGAAGCTACTTCAAGTCCAGATGAGTACCGCAGATATGCCCTTGGCAAGAAGAAACTCTTCAAGTGACATCCGAACTAGCTCGCCATCAATTAGAAAATCAAAAGGTTGAGGTTGACAGTGAGGATCTCCTGATAACATTCATGACTGAAAATGAGATCGTAATAACTCTAAAAGTACATTCATCAAAAAGAAAAACCAGCTTATAAGAACATAATGCACAGCTTAAAGCTATCAGCAAATAAGACCACAACAAGCACATCCTGGAGCAAATGATAAGTCATGGCTTTTTCCCTTTTGGAGATGAACAAATCATAACTTTATTATCCAGAATCATCTGATTATCTGTCTAGAAAGCTGCAGAAAATCATATTTAACTAACATAAACCAATAAAATATGCACACAATCTGCATCAACAAACAAGAAACATATTTCTATTTAAGAAAAATAACTCTAGTAATTTTGAATCTTGAACATTGCCATTCAAGGCCAAGCTGGGTCTTTCATCAAGAAGAAGTTTTGAATCTTTGGCAGTTGCCTCGTTTGCTTTAATATAATTTCATACTTTTCAGAAAAGGGAAAAAGAAGAAGACCATTTTGAGTTTTTTTTCCTTGTTTCATCTGGTGAAAAGAGTGGTAGCTGGCAGACCCTACTTGCTTCATTTTTTTTCCTTGACACAGCCTTCCTCTTTGAGAATGCAATGTGCAGTTTGTTAGTGCGCTGGTTGGTTACCTGCTCCCATGTGCCAACAAGGCACACGTGTGAGATCCAAGCCACTCAGCATGCAGAGACAACCATTTGGATTCCTTAAGCTAAAAATGAAGCAACCCACTCATCTAGAGTGCCACAAAGCCACATCTAGCATGGACCTTTGGTCATTTACATTAAACATCAGCTTCTTTTGTACATGTGTGGTCCAAACGGGGTCTCATTTTTTGGGTCAGAGCATCTATACAGTAGGGCCTGTCCGATGAGCAACATGGATATCACAAACGTGTGCCATGTTGGCACATGTGATCAGCAGTAACTGGCAATTGGACTTAAGAGGCTCTTTCCAGTTTCCAGTAATAAATTTCATCATTCAATATCAGTCTATTTGGTGCCAAATTTTGTGAAATCAGGTGCAACCAAACACAACCTTAAGTGGAACAAAAATGTGAAAGGTTAAAAATATAATATATGGATCCACATATTTGTCTATTCATTCAGGTGTGGTGTGTCAGTTTCTGCATGAATGAGAGAGAGAGAGAGAGAGAGAGAGAGAGAGAGAGAGAGAGTACCATTTTTCAGAAGAAGGTTGACAATCTCAGAGAGGCCCATTCTGGTAAGGTTGGAGGGGACCGCAATGGAAGCTGTGGGGGCTTTCAGAGGAGACGGGAGCTTAGTAATAAAGCGGACCCGGACCTGCCTAGTAGCTTCTACGACACTCCCGTCAATCTCCATTACTGCATAAAAAGGAAACATGTTAAGAAATAAAAATAAATAAATAATCCTTTGACTTGTTCTTTTTATCTTCTCTTTCTTTGGGTGAGTAAACAATAGTTGCAGAGGCTACTTCTCAATAAAAGAAAAAAGTTGCAGAAGCTAAGAACTTGAAGGGCACTCGGTAAAGTGACTAAAACTCAAGGCTTTGTTTCATCAAGTAGCAGTCGTGCTGCCAAATTGGCAAGCCAATTGCCATTGTTTCTATAAAAATACAAATATTCAAATACGGAAAAACGTTAAAGACAGGTCACCAATAGCATATATGTTTCAAAGATCCATTGGCAATTAAGAAAATATTGTTGATGGAATTGAAAAACATTCAAGACCAAGTTGCACCAAAACAATGAGCAGATTGCCTCTAATTACGGTACGAAGGTTGCTAACCCCACCACATCTTTGCATGTTGCACATGTGTCAGCCAAGCATATGTATGGGACATCTGAATTGCTATGTTTTTGTTGAACCAGGTCATCTGCATGATGTGGCTCACCTTATGCATGGTCCAGATGTCACCAAGTATGCCACAGGTAGAGGTGTAGCCAGACAGAGTGGACATGCCATGAGCTATCAAAACTCTTATAACAGTATCCACAACACAGAATGTAAAAGATGTGGGCTTGCACAGAGAATATATGGTTCTAAACATTCATTCACATAGAACAAGATGTTACTCAAAACAACTTGTAATTGCAAAAGGACCCAATTCTTTTCAATGAAAAAACAAAAACAAAGAGAACAAAAAAAAAAAAGATTTCCAAACCAACATCAAGTTACACATTGATTCATTGCCAACCCTTCCATCCTTTGTTCCATCCATGACCAGTCGGAGCAATTCCATAATCTTGCTTGCACAATATTTGCCAATTAAATAGATTGCAAAATCTTAACTCTAAGAAACATACCAAATTCTAAATAAGCCAAGAGAGAGAGAGAGAGAAGAAGAAAAAGAAAAAAATAGTTCAGCACATAATGCGCGATGTTGAAAGTACCATCATACAGTGTCAGCATGGTGATCCTTCCAAGTTTTTCGCCAATTGGGCGCACACACAAACCGTGGAAGGATAAATCAGAAAAAGGCTAAGGCAATTAGCACAAAGACTGGAAAGGAGATTCAATGTACATGTGCCAACCTGGCATGCATGCATGCATGATCCAAAGCTATTCATCATGTCCTATCGTGAACATGCCCTTCCCTAAATAACAGGCCGGTTCACTCATCAAAGCAAACAACACATGTTTGAGATAAACAGAAATTCTAGAAAGAATGAAAAAAGGCCCAATTCAACAAGCGTGTGAGGAGCACCTAACAAGTGGACTAGCCTCTTCTTTTCTCTCTTTTTTTTCTTTGACATAGCATGTCCATCTTGCAAGACCAACCTCCGAAATGGTCCAGATCACATATGTTTGCTAAGTTCACACCTGAGTATGAATCAGCCCTTCTATCTATCCTCATGCAAATCACCTTAGCATTTCTCTAAATAGTCAATATACTTCAATGAGGGTGCAAGGAATGGTAAGGAAAGATTGCCATACACACCTATGCAAAGCCATGCAAGAAAACCAAGCTTGGAGTGGTTGTGGGGTGTGACTGTGACAAGGCTATCCCAGTGACATAGATTTGAAGCAAGTTCTCAGCATTGGCCTAAAGTGATCATCCATTGTAACAAGGCTATCCAAATGACATGCATCCAACCAAGTCTGTTTTGTCTACTCAGCTGAGATGACAAGGATCAATGGTCCTTTTTTTTAGAGAGAGAGAGAGATGACTGAACATTTATTAAGACACCTGCCGAAAAGTAAGGAAAGAATACAACCTAGAACAAGGACTCGAAAAAGACTAAAAATTAGTAGCCATTGCTGCATTTACATAAAGAGCCCAACCCAAAACAAGACTCTCATTTCGAAAGCATCAGCCATTCCTCTCCCCCCATATTGACCAAAAAAGAGCCATGATAGTAAGTCCCAACACAGCTTTCCCAGATTTCCCTACTCCACCCCATGCCAAGCCCACAGAAGATCTTCAACAAACTTCGGCATCACCTAGTCGGTATGGAAAGATACAAGAAAAAACTCCCAAACTTTGTGAGCAAAGGGATATTGAATAAAGAAGTGATCAATCATCTCCACATTCTCTATACACATCAAGAAAACATTAGGAAGGACTAAAGATCTCCTTTGAAGAGTATCAACAGTAAGGACTCTCTTTCTTCCAATTAGCCAAACAAAAACCACAACTCAAAGGGGGGGAGGGGGTGCCCAAGTTATGAGGCAGCTCGCCGATCAAACTGAAAAAAGGATGAACAGAGAATTTTCCTGAGCAATGAGCAATCCAAATCATCAAGTCCTCTTCGTGAGAAGGACCTATATTCTTCAAACAATCCAATAGCAACTCTTCGATCTCCTCAACAGCCATATCCCTACAGGGAGGATTCCAAAAGACGAAACCTCTGCAAAATCGAGCAACAACAAGCTACAGAGATGAATCAGTCCGGAGCAAGATGAGCCATTCTTAGAAAAAGATCTTGAACCGCCCAATCACCACACCAAACATCCACCCAAAAGTGGATACGATGCCCACTTCAAGCGAAAAGGCAATTCCTGTCCGAAACATATGACGCGATTGCTTTCCAAAGACTAGAAGCTCGATATAAAGAAGAACTCTTCACATACCAGCCTCCCTCCTGCATTTCATACTTGCTCTCTATAATTTGCATACTTCGTATCCAAGTGTCCAATGCCATTTCCCAATAAGCGCTAGGTTCATAAATCCCAAGTTTTTTATCCTAGTTCCAACAGTGGCAATCGGCATGCACACATCTTCCCATCTTTTGAAGATGAAACTTCCTTTCATCCTTGGTCCCTTTTCGGAAAAGGGAAATCTCTTCTTAACTTTTCAAATCTATCTAAGACCGATTTAGGACATTTAAAAAGAGACATGGAGTACAATGGCATGTTAGAAAAAAGCCGCTTTAATGAGAGTCAAACAGTCTCCCAAGGAAAGGTATCGGCACTTCCAACTCAAAAGCTTCCTCTCGGTGGCCCATTTTTGTGTTTCTAGAACTTCTCAAACTCCCCTCTCCTCACACAAATTTGTCCATGTAGTATGGAATCATGCCATTCTTCATCATTCATTGTGCACATTAATTCAAATGGCTTCTTGCAATTGCTAGTAGCAAGTCCTTTTTTAGCAGCATGCCCTATTGAGATCAAAAGAATTTACAAAAGTATTTATCTTTTTTCCTAAGCAATAATTGAGCTCCATCATTCATATGTTGATGATGCCCATGACGTGTCTTTAATTTGCACCCAACTCACCCCAGGTTCCTTCCTCTTTCCTTCATCTCTCATTCTGTTCCTCACCTTCTCAACATCATCCCACATGCCAAGTTCGGAATATATATTGGACATAAGTACCCATGTTGCATTATCTTGACCTTCCATCCTAAAAACATGGTCACTAGCAAGTTGTGCTAGCTGTGCATCCCCAGGAAGCTTACAAAACGCTAAAAATGTCTTCCATATCAATAAATCAGGCTCAAACGGCATTCTATCAATCAAGCATTTCGCTCTATCTAGCATCCCAGCCCTACCAAACATATCAACCATGCATGCATAGTGTTCCATGGATGGGATGATACCATGCTTATGGGTCATTGACTCAAAGATGCGGACCCCATCATCAACAAGCCCACAATGGCTACAAGCCCATAACAAAGAAATGAACGTCACATGATTTGGCTTGACACCACACTCCTCCATTCTTTCCAACAATTTTAGAGCCTCACCACCATATCCATGCCGGGCACATCCCACAATAATTGTATTCCAAGAGACAATGTCTCTATTAGGAAACTCATCAAACAATCTATAACTCTCCTCCAATGCTCCACATTTTGCATACATGTCTAAAAGAGAGCTCTTTGTGAATCCCTCATCAAAGATCCCATGCTTTATACAACACCCATGGATGCATCTACCTTGCTCCAAACCAGCTAAACTTCCACAAGCCTTCAAAATGCAAGAGAAAGTGAAACAATTAGGATGAACTCTTTCTGAACACATCATTTTAAAGAACTCAAGTGCATCTAAATCAAGGCCCAGCTGACACAAGCCTGATATGATTGTTGTCCACGAAACAACATTTCTCTCATGCATCTTATCAAAAAACCATCGAGCTTCCTCAACTGCTCCCCCCTTGATCAGACCATCCAAAAGTGCATTTTGCACCATCGGATCCAATCCAAAACCTTGCTTAATTGCCTGAACATAGACAATCCTTTCATATCCCAAACACGAACTCATTGTAACAATGAAAGTAGCAAGGTTAACTTCATAGCCACGACGATTCATGTCCATAAACAACCTCATTGCCTCATCAAAATTCCCATTTTTCCCATGTCCATATATCATCGAATTATACAAAACGGTATTTCTTTCCAAAATGCTGTCAAACAATCTACAACTCACTTGAACACACCCGCATTTCATGTACATATCAATCAAAGCAGTAGTAACCACCAAATCTCCCTTAAACTCAGATTTCTCTACAACTCCATGAAGAATTCTCCCCAAATTCAAACATTTTATACCACTACATGCTTTAAGAACACTCGAAAAGGTACATTCATTTGGTCTGAAACCTTCCAACTTCAATTCTTCGAAAAACTCCAATGCAAATTCATCAAGACTGTTCTGTGAAAACCCAACAATCATCGCATTGTACAAAGCAAGATCAACCCATAAGATGCTCTCAAAAACCATTTCCGAACTTCCCATGTCACCGAATCTGCCATACATATCAATAAGCGCTGTCCCAACAAACAATCCATGTCCAATCCTACCTTCACACTGAAACAGTGAATTTGCTCCCCCATCTCAATTTCCAGATTCACACAAGCCTTGATCACGCTACAAAGAGTAAATTCTGTCGGCTTCAAATCAAAATGACACAGTAATTCCATGAACAACCCAAATGCTTCTTTATAAGAACCAAAGTTTACGAGCCCGGAAATCATCGAATTATACATCACCAGATCTCCAAATGGACACTGACTAAAAATCCAAAAAGCGGACTCCAAGTCACCAAACTTTGAGTACATGTCAATTAGTGATGTTTTAACAAACAGGTCAGATTGAAAGTCTGAGGTTATCACCTGGGCATGGATTTGCTTCCCATAATCAACTGATTTCAGCTTCGAACATGCAAGGATCAAACTTGAGAAAACGAATTCATTAGGACTCAGATCTTGCTTTTGCAATTGGGGAACAATATCAAAGGCCAAGTGAGGAGCAGCCGATTGGGAATAGCCAGAAATCAAGGCAGAAAAGGAGACTAAGTTTCTCTCAGGCATTTCATCAAACAGTTTCCGGGCATTGATGAAATCCAGTGATTTTGAGTACAGATTGAGGAGATGATTGAAGAGTTGCGTTTCAGGTAGGAATCCGCATTTGATGACTTGGGCATGGATTGATTCTCCTTTCGGGAGAGATTTCCGGTTTGTGGAGCTCTTGATTGCAGAAATAAGGGAGGAACGCGTTGGTGTTGAGATCCTCATTGCAAAAAGATCTCTGGACTACAAATGTTTGGGTACTCCAGCAAGTTACAGCGATTTTCTGCACCAATTACAAGCAGAAAAGCTGTTGACAGCAGCAGTACGTATTAAAATCAATACATTTCTAATTTTTAGCATCAATATCCAAAAAAAAAAAAAAAAAAAACCACAGAAGATTTTTTTTCTTTTACTACGCTCACAGAGCATGACCATCCATCCATGCATACAGAAGCTGTACACATGGCATACATTCACATCAATCCATATCGTCCAAATTGCAAGGCCCGTGATGGATAAATCAAGAATCCAAATTAATAATAATAATAAGAAGAAGAAGAAGAAAAAAAAAAAAAAAAGCAATGGGCAGATGATCTTAATCGTCCATCTGTACCCATCCAACGGTTAAAATTGAACAAAGAAAAAGGAAGGAAAAAAAAAAAAAAAAAAAAGATCTACTGTTCGAATTCAACAAACACACATATCCGTTGATTGGAAGATACGAAAATTCAATCAGAGATCTTTCTCAGAAGCCATTCCGAAAAAAAAAAAAAAGGAATCAGGAGATTGAACGAAAACGTACCTTTGAATGCTCTCTCTCTCTCTCTCTCTCTCTCTCTGAGCTAAAACCCTAAAAATGGTGGCTAAACCCCTTAAACCCTAAACCCTGAAGCAAAAACGAAGAGCGGATTCCGTGTCACCCGCCACAAAAGGATATCCCTGTGGCATGACGTGGCCAAAGCTCCGTGGGGGGCCCACCGTGATGTATGCATCTTATCCACGCCGTCCATCAGTTTTTCAAGCTCATTTTGAGGCGTGAATCCAAAAACTATGCAGATCTAAATCTCAAGTGGGCCACACCACTGTTTTCAGTGGGGAATGAACGCTTACGGTTGAAAGCTTTCTAGCCCTGCCGTGATGTTTTATTTGCCATCCAACCTCTTCATCAGGTCGCATAGACTTGGATGAAGGGAAAACACAAATATAATCTTGATCCAAAACTTATGTGGGCCCATGAAGTTTCAACGGTGGGCGTTCAATCCCCATCTTTTTATGTGGTGTGGTCTACTTGGGCTTTGGATCTGCATCATTTTTTATCTCATGCCCTAAAATGATCTAAAATAAAATGGATGAACGGCATGGATAAAACACATACATCACAGTTTATCTCATGCCCTAAAATGATCTAAAATAAAATGGATGAACGGCGTGGATAAAACACATACATCACAGTGGGCCCCACATAGCTTCGCCACGTCGTGTCACAGGGATTTTTCCTTCTGGCCGGTCCCACGGCGATACGAGTTGACTCCCATGGTAGTTTTCCACCATTTGGAAAAATGGTGGTGGCTCTTTAAAACGCATATGGGGAATATTTTTAAGGCAATCCAGACCGCTCAAGCCGCCAAACCAAATAAAACAATTCACTGGAAAATAAGAGCATAACTTTGATTATTCCTTGACAACTTATACTCCTATTTTATTTTAAACCTACCGTTTCATGACCATTCATTCAATGGTTAGGATTACTTGATGGAACCACGATACTCGGATGTTTATTGTAGGTGCACATCGCCTCATCATTGCTGAGTAAAATAAATTACCACTACTTTTTGAATGATGCAGAACTTTTCCAAGATTATAGCCTTTTCCCGTGTTGTTTTTTTATGTATTTGAGGCATAATTCAAAATTCATTTAGGGGTGGTGCGGATACCCCTAAGGGCCTGTTTGGGCACGTGGCTTTTGCGTATTAAGGGGATTAGGTCAGATATGATTGTCAAATCCCTCCTACTCTACCGCTCTTTTTGTTTGGGCGGCGTCATTTGCAGGAAGTCGTCCATCCTTTGCTATATACGTGGGAGATATAGAGGGATTGCGAAATCCCTCCTTAAATTTGTCGTCGGCTCTCTCACATCGAGCCCAACCCTCTGCGATTTCACAGTCCCTCATACGGACGACAGATGGGATTTCTCAATCCCTCGCGCTAGCGGGAGAGAGGGTATGGCGGGAGAGATGATAGGGCAGAGGTTTTTGGCGTAAAATTGATGTTATATAGATGCATGTTCGTCACAGAGCTTATTGCATGGAGAGGGAGAAATTTACGACTGTGGACCCCACCTTTTATCCAGTGGTTTTTACGAAGCAATACAACTTACTATAACTTAGACCCACCTTAGACTCCTTCGTCCCCCTTTGACGACGAAAATACCCCTGTCTTCCTCTTGATGGCGTGCAGAGACGAACACTGACGGATGGTCCGGTGATGGGAACTCAGGTGGGGCCCACTGTGATGTTTATGAGAAATCCTCCCCGTCTAATTTCATTCATAGGGCCATAAAGACCTAGATGAAGAGGAAAAACAAATTTCGTAATGATCCAAAACTTCTATAACCCCTAAAAGGGTTTCAATGGTAGACATTCAATTACCCACTGCCATTTACAGTGTGGTCCACTTGATAGCTAGATCTGTCTCATTTTTCATCTCAAGCCTTAATACGAGTTCTCCAAATAGATGGACGGTTTGGATATAACACATACCTCATAATGGGACCCACAAAAATCGGTGGGGATTACAACAGGGAAGAAAAAAAAAAAAAAAGGAACTAGTGAGTTGGGGTCGACCGGGTTGGGACCCGGTCGGCTGGGTCAGACCTGGGCCTATGGCTACGGATTATAACCGTAGCCATAACTGTAATGTTATGCACTTTTTTCTTTTTTTTTTTTTTTTTTTTTTTTTTTACAAGGAGAACTTTTTCCCCCTTACATTTTTCTCTAATACAAAATTATGTAAATATGTATATATAAGTATATAAAAATAATCTTCTATCTTTTAATTCATTTCTTTGTCTATTTATTTAACTAGCATATCTCCTAAACTATAATGATTTACTTAACTTGTCACTTATGATTTTAGGGCAGGAGAAACTAATTTAGCCAACCAACCTAGTTATTTTTCAAGATTCCATCGGGTCGATGGTCGAAAATCTATTTTATTCAGTTCGTGGTCAATTTCAATCACTTCGCGGTCGGGTTGGTTCGGGTTGAAAGTCGGGTGGGTTGGTTCGGGTTGGTGCTCAACCCTAACCTAACCCAAGGTTCCTATACCTAAACCTTGACCCAACCTAACCCAATCTTGGGTTAGGAATTCTCAACCCAAGCCCAACCCAAGAGGGCTTGACGGGTTGATTGGGTTGGTCGGGTGTATACGTGCTAATATTTCTGTTATTACATTAGTTTATTATATTTCAATATAGGACTTATTTTTTGTATCTATGATTTTATTAATTATATACGTGATTATTCATCATAAAGAACTTCATTTTTTTCTTTTAAAAACTAAGCTAAATAGGATAGGACTCCTTTAAAAAGTCATGTAGCATAGCACACAATCTATTTCGGAGAGAGAAATCCAGCATATCTTGTTAGTGTGAGTCCTTGGAAATGACGTGGACAAATGAGACCCGACATCACTAGTGTACCTTCTACACAAACAATCCACACTCAATTATAATTTATAAGTAACTAATATATCGATCGGGTTCGGGTTGGGTCGGGCAACCTGAGACCTCAACCCAAGTCTAACCTAAGTTTTATCGGGTTGGTGTTTGTATAGTCTAAGCTTGAGATCGGACCTGATATATCCTGCCCGAGCCCAACCCAATGTCGGGTTGGTCACAGGTCGGTCGGGTTAAACCCGCCCAACTTTCAGCCGTATATGAAATTGAGCGGGGAAAATTAGAAAATTAGCGGGGCAAACTGAATTATGAGCGGGGCAAACTAGAAAAATAGCGAAGCAAACTGAAATATGAGCGGGGCAAACTAGAAAAACAGCGGGGCAAACTTAAGTATGAGCGGGGCAAACTAGAAAAACAGCGGGGCAAACTTACGTATGAGCGAGGCAAACTAGAAAAACAGCGGGACAAATTGAAAATAAGCGGGGCAAACTAAATTATGAGCGGGGCAAACTGCATTATGAGCGGGGCAAACTAGAAAAATAGCGAGGCAAATTGAAATATGAGTGGAGTAAACAAGAAAAACAACGGAGCAAACTGAATTATGAGCAGGCAAACTAGAAAAACAGCGGGGCAAACTTAAGTATGAGCAGGGCAAACTTAAGTATGAGCGGGGCAAACTAGAAAAACAGCGGGGCAAACTTAAGTATGAGCGTGGCAAACTGAAATATGAGTGGGGCAAACTAGAAAAATAGGGGGGCAAATTGCATTATGAGCGGGGCAAACTAGAAAAAAAGCGGGGCAAACTACATTATGAGTGGGGCAAACTAGAAAAACAGCGGGCCAAACTTAAGTATGGTCTCAAGAAATTTTTCCTTTTTACAATTCAGGTGACGTTGATACTTCCTTGTTATGGAGTTATCTGATCAATGGTCATTGTGTGGTGATCCAGACCCATTAATCTGATCCAGTCTACCATGGATGTGAATTTCCTTGAAAATCTCTCTGATTGGATGATAACAGCCATCCAAATATTTGTCTTAGTTTTTAGACACGTGGTGAATTGCTGTGTTTTTTTCTCAGCCGTCTATTTATGGGCCGCGTATTGATGACCTATTGCATTCTGATTGGGGAGGTTTTTGAAAAATCCAGTCAGGCAGATTTTCAAGAAAATTCACATCCATGGTAGTCTGGATCAGATCGATGGGTCTGGATCACCACACGATGACCATTGATCAGATAACTCCATAACAAGAAAGTGGCAACATTACCTGAATTGTAAAAAGGAGAAATTCCTTGAGACTCATACTTAAGTTTGCCCTGCTGTTTTTCTAGTTTGCCCCGCTCATAGTTCAGTTTGCCCCGTTCATAATACAGTTTGCCCTGCACATAATTTAGTTTGCCCCGTTGTTTTTCTAGTTTGTCCCGCTCATAATTCAGTTTGCCTCGTTGTTTTTCTAGTTTGCCTCGCTGATTTTCTAGTTTCCCCCGCTGATTTTTAATTGCATACTGACGCTGCCAGGTGGCTAGTGGTCGAGTCATATCAGGATCTATGTGTCTTATTCATACCAATCATCCATTTTTACACATCATTTTAAATAATTATCCCATAAATGAGTTAGATCAAAATCTCAGGTGGACCACACCATAAGAAAACAGTACTAATTGAAGCGTCTACCATTAAAAACCAAAGGTATGAATTCCCTATAATCTAAAGGATTATATGAATTCCCTATAATCCAAAGAGATGTAGATTGCCCACAAAAACTTAGGGTAGGAACTCCTTACTATTGAAAGCTATGTAGGTCTCACGTCAATTCATTTTAACTACTCTCGTTATGATATAAGAAAAAAATGCATTAAATCTAAAAAAAATGAATTGACTACTCTCATTATGATATAAGACAAAAATTGAGACAAATCTTTTTCTTTTTTTTTTTAAGTGGGTAACACAATTGACCCGGTCGACCCCAACTAGCTGACCCAGTCGATTAGGTCCTTGGACCATGGTACCTATGACTACGGATTAGCGGTACATATAGTACGGTTATAATTCGTAGCCATAGGTCTACGTTTAAAAGGACATGTATTAGCAATCTCATAGATCTTAAAACAATCCACTAACATCATCATTATTACCTTAAAATTGATCCCATCCCTTGGTTGGACGGATTGGACGGTAAAATCCCGGGATATGCCGAGCATGCCAAACAGACCCAGTGAACTTGTCCCGGGATATAGCAATCCCATGGATCTTTTTCCAATCCACTAACACCACCATCATTACCTTAAAATCCATCCCATCCCTCTTAATCTCATGGGATTCGCCCTGCCAAACAGGCCCTTACTGGAACAGAGCGAAGAAAGGGGGTAAAAACGACAACAGTGAAAGCAACGCAGTGGAAAGGGGTAAAAGAAACAAGACTGAAATCAGCGGGGCAAACATGAAATTGAGCGGGGGAAACTAGAAAATCAGCAGGGAAAACTAGAAAATCAGCGGGGCAAACTAGGAAATCAGCGGGGCAAACATGAAATTGAGCGGGAGAAACATGAAATTAAGCGGGGCAAACTTAACAGATAATTTCATGGCTTGACCCAATAAATCTAAACGTATCCAATGTTCAAATGGATCACACCAAATGAAATTTTGAATTGAACTTCTAATATTGATCATTTCTTAGGGGCCACAGAAGTTTTGGATCAAGCTTATAATTGTGTTTTTCTAGTTTGCCCCACTCATATTTTAGTTTGCCCCACTGTTTTTCTAGTTTGCGCCTCTCATATTTAAGTTTGCCCCATTGTTTTTCTAGTTTGCCCCGCTCATAATGCAGTTTGCCCCGCTGTTTTTCTAGTTTGCCCCACTCATATTTCAGTTTGTCCAGTTGTTTTTCTAGTTTGCTCCGCTCATACTTAAGTTTGCCCCACTCATTCTTAAGTTTGCCCCGCTCATATTTCAGTTTGCTCGGCCCGCTCATAATTCAGTTTGTCGCGCTGATTTTCTATTTTCCCCCGCTCAATTTCATGTACGGCTGAAAGTTGGGCGGGTTCAACCCGATCGACCTGTGACCGACCTGACATTGGATTGGGCTCGGGCAGGATATATCGGGTCCGATCTCAAGCTTGGGCTATACAAACACCAACCCGATAAAACTTAGGTTGGGCTTGGGTTGAGGTCTCAGGTTACCCGACCCAACCCGAACCCGATCAATATATTAGTTACTTATAAATTATAATTGAGTGTGGATTGTTTGTGTAGAAGGTACACTAGTGATGTCGGGTCTCATTTGTCCACGTCATTTCCAAGGACTTAAGCTAATAAGATATGCCAGATTTCTCTCTCCTAAAGAGATTGCGTGCTATGCTACATGACTTTTTAAAGGAGTGGTCATATATTCTAGCTCGGTTTTTTAAAGAAAAAAAATGAAGTTCTTTATGATGAATAATCACGTATATAATTAATAAAATCATAGATACAAAAAATAAGTCCTATATTGAAATATAATAAACTAATGTAACAACAAAAATATTAGCACGTATACACCCGACCAACCCAATCAACCCGTCGAGCCCTCTTGGGTTGGGCTTGGGTTAAGAATTCCCAACCCAAGATTGGGTTGGGTTGGGTCAAGCTTAAGTAAATCATTCTAGCTTAGGAGATATGCTTGTTAAATAAATAGACAAAGAAATGAATTAAAAGATAGAAAAATATTTTTATATACTTATATATACATATTTACATAATTATGTATTATAGAAAAATATTATATACTTATATATACATATTTACATAATTATGTATTATAGAAAAAAGTTATATACTTATATATACATATTTACATAATTATGTATTATAGAAAAATGTAAGGGAGAAAATGTTCTCCATGTAAAAAATAATAAAAAAAATAAATAAATAAAAAGAGAAAAAAGTGCATAGCACTACAGTTATGGCTACGGTTATAATCCGTAGTGATAAGTCAAGCTCTGACCCGATCGACCGTGTCCCAACCCGGTCGACCCCAACTCGCTGGCTTCATTTTTAAGTAAGCCGGCCTATTGCTACGAATTTACGATCTCTATGGCTACGGATTATAACCGTAGCCATAACTGTAGTGCTATGCACTTTTTTCTCTTTTTATTTTTATCATAGGTACCGCTACCATAGCATAGGTACCTTGGTCCAGGGACCCGATAAACTGGTTCAACTAGTTGGGGTCGACAGGGTTGGGACCTGGTCGACCGGGTCAGTTGCCTTGCCCACTTATTTTTTTAGATTTGTCTCATTTTTTTTATCTTATATAATAATGAGAGTAGTCAATTTATTTTCTTAGATTTGTCTTATTTTTTATCTTATATCATAATGAGAGTAGTCAAAATGAATTGACGTGAGACCCACATAGCTTTCAATAGTAAGGAATTCCTACCCTAAGTTGTTGTGGGTAATCTGCATCCCTTTGGATTATAGGGAATTTGTAAGACCCATACCCTAGTCCGTACCATTCCGTAGGCTTCCGTGATCCTTCCAGTCGAATTCCGATAACTCTCGACTTGTGTCCGACGTTGCGCATGATCTTAAGCCGAGTCCTGCCTACCGAAGGCGGCTCAATCCGAAACTCATACCTTGGCGACCGCGCCGTCGCCGCGGTTCCAACACCGCGATTCGCGCACCGACCCGATACCCAGGCTAGAAGATGTCGGCATGCGTTCGATTCGAAGAAAATACTGCGCGTTGCGGACTTCGAGGAAATCTCTACGAGATGTCCCATCAATCAATCCCATCAATCAAGTTCACATCACACATCAAGTCAAGTACAACAACCCATATCTATCCTTACCCTTTTCTTACACAAACTACCCAAAGTCAACTCTTACATCCCTTCACCCGTCACTTTCTTACAAGCCATCACTCAACCCATCACTCCATCCATCACCCATCATCCCATTCATATCATCTCACTCTCTCTCATTTCCCAAAATCTCCCAAGCAAACCCACGTCCAAGCTCTCTTCTCTCCCCAAACCACAACAACAAGTGTGGCCCACCTTCCTACACCCTCTCATCTCTCATCCACACCATCAAAAGTCCATCATCCACCATTAAAAGTCAAGCAAAGGAGCATAGGAGTGCAAGGAAGTAAGGAGGAGTACAAGAGGTGGGTGATCCACCGTTGATTTCCATTTAAGGGCCCACTTGTTGGTGGGACCCATTTTGATCTATGCATTTATCAATGGAGGGCCCATAGTGGCGGGGTCCCTCCTCTCTCTCTCTCTCTCTCTCTCTCTCTCTCTCTCTCTCTCTCTCTCTCTCTCCCTAGAATGAAGTGGGTCCCACCAAATCATGTTAAATCCACTCCATTCATCATTGGTGTGGCCCACTACATTTTTAGGAGACATCCATCGTCCCTTTTTGGGATGGTGGGAAGCCCCCCATGTTATATAATTTATTATATTTATTTTGTATTAATAGTATATTAATATATATGTATATTACATGGTGGTGGGCCACGTACATGTGGGACCCATCATGATGCAGTGTTTATCCAAACCGTCCAGCGTCTCTGGACGTTGGACGTAGGTGGCTAATATGGAGTGCGTGTACTGCATGGGTGTGTACTTGCAAGCTAATAAAAAAAAATTTACTTTTTGGGGTGGGCTGCTCATGCAGGCCCCACCTTGATGTATGGAGCTGATCCACGCCGTCCATTCCGTTCTTCAGCTCATTTTAGGCATTGAGTCGAAAAAATGAAGCTGATCCCATTTTCTAGCGGGCCGTGGCGTTGAGAATGCTAGTATTTCTGTTAAAACTTTGAAAAATGATTGCTGGGGTCCACAAGAAGCTTGGACCCACCTGAAACTTGGTGTGGACCCCTAATATTGTGGGACATGCAATGGACGGAGTAGATCTGATTAATGTGGGTCCCATCTAAAAAATAATAATAATAATTAAAAAAAATGACAGCAGCTGCTGCTGCTGTCAAGACGCTGGCGGACGGGTGGACCGGCTGGCCCTCACGGCTCCAGCCGTGGGCCCCACCATGGTGCGTTTCGACCATCAGCACCATGCATTTGATGGTTCCCCTTTAAATTATGGGGTATCCCAAAAATCAGCCGTATACGGATCTCAGGTGGGCCATACCATCTTAAACCATGTGAAGACATGCCTAAAACATATAAAACCACTTGGTGGGGCCTACCCGAAGTTTGGATAAGGCTGAAACTTGGTCTAGACCGTCAGTCTGGTGGGACCCACATAATGAGTGGGCTGGATTAGTGAACCACATCATGTGGGCTCCCTGTCCACATGACCCAATCAACATGTTGGGTGGAAATAAACGTGACCGTGGGCCCCTGGCCCACGTAACTTTGTCAACAGGTTGGTCGGCAAATAAACATTACGGTGGGCCCCCTCCCTAGCCGTGAGGCCCTGTGAACAGGGTGGGTGGCAAATAAACATTTTGGTGGGCCCCACCCTGGTCCACATGACCTTATGAATAAGTTGGATGATAAATAAATATTACTGTGGGCCTCCAGGTCCACGTGACCTTATAAATAGATTGGATGAAAATAAACATTGTAGTGGGCCCTAGGTCCACGTGACCCTGTCAACAGGTTGGCTGGAAAACAAACATTACGATGGGCCCTAGTCTGCGGGACCATATGAACAGGTTTGATGGAAAATAAACATTATGGTGGGCTTCACATAAGGCCCACTTGGATGTATATGGGCTCATGTACTTAGGCCCATTTGAGGTATTTTGGCCCATTGTTGAGGCCCACTTTGATATATGTATAAGGCCTATATGATTAGGCCCATTTGGTACACATAAAACTTATGCGATTGGGCTCATTTTAATGCATTCTAAGGCTCATGGGTGATGGCCCATTGCAATGTACCTAAGGCCCATTGGTGAGGCTCATTGAGGTGGCCCACTTGATGAATATAAGGCCCATGAGATACGGCCCACTTGATGTATTTAAGGCCCAATGGGATGTACCTAAGGCACATAGCAATGTGTGATTCCACCATGATTTATTTAATGGTATTTAAGGCGAGCCGAGCTTTGCGGACAATGTTGGTTTGACATCCACATTGTACGAGTAATGTTGGTTAGATGTCCACATTATAACTCTCCCTAAGGCCACTGATAGGCCCGTACTTGTTTCATGTAGTCCATCTAGACCCATCTTCATTGAGAGGATAGCTCATTACTTTATTACATGTTTAGCACAGCCTCTTGATTCATGATCATACGCATCATATGTATGCTTGAGATGAGGAGTGTCTGATCATAGCATATGCCTTCGGGCAGACTGTTTACGGGCTCCCTGATAGGCGGAGTTGCCCTACATGAGCGCGTGCTTCACACAGGATGGCTGCATGACTGATAGTGTGTTACATGCACTTGCATTTGTGTGATTGTGATATGCCCTAGCGACATCAGGGCCATAGCCTCCACAGACACACCGTGGGAAGCTGGATTGGATACCGAAAATGTTTGGTTCTAGCATACGGGCGCCATAGATGTCCTTGGGTGAAAATCCCTAAACCCGATGGTACCAGAGGATGACTCCAACGTTGAGACCGAGTGGATACATGAGCGCGAGGGCTGTATACCAGTAGGTCGCGTCTCCTACTGTGTCGTGGTCGGTTGGAAAGGGGTGTGACCTTACCCGCCTGAGTGAGGGGGCAATTTCTAGGTTGAGTTTGACCAGCTTGAGGAATAGGTCGCTATCGACGAGCCGGGCCCAATATTGGCAGGCGGATAATGAGGTCTCTTCCGCTCTCCCAGTTGTGCGTTCGGATAGGGATGAAAAGCTGGCGTAGAGTGTACTAGACCCCGGTGATTATCCAGACTAAGAACCGTACTGACTTGATGCTCTAGTGAGAAGCTGCATTGATATGTGGATATGGTTTGGCATGCTTGACTTGCATTATGCATCGCATGGCCTTGACATGACCGATAGTATTCATATCTTGCACCACATAGACTTGGTACGGCTGACTGCATTCATGTACTCATCAGCACGATTCCGCATTACTCTGACCCTACATTCTGAGCACGCTCATATTTCACACACACTTACACCACCCTCTAAGCTTTCCATAAGCTTATGCATGATTGATGCGTGCAGGTGACGCCAGGACGCAGCCGTAGACTCGCCGCAGTTGGAGTGTGCAGCCGAGCTTCTGGAGTTTTGTTATTAGCACTATCTTGTATTTTCCTTTCATACGCATTGTACTTAAAAATTTTATCATAGTGGAATTTGTGATGGTGTTCTTGTGGTTATTGTTCGTGGGTTATGCTTGTGGTTATGCTCATTACGAATCAAATTGATTATTAGAAATCTTCCTTGTAGCATCCCAGGATCAGAACCTGGTATATGGGTACCGGGAGCCGAGAATGGGGTACTATGGAGGCTGTCGGCGTCGGATTCGGTGATCGAAAATTTTGTGAGCCCGGTTTCTGAGTTCGGGGCGTGCAGAATTCATATAACCCTAAGTTACAGGCAAGTTGCATAACTTTTAGACAATTCAGTTTACATATAGCTCAATTGAGTTTTAAAACTCCCTATTTAAGTAACTTAGTTAGAGTCGAACAACCTCTAAAAGAGGTTTTTGGCAAGTTGTGTTCAAGCCCCACCATGTGGTGTAATCTACTCTAGCACTAGAGCTTCTTCATTTATTTTATCATCAAAACCTTCCTAGTAATTCAGCGAGGGAACTTAGGAATTGAGCGAGGGAATCTAGGAATTGAGAAAGGCAACCTAGGAATTGAGCGAGAGAACCTTGAAATTCAGCGAGGCAACTTAGAACTTACACGAGGCAACGTAGAATTTGGGCTTGCCAGATGAGCATCTTTTGAATTCACATATGTGTGCCATATCAGCGGGGCAAAGCTAGAATGTCAGCGGGGCAAGCTAGAAAGTCAGCAAGGCAAACTAGAAATTCAGCGGGGCAAACTGGAAAATCACGGGGCAAACATGAAATTGAGCAGGAAAAACTAGAAAATCAGCGGGGCAAACTAGGAAATCAGTGGGACAAACATGAAAATGAGTGAGGCAAACTAGACAATCAGCGGGGCAAATTTAACAGATAATTTCATGGCTTGAGCCGATAAATATAAACGTATCCAATGTTCAAATGGACCACACCAAATGAAAATTTGAATTGAACTTCTAATGTTGATTATTTCTTAGGGGCCACAGAAGTTTTGGATCAAGCTTATAATTATTTTTTCTATTAATCCATGTTTGTATGATCTTATGAATAGGTTTGATAACAAACAAACATCATTGTTGGGCCCAAATGAAATTCAGCCGCTGAAACCCTTTTAGGGGCTACAGAAGTTTTGGATCGTAATGAAATTTGTTTTTCCTCTTCACCCAGGTCTTTGCGACCCTATAATGAACTTAAACGGGGGGGATTTCTCACAAACAACACAACAATTCACCACGTGTCTATAAACTAGGACAAATATTTGGATGGCCGTTATCATCCAATCAGGAGATTTTCAAGGAAATTCACATCCATGGTAGACTGGATCAGATCAATGGGTCTGGATCATCACACGATGACCATTGATCAGATAACTCTATAACAAGGAAGTAGCAATGTTACCTGAATTGTAAAATAGAGAATTTCCTTGAAACTCATACTTAAGTTTGCTCCGCTGTTTTTCTAGTTTGCCTCACTCATAATGTAGTTTGCCCCGTTGTTTTTCTAGTTTGCCCCACTTATAATTCAGTTTGCCCCGCTGTTTTTTAGTTTGCCCCGCTATTTTTCTAGTTTGCCCCACTCATACTTAAGTTGGCCCCGCTCATATTTCAGTTTGCCCCACTGTTTTTCTAGTTTGCCCCACTCATATTTTAGTTTGCCCCGCTCATAATGCAATTTGCCCCGCTGTTTTTTTAGTTTGCCCCGCTGTTTTTCTAGTTTGCCCCGCTCATATTTCAGTTTGCCCCGCTCGAGGGGTGTGTGTGCGTGTGAAAAAAAACCATTCTAGTTTAGGAAATATTCAACTAACCTAATGTTTGTCTGGGTCAGGGATGATAACTCTATCTTGGCCTTCTCTGTAGTCTCAGTGAGACGTTGAAGAGCTTGTTTATCCTTTAGAAGTTCGATGCCCTCATCTCTCTTGAAGTTCAAAGCAAGCCAATCGATGACTCTCTGCTTAAAATCAAACCAACAATCAATCAATGCCAAAATTAGTATCTACAAGAACGCATGCAATAGCTCTAGAAATAATAGCTTTCCATTACAATGAAAGGTAATAATTCAACCTTGTCAAAATCATCACCACCCAAATGAGTGTCACCAGAAGTAGAAAGCACCTCAAAAACTCCATCTCCAACCTCGAGAACTGCAATCCATGTAGCGCAAGTATTCAAAACAACAGGAAATGCAAAGAAGCTCACTACCAACAAGCAACAACAAGTTATGAAATGGTTTATAGCACATTTATGTGCGTGGACAAAAAAACCATATTAACATTTAAACATGAAACATCATACCGTAATAAAATGGGTGATACCCTGACCCTGCAAACATCAATGTATAATGCTCTATTTGTTGTACAGTAGCAGTCCTAGACTCCTAGCATGCAAGGTAGTATTTGTCACATGCACATACACAGAAATGTGCATGGTGTGTGGTCGAATGTCGATAAGTTTCTCACTGCAACTCAGGTTTATAGAATCAAACAAGTGACAGGTAATCCACATCCTGCATTCAATAGTTATTCCAATCACGGTACTCACCATGCTGTCAGCGGACTAAACAAAACAAGTAATGTAATCATGTCAAAAGCAACAAAACAGACTGAGCATCAATGCAGAATTTAAAATCATAACAATAACCCGAAACATCAAATGTGCCACCCCCAAGGTCAAATACGAGAATGGTTTCATTATTCTTCTTCTCAAATCCATACGCCAATGAAGCAGCAGTTGGTTCGCTGTTTTTCTTATTTGCCCCGCTCATATTTCAGCTTGCCCCACTATTTTTCTAGTTTGCCCCGCTGTTTTTTTAGTTTGCCCTGCTCATATTTCAATTTGCCCAGCTGTTTTTCTAGTTTGCCCCGCTCATAATTCAGTTTGCCCTGCTATTTTTCTAGTTTGCCCCGCTCATATTTCAGTTTGTTCCGCTGTTTTTCTAGTTTGCCTCGCTCATATTTCAGTTTGCCCCGCTATTTTTTTGGTTTGCCCTGCTCATATTTTAGTTTGCCCCACTATTTTTCTAGTTTGCCCCGCTCATATTTCAGTTTGCCCCGCTATTTTTCTAGTTTGCCCCACTCATATTTTAGTTTGTCCCACTGTTTTTCTTATTTACCCCGCTGTTTTTCTAGTTTGCCCCGCTCGGGTGGTAGACTATTAGGAGTTTCAACATCCAGTCAAGCGTTCGAGTATCCATAGGTGGTGAAATTCCACTAGTGTGAGTGTGTGGGGGTGTGTAAAAATAAATAAATTTCATTCTAGTTTAGGAGATATGCTTGTTAAATACATAGACAAAAAACTGAATTAAAATATAGGAAAATATTTTTATATACTTATATATACATATTTACATAATTATGTATTCTAGAAAAATGTAAGGGGGAAAATGTTCTCCATGAAAAAATAAAAATAAAAAAGAGAAAAAAGTGCATAGCACAACAATTATGGCTACGATTATAATCTGTAGCGATAGGCCAAGCTCTGACCCGGTCGACCGGGTCCCAACCCAGTCGACCCCAACTCGCTGGCTTCGTTTTTTTTTTTCTTTTTTTTCCCTGTTGTAATCCGCACCGATTTTTGTGGGTCTCATTATGAGGTATGTGTTATATCCAAACCATCCATCTATTTGGCGAACTCGAATTAATGCTTGAGGTGAAAAATAAGACAGATTTAGCTATCAAGTGGACCACACTGTAAAAGGCAGTGCGGAATTAAACGTCTACCATTGAAACCCTTTTAGGGGTTACATAAGTTTTGGATCATTATGAAATTTGTTTTTCCTCTTCATCCAGGTCTTTGTGACCCTATGAATGAACTTAGACGGGGAGAATTTCTCACAAACATCACAGTGGGCTCCACTTGAGTTTCTAATGGTTGACGCTCACTCAACACTGTTTCCTGTAATGTGGTACACTTGGGATTTGGATATACCTCATTTTTCGTCTCATACCGTAAAATGATCCAGAAAAATATATGGACAGCATGGATGAAAAGCATACATCATGGTGGGGCCCATAGACCATTGACCGTCCACCATTAGCTAGTGGCAGGGGGAGTACCGAATCCGTTTCCGTCAAAAGGAGGGGTATTTTCGTCCTGAAATTCTGACTCCGTACAAGGAGGTCCAAGTGCGTATTCTAAGTTTGTATTACTTCAAAAAAACCGCTGGATAAAAGGTGGGGTCCACAGTCGTAAATTTCTCCGTGGAGAGGTATTGCAAGGGCGCGCTGCCGAAGAAGTGATTGTGAGGTAGGTTTTCCCAAAATCTCTTTCCAAATTTTGTCTATTCTTATAAGAGGGAGGGTTAGATAGAAAGTGCATCCGAGAGCTTGATCTCTCCCAAATACTCACCGGCCAACAGGGCCTCTGAGATCATTGTCTCTGGGTTTTCTCCCATCTATTACGAACTTGAATGGTGATGCCCTAATAGGCGCATGTTGTGGGTGATCAAGTATTGAGGATGAAAATCGTCTATATGGCCCTCTCACGAAAGTGGTTTCTGCATACGATGTTAATCACTTCTTTTCTTGGTTTGCATGGCAGAGCTGTGGCCAGCGGGATCTCGACGCTGTGGTGTTATCCTACTTCGCAATCTAGGTACCTCATACCAATCATCTTCATTGAAGAAAGTGTGGTGGTGTATTGATATGTTTCATATCCTATTTATCTATTTCCTGAGGTTTTCATAAAATGGATGGTATTACAACTTCCATTTTCATAAAATGGATGGTATTATCCTTTTTCATAATTACGTAGAAGACATGCCGTACATGATTCTCATTCACTTTGGGGCAAATTTCTGAGGGCAAATCTGGGTATACAAATTTCTTTGGGTTTCAATTTGTTTGCATATGCTGAAGAGTTTAAGTGTTCAGTTTCATGTCTTCGAAAATCAATCAGGCTGTACAGATTCCACTAGGAATTAGCACTATAATCTAATCTTTTGACTGATTAGCAATGTCTTAGCTTGTATTTTGGGTCTCCAGTTGTTGACTTTCTTTTCATATCTTATTTTATGCTATCACTAAACATCATCTTCCAGTACGTCTGATGTTCTTATATACACAAAAACCCTTTTGACTGTGAGTTTGAAGAATCACAATTCGTTGTAGGTTTTAATTTGTTACATATGTTAGTCGTAACTTACCTAACCTGTTCACTTGTATATTCATGTAAATATAATATAACATGCATGGGTCTTTGCAGTATCATGTGTTAGAATTCTTACATGATAAAAAATAATTAATAACCGAGAAATAACTTACGTGAGCTTAGAAATCTTCTAAATATAGGAAGAGTTAAAGAAAGTCTAGAAAAATATTTAATTCATTAACCAAAACTGCTTTAATTTCCTTTCCTTTTTCCTTAAAAGATGAATTTCTATATTGACTAAGAATTTTGTGAATGCTTGTGCAAGATCCAAGCCACTCGTTAGGTGGGGCCTGCTGTATGGTTGGCCTGGCATAAAAATTAGGTTGGGTTATCTAGATGCGTAACTTGAATGTTCACTACAGGTTAATTAATTTAACCACTGCCTGATGAGTAGGTTGGATTCCATGTCAGCTCATGTGAGCCATGAGTCCACTGCCACAAGCTCACTAGTGTCTGGTTAGCTGAGTTCTTCCAATTAGAGTAACAATCCTGCTACATTTATCTTTCAATGTTTTTTCTTAATTGGCTTCCATTGGTTTTCCCTACAGAAATCTCAGTCTTCATATCTGTTTATTGGTCTCCCATGCCATACCTCCCACATTAGTAGATACCAATTGTAAGTTTGTAACTCTCGGAGTGGAAGAAATCAGCTTAAGATCATCAATTTTCCTTCATTCACATCTCTGCATTTAAATATTAAAAAACTCAGGTAGTTCACCTCAGCTTACTGTCCCTATAAAACATTTGATTTACGAAGATGAGATGAAAGCCAGACAAATGTCATGGAAATTAGGGCATGATAGAAAGCATTGTTGGAAAATTATAGGTTGGCCACCCAAATACACTCGTAAGAGGGATACATTTGCAACCAACATAGCATTTACTATAGAAGGATCCACATCAACTGGTTTCGTAACTCCCAGCTCACAATCTACTCCTATTGGAACCTTTTATGGGCTATTTCTTCACCTAAGATGGTTTTTGTGCCAGAAGATGAGTTGGAGCATCTGCAGCATAAAATATCACCGTTGAAAAATCCATCTACCTCAGTTTATGCTCACACAAGCATACATGCATTTGCATTCAACACCAACATACTTTCTTCCTCTAATCCTCCGCCATTGATCATTAATTTGGTGCCTGAAATAACATGGTAGGCTTGTCTTCTATTTTCTCTAATTACTTTATTTGTTCTGAAAAAGAAAAAAGAAATAAATTAAGTTGTTGATGGTTACCTTCCTTTTATTGTTGAAAAGGAAAATATTTTTGTTTATCCTAATTTGTCCATTTCTCATGTGTTACATGTCTCAAAACTTGTAACTTGTGATGAGAAATAATAGCCCAAGTTATATGCCGCATGAAAATAGAGGACGTCTGAAATAACGATGGATAGAGGTTGAAGTAGCTGGAGTGGAGAATCATTCGTAAGTTGTGAGCAACAATAGAGATGAGATTGGAGAAGGGTTCACCACTGTGGTTGGAGATTGTAGTGCTTAAATTCAGCACTTTGAGAAGAGATGACCAATCAAGTCCATTGATCAGTTTGATGGTCAGAAATCATGGTCTAAGGAAGTGTTGCAACCACACATCACTAAACTCAACAGCTAAAATGCACGCACTAGTACCATGGTAGAGCGTAGTAGAAAACCAAAAGAAATAATGGTGTAACAACTTTGAGTGTGTATGGTGTAATCCACCTAAGATACGATAATCTTTTAACTGTCAAACATATGAAGTTATGGGTTGAGTAAACTATACGTACATCAGGTTTGTTGGATATGTTTAACTGTTCATACTATTCTCCTAGATGGTCAATTGGCTATCAATGTTTACTTTCTCATTGTTTGTTCTAATTGATGTACAACTAATCCATGAAGGCGAAACTTATGAATTGTGACTGAAAGGTAAATATGACAAATTGTAAGCTAGCTTGCTAATTCACCTACCCTTCTTATACTGGTGTATCTCCTAGGCAAGTATTGGGTGTGTAAGCTACTTACTGAAGGCATAAAACAAAGGAACACTCTGTGGTTGGGCTTTCGATCAACTCACAAGTGCCTTGGGTGTAAATCCATTTACCATCAATTGGTCATAACCAACGCTCTATAGATGTAATGCTTCGTAAGTAGCATGATGGTGTTTAATACATATGTTTCTATTGGTTGTGGCAGGGGTGCTTTGCATAGTTTCATGGCCACATTGTTATTGTATTGGAAGTCTGTTATGATGTAACTTAAAATAATTCTATGTTTCCTTGTAGTTGTGCCAAGGGTGTTATGCATGGTTTCACCTGATTTTGTTGTCTATAAATGAAGTATGTCATTATGATTTTTAAAATATTTCTATATTCCCTTTTGGTTGTGTCAGGGGTGCCTTGCATGGTTGTATGGCGACATTGTCTATAAATGAAGTCTGTCATGATGAATTTCAAAGTATGTCAATGTTTCCTTGTGGTGGTGTTAGCGGTGCTTTGCATGGTTTCATGTCCACATTGACTGCTAATGAAGTCTGTCATGATGAATTTTAAAATATTTCTCAACTCATTTGCTTACAGATGTAATTTAGCAGTCTATTGAATATGTATATTGTTTGCGCAGGTCATTATCCTTGTAAAGAAGAGGGTCATGTCTTGTAGGACCCATCCATAAAGAAGGCTTCCACCTGAGATACTGCCTTCTTGTAGAGCATACTTTGATAAATGTGGCATAAATATATTCCCATCCAAAATCTGCCTTCAGTTCCATTTTTTGGCTCGACATCTTTTTATTCTAGAATAGTTCCTTCTGCATACAGAAGTGTATTGTCTTTGAACTAGAAGCATTTTTGAATTTCTATAGTAGATGCATTTGAGTTTCTAAACTAGATGCATTTTTTTGTGTGATCATCTAATTTCATTGAGTATAATACAGACTTCAGGTTGGCCCCAGGTAATTTCCTGCAGATTGGTCCATTTATTTCAGTTTACATTTGAACACAGATCATGTACTTGCCACAAGTAAGAGAATTCTGCTTTCATGCATTGTGATTTTAATTTATACCATTTACAGATAGATGCACTATGTTTTCATGCTAAATTAAATGCAATTATGATAATTTAGCCCCGTGAGATTGCAACAAGTAGGATTTTACTACATGCTGGGACCCACAATAAGTAAAGAAATATTTTTTTGTAACACCCCGGATTTTTTGCCAACTAAGAGTTAGACGTACTTAGGCAATGGGTCGATCCTAACACCTTAATTACTTCTCAAAAACTCAATCCCAAAGTCTCAAATCCCCTTTCAACCCATTTCCTTCAAAATCTCCCATTTCCTTCAAAAATCTCACATTTCACCACCTTATTCTTCAAATTTTTCTTTCTTCAAATTTTTCTAAGGACTTTCATATTAGACACAAATCTTAACATTTAGGTGATGAAGAACAATACATAAACTAAAAATTACTATGAATAATAAATAAATAAATGAAATGGATTTTTAGCCATTAACCTTTTGGAATCTCATGAAATAAATAGGCTAGTTGGATAGACCAGCTTCTCCTACCCAAAAACATATATTGTACGTCGAATAACTCATTCCGATTTATAAAATACACTCATTTCAAATATCAGGTGGCGAAACCACCCTAGATAGTCCAGCGACCGGCGAGGGGCTCGCCGGTTCGGCGAGGCCTTGTCCGTACAGCGGGCCCGGTCGGGCCGCATCGGGCCGGGCAGTCCGTTTTTCACAAATTTCTATAATTTTTATCCAACTTTGAAAAATCATATCTCCTTCATTATAATACTGATTTAGGTAATTCAAAAGTCAGATTGAAGCTTGATAAGTCTAGTTTCATATAAAAATATGTAAAAAAATATAATAAAATATTAAATATAGTTAAAAATAAGTCGTTATGACAACTGTCTAAAAATCATTAATTTGACAGCTACTGCTTCTAGAATTTTTAGAATTTTTCTACAACACGAAATCTAATAAAATTTGGTAGAGATGGAGTAAACTTGATGAAGAACTACTTAAAAAAATAATTAAAATAATATACTAATTAAAAGTGCCAGAAAAGGGGCGTAGAACTACCCTAGGACCATATTCTGTCGTAATTAGGGCATAATTTAGTTAAGTACTAAACTGAATACTCAGTAGAATTAGCTTGAACCACTTTAAATATGAACTGCAAGACCTAAAACGAGTAGAATCGTTAACGCTACATTACCCTAAAACATAGGAACAATCTCATTACCCAGTTGCTCTCGGGAGCATCACAAAACTTCGTATCGAATCTGGACCATACGTCGAAAGTCCGATTACTACGAAACTAAATGATTATGACCGCCTTGCTGGGCTTGACGACCACCCTAGAAATCAAGTCCTAACGGTGTCCAGAAACACACAACTTGAGCCCTAAGCAAAGTGTGTGAGAAACGTAAATATCTTTAGGAATAAAATCCAAACTTAAATATATTGACACGTGTCACTTGCGGGCCAAATATAAGGATTCAGATCATCAGAATCTAACCCAAATACCCCCTCGGATCAGGAAAAAATTTCCACACATGTCAATGCACTTGTGGCCCTGATCGAGTACCGGTGACCGTTGAATTAAAACTGGTCCTCCACGGTCGATCTGTAAATCCGATCAGACCGAAAACTCAGCTTGACCTAGATCTAAGGTCAGGAAGCTTAAGTCCGACCACACGCAGAAAAAGGGCCTCCAAAAGTGCTCCGTTGAGCCAAAACGGAAGGATTTTGGCTATAACCCAAGTATACCATGGCCCTGGGGTCATTGAGCTCACTTTTAAGCCTATATAAAGGGCTTAAACCCTCTCTCTCCCATGCCATATGAATTTTGCAAACCCTAAGGGAGAGAAGAAAGAAAAGAGAAGAAGAAAGTGAGGAAAAGAGAGAGAGGCTGAGAGATAGTCGTAGGGATCATTCCCTGACGCTCCACGTGCTTAACCGTCATTCTTGCATCGCTATACGAGCGATACCGATCCCATTTTTAGGTAAGAAAATCTAACCCCAATCTGTTTTAGGGTTTTAGATACTGTAATAGGTGAATTAGCTAACATATTCCCTGTTATAGGTTGTTGTGGTGCCACAGACAAAGACTTAGCGTTTAAACTGAATTTGTTACACATTTACCAGCGTAAGGTGAGGACTATAAATGTTTAGGTTATGGTTTTCAAAGCTTTCAATGTCAGTTAATGATTTATGACTGACTTGATTGTTATTTCATGTGCTTAGATCAATGTCTTCTGTATATTACATATATATATAAACTATGTTGTTTTTAATGCATTCCAAGTGTTTGTTGAAATGATTGAATGAATGTGGAATTATGATTTGTGCATGCCATGACTATTGATTGCAAATACATGATCGTTGTATACATGGCATCTCCTTTGCGAAAGGATTTGCTATAATATGTGTTTTAACTAAGTTATTACATGTATGTAATATGTGTAGTCTAAGTGTTTGATAAAATGCCTCAATGAGAAAATACTTGTTGAAATGCATGTAATGAGGGTGTTGAGATATGATTCTCAATTCCTTTAACTATGGCTATAGTTTCCTTTATGTAACCTATATCGCTACTACGTGCTTTACGGTTGAAATGCCTATGTACGCTAACATGTACCCTATGTGTTTGTTGAAATGCTTATGTGAGATTTGTATTTGATTTCAGTTGCCACATGCTGTTTGGCTTACTATATGTGAATGCTACTATTTGGAATGTGATTGGGACTACACGATAGTCCAGGCAATCGGTAATGGTTTCCGATCGAGTGGTCGAATCGTTTCGCCACACGAGACATGTTCGGTGAATCCGAGTCGTACGATGATCGTCGACAGCGGTACCTTATCGATTAATTCAGCGTACGCTCGTACTAGTCGAACTTGTCAAGCAACCCGATTGACCCGATGTATGTTCACCATGTATGGACGCTACTACTTGAATCTAAGGTACCAAACTCACCAATGGAAAGCCCGTTTAACCTTGGTACCTCGATCCGCTAAGACTCATGAGCCGAACATGGTGGTATGGGACACCGTGGTCGAGCTGTCGGCCTATGCTGGGGCGACGAGCCTCCCCATAGTGTCTAGTGATCAACTCAAACTCGTGATCCGAATACAGTGGTATGGGACACTGTATTCGAGCTGTCGGCCTACACTGATCAGGTGACGAGCCCTTTGTAGTGACCTCGAGTATAAAATAGGCCTACCCCGGTGCAACCTGGCTGTGGTCCCCAGTCGGGTTGGCGACAAGCCTTCGAAAATAGACTGCTAGTTGTAGGGCGTTGGTGGTAGTGACCTCGAGTATACTCTAGGACTGCGTTGAGGCGACGAGTCTTTCCGTAGTAACTAGAGTATAAACTAGGCCTACACTGATCAAGTGACGAGCCTTTTGTAGTGGCCTAGAACCGCAACATCGTATGAGATTTACTAGGATTGACGACCCTAGATGGATCATTGTTTGAGTTAATGATATAAATGGCGGTACCTTAGCTTCCCAAATTCTACTGTATAAAAAGGATTAATAAGAACTTGGTAATCATGCTCATGCACCACACTGCATGTGCGGTTTGCGTTAAGTAGAGAGCATTGAGGAAGTGACTGACATGCGTGACCGTTAGATGAAGATCGTAGAGGGAGTGCAGGTGAGGGCATGCATCATTTAAACATATCATTTCTGCATTAATCAGAGTACTTAGGGATGTTTGATTGTATCGTTTTATCATTACTGCTTGACTGAATTGAGAACATATTAACCTTTGCTTTATTGTTCCACTGAGTTGATCACTCACTCCCACGTTACGGGACAGTGTTGTACACACTAACCAGACCCTGTCTTAGTTGCAGGTGGAGGCGATGCCTACGAGGCGGAGCCGGACTATGAGGATGACAAGGAGGCATTCTCTTTCATGCAGTTTTCAGGCAGGTTCATGTGAGTCGTGGCCTGATCGACGGGGACTTCTGGGATGTTGATTAGATGTCATTACACTTTATTTTGTACTTTTGGAACACCCTTGTATATTCATTTTGTTCATTTTTAGAGTATACATGTATATATTTAACCTGGTAACATGTTCACACTCTAGAGACTTACAATAGTTTATATACTTTATATATCTATCACAGTTCTTCCGCTTGCGTAATTTAACTGTCTCTGGAGTATGATATGCTATTTTGGTGTAATCACACTCATGTTTAATGCACTAACATGGACAACATTTAATCATCATTATCTATATTGCATAAGTGATGCGTTGGAACTCGGGAGTGGAGCTTATGCTCGACCCCCGATTTTCAGGGCATTACATTTTTGCCACAATGGCTCAAGACTTCAGTCAATGGCAGTGCACAACAACATGGACCTGATGTCACACAGATCATGCACACGTTTCAAAACACTTCTTCCCTGTATATGCATGTTTCTACACATCTACGGTACAGATCATATCTTCTAACCTCCATTGAATTGTGACCGTCAGATCTTTTCAGGGAATCATTGGTCCAAATTGGATAATGGGTTGGTTATGATTGGTATATCAAAGATCTTATCATATAATCAACATCGTGATGAATGTTGGCTAGCAGGAGAATTGAAAGTGGATATATATAACTGGATATGACAGCAATAGTTTATATTTAACCAGTGCCCAGAGTGTGAACTTATATCCAAATTGGACCATCCTCACCCACCATTTTTTTAAGTCCATCCTCATCGACCATGGCCCCTCTCCACATACAATTTCAATCACCCAATCTTAGCTTTTTGGTAGAAGTTTGTGAAAATACATTTGACTGAAAGTATGGTGTTCTCTTCCTTACATTATCATTACAGACAGGTACAAAGTATGCACATTGGCATCTTGAGTTTGGGTTGAGTACATATTCATATTATATTCATTTTCGTATTAAACTCTTTACAGGTTCACCACAGGGTTTAGCCAGGAATCCGAATCCATGCCTAAAGTATGTAATGGTTTAGAAGACAATCCAGTTGCCACAGAGACTGCCCCACCTTACTACTTTGATATTAGACATGTGAATTTGTTGTTGTTTTAGTGTTGAGGAGCAGGTTTCTTTTGCATGTTGCCGGTTCTTTTTTTTTATGTTTCTATTTTATTTTGTTTCCCGCTTTCTTTTTTTTTTCTTTTTTTGTTCGCTGTTTTCATGGATCCTAGACCACTCATCTGCTACATTTTTGTTTTAATCTGAACCGTACGTTCTGTGCGCAAGTTTGTTTGATTATCTTACCCATTGACTCAAATTTTAATCTAATTGGAATATATTATACATCTCTTAAAAATGGTTTTTCTTCAGTTAACGGGAGTTGACAGTTATATTTATTGGGTTAGATGACGACAACAGTATAACTTTTTACAATGGCTGGAAGTTTTAAATTGATTGTTTTGATATTTTTCATGTTAACCACGTATACATATTGACGTGTGGTGGTGTAAGGAAGTGAGGTGCTATCTTATGATATTGGTAATGGTACAGTATAAGTTTTCCTTTATTTATTAACGGGTTAGGTGAAGTTGATAGTTTACCAGTGATGTGGTGAGTTATGCTGCTATCTGGGCCATTGAGGTTGTGGCCGACTGATGGCTAGAGCATATGCATTTTGATCGAGCTGTCGTAACGGTTGAACTGATAATTGAATTCCAATGGAAAAATGTCACAATTATTATAGATATTCAAGTTGTTATTTCGTCATTTTTGATATTTCCTCATCAGGCCAGTCATTTAAATGGTCTAGATTGATCTCATGTTATATCATGTGTGTTGATTTAGCCTGTCCTTAACTAAAGAGTTTGGTAGACTGTAATTAATAACAAAGAGACATGGTGGGGCCCAGTAAACCCGCCATGAAAATGGACACATACATCATAGTGGGGCCCACAGAGCACCGAGCACCAGCCAATGGCTGGTGTCAGGGGGAGTAGCCAATTTGTTTTCTCTCCTAAACATCATAACAGTGGTACTAACGGTTTGTGGAAGCAATTCCTGGGTTACCCAAACGGATATTGTTGGTGGGATGGTTGCGATACCACAACACCCAAATAGAACACTTGCTGGGTATAGGATTGGCGTCTACACCCAAAGCACCCGACCATCCACTGACGACAACAAATGCACCTGACGCGGTAATTTCATATGCCTCATTACACCCAAAGCCGTTTACCCAAACAGGGCCTAAAGTCATTAGGGCGTGTTTGGCCTGGTGAGTTAGACGGGAATACATGGGATAGAATTGTGGCTATCCCATCATTTAATATTGGTAAGTGGTTTGTCGTGGGATAGTGGTATAGACCTCTATCCAAGGACAGTCGGTGATCTGTTTGGATTTCCGTGGGATGCTACCATCCCATGGGATATGTGAGTGGGCTTGTTTGGAAATCTCGTGGGATGCAAATGGTAGGGAGTGAGCGTAGTGGACTGCTACCATCTGACGTGGCCAACACATACATCAAGGTGGGCCCCACAACACCCAACACTTCACTTACATCAAGCAGTCCAATGCTGCCATCCCATGGACTGCTTGGACTGAGCATTATCCCGTCAATTGCACCGGCCACAACATAACATGCTGACTTCATCGTATATACAAGTAAACATCGTAAATCTACTCCACTAGTTTGCCACTACTTCATACGGTGATCAGACATAATATGGTATTCATCCACATCGTTCGTCATTTCAAAGGACCCAATGTGGGTTTGGCAAATTTTCCTATGTGTCGAACAAATCTAGCCCTTTGTTCTAAATTGGGTGGATCAAGGCCGTGGAAATCTCTGGTTAATATCTAATCGACATCGAAGATATACTACATTGAAAGGAATTGATGCCTAAACCGATACATATGTCATAATCTCATATTAAGTTACAATTTTAGATCATATCAGTTCATAAATAATTCACACAAAAAAAGGACTTCAACACGGTGCTCCTTCCTCTCCTACAAGTTAATTACAATGTCATCTTGTGGTGATAAATCTGAAAGTGAAGCCACCACATGGAGCGTGAATCAGGACCATAAATAATCGTCTGCAAAAGCACAATTCGTGGTTAAATTCGAATTACTATCTCATCTTCGAATATCGTAAAAAGTCTGCAAAATTTTGAATTAGATCATTCGGTCCATACTCTTTAACTTACACATGCCGAAGGAATCAAGTCCTTGCGTTAGAGTTAGATCTGTGTGGTTGTTTGGTGCATGGACCTATTGTAGAAGAAGGTAGAATCAAGGCAATCAACCCCAAACTATTTATTAAATCCATTAGGCCAGACTACGAATATGTATAAATTTGGGTGGGACACATAACATACCTCAAGTATGAGAATAAATAGTGACAGATTAAAAGCAAAGTACATCGACCCACTAAAATAGTTCATATTCTTTTATTCAGTGTGAGTACTACCTGCCCATACTGGAAGATCTGTCATTACATGATGACATGTAATGTAAAATGGAAAAGGATAATCATACCAATTAAACACACCAGCCTCCGTTGATCCAGTAGTTATCCTCTATACAATCGACTCCTAAAGCTACACAGACTTTCACACATTAGATAGACTTATACATTAATCGATAGGTTTTCAACACATCATACCTGATCGTGTAAATTTGCCTTGGCAAGTCGGAATGTTGTGAACTCCATATTCATAGACAACTGGGGGCCATGGTTGAAAGAATGGAATGCATGCAGGAAATGAAAACACATGTTACATTCATCTAGAATGGATTAGCTACTAATAAGTACATGTAAATTTAAAAATGATTATAACACAATCCGATGCATGAATTATACATGTCATTCAAAAAGGGTATGGGAATCAATTCAAGGAAGTTATATAGATCTACATCAACGATGGTAACAAACATGTCATTCCGCCGTCATGCACCACATTGGATATCATACACGACCACTGATGTCTATCAAAAATATGTGTGAGAATAAGTGGAGGAATACTGATACTACTGATTATATATAATATGAAGAATGTAACGAGGATGTCAATTACTAATGCAGTCACTCTTTCCCCATCATACACGGGGGTATCATTTGTTTGGGTACTCCTACATACCACGGATCCTGGAATATGTTGGATCGAATTAGTGGATGAAGTAGGTGAATCAACCTCACCACAACTCCGGGTCATTAACCCACTACTCGTACTTACATGGTTAGAATTCCACCATGCTGTCGCATTATGGATTGATTTGAATGATCAATGTCTGACACCGTTGTATCCTTGTACATGCAACCGTGCCTCATCCCAAGACATATATATGCCAGGTCGACGACCATTGAGTACAACGTAATATTTACTTGAACCCATCTGCATTCACATAAACGACAAAAGATTTGAAAAAATGCATGTTATACAAACTAAATATATGAAAGCATATAAAGCTAATGCTATTTGAAATTTATATGGCATTCCAGTAAGACCCTTGCATATGTGTCATGCACGTGGTATACTATATGAATATCAAAGACATGAAATATGGACAGTTACCAAAACCAACATAAATGAGTGTATAGTTTTTACATATCCTTCAATCAAGTTATTGTAAATCACTTCCTACTAAATAATTATCCAAAATGTAGCGTAAATAAGGTTATCATATCCATCAACTAGAACCCCCACCAACATTACCATTCACATCGGACAGTGTTTTTTTCAACCAATCGACCCTCTGCTCTGGTCGAAGACTAACGAAAAAGGATGCTAGCTTCTTTTCCCTGCTCAGAAGTTGACCAACATCGATGAACTTAGAGTTGGTCAGTCCCTAAACCTCTTCGAGGATGTCCAGGACCTTACTTGTGCGATTGACCTCTTTACCAAGTCCAAAATTGCGCATCGCCTCTGTCACACCATTTAGAGACATGTCAATGATGTCACAGGGACGAGCAGGTCGCATCTGTTTCATAGTTGTACTCCCACCACGACTAGTCTTAGATTCAGTTGCGCGGTTGGGAGTGTTTTGGAATGAACGATTTTCTATACCCTGATAGTTTTCATTTGAAAAATGAAAATTTTCAGTCGAATCCTCAAGATTTTCCTCAGAAATATCGATTGGTGCATCGATGTCATCATCCAAGTCTGTCCGAGCTTTATTCAGATCTCGTTGAATACGAGATGAAGACGCAGCCGTATTCCTGCTTCCTTGGGTGTAGTGGCCTGTTGCATGGTTTGAACCTACGATCACCGCTAAATCGTACATTTGTTCGATCCGCTTGTCACGTAATCTTTCTGCTCTCAAATGCGACAACATATAAGGAAGGGAGTTGGTAAGTAGATGCTACTCGTATACATATAACGAAGAGAGATATATTGTGTCAAATGAACTTCAATATACTTAAAAGGGGCTGTGAGTGATCCTTACCCTTAGGTACTCATCCCAAACCTCGTATGATGCCGTGACGACCATACGATCGCTATCCCACCCAAAACCACTTGTGGCCAATATGTCCTTTACGTCGTTGTACTCTCTCTTGTGATACCGCAATGGTTTTGTACGTTTTGCCAGTTTACAGAAATTTCAGTCCTCCTAGACACCTCGTCAGTAGCTGCATGATATGTTTCTCTCTTAAATCCATTATCCGCCTTTCGACCTAAAGCTATTTGCTGAAGCAGTGTGTCAAACAATATCTTATCCATTGTTCTGGTCCACTTGATTTTTCCAGCTTAGGATAGAGGCTTGGCAAGCGATTTCACGGACTTGTCACGTGGAGAAAAACGCGTCGGTAGAATCGGAGTTCTCACCGGGGACTGCGTCGATGTTGGTATACTACTTACCCAATTGTCGGACATCCCACCTAATTATACATGGACAAACAGTTATAAACTGAAAATAGAGTAAAGTGTATAGTTCTACTAGCAAATATGATTGATATGAAGGCTAAATAGTTGTATCAAGTGAATATGTTATATACTACTTAGCAAATTGTCGGACATCTGCCTACCCAACAAGATGAGAACAAACCCTTCAAAGAAAGCTAATTTCACATTTTATCCTCTAGATAATATGAACGAAAAAAAAAACTAAAAAAACTAAACCAAAGAACCATAAAAAAAACAACCAAACTACAATCCACTCCCATTTCCTGTCACAGCAGCCCTCCAATTTCGAAATGCATTAATATTGAATAACCCCCCCCCCCCCCCCCCCCCCCAAAAAAAAAAGGATCTTTCTTCACATTTGTTATCTAAATCTTAATCTGTAAATATGAAATAACAGATTATCTAACTCAAGCAAGGTGTGAACTCCTAATTACCAGGTGCCCCCGCAAGAAAAAATCAAAACCCACATGGTCATTTATCTATACACTGTGCAAAATGTTAGATGAGATCATGTTATAGACTGTACAGGAAAATACACGGTGATCAGAGCGCATGCAGCAATCCATACCTTCGATTTCAGGATGAAGATCGAAAGTTCGACCAAGATACCTCTTCCAATCCAACCCTTTGATGTGGCTTCAAGGTCTGTAATATGTAAAAGATCCCACATGAATTTACGAATACTCCGAAGAGAAGAGCATATGATGAGAAGAACTAGAGCAAGAAAGACGAGAGGAGACAACACTCAAAACATACCATCCACAGTGGGTGCCTGTTTACAGAGCTCGATTCCTCCTCCCTCTACCACAATGATTCGAGCTCTGGGGGATAAATAACGCCAGATTTTCTGCTAGTTCCGTCCCACATCCTGACATTTCAGTCAATTGGATGTGAGAATGCAATGCCTATCTCCAGTCCGTACGGGACTCTTGAGAAGAAAAGATGAAATCCCATATCACAGTCCGGATGACGGTATTGGGAAGAGACGGGTTTGAGCTCGAGGAGGGAAGTAGAATAGACAGCGTATCTACAATCCCACTGACTTCATCCCACGTGCCGCATGCTCGCAAATCCAATGTAAGTATACTTACATCCAAACACACCCTCTTCCGTCAAATCAAAGATTGCATAATACAATCCACCGTAAAACCCCCTAAACCAGATACCCGAACCAACCCTTAGGTTGTAAAGACACTACAGGTAACTGGATTACAAGAGCTGTTCAGATGCATGTTTTTGCCAGATATAAAGTTGTAACCGGAATCCTATTACAAATAAAGTCTTTACAGCTTAGAAAGGCATTATACATATTAGAACACAATGATTGATATACACTCATGATATATAGGGCCCACCGCAATATGTATGGTACAACCACTATATTCATTGTGTGCTTACCTTGATGCTCTCATATGGCCCTAAAAATTAGCTCGTTGATTATCAAATGAACCGCACGAAAGAATGATTGGACATCCACCATTAAAAACTTTCATATTATATTTGTTGCAAACTGTAATGGGTGGAAGACAACCAATTCATTTAGTGTGTGCATGCTTTAACACTCTCGTAGGGCCTACACCAAAAAAATAAATCAAGTCCTTATGTGATTTATGGATTTTGGAAGGATCACCGTCCAAGCTTTAATTATGGTATGAAAACCTACTTTATCCATTGTAAACACTTCACAAGTTAGCCAAATACATCATCTATTTACTTGTAAACAAATTACTACTTAAAAGCCAAACGGAATAGCATGTAAACTATTTACACCTAAAACTCTTATAAAATGCAATATGTTCACAACTTAAAACTTTATAGACATTCAAACGACCTCTTAAGAGACCTTTGGATTATGAGTTACTTCAGTTATAAGTAGCTTATCTTAATTTCTACTTATTAAACTGAAGTGATTAAGTAACTTTAATAACAAAAAAGCTACTTATAATTAATCAAAAACCAATCTAATCTCAAATAAGTTACTCATTTACTGATGTAAATAGAAAAAGCTACTTATTTAGTTATTCAAATAGGCCCTTAGCATGGATTAATTTGTATATAAAATTCAAAGTTTTTTTTTTTTTATCTCCCTTAAATTATACGTCATTCTAAATCAAATGCTTTTTTCATGCAGGTAAAAAAGGTGTCATTAAGATATCAAATTATTAACTACATCATTAAAATTACATTAATAGAGTGATCTTAAATTGATGATAAAAAAATTATTGGCAAATCACTTGTTTGTGATCCTATGCTTATGGACCACCCACGTCTCAACATTTCATCATAATTTGCAGAAGCATATATTTCAATAAGCTTATTATAATTATTTTTTGTCAAATATTACACATATATGTTAATTTTGGACATTAAAGTTGATTTAGTAATCATACTTTTTCATTCTCATGACTAATATAAAGGGGCATTTGAATCATAAGTTACTTATGAGTCTACTGCTAAGGGATATAAGTAGCTTATCTTAATTTCTACATATTAAACTTAAGTGATTAAGTAATTTTACACAAAAAAAAAAAAAAGTTACTTATAATTGATCATAAATTAGACTTATCTTAAATAAGTTATGTATAAGTAGAAAAAGTAACTTATTTGGTGGTATCCAAACAGGCCAAAAGTATACTATATATTTTTATTTGTTTAATATTTGATATGTGGCCCATCAGATCACATGATATTAAATTAATTTCTTATGGAAGAGGGCCCACTATAATAATTTGTTGTTGGGGCTCTCAAGTATTGCACTACTGTAAGATTTTTATTTTATTTTTTCAACAGACACCCACCTAATCACATCATTGTTTTTTCGCCACACCATAGTGGTTTTTCACCACACTAGGTAATCTAACCCATGACCTCTTGTTGCAACTCTTTATGAGTCTACCCTTAAGGCATGAGTAAGGACTCTACTACAAGAGTTGGACATACTTTATAAAAATAAAAATAAAAAATTAATTAATTATGTAATCAAATTCAAATTCTTATAAATATGCTAATCAATTTTAATGTATATATACTTTTGAATTCCAATTCTAAATACAAACTATGAAATATAACTGAAGCTTTAGAATCACCTTAATTTATGATTTCCAATCCAATTCACTCCAAATCACTGCGGAGAGTGGTCGTGGATAGGCACGGTGTTATAAATTACTTTCAAATTGCATGTAAGTAATTGAAGCTAAACAGTTCAAATTATGTGTACCAATTTACATTTAATATGAACCACAAATCAGGCTCAGTTTATGATCTAACAATTAGATCGGTGGACGCATGTTGGATGGTTGAAAATGATATTCTACCATCCAATGGTCTTATTTCAGCAATTGTCTGTGAATCAAAGGTTAGTAACGTTAAAATAAAAAATAAAAATAAAAAAACTGTTTTTTGGTCTGGACTCAGCAAACAAGTGCTATGTTATTTCGTCGATGACACATCCTATGTTTATCAAGTGTCCTACCCAGCCAGAGTATCAGATACAACTCCCAGAAGTGTGAGGAAAGGGGAGTTAGGTGGTAGTTTATCACCATGTTAGAAATGGTGATGACTCGGCCTCCTTCAATGGGACCCAGCATATATATAGAACCATCCAGACCATCCAAGTGTGGAAAGTAGTTGATAAAGAAGCACATGTATCAAGCAATCACAACCATCCGATTTGTGGATATCAAATGGATGATGAAAAGTAAACCGTGAATGGTCCAAATTTTCCCTAAAAAACAGATGATTACAGTCATCTTATACGTGTGATTTTGGGTCATGTTCCATGGATAGCTTCACATTTTCTACTTACAGATTCCCCTTCGACTACGCCATGTGTACGGTTGATGAATCTCGATGGTTTTGGAAATGGCGGTGAACTAGCACCGGAATTGCTTTTAAACCCGTTCGTACGTAGAGCGCTATCTATCTACTTCGTGAAGCGGATCAGGTTTTGTTGCCAAATCCACGCCGTTCATCCGTTTTTAAAGTTCATTTCAGAGCATGAATCCAGAAACGAAGCAGCTATAAAGCTCAAGTGGACCACACCACAGGAAACAGTGGTGACTGAACGCCTACCATTAAAAATTTCTTGTAGGGTCACAAAAGTTTTGGATCTGGTTAGCATTTGTATTTTACCTTCATCCGGGCTAGTATTGATGCAATGGGTACATCATGGATGAATCGTTTCAGAATAATCTTCTAATAAGAAGATCCTAACCATTAAATCTCTGGTCTTTCAGCCATTAAATGTGGCTTATTCGATCTTTTGTGATTTTACGTACAGGGAAGCCGGGCAAGGGAAGATCTGAGCCGCTCATGGATCACCGATGCAAGATCCAGGTCACTCATCAAGTGGTTTCCTTTGTGACCCAAAAGATCAGGCCAGCCTACACCCGCCACACCTTATGAGAAAAAAAAAGGAGCTGAAGCTGAAATAATTAACAATTCATATTCAACCACACACATAGTGTTACTCTATGAACATACCCTTAATTTTCTTTTCTATTTTTTCTTTCTTTTAAGGGATTTTTATCTCAAAATTCTTCTAATGAATTGGATTTTACCAAACAATGCCTCCAACCAATATTCTACTGAATACTTTTTAAGAAGGAAATTACGTATTGCCGTCCTTTGTTATTTATTTATAGCAAAGTAGAAATCGAAAGTTGTGGCCCATGTGGTATGTGTTAAACGTCCAACTTTTCTGATAAATGCACACTATCAATATCATTAAATGAACAAAAATTATGAGGACACAATCGTAAGATAGGCTAATCCATAAAAAATATATATATATTAATGTATACTTAATAGTCACCCCACCCTGTGACATGATCAATTGTAGTAAAATTCATACTATGTATGATATGTAAAGGCCTGTATCTATCAACCCTTGAAAGCATAAATCCAAGCTAAAATCAAGCGTACATTCAAGTTATAATCCTAAGTCAAGCCAAGTCCAATTCTAAGGCAAACCTTAAGCCAAACTTAAAGTCCAAACCAACCCTAGAACCTAAGCCAAATGCAAGCTAAATTTATATTAAATGTGAGCCAAATTCAAATTAAATTTAAACATGAATTTAAGCCCAAAATCTAAGCCCATACTATATAAAAATCCAATTAATCCAAAACCTAGAATTCCAAAGGCATCCACAAGACCCATGGGAGCTCTGGTAAAAAAGATAGTGGTGTGACATATGTCAAGTGGCACATAGTATGCCACCGAAATGTGTCCAATTTCACAATTCAAGGTAGGCATTGCTAGGGTCCTTACTCTTGCCCGAGTGGTAGACTCTCAGGAGTTTCAACTCCCGGTCAAGGGTTGGAGTACCCATAGGTGGTGAAATTCCACCAGCGTGAGTGTGTGCGTGTGTAAAATAATAATTTTTAAAAAAAGGTAGGCATTGCTAGAGAAGGAGAAAAGTAGTTCACTCTCGGGGACTGAATTCGATTTTTGGAATTTCCAAAATGCTCTCTTCTTACGATCCATACCACACATCTTCTTAATGAGAGAGTGCCATGTCATACTCCCCTTTTCTCTACCAATCAAAATCCTCCATTCGCCTTTTGTCCTTAAAATTTTTCCAAATTACCACTATGCCACTCTCCTCACTTATAAATACCCCTCATCCATTCATTTTTATAAACAAAAAAGAGGAGGAAGAGGGCTCTCATCCACAAGTTACACACCCCTTCTCTAGCCTATCCCAAGCCTAGCCCAAGTAACCTAGCTCATTTAGCCAAAGCCATTCATCTAGCCTAGCACATCCTCCCCAATCATCCTAGCCCATCTTACCCAACCAACCTAGCCCATCCAAGGAACACCATCTAATCCTAGACATTTAAGTCATCCAAAAGTATCCATCCATCTAATCCTATCCATCCAAATCACCTAAGCCATTAAAACCACCAATACAAACCATCTAAACCAATTTAACCACTCAAATAAACCTTAGATCACATCCAATCTTTATATCCCAGACAAGCCAATTCAACCCTTTCAAAGCCAGCATTTACTAACTCGAGTTATCTCAGCAACCTAAATCTTGTGGAGTACGGTCAAGGTTAAAGATATTATATCATCTTTTACACGAAGAGTGTCGGGTCTATTCTTTTATGTAACGCCCTAAAAATCAGGGGTCGAGCATAAGCTCCACTCCCGAGTTTCAACGCATCACTTATGCAACATAGATGATGATGATTGAATGTTGTCCATATTAGCACATTAAACATGAGTGAGATTATACCAAAACAACATATCATACTCCAGAGACAGTTAAATAAACAAGCGGAAGACTGTGATAGATATATAAAATATATAAACTGCTATAAGTCTCCAGAGTGTGAACATGTTACCAGGTTAAATTTATACATGTATACTTCAAAAAAATGAACAGAAAGAATATGCATGGGTGCTCCAATAGTGCAAAATAACAAGTGTAATGACGTCTAATCAACCTCCCTGTAACCCCGTCGATCAGAACATAGTTTACATAGACCCGCTCGATAGCTGCATTAGGAGAAACCCTCCTCATCATCACAAAAGTTCGGCTCCGCTTCGCAAGCATCACCATCATCTGCATTTAATACAGAGTCTAGTTGGTGTGTACAACACTGTCCCGTAACGTGGGAGTGAGTGATCAACTCAGTGGAACAATAAAGCAAAGGTTAACATATTATCAATTCAGTCAAGCAGTAATGATAACACAATACAATCAAACATCCCTAAGTACTCTGATTAATGCAAGAATGGTATGTACAAATGATGCATGCCCTCGCATGCACTCCCTCTGCGATCTTCATCTAACGGTCCCGCATGTCAGTCACTTCCTCAGTGCTCTCTACTCAACGCCAAACGGCACATGCAGTGAAGTGCATGAGCATGATTACCAAGTTCTTATTTATCCTTTTCATACAGCAAGATTGGGAAGCTAAGGCACCTCCCTTATATAAATTCTCAAACAATGATCCATCCTAGGGTCGTCAGTCCTAGTAAATCTCATACGATGTTGCAGTTTTAGGTCACTACAAAAGGCTCATCACCTGATCAATGTAGGCCTAGTTTATACTCTAGTAACTACGAAAAGACTCGTCGCCTCAACGCAGTCCTAGAGTATACTCGAGGTCATTACCACCGACGCCCTACCAACTGGCAGTCTATTTTCGAAGACTCGTCGCTAACCCGACTGGGAACCACAGCCAGGCTGTACCGGGGTAAGCCTATTTCATACTCGAGGTCACTACAAAAGGCTCATCACCTGATCAGTGTAGGCCGACAGCTCGAATACAGTGTCTCATACCACCGTATTTGGCTCACGAGTTTGAGTTGCTCACTAGATACTACGGGGAGGCTCGTCGCCCCAGCGTAGGTCCACAGCTCGACCACGGTGTCCCATACCACCATGTTCGGCTCATGAGTCTTAGCAGATCGAGGTACCAAGGTTAAACGGGCTTTCCACTGGTGAGTTTGGTACCTTAGATTCAAGCAGTAGCGTCCATACATGGTGAACATACATCGGGCCAATCGGGTTGTTTGACAAGTTCGACTGGTGCGAGCGTACACTGAATTAATTGATAAGGTACCGCTGTCGATGATCATCATACGACTCGAATTCACCGAACGTGTCTCATGTGGCGAAACTATTCGACCACTCGATCGAAAACCATTACCGATTGCCTGGACTATCGTGTAGTCTCATTCACACTCAGTTGCAGTTTATATATCACATATGATATGCAAAGCAGTATTACACAACAGTTCAACCATTTCAAGCATTTAAGCATTTCATGAAACACATAGTACACATGTTATCTTACCTAGGCCTTACTTCCATAAATCACATAGTAGGAAGATAGGTTACATAAAGGAACTATAGTTATCGAAAATGGGATTGAAAATCCTATCTCAACACCCTCATTTGAAACATTTAAACAAGCATTTCCTCATACAGGCATTTTATTGAACACTTACACTACACAGATCACATACATAGATTAATTTACTTAAAACGTATATTATAGCAAATCCTTTCACATAGGAATTGCAACACATACAACAATCATGTATTACCAAACATCCATCATAACAAGTACTAATCATAGTTCCATATTCATTCAGACATTTCAACAAACACTTAGTCTACACACTTCAACATAATTCATATATATATATGTGAAAAGGGCGGGAAACATCGTATCTAAGCATGTAATAGCAATCAAGTCAGTCATAAATCATTAACTGACATTGAAAGCCTTGAAAACCATAACCTAAATGTTTATAGTCCGCACCTTTTGCCAGTAAACAAGTATCGGATTTGTTTTAGACACTTAGTCTTTGTCAATGGCGGATTGACAACCTATAGCAGGGAATAAGTTAGCTATTCCACCATCTGATCTAGTTAAATCTCTAAAACAGGTTAGGGTTAGGATTTCTTACCCAAATACAGAGTCGGAATTGCCGGAATAGCAATACAGAAGCAGTAGCAAAGCACGTGGAGCGATGGGATTGAATCCCAGGAACTCTCTCCCACTTTCTCTCTCACTTTCTCTACCTTTCCTTCTCTCTTTGCTCTCTTTTCTCTCATAGGTTTTCCAAATTCGTATAGAATAAGAGAGAGAGGGTTTAAGGCCATTATATAGGCCCAGAACTGATGGGAATGGCCCCAGGGCCATTGTATACTTAAGTTATAGCCAATACCCATCTGCTTCTGCTCAACGGAGCACTTCTGGAAGCCCATTTTCTGCATGTGGTCGGACTTAACCTCCTTGACCATGGATCTAGATTAGGCTAGGTTTTCGGTCCGATCGGATTTACAGATCGACCGTGGCGGACCAGTTGCAGTTAAACGGTCACCGGTACTCGATCAGGGTCACAAGTGTACTGACACGTGTGAAAAATTTCTCCTGATTCGATGGTATATTTGGGTCAGATTTTAACGGTCTGAATCCTTATATTTGGCCCGCAAGTTACACGTCTCAGTTTACTTAAGTTTGGATTTTATTTTAAAAAATATTCACGTTTCTCACACACTTCGCTCCAGGCTCAAGTTATACATTTCTGGACACAGTCAGGACTTGATTTCCGAGATGGTTGTCAAACCCAGCAAGGCGTTTATAATCGTTTAGTTTCTCGGTAATCGAATTTTCGACGTGCGGTCCAGGTCTGATACGGAGTTTCGTGATGCTCCCGAGAGCAACTGGGTAATGAGATTGATCCTAGATTATAGGGTCATGTAATGTCGATGATTCTGCAAGTTTTGGGTCACGCAGTTCGTATTTAAAGTGGTTCAAGCGAATTTCTCAGCTAATCTAGTGTAACACGTCGTTAAATTCGTCTAATTTCTAAAGGATTTGGTACTGAGTAATTTCTACCTGAGGTGGTATTCGGGCCTTTGTAGTTTGTATAGAAGGTGATTTAAGATATTAATACTTAATTAAATTACGCCCTAATTACGACAGAATAAGGTCCTAGGGCAGTTCTACGTCCAAGGACCTCCATTGCTAAGCTAGGAAAAATCCGTGGTGTTACATTTTATCTCCCACAACTTCATTTGTCAGTTATCTCACATAACACATTTATTGTTTTCCTTTACCTTTCTTATAATCAATTGCAATACTTCTTTTGTCTCCCATCCCTCTTGCTCCCCTGGGTGTTTTCAAGCGTATGCTCTGTAACTAATCGACTTTTCGGATCCTATTATATCAGAAATCTAGAATCTCCTAGTCTCATTTTCTCTTTCTTTTAGTCCCTCTTAAGTAAATGGATGTTGGCAGATTAAATCTGCAATCCCTCACATCTAATCCTAAGTATGACTGTAGCAGTTTACGAGGTGTTTGGCCCGTGGCTAAGAAGTAGATTAGATCAATTTCCTATTTTTTTTCGGACGCAGGCAGATCACCTATGGGATCCCTTACTTTCAATCTTAAGTTAGACTTTAGCAGTTGCGAAATACTTGTCCATAGCCGACTATAAAAATTATGTCCATTTTCTATTTCTTTTTTGGTACACGAACACTATTAGATGCATCTGCAATCCATCACTTCTAACCCCAAGATGCTAGAATTAATCAATCCCCTTAAATCCCATCATTCCCACTAAATAGAGACCACACTTGCGTGCGGGGCGAAGAAGGCGTCTAGCATCTTCCTTCTCCATCACTAAGGCCCCCCATTCAGAATTATAGGATGCATATTATAAGTCATTATAAAGTTGGAAATCATCGAATTCTATAATTTCTAAAGATTATGCAAGGTCTAATGGTCTAGTCGACCTTAAAATTATGAGATAACTGGCAAGTGACGATTCCTAGTGAAATGTCTCATATTTCAGAGTTAAACGACAAACGCACACAAGAAAGACCTAAAAGAGCCCGTGATCATCATTCCAATGATCACAACATCATTTAAAATATCCTAATTCAAGTGTAGCCCATTTAATGATCTGATTGACCTTATGTTTTATTTGTGCTATCACCAGTGTGGTGCATACATTAACAAGTTGGGTGTTATACACATATCACGTAGGCCCCACAAGTCTTGTGTTTTAGAACTTTTTAAAGAAAATAATTAAATGAGAGCATTTTTTTTCTAATTCCATCCCATAAAAAGCACCTCCACATAATTTCTCATTATAGAGGCATTATTTGGTAAAATATAGATTCCTCATAAATTTGTAATAAGAATCTCTTCTCTTAAACGTATGAACCACACCATGGTAATAACATGAAGAAATCAGATGGACTACACTTGAATTGAGATATTTTGAAATGTTGTACATTATTTTTTATGGATCAACCCATCTTAAGATTACATCTTACAGTTGAATTTAGCAAAAATATGGCTCATCTAATAATCATATTGGTGTGCATCTTAGGTTGGATGTGAGATACATGCCATGTGGGTTTTAATTTCCACTCTGTTGTAAAGAAAAGGTAGAGGGTGGTAATGTAATTTCTAATTTCTTGTAGGCCGGGAATATCCGCTACTAGAGGCGCTGTTTAGTAAAATACAATTCCTTGAATTTTGAGGTAAAAATCCTTTCCTTTTTAAAAAATAAATAAATTATTTTAACAGCTTGTTAATGTTTCGACCCATGTCTTGCATACGCCACAGCAACACATGCACCTTCAATCGAGTCTCCTTGGGTGGGTTCCTCTCCATTTCTGGTGTTTATGGGTGGCTCACCGGGCGTGGAATGGCATGTGAATTGAGGAACCTCGAGCTCTGAGCTCATTCAAGTGAGAGGGTCAATGTCCAGTTGATGAGAACATTAATCTAAGGGTCCTAAATAAATAGAGATGAGGGGTTCTATCCAATAACCCTGATCCTGTACAGTGACACAGTCCAAAATTTGGGCTTCTGTTGAATCTGTATATATATCTGGATGAATTTTCTTCTTGACCGTCGATCTTCATAGCACCGTTCAAGGCCCAGGGTTGTTGTATCCACAACTTCATGATGAGGACGGATTCAATACAAGCGTTTCTAAGACAAGCATAACGTACAAATCGACCTGTGGGGCCCGTAATGATTTTTACTGACATCCAATCCATCCATCATGTGCGCCTCCTAAAATCAAGCCGATCAAAAACTCGTGTGGGCCACACCACAGGGAACAGTTGGAACGGGGGCACCCACCATTAAAAGTCCTCCTGAATGTATATGCGGCCCATCATGTTTTGTATATGCCATCAAATCCAGTCAGAAGATGCATCCGACCAGGATGAATGCACACCCAAAATATCAGACCACTCCAAGACTCAGGTGGGACCCAAGATGGGATTTAGAAGTCTTTCGAATCATTTTACATGGGGGGGCTCGCCCAAGTTGTGTATCAACCTGAGTCTTGGAATCTGAGGAGAATAGGTGGCAGAGCACATTATGGACTGATCAGATATCACTAAAACATCAATGTGGGCCCCACTCTTGCAGTTCTCTGCTACAGTGTCATTCACCATAGAGAATTAGAGATGCGTGTGGGCTTATAGCAAAGGTCAGTTTAAATCTCCCGTTCATGAAAAAGAGGAATAGCATCATTCATCCACGCAAGTGTGGCCATAGAGCATCATTGCTCTTGTTGCTATATGAATTGACTTCAGGACTTTTTTTTCTTTAAAAAAAAATAAAAATAAAACTAAATTGCAATTAATACCTTTTGCAAATCAGTTTCACAAACAAAAACCGTTGATTTTAATACAGCAGTTTCACTCACAACAGCTAAGATTTGACTGTTTTGCAAGCTCCACAAAAAGGAAAAAAAAAAAACCGAATACGTGCAGAAAATGTGCAGAAAATCTACGATGGAGGGATAATCACAATCACCCACCTCACAGAACTCTGCTCTCCTCCAATGGGCTCCAAAATTTCCATTTTTGGCCTACATGCAAACTGGTCCAGAATCCTTTCCTTTGTTTTATTTATCGAATTGGTGAGGAATCACCCGCCTTTTTAATTGTCCATTACACAGCTACCAAACAGATCATCCATGCTCCATCCATGATGGGTCCCACCATTTTTATAGTCAGAATTGGTGAGGAATCCATTATCGAATTGAGATGGCTCATCATAAGTTACAGGCCTACAGCACAAAGTTATATTCCAACACTGCCTTTCACATTGGTAATAATAGTGATGGAGTCGAACACATGGAGACAGAGTTGAGAAACCAAACAAAGGAAGAAGACAGAAAGAATGGGATGAATGAATGAAACAATACCTAAAAAATGCATATTTACGTAGTTTAAAAAATGCATATTTACGAAGTTTTAGCAGCCGCTGGTGGGAATCTACATTGATAGTTTCTTCAAAAATAGCTTCTGGCAAACTAGCAACCTCTGGTCATAGTCATTCTGGAATTCAATCACCCTTGCATCCCAACGATTTTGCACTGCAAGCATGCGGGCTTTCTCTATCACTTGTGTTTTATCACGCAAAACAACCCAACCCTGCCAACCATGGAAACAATATATAAGAAATCACACGATCAAACCAATCAAGAAAAAATATCAATATAACTATGCAATTTGGCTGATATATGTCCAAGAGCTTTGCTTAAGCCCACAAGCCTGTACAAGGCAGCTCCTGTAGATGCAGCACGTGCCAACATTGGATATATGCATGGGATCAAACCCATCCAGCACAGGAGCACCACTACCTAGATGCCCCGACCTAAGAATCAGGTCAGTTCACTAGTTAGGAGGAACATAGTTTACAAAACAAATTTACAGCTGAGAAAAACTTGGCCAAACATTTCTAATCCATGTGCCTGTTTCTATCATTGTGGTCTGTCTGCCTGCTCAGGGGACCAGCTTTATGTTTGAGCAAGAACATCAACAAGATCTGATTACCTAATGGATGGCTTGGATGGTGAACCTGTTTGCCATGTTGACACATGCTAGTGTGTAGATGGTCCACCCGAACACGTGTGTGGCTTAAGGAAGCTATGTCCAAACAGTACTTTTGTGCAACTCGGACACTAATGTTTGGAAAATATGTTTGAAATCTTCGATACCTCCACCAAATGCACTTGACTCATTCAAGAGATGAGTTCGAGATAAAAATGGGAACTTTCTTATAGAAAGAAAAATTCCATTCAGTACTTGAAACACTCGAACAATCGGATTAAAGCATACACTTCTGATCTCAAAACAGTCAAATTGAATACGTGGTTTCATGTCAATTTGGATATAGGCCATCATCGAGTGCAAGTACAGTTCCAAGTTGTTAAACCTTGTTGGTTGCTCTGCGAAGGAAAAACTTCAATAGTTTTTTTTCCCCTTTTTTGGTGGTTTCATTTTTAATAGTTTTGATACATTTGTTTATTTTATTTTATTTTTATAAGTGAAGATAGTTGCATTCCAAGAAAAAGGTAGTGCATTGGTAGGAGATTAAATTCCGAATTATAAGAGAAAGGAGAAAGGCACTGCCTTTGATAATCTGCCAAGTGCCAACTCATTTCCTCTGCCAAAGTGGGAAAACAATGTGTTCAGCGTGAAGGCGAGACAATAAATTTTCATTGAAAACAAAAGATAGTCTCCAAGACTCAGAATGCCTTCAAATGATGATATTTGAGGAATCGCCTTCCACAATAACCAGGACCTATTACTCCTTGATGAGTTTTGATGCATTTAGCACAGTCTAAAACCAGTAACTAGAAATCAGTTTGGTTGAACAACAAATCAAGACATGAGTCAACCAAATTAGTTAGACTAGTCTTGTAAATTCTGACAAGGTTTCAACCAAAAACTTAAACATAACAATTGAAGAATAAAAAAAAAAAAATTTGAATTAGTCTTTAATACAAAGAAAGAGAGAGGCCTTACCATGTTTATGATAAGAAAAACAATTTTATAAAATCTTGAGAAATATGAAAATTTTGATAAATAATATGGTTGTTAAAGAGGATGGTGGATTGAGAAAGTTGGAAATACGATAGGGTTACATGAATAGCGTCTTAATGTGAATCGAATTAATTGGTATCCAAAATCTAGATGGTGGAATTTAAAAAAGAGAAAACAATATTATATGAATAAATTGATTGAAGAAGGAAAGTAGAGTGTCGAGGAAGAAGTAAACATTATGTGGAATGAGATGGCTAGGTGCATTAGGGAAGTGGCCAAAGATGTTATATAGGAGTATCTAAAGGGAAAATCCAACCACATAACAAAACTTGGTGGTAGAATGATGATGTACAAAAAGCTATTAACGAAAAACGTTCATGTTTCAAACCTTGGCAAAGAGATTAGAAAAAATGAAAAGCTTAAACAATACACAAATGCCAAAAGATTGCTAAGAAAGTAGTGAGGCTAAACTTAAGGCTTACAATGATTTTTACAATAGATTAGGACAAGAAGGTGAGAAAGATGTCTTCAAAATTGCAAAAAATGAGATTGCGAAAATGAGAGAGAGAAAGACTAAGGACCCAGATCATGTTAGATGCATAAGAGCAATGATTAGAGAGTGCTAGTCAAGGACAATGATATCAATGAAAGGTGGAGAAGCTATTTTTAGAACTTGCTAAATGACAATTACCATGAAAGCACAAGGATAAAAGAAACCATAAATGACGTTGGATTCCATGAATACTTTTGTAGGATTAGAATATCTGAAGCGAAAGAAGCTTTGAGAAAGGTGAAAACAGAAAAGGCCACCAATAGAGGTTTGGAAGTGTATGGGAGATATTGACGAAGTTGTTTGACAAGATTGTATGATCAAAGAAAATGCCAGATGAATGGAGGAGTACTGTGGTACATATTTACAAGAATAAAGGAAACATACAAATCTGCACTAACTATCATGGGATTAAACTTATGAGCCATACTATGAAACTTTAGAAAGAGTGATTGAACAAAGACTAAGGCATGAGATGAATGTATCAGAAATCAATGTGGTTTCATGACAAGGAGGTCTACTACAGAAGCTCTTTTCCTACTTAAGACAATTGGTAGAGAAATATAAGGCAAGGAGGGATCTCGACATTGTCTTTATTGACTTGGACAAAGCTTACAATAGGGTCCCTAGAGAATTAATTGGTGGATGTTGGGAAGGAGTTTCAAGAGGATATTGGAAAATAAAAAAGATGCATGTTCGATGAAATGGTTGTTGTTATATGCTCCAATAACCAATCATGGGTTTAACTGAATAACTAAATAAAATAGATAGATCTTTCTCTTCCTTTCAAGTTTGACATAATTAAAGATATGTATGAGGGAGCAATAGAAAATGTGAGGACCACTTTTGGAGAGATAAGTAAGTTCCCAATTATTGTACGTTGGACGAGTTAACGAGGTATTTGTAGGAAGAGATCCTATGGCATATGCTTTTTGCAAATGACAGTTTTAATTGACGAGACAAGGGAGGGCATAAACACAAAGCTAGATTTATGGACAGGTGCTTTAGAACTAAAGGATCAAAATCAATCAGGCGAAGATAGTATATGGAATGCAATTTAGTAACAATAAGAGTGGCACGAGGAATTAGTTAAGATTGTTGACCAAAAAGTTTCTCAAAATCCATTTCAAAATAAAAAATAATCTCAAAATGACCACTTTCCATATCTTGGGTCGATAAGAGTGGAGAGATTGAGAACAACATTTCAAATATCAATAGTAGCAGCTGTGATACTATTGGTATCACACCTAGCCAATACAAAACAATCCGGGGGGGGGGGGGGGGGGGGGGGGATTTCGGGTGTCATTCAAAATATCACGATAGAACACAATGTATCGATGATATTTCGATACATTCCAATATATTCAAAATATCGCAGTTATAAAATGCCTAATATTGTCGATAAATGCAATGCATAATGATGCATCAGTCCCCTTGCGGGAAAAAAAAAAAAAACAGAAAATTGTCAAAAATCTTAAAAAAAAAAACATTTTCTTTAATATATATATATATATATATATATATATATATATATATATATATATGAGATTACGTTCCTAAGGGGATTTCAATGATTCCTTTTCATTTGTTTACAGAGAAGGAGATTTGGGTACAAAAATCCAAATCAGAGAGTGTGGTACTGGAAACCCAATCGGTGAGTTTTTATTAATTTAAATTGTTTGCTCAGGTCTATAGAATGAAGTTATTAATCCATGATTTTGCGTGTTTTACATGTTCAATAATGAATTTTGACCTTCAATTTTCAATTTTGGAGAAATTTAAGGAATATAGGGAAAATCCAAAATTTCTCCGACTTCACCCACAGAGGATGGAAAAATCATGTGAGAGCAGTTAGAGCTGATCCATAGATTGAAAAAGCTTTTTAGATTTTTTGAAAGAAAAAAAAAATCTTTTGTTATTAAAATATTGAAAAATAAAATAAAATAGATTACATTGACCAGATATTATTTGTTCCTAATATTTATGTCTTTATAAGTATTCTTTGATCTTAACTCTTAAAATCATCCACACTAATTATTTATTTTTTCAAAAATAAATTTATCTTTTTAATTATAAAAAATTAAAAACATTTTTTAAATAAATGCACCACACGTTGTAAGACAAATTTAGCGTAAGCAATTAATCCATTCAATATGCAATAAACTATATGAATTATAGAAGTATTAGTGATTGTTATATTTATTATTGGGATTTTTATCGCAAAATGCCTCCAGGAGTCAGATTTTACCAAATAGTGCTTCCTAGAACTGATGTTCTCGAAAAGTGTTTTTTCAGATAAGAAATTACAGTACTGCCCTCATTATTATTTTTTTCCTTTACAAGGTGGAGAATCCAGAATTGTATGGGCCACGTAGCATGCATACGGCATCTAACCTGTCCAACAGATGCACACAGACAAGATTATTAGGCGAACCAAAAATATGGCGGATCCAATCATAAGGTGCACCAATAAATAAAAAAGAATATACATCACTTAAAACATCCAAATTCAAGTGTAGCCCATCTAATGATTTGATAGGCCTGATTTTTTGTTTGAATGATCACCATGGTAGGTTGCATATGCTGGATGGTTTGGATCTTATACAAATACCACATGGGTCCACAAGTCTTGACTTTCACTAATTTTTTTAATAAAAACTTACATGAGACCATTTTCATAATTTCCCTCCCTAAAAGCACCTCCTTGTGATTTCTGATCATTTAGGCATTATTTGGTAAAATGTTGATTCCTGAGGAATTTGGTAGTAAAAATCCCTTTATATTTTAATTTTAATTTAAAATTTGTGAAAATATTTGAGATGATATTATTTGTTGTTCTTAATATTCTTTTTGACTTTTAAATGTATTGGTTGTGTTTTCATACATGTCCTCTACAATTTATAAATTACATGAACTGATTTTGAATATAATTGCATCACTTCTGTAGACAATGCATAGTTTAGGACCCTATACTAAGGAAACTTATTATATTTATTTTTTTAAGTAATATTTTGAGTTTAAAGTGTGTAATAATGTCTTTTTTAATATCCCTTGAAGTTTCGTTGAAAAATTCAACCAATTTCCCAATGTTTCCAAAAAACAATAATACATGTTGCAACACATGCGATATTTCCCATGCAATATCGATAGGTTTCCATATCCCAAGGGTGTGATACATGCATTGATACCGATACTTAAATCACTAAGAGAAAGGTGTCGCTGATAGAAATCAAGCGAAGTGATAGAAATGGAGATGTGCCTATGGAGTTTTATGTGATTGTCATGTACCACTCAAACTAAAAGGGAAATTTTATATGATGGATATACGACTAGCATGCTTTATGGAATAGAATGTTCATAGGATGTGTAGTTGAAATGAGGATGTTGAGATGGATGAGCGGTAAGACAAGGATAGAATTAGAAATGAATGCATTTAAGGGAACTCACACTTTTGTACAAATCAAATCTATCTCCAATTACAGAAGCTATACTCGGGTCTTGACAAAAGCCTAAATCATGGCAACTTCAGTATTCAAAAGAGGCGAACTTTTTTCTATCATTACCATAATAATCCAATAATTCTTCATTGTGAAGCACTCAAATAAAAGGAACTAGATTAATCTTCTACCTCAGGGCGAAGAATCCGATCCATCTCCAAGAACACATCCGCCATGTCACATGCTTCTGAAAAGAGAATGTGTGAAAGGAGACCTGCTGCATGAAGCATGTCATATGTCCGAGGGTATGTGGGGAATGGTTCGCACCTGCACGAAAATGACAGGAACACACTGCATGTGAGAAATCCATTCTATGTTCAAAATTTAAGACCAAGAGATGTGATTTTATTTTGCAATACAAAGTAAAGTGTAAATCAGTTAGTAGTTCTCCAACAGCTGAGGAAATTACTGTCATAAATTGTTTATTCATGTATTAAATTACTGCTAATTCGGGCAGTTTCCAAAGGTGGTGAGGACAAAAAAGATTAGGCCTTGTGCAGATTCACAAGAGTGAGAAAATTTGAACCACACCAGCAGGATTATATGAGCCATCCGTAAGTTTGCCTTCTTTTCTGAGCCATCTTTTTCCCAAGCCATGGATGGGATGGTTGAGATTTCCTGATTGTGATTCTTTAAAACCATAAGTAATCCATGAGGCTAGGGGTGCACATTTAACCGGTAGAACCGTGGAACCGGACCGGAACCGACCAAACGGTCCGGTTTGGTCCGGTTCTAGAGTGCACCGGTTCCGGTTCCGGTTCCAAAAATCAAAGAACGGTTACAGCAGTTCGGTTCTCGGTTTGGGGGTATGTAGAACGAGCCGAACCATGAACCGATCCGTAGAACCAAACCGTAGATCCGATCCATATAACCGAACCGTGGAACCGAACTTGGAACTGAATCAAGAACCCTTTGTTTTTTCCATATTTGACTCATGATTTATGGTTTATAATGCACAATTTAATTATTTTCATAAATGTATTTTTGTACACCTTATACAATATCTAAACCATTCATCAAATGGACCACAACATGGATGGACATGGGCTTGCAATTGGGCTGGATTATAAAAAGCCCAGAACCGTGGAACCGATCCGGAACCGAACCGGTTTTAACGGTTCAGTTCCGGTCCGGTTCTAGGGTGCCAACGGTCCGGTTCCGGTTCCAAATATCCTAGAACCATTGGGAACGGTTCGGTTCCGGTTTCACCCCAGAACCGGACCAAACCGACCCGTGTGCACCCCTACATGAGGCCCCAACAAATAGATGACTCAAATTGTTGATTGGACCTATTATTGTATGAAAGATCATGACTGCGCATTTTATAGGCTGTTAATTGGATGGTGAGAATCATCCTATATGTGTAATTTTTCCATGGTAGCCCATGAAATGTGCGCTAGACCTAATGGACAGTTGATGGGGACATCATGCACACGTACACACCCCACACCCCCCCACCCTCCGCACGTACTCAAGGAGAAGGAAAGCCCCACTATCGATCTAGATCGACGACGACATATATAGAGGACTTCTTAGTTAGGGGGCTGTGCTATGGAGCATTGGAGTGGACCCGATCATCATGTGGATTCCACCATTAGATCTCATGAGCGTAGCCCACTACCCTAGATGATCTACGATTTTGAGTTTTGGTTATTATCATTATTAGAAACATCATGAATGGTTTTGATTACATAGATTAATTGTTATTTTTGTTACTTCATCTCTAAGTATTAGTATGCGCACATGGCGCAACTTTTGGGGTTTAGGGTTTTCTTATAAATAGGCAACCCCATGTAGGTATTTTCATTGAAGTTTATGAATAAAATTCTGCGTTTTTTCTTCTTCTCTATCCCTTTGAGTTGAAGAAGCTAATTGGGTATGAAACCCTCCCTTCCTCGAAGGGCTAACTACCGTGGTGCAAAGCCACAACCATCCCAAATCATCCCCACCTCCTACACCCCACATCATCATCTTTCACAGCCTTCCCATCTTCAGATTCACCTTTTTCTTATACCCAAGTTCTCTTCCACAACAGATTTTCAGATTCTGACCCTCTAGGGAGCTGAAACTTCGGCGGAGCACCACGCACACACCGGGCCACGGATCGACACAAAAATTGGTGTGAGAGTGGGCCTCCCCTGGCCGACCAAAACCTAGAAGTTGTTTTCCAATTCTGTGGGCCCCACACACGTGCGGACAGGGACTCACGCACGTGCGCCTGGGCCAGGTTGCTGTCCACTCGCATGGATCGTCTCAGGTTCTGGATTTCTTCTCTTTTTCTCCTCTCTCGCCTTAAATCCCCAACCCTAACCCTAGATAATCCCAAATTCCAAGTATTTTCAACTTTTCCAAACCCTAAATTTTTCCCCGACTTGAAACATGGTGAATCTCTTGAATTGGGGAACAATCCTTTGCAAGATTGGATGAATCTTACACTCCTTTGGGCATTGTTGGTTTATAATTTTATTTGATCCAGCCCTAAACTTGTATGGGCTTAGACCCCCGTAGATTCTCCTTGTTGAATGTTTGATCGTATGTGGGACATGGAATTTTGTGATAGTTTAAAATTGGTATGATCTAAAGCTTGAAATCTTGCATGTCATATTTAATTTCATGCCCTACATCAAATTTGGTATCAGAGCTTAAGGTTTTCATAGGGGTATGTATTGCATGTTTAGGGTTTAGTTTATTTATGTCTATGTTGCACCAAGTCCTCATATAGGGCTGTCTAGGACCCATCATTCACAATATGGGCTGCTGAATTTTGTATTGCCAGAAAATCCCCAAGTTTCATGGCTGAATTTTCTGTTAACAAATTATTTGGGCAGTTATATTGCTGGAATTTTAGTAGCATTGTGTAGTTTCCCTCATATTGAGTCTTATAGGATCATTTAGTCTCATTTAGACACATATAGTTGTATTAGAGGGTCTTTGAGTTGAGTGGGTGGTTGTATGCCCACACGTACTAGTCGTGGTTTTGGTTTGCACCCTACACTAAATATTGAGCAATTACAAGAGTCAATGAACAACATAACCCGGCAGTTTGAGTCTTTGGGTAGGCGCTTGGAACAACGTATTGACTAACGCTTTGAACAACTTAATGTATTCGTTACCCAACTAGAGACCTCCACCCAGGCAAACTCCACCATTGAGGAAGACACCCAATCTCAGGCAGGTGGTGGTCAGGAGATAGACAAAGGAATGGGGGTGGCCAAGGAATGGGTCATGAGCGCGCACCCGTGCACCCACCCCACGAGGGGTATCATGATCATTATGACTCAGATGCGCAACTCCTCAAGGGAGTTAGAGTAAAGGCCCCTACGTTTGATGGCCACTTGGACCCTAAAGCTTTTCTAGATTAGTTGGCAGATATGGACCACTATTTTGAGTGGTATGACATGTCGGATGCTCGTCGAATCCGATTTGCCAAGATGAAGCTTGTGGGCCAAGGAAGGAGGTTTTGGGCTACTGTGGAGCAAAAGAAAGAAATGTCGAGGGAGCCCCCAATAGTCCACTGGGGAGAAATGAAAGAAACTTTTAAGGAAAAGTACTTCCCTTTCTCTTATCACTTGAGGTTGGTTAAGGAATGACAGTCTCTTCGACAAGGTTCCATGATTTTGGCTGAATACATTGAGAAGTTCGAAGAGTACTTGACCCAATGTGAAGTTGAAGAGGATCATGTACTCACTCTTGCTCGATTTAAGATGGGCCTCCGTTTTGACATTAGGAGAGAGTTACTCGCCAAGGACATAGACACTCTTGAACAGATGTATCAAGTAGTGTTGGAGGTCGAGCAATACCTCAAAGCATCTGTGGGAAGGCGGTTTGAGTTTCGTAATTCTGGCACTAAGGCCAACCCTTCTGAGGCTAAGCCCAGCACTGGATATCAATACAAGCATTCCAGTAGTTCTCAGTCTAGGCCCCAAGGATGATAAGGGTAAAGGAGTTATCGGGTCTAGCTTGCGCAAAAGTGATGCAACTAGGTGTTTTAGATGTCAGGAGTTTGGTCACTTTGCCCACCAGTGTGGCACGAAAGAGGGCACCAAGGTGTTCCTTATTGAAGGGCAAGTAAAAGTAGTGCCCCCAAAAAGTGACATTGAGGAGAAAGAATATGAGCCAGCAGAAACCCCTAGCGATGAGGAAGAGGGAGCGCAAGAGTCTGCGACCCTTGCAGTTGTGCATTGCGCACATTTGCACAAGCCAAGAATACCGACGATTGGCGCCGCAACACGATCTTCTATACTTATGCAAAATGTGGTGATAAGAGCTGCAAGATGATCGTGGATGGTGGTAGTTGTGCCAACGTAGCATCAACTGGCACTGTGAGCCGTTTGGGCTTGAAGCTTGAAGCTCATCTTCAGCCATATAGAGTGTCTTGGGTTGATGAAACTTCCATTCCAGTCTCGCACCGTTGTCTTGTTTCTATTCAGTTTGGATCATATAAAGACGCACTTTGGTGTGATGTTGTTCCCATGGATGTTGGCCACATCATTCTGGGTAGGCCCTGGCTCTATGACGGGGATGTCACCACATTTAGTCGTTCGAATGTGTGTACATTCTGGTTTGAGGGCAAGAAAGTCAAGTTAAATCCACTTTCACCCAAGAACATGACTGGAAAGGAGTCCACCACACAGAGTAGTATGAGCGGCTCAAAAGAATTGAAGGAATCGAAGTCCAAGTCTAAGCCTCTCTATATTCTAAATGCCGAAGACTTTGAGCAAGAGACTGAGTCGAACTCAATAGTGTACGCCCTTGTAGTTAGGGAGAGTGCACCAGAGGCTAGCATAGAGTTACCCACTGAGGCCACTCCAGTAGGGGATGAGTTTCGTGATGTCTTTCCTGAGGATCTACTGGATGAGCTTCCCCCTATGAGAGATATACAGCACGCCATTGATTTAGTCCCTGGGGCGACTCTACCAAACCTCCCTCATTACAGAATGAACCCAAAGGAGCATGCAAAGTTGAAGAGACAGATTAACGAGCTCCTAGAAAAGGATTTCATTCGAGAGAGCATGAGCCAGTGTGCCGTGCCCGCCCTTCTTATACCTAAGAAAGATGGCATATAGAGGATGTGTGTTGATAATAGGGTCATCAACAAAATCACAGTCAAGTATCGGTTTTCATACCGTGTCTTGATGACATGTTGGATATGATGACCAACGCTACTATCTTCTCGACAATTGACCTCAAAACTGGTTATCACCAAATCTGTATACGCCCTGGTGATGAGTGGAAAATGGAAGGATGGGCTATATGAGTGGCTAGTCGTGCCTTTGGGCTGACTAATGCCCCAAGTACCTTTATGCATGTAATGACCCAAGTATTGAGGCCCTTCATGGGGGAGTTCCTGGTCGTCTACTTTGATGATATCCTGATTTATAGCATGACCAAGGAACAATACCTCAACCACTACCCTAGATGATCTACGATTTTGAGTTTTAGTTATTATCATTATTAGAAACATCATAAACAGTTTTGATTGCGTAAATTAGTTGTTATTTTTGTTACTTCATCTCTAAGTATTAGTGTGCGCACATGGCACAGCTTTTGGGGTTTAGGGTTTTCTTATAAATAGACAACCCCATGTAGGTATTTTTCATTAAAGTTTATGAATAAAATTCTACGTTTTCTTCTTTTCTCTATCCCTCTGAGTTGAAGAAGCTAATTGGGTGCGAAACCCTCCCTTCCTCGAAGGGCTAACTACTGTGGTGCGAAGCCACAACCATCCCAAATCATTCCCACCACCTACACCCCACATCCATCATCTTCCACGGCCCTCCCATCTTCAGATTCACCTTTTTCTTGTACCCAAGTTCTCTTCCACAGCAGATTTTCAGATTCTGGCACTCCAGAGGCTGAAACTTCGGTGGAGCACCACGCACACACCGGGCTGCGGATCGACACAAAAATTGGTGTGAGAGTGGGCCTCCCCTAGCCGACCAAACCCTAGAAGTCATTTTCCAATTCTGTGGGCCCCACACACGTGCAGACAAGGACTCACACACGTGCGCCTGGGCCAGGTTGCTGTCCACTCGCGTGGAGCGTCTCAAGTTCTGGATTTCTTCTCTTTTTCCCCTCTCTCGCCTTAAATCTCCAACCCTAACCCTAGATAATCTCAAACTCCAAGTATTTCCAACTTTTGCAAACCTGGATTTTCCCCCGACTTGAAACATGGTGAATCTCTTGAAATGGGGAACAATCCTTTGCAAGATTGGACGAATCTTACACTCTTTGGGCATTGTTTGGTTTATAATTTTATTTGATCCAGCCCTAAACTTGTGTAGGCTTGGACCCCCATAGATTCCCCTTATTGAATGTTTAATCGTATGTGGGACGTGGAATTTTGTGATTGTTTAAAATTGGTATGATCTAAAGCTTGAAATCTTGCACGTCATATTTAATTTCATGTCCTGTATCAACAGTCCGTGTTGATCTATTGGACTGCCCAATTTTCAGATGCAAGTAGGAGCACTATAACTTGTAGTTCTCTTAGAGCACTGGATTGCTTTTCCAAGTTTAATGTCAGCTTTTTTAGATTATAAGATATCAATATGACCTTTCTTCACCCTGAAATTTATGTTTGCTTTTATGTTTTGCATATTTCAGAAAATCTAATATTCGTTGTTTCAAATTCAAGCAGGAAATGGGCTAGATCTAGCCTGCCTTTACCAGACTATTAAATGATGATAGTTCATCCACCAAACATGTAGCATAAGTGTATGTCAAATTGTCAATCTAGACTCCATATCATCTAAATCATGGCTTCCGATTGTTTAGACAAAAACTCATGCTTCCATTTGTTGAGTTTGGACCAGTGACCATTTTCTTTTTGACCATCAATTTGATGCCCATGAATTGGACAGTTAGAATCACCTGATTGCCATGATTTTCGGCCTATGCTCCTATTGGAGATGTGCCTAGAAAACCAATGTGAACCCTGTCCATTGGTGTGATGGGATAAGATATCGAAGATCTCAACCATAGATCATAATGACCAAGGGTCCTAGATGGACACATTGCTTGCGTTAATTAATATGTGGAGGTGCCTAAAGCATACATAAACATGGGTTAAAGGAGAGAGGAATTTCCTCTAGTGTCCTTGGGAACTTGAGACTAGACACGACAGTCACTAACCAATGGGAGTTGTGGTCCATGGATATCAGTAGCCTGTTATACCATGGCCATCCAGTAGGTTATAGGACAAACATGTGATTGTTGTCATCATCATGGTGATGGATATGATCATCCTATGTAAGGGAATTGATGATGAGATAGGATGAAGGTCTCCACAATCAGGCATGACGACGGGTCAGTGAGCATTCACCCTACACCACATGAGAGTGTAAGTGAGCCATGGATACAGGCTCCTGGTTTGGACCTATTAGGGACTTGCATTGGTGGATCAAGGTCAAGTCTCTAGACTAGGGCCCATTATGCCTGGATCATGACCAACTTGAGGGTGCATTGGATCTGATCAATCCTTAGGCTTGAGGACATTTGAGGGTCAAGATCTTTAATTATTTGTGCTTTGACTCACTTTACGAGATCATCAAGTGGCTACTAAAAGCGGGTGTGTCTAAATGCATCTATCAAGGTCCATTAATACTCGCATAGGCTAACAAGGAATCCACTGGTTTCCTAAGAACTTATCTATGGCATAGATCTAAAAGATCAAATTTCATTAACCAGTTTTTCCATTGGGTCCAACACTCGAAAGGTTTTAAAAGGCGTTGAAAATGTTTTCTACCATTAAACTTTTTGTTTTAATTGTTAAAAATGTTTTGATCACAATTGATGATAATCTAATAGTCCATATTTGAGGGTCCATCACTTGATCTGCATGGGCACTGGGTCTTTGGTGGATAGTCACGGTAGTGGAAGGATTGGATCGGATATGCATGGCATAAAGCAAAAACACAGGATTCCAATGAAGAGGGACATATGGAAAACTGTAGGGTAATGGAGTACCATAACTGGTGTCTCCTCAGGAACTAAAAATGTTCCTTATAAATAGATCCTATCCTAGAAGGGAGAGCCAAAGACGGAGAGAGACTTAGACGTCCCCCCTTGGGCGTCAACTTGTAGACAGAGAGAAAACTCTCCTCCATTCATCACACGTGCATAAATGTGTGGGGTCCACCAATGTGTGGATGGTGTGGTTTGGCCCGGCCCTATTCCAGGGCTGACCTATTTGGTTCCCATCTCTCCTTTAACTAAGATAGATCAGGGAGAGACCTTGGTTTGGAAGATCGACAGCGACAAGATTAAGATCACAACATGCATTTTCAATCATGTAAGCTCTGATAATTGATCTATATTTTTATTATTTATAGAAACTTGAGATTATCAAAATGGAGATCCATTAGGGCCAATACAAAATCTGATCATTTTGATTTATTTTTTTTTTTAAAAGGCTTTAATTCCGCTGCATTTTGAAAAACAATCCAACAACTCCCATCCATAATGTCACCCACTCCGCTACTTAGACAGTTTCAATCAAGATGCATGTATTCCATTATTCTAGTGAATGAGTCACCACAACTTAACCTATTGTGGCAAGTGTATATCATAGGCTAGACCTGAGGAAATACTAACAAGTACACCAAACTAATCTGGATTCCTTAGGAACCTCAAATTCTTGAAAATTTATACTTGGATAACGAAAGTCAAGAAATTACCATTTAAAATAATAATAATAAAAGTTATGGAAGTACTTAAAAAATGTAAAAGTAATGTGATATAAAAAGGCTGCAGATGGTTTTCTTAAGAGAATGAGAAATTTTGACTGATGTTTATTTTACACCCAGCTCTCAAACCAATGTCCAGATTGTCCAGATTCTAAACAACAACAACAAAAAAGGAAAAGTTAAATCAATAGAAGATGGTTTACCAGTCATGCAAAACACCAGCAAAGCCTCGTTCTAGTATCAAAGAAAGCGTATTGGGGGTTCTAATGGGGACAACATTCATCACCCAAACTGATTTCCTTGCCTCCAGAAGTGCAGCATTTAATCCTCCATAATGAGCATTCATGTCCATTACATTGCGCATCATGTTAAATGGAGGTAATGGGTCTTCATCACCCGGCCTCTTTGGATGGTCCGAAAAGATCAAAGGTGTAAGCAAAGACCAGTAGTTTTTCAGCGCTGATCTCCAGACATGTGAATCTTCAAGAAAATCCTCGAGATGGACCCCTGCAAAGATCAACAAGAGTCAGGACACTAGCATTAGGGCAGAATTAACTTTTTTAAAATTAAAGAGGAATAAGTTTCAGTACATCCATCACATTTCAGACACCAAAATAATCAACCCACAAATGCAGCAGAAAATTACAATATGAAATAAGGAAAGAAGAGCTGACACTAAAACTCACAAAAACAATCCACCAAAACAATACTTTCCATGGAGAGCAAGTTCATATGAGCTCAATTGCGCATCTGTGTGCCAGTAGGATCTGTTTTGTATGGGAATCCAACCTCTGCTGGTATTTCCTATTATACATGAAAGGAGGGGTTGATAATATGACTCCACACCTTTCTCATCTTTACAAACAGGAGGTATGCCCCCCTGCTTCCTACAATTGAAACCAGAATAAATACAGTATAATGAATTTTCCTCATAAAGAAGCATTACAGAGAACCATAACTGTAAAATATGAGGTTCACTAATCCCATGGGCGAGTACAAAGCAGACCTAGACAAGCTGCGTCGGTCTGGCTGCACCTGCACGTGTGTCTGACATCCAGGCTGTCCGTCATTTGACCCACCATGTTGATGCCTGGGCCAAAACCAGGCTGGTCTCTCATCTGGTGAGCCATGGTGCTTGAACAAATGGATGGCTCCACAAAACTTGGGCAAGGCTCTCTAAACCGCCCAGTTTTTTTTTTTTTTTTGCCAATATGGAATGCTTGAGGGGACTGGCCTAATCTTCAGGCCAGGGCCCAGGGCATCTTCATAATGAGGAATACCTGATGATGGATGACTTGGATATTGCACCTTTGTTCCACATTGGCACACGTGTTGGCGTGCACTGTACAAGCTTGCGGGGTTAGCAAAACTCTCAAACAAATAACATTGAAAAAAGAAAAAGAAAAAATGTTAACATTTTATTTTAGAAGGCCAACAAGAAAATGAAGCAAAATTTTATTCAGGACAAAAGTGAAAATTATGATCCGCACCGAGATGCAAAGCAATTAATGTCAGCTGTTTTCTGCCAAATGAAAGTCTCATCTTGCTGAGCTAATAAACTCCAACAAATTTTCTGGGTAAAATCCTCAACTCGCATGAACATGATTCTGTTCTTCCCATTTTGTGAAGCTCGTTGAGGTTTGCTTGTGGGTGATGTCAAAACAAAGTAACCTCCAGGCTTAAGCATCCGATCCACTTCAATAAGGAATGCTCCATCTGCTTTCAATAAACACTGTTAGAGTGGAACAAATCAGTGATCGAAACACACTATGCATGGTTAAGAAACTTGATCTCCAAACACAACATTTACGCAGGTTCTGCCACGCAAGAAATCATAGACATTTTCTTTGCACACCAGTTTGTTAACACCCCCCCCCCCCCCCCCCCCCCCCAAAATAAATAAAAATAAAAAAATAAATAAATAAAAATTTTATTTAAAAAAAAAAAAAAAAAAACTTAGCTTTTCCCAGGGATGTGTTAGGTTTTTTCTTCTTCTTTTTTTTTTTTTTGTAATTTCCAACAGGCCCCATTTTCCCAACTTTTCTCAGAAATTATTTCCACAAAAAGCTGAGGAAAAAAATTCCCTGGGAAAGCTGGAAAATTTATAAAACAATAGCACCCATTATCCAACTCAAAGGTGGGCCCCACTGAGAAGCAGCTTAAATCATTGAGTAGACCTTTTTCTAATATATAAAATAAATCATTCATTTCCCATCCATTGATTTGATGACAAAGATCAAGAGATGAAAGATATTTTTGAGAGAGATGTGCAATCAAAGGTGGGCCCCACATGATGTGATTACTCCTTTTTCTAGTAGAATAATATGGATCATCCATTTCCTAACAATCAATCAGATGATAAAGATGATAAGATCAAAGTAACTTTCAGGTGACATGGGCAATGAAAGGTGTGACCCATATGGATGGCCTAGATCAACGATTAGACTTTTCTAACATAATAAAGATGGATATTCCATTTCCCATTCATTGATCAAACAATTTGCATCATTGTATGAAAGTATTTTTTTGGTGGGAATGCACAATCAAAGGCAGAAACCCAAATGATATACAATGATCTAGCCTTCTATAGTACAAAACTGGATCATCCACTTCATTATCGTGGATTGGATGATTAGAGTGATGCAATCAAAGTGAATTTTTGGGAGGGATGGGCAACACACCCATGCATGATGGGCAGTCCAGATCAATGACCAAGCATTTAGCATAGTCAATATGGACCATTTATTTTCATGGCCACTAATGGGTTGGTTATGATCGTTTAATCAAAGTCACAAGCAGGCATGTACAACCAATGGTGGCCCCACATGATAGATGGCCTAGATCAACATTTGTTCCTTCTCTATATAAAAATAATAAAATTGACAAGTAATAGATGATTTATTAAAAAACAGCTTGAAAACAAGACAAGAAAAACTACAAGGCAGCAAAGGAAAACTAAAACTTAAAAAAAAAATTAAAAAAAAAAAGAAGAAGAAGAAGAAGAAGAGAGAAGAAGAAGAAGATGGCAAGAGAAGAATCCACTTTTGTGGATGAACAAGCCCAATCCACAATATCCCTTTTGATTTTCCAAAGAACCTCTTCCCACGGACATTCTTTGTTATGAAAACAACTAGCGTTACACTCCCCCCAAATATTCCATAAGACAGCTAAAAGCGACATTCGTCATGGCCTCATGGGATCCGAGAAGGATTAGAGAGCTGCGCTTCATGCCACATTCTAAACAAAAGAACTGACGCCGGCATCATCCATGATGAGTCGAAGACCTTGAGCAAATCTGACCAGATTTTGTGGACGAAATCGCAGTGAATAAAAAGATGATATATGGACTCCGCATTCCTCATGCACATAAGACAAAGTTTGGAAGGATCATGAAGATTGTCGATCGTGAGAATGGGCTTGCAGCCTACTAACCAAACAAAGGTAGCCACCTTTGGGGGAGACCCATAAGAACAAAAGGCGTAAAAGCCCCCACTGGAAGATGAAGCTGGACTAATTGATTGATAGAGAGAATTGACCGAAAAAATCCTAGAAGGGGAGGCGCTCCAAACCAGGCTATCCGGGGAAGAAGGGGAAGGGGAGATGTTGTGAAGGTGAGTCATAAGCCTCAGAAAATCATCCTTCTCTATATAATCAATATGAACCATCAGTTTCCAAGCAATTGATTGAATGGCTTAGAATCATCCAATCAAAGTGCTTTCAGAGAGAGATGGGCAATCAAAAATTGGACACATTATAGATGGTCTAGATCAATGATCAAACGTTTTTCAATATGATCAATTAGGAGTGACCACTTTTTTGGCCATTTACCAGCAGTTACAGTTGTGTGGCCCACAATTTAGGCCAATCCATGAATCATGTGGCCCATTTACTTAATGGATTAGATCCCCCACACATGTAAACAGATGTCTTAAAACAAGCTTTAAACTTTTCCCAAGATTTTCTCAATGCTAACGAAATAGATTTCAGACTTTGCCCAGGAATTCTCAGTCTCATTCCAAACAGAATTAAACAATTTCCGGAAAACATTTACCCTTTCTTGGGTTTCCCCGGTAAAGAAAAACACCAGTGAATAAGATTCCCCAGCAACCAAACAGACCCTTAGTTTCATCACTCGTATGCTACAACAAGACTTAAAACAGCAGAAAAAATTCTGTTATCTTGAAATCGTAACGATGGAACAAAGTAAACAATACTTTGGGTCAGGGGAGTTATTTGATACTCCAGCTGTGTATGAAACTTGATACACAGTCACTCAGAAATTGTGCACGAGGCATACATTAACTCAAATTAAACCAAGTAAATTGCCGGTACTTACTGTTGTCACGATCCTAAACTCAGACTAGACAAACAATCCTAACCTTTGATTCGTGGACACGTTTATTCAAAAAGGACCATTGGATATTTTCATTTTTAAGCAGCCAATAAATATCCAACTGTATAGTCAGCAAATCAAATAACAGTACTTCTCGATATTTCTAAAACTATGAACCACGATTTGGGAAGTTTAATTTCAATTATGTGTATTCCACGTATGCAATTTCTAAGTAATTTATAACCACTTGCATGTCAACAATCACACATTCTGCTAGAGCATCAAAGTTTTTCTCTTTTATGTTATTCTTCCACTATGCATACAGGGCTTATTTCTTCTTCTTCCCTCTATTTTTTTAAAAGGTAACTTAACTTTTATTGAAGAAGCACCAAAAGGCAAAAAATTACAACAAAGACCCTGCCAATCTCAACCCAATCACTTTGTTTGGAGGCGACAAAACAATTGACCCAATCTAATACATCCGACTTTGCTTTCAAGAAGACATCCACTACCGACCTGTGACAACCACTGAAAACCCAACCGCTCAATACATCCCTTATAATTGCCAACAAAAAACAACCTTTACATCACCTCATCTTTCCTCCCTACTCCCCCCACACAAGGAAGAGATCATCGATAGACCTTGGCATCAGCAATCCACCATGAGACATTGAAAAGAGCAAGAAATCTCCCCCATTCCACACAAGCAAACGCATAGTGAATGAACAAGTGGTTCACCAACTCTGTGTCCCGCATGCACATCGGGCAACAATTGGGAATCACCTTTGCCCCTATTTGCAAATTGCCTATGGTGAGCACCTTATTCCTTCCCACAAGTCACGAAAAAGCCACAAACTCAGGAGGGGCCCCATATAGCAACTAGAATACTCAATCCAGTTCTCTGAACTTAAAATGGTAGTAGAGTACCCTACAATAGTATAGAGTCCGTCTATTGGTATCTGACTATCCTATTAAAGGATAGTTTCCAGGAGTATAAATTCAAGTCCACATTTGATCATGTAGGATCATGTAGGATCATGTTGACTTAATAACCGACGTAACTGTGTTCCTCACTGATTTTCTTTTCTATCTTCCTCTCTTCTAGTCACCCAAAGATCAGCATTACTAGTAATCATTATCATGAGCAATCTCCCTATAGTAACCCTAAACTCATTTTCGTGACAGATTCCCCTATCTCATTGCTGTGACACTTGTGGCCACGTTCTCACTATTGAGACCCTAACCCATAGTAATGACTCAAGATCATTGCCTCATTTCGTGCAATTACTCTACACAAGCTTGTCAATCATACTCCTCATAGTTCACACCATCATTGTCGACTTTTTCTATCAATAACAGAGAGCAGATTGAGATGGTTCAGCTCATAGTAAAAAGTCAAGATCGTGTCATTTCGTGCAATAACTCTACACAAACCCGTCAGTCATAACCCTTCATAGTTCACACGTCTTTGCCAATTTTGTCTATCAATAACAGAGACCTCTTAGAAGAGATAAAATGGAAAGAAGACTGAGATAGCTCAGCCATGAGCTATGGGAACCAAAAATAGCCCTAGCATGGAAGTTTTGATTATGGTCAAAAGTCTTGAAAGCATGATGACGGGAAGACCTAAAAGGACTTGGATTGATGTGTGGTGCCTTACCAAGGATGGGCCTTGCAAATAATTGTCCTTAGATAGGCATTACTTGCAAAACATGATGATGACAATGACGACAAGGATGATGATGGCAACAATGGCAACAAGGATGATGGTGACGATGCAAAACATGATGAGGCAGAACATGATAACGATGACGATGGCGATCATGCTGATGGTACGATGAAAAATGATGATGACGATGGCAATGACATGGCAAGTATAGTGGTGCAGGGCCTTAAAGGAGGGAAAGTTTGATTAGATTTGGAGGGCCTAAAAGAGGGGATGACCTAAAAGGACTTGACCACTAAGGTCAAGGTGATGCCTCACCAAGGATAGGGCATTAAATAGTAATTATTGGTGAAACATGATGTTGATGATGATGACGACAACAACAGACTGATTGAGATTATTTACCCATGTGCTGTGAAAACCAGAAATGGCCCCACCTGTGTTGGATCAGGCCGGTGACTTAGCCATGAAGGGCTTGAGAGGAGGATGAAGGGAATATCTAAAAGGATTTCAATGGGGGCAGTGACTTATCGAGGATAGGGCCTTAGATGGGAATCATTTACAAAAAATACATAAATAAAACAAAACAAAAAAAGACGATGATGGCTTACTAAGGATAGGACCTTAGAAATGATTGGCAACAGATGATAATGACGATGACGACAGCAGCAGAAATGATGATGGAAATTTGGCTCTTTTACAGTAATAGTTTGCAGAAACTCGGATTAGTTAACAGTGACTTGCATGTAAAACAGTGCAATCTCTTTAAGTTCAAAGCAAGACACCGAGAATCAATTTTAGCAAATCATATGCACATATGGTAACCAATTTCATTTATCCTGAGAGGATCATGTTCATTGATACATGTCCTTAGCAAGAATAAAATAGCAGTAAATTTTTTTTAGATAAAGAGAGAATGCTAGAAATTATATTTATCAAACATGGAGAACTCAAAACTAGCTTTTGAAGAGGAGGTTAGCATTTGCAATGAATATGAATCACATGCAGTGGGCAAAAAGCCTAATCCAATCGTATCAGGGAGTACCTTTTGTGTCCCACATGATTCCACATTGAGCACAGTGAACCATATCAAATGACAAGGAGGGATATGGAAGTTGCTTTGAAATAAAGCTTCCAATCATTGCCGGGAGACCCCTCTCAAGGGTCAGCTGGACTTGACTCCCGGATACCTCATAAGCCGCTATACACACGGCCATCAGATTTAGTGAAAATAAATGAGCTCCGAAACTACCGAATCCACATCCAATATCCAATACAGTGCGGACCTATAATAACCATGAAGAAAATTGAAAATTGATATTGTTAAAGCATACATATAAAAGTATTTCACATATATTTTGCAGTTGGTAACTGTGCAAGACTGTGTATGTGATTTTATAGCCAATTAGGAAAAGAACTATCTGTAGACAACTCCAACAACATCATGAGTATCTACCAACCCAGCCAATGGAATGGATGATAATGGATTCTGTTCAGAAATATTTCGGCTAGAGCCGGACACGAACTGAGTTATCTCGGTTAACTCGCTCGACTCGACTCGAAAAGGCTCAATTCGAAACTGAGTTCAAGCCGAGTCAAGCTGATTTTTGAAGCTCGAAAAAATTTCGAGCTGAGTTCGAGCTTGGCCGAGCTCGAATCGACTTGGATCAAACCTCAACTCAAATCGAACGCGGATCGAACTAGTTCAGTGACTCAGTTATTTTGATATTGATGTTGCTCACCAAGTGTTTGATGAAATGACTCAACGAAGTGTTGTTTCGGGTGGATACATTCCTTGGGATCAGCCAGTGGCGAGGAAGGTATGGATATGAAACAAATCACTACCAAAAAAACAAACATTACATGATAAAATTACCCTTGGATCTTGATTTTGATGCTACCTACTGAGTGTTTGATGAAATACATGTAAATTGCTGCTGCTGTTTTGCAAACTGTGAGAAATTGAAGGTGCACTTCATGTGTTTGAGAAAATGCCGCACAGGCTCGAACTCGGCTCGAACTGGCCCAAGCTGCTGACCGAATGGAACCGAGCTGGCAAGTCAGGCTCGAGGATCGAGCCGAGCCGAGTTCGAGCTAGGGTCAGCTAGCGGCCAACTCGAGTTGTGCCAAGCTCGACTCGGTTCGACTCATGTACAGCTCTAATTTCGGCTACAAAATTGAGTAAATGCATATTGAACTATGAAATGCAAATGCACATGGAGGTTTCAAACCAAGTAAACAATATCAAATGGATCACTAGTTCTCAAGCAATTTCAATTCAAACTCACTTCATTAGGAATAAAAATATTCCCCATCACCACAGCAAATTGTGCAGGGATTGCTGCAAACAAACTTGACAGACTGTAATACAAATTTAACTCAAGTGCATTTGAAAACCAAGATCTCTTTTCCTCAATAGACTTGAGAGTGTAAGGATGTATGATGACATCAATGTATTTGTTTGATAAAGTATTAGTTGTAGATCCACTACTCGCCTGACCCAATACAAATCAGAGAATAGCATTTCCTGTTGTGGTTTGAGCAGCAAATGGTGTCCCTCTTCTTGTGCCTCTGAATCCACAAGTACCAATGGAGGACCAGGAAACCACCTGACCTAGTACATCTGTAACAGTCACAATGGTATTATTGAAACTCGCTTGAACATGAGTAACTCCTTTTAGTATTCTACGTCCACTCTTACGTGAACCAAAACGCCCATTCCTACGTGAACCAATTCTTGGTATAGCTTTTGCCATATTTTATCATCTCATAAATATAAGTCAGAAATTTATGGATATATCCATTTTATGTCAAAACAGATCCTTTATTTGTCCATCGGGTCCTTTAGAAAATCCCTTTTTCTTCTTAGAAAGATTACCCTTGTCTCTGTTTATGTCTCGGATTGAAACAAATTACTAGAGCATGGATTGGAGGAGAACACCACAAGAAGAGTTTGATGCCTAAGAGATGCCATTTGACTACAAATCGCCAGCACCAGCAAGTATTTATCCCCACAGGTGATTACTATGCACTTTATCTTTATTTATTTAATTAAAAAAAAAAAAATTGTCTACATTACTTACATTCATGGCTATCAATCCTTTTATAGCCATAGTTTCATATTACTGTTCCTGGGTTTTAGCTTCACTGGCTAGTGAAAACAAGATGATTCCTCGAAGAAACGGTCCTCCCAGCGACCGATTCCTTCGGTGCATTCTCTCAGGTATAATGGAAGAAGTAGAATCTTTCAATTCTTGATTTAAAAGCTATGTGGCCACTAACGTGCTTACACAAATTTACATCTCTCACTTGGCCACTATGACTGATCCTCACAATTACTAATACAAGATTTAATCTGTCGGTTAATTTACCCAGACAGTCACAATATTTGTCATTTCAACATTCACAAAATAAAGATAATTCAAATTGATTTAGTAATTATCCTCTTCCTTTATACTAGGGTATGGGGATCTTTTCTATCATCCTTGGTTGTTATGGGATACTTCATTTTATCTTACAGTATGAGGATCATTTTCCATCATCCGTGACTGCATTAGCTAACTTATTCCATGTAGCCAGCCATCATTCAATTTTCAGATCCATAGCAAACACATGCCTTTTAAAATTTTCATTAATCACAGCTTTTGCTAATGAGTCTACTATCATTTCTTTATATGGTAAGAAATTTATAATTAATTTATTCTTTTGGAAGACGTCATATATATAATGATATTGCATTTCAATATGTTTTCCTTTCAAGCTTACTATTCTATTTTTTATTGTGGTTATTGCTATGTAGTAAGTATGTATTAGTTAGTCAGGGGATTCTCTTGAGTCAGTTATGAATCCTTTAATCCATACAGCTTCAATAGTTGTTATACTGCAGAGGATGTATTTCACCTCCATAGTGCATCTAACTACACAACACTGTTTCTTACTTAACTAAATACAACTCCACCTCCTAGGTGAGTATGTACCCTGTGGTAAATTTTCTATCATCTATATCTCCACAAAAGTTTGCATCAACATAACCTTTAACTGACAAGTGATCATTTCTATAACACAAATTATAATTTTTAGTTCTTTAAATGTATAACACAATGCATTTAACTGCTATCCAATCAGGATTGTGTTGGTATCTACTAACTGTTCTTGTCACAAAATTTAAATCTGAATAGTATGTACCGTATGGTAAATTTTCCATCATCTATATCTCCACCAAAGTCTGCATCAGCATAACCTTTAACTGACAAGTGACCATTTTCATAACACAATTTATAATTTTTAGTTCCTTAAATTTATAGCGCAATGCATTAACTGCTATCCAACTAGGATTGTGTTGGTATCTACTAACTGGTCCTGTCACAAAATTTAGATCCGATCTAATACATAACATCTTGTACATTAGGCTTCCTACAGTCTGTGCATAGGATTTATCTTTCATTTCATTTATCTCTTATCATTTGTAGGTGTTATGCCTTTTGATAATTTTGTTCATTTATATATGAAACACTCTATAGGTTTATAGTTACTCATTTTGAATTTCTTTAAGACAATTTATAGGTATGATCAAGGTGTTCTGTTGCGGTAAAATGGTCGTAATAGTGCCTACTGTTACCGTTACAAGTTGCATCGGCCGTTATAACCCCTGTAACGGTATTTTTTTTTTTTTGTCAAAAAAAAATCCGAAAAAATATTCATTAATCCAGAAATTTCTAAATATTCCAAATATGCATTCATTTAAAATTTTGAACATGTTTATGGTGGTGTAACGGTTCACTCTTTGGTGAGAAATCTTCATCGGGCTATCTGATGAATTTATGAACATGACAACCTGGAATTTACCGCAAAACTCATAGATCTAATTTTCTAACTACCTAATACCAATGATAGATACATTAGAATGAATGTCATATCAAAATGTCTCACATGTGTAGGTTTTTGCTATTTTTTTTCCATAATTTACTCTAAATTACATACTTGAGGACTTGCATAAATTACAATGTTCATTCTATTTAAAGTTTTCAACATGTTAGAGACTTCTCCCATCCAGTGATTCTTGTCTTGTCATCCTTAAGATATTAAAAAAAAAAATCAACGGTGTCTGATTTACTCTCCTGCAACTTGATTGGTTGTCAGGGGAGTTATTTTAAGCATAAGTTCGTCAGTGTCAAGTGTGTGCTTGTTTGGTGAACGTGTGGGTAATGGGTAGAAAAACTTACCTTAAATGTAAATAATGTTTAAAAATATACTTACCTTAATAAAACTCCCGAGTCACCACCAAAATGAAAATTTTCTTTGTTGTGGTTGCTTGACCTCCACGTCCTCGACATCATCAGGCTTCAGTTGTAGAATAGGTGTTGGATATCCATAATATTCAGTGCCAAAGGGAAAGACCATGCCAATGAAACCAGAGGATAATTGATCTTGACAAAGCAACGACTCCGACCCCGAATAAGAATATCTACCAGTGCTCGTACTCGGGCTATTAAGATTGAGAATGTGTCTGTGAAGAATAACTTGGATTTGGATATGGATATCTATAATCATATGGTGGATCAGGAGAACAACTCCAACATGAATGTGACGGAACAAGCTCTGTATAATCCCATTGACCGTAAGAATATCCATAATGCTCGGGACCATAGGCCTGCTAATGTTCCGGACCTCCCAGTGCATCACTAAAGCCAATCTCCTCCTGCTGGTTGTATCATGACTCAGTACACACATAAGTCTAACCTCGCGTACCCCGTCAATGCTCATCGACCTCGCGATTTGTACAATGCATAGTAATCATTTATGGGGATAAATACTTGCCGATGCTGGCAATTTATAGCCAAGCAACATCTAATCATCTCTTAGGCATACAACGCTTCACGTGGCGTTCTCCTCCAACCCATGCTCTACTCCGATTTGTACTACGTCGGGCGAGTAGCACATCAAATAGTTATGATTATTTGTCTACTCATAATTTGTATATGAACATAAGGCACTATCTTTTCGTCACTTGCACTCTAATACAGAAGATTTTTCTTCATTCCACTAGCTATGATTATTTATTTTCCCATGATTTTCGAAATAGATTTTTATAAAGACAAACCCCGAATATTCCTAATTTCCTTTTGTTTTTAAATCTCGACTACTCCAAGCTCACAAAACAATCTCTTGACTGTGCAGATGGAGGGAAAATTACCAAAATGTTGCTTACAGTCTTTTTAGTGGTAGAGTCGAGCATTGTGGGGTCCTCATGGTGTTTGTATGAGATCCAACCTATGCAACAGATGCACCATACCATGATGAGCATTCCCCCCATAAAATCAGGCCTATCCAATCATCAAGTGAGCCAAAAACCTCCAATCTCACATGTTGTCCACAGTCCACTTGATAATTGGATCGGCTTGATTTTCGGGACATATCATCATCTTGATGGGGTGCACCGGTTGGATGGGTCAGATCTCATGCACACATCATACCATTTTGGTGTGTGTCATTGTATGAGAATAGTACTATTAGCATAGATTGCCTCGTGTTTGCATTAACAGGCTATACTCATAGCAAGCTTAGCTAAACAATGTTATTCTATGCTCATTTTCTAAGCATTAATTGAGTTGTGCAAAATGTGGAATACAATTATTTTCATAGCAAAGAACCAAGGGGACTAAGATAGTCTAATTCTCTCTAATAGAGTGTGATGGGTGATAAATAGGCACTCAAGAAATTGTACACATGTCCTATCTTAAATTAAAATAAACCATTCAAATCATAGAATCCAGTGAAGATAGGATGTAATCCAAAAACTCATCCACGGGAGAAGACAATTACCAAGAGAAATAAAACAATTGTTTATATTCAAATGATCTGGGACCTCCGAACCTAAAATGATTTTTGGGAGTGGTCCATCCAAAGTCGGACCATAGGAAAACACCATACGGCAAAAAATAGTACAAGAAATATCTATGTTGAATTTGGTCTTGACCATTAGAAAGACAGTTAAAAATACAGCCAAATAGACAAAAATCCCAAATTTTCGGAGAATGAAAGTTAGGGTTTAATATGGTTTGACGAAAAGAACAGAGTGAAAACATGGCTATATACATGGAATATGTGTATATAAAATATACATATGGGATTAAAATAAAAAAGTTTAATAAACATTATTAAAATTTGTATATACTTTATAAGTGACTTTATATACTATATAAGCGACTTATACACTTTAAAAGTGATAATAACTTTGTAAGTACATCATATATTTTAAAAAGCGACTTTATATACTTTGTAAGTGACTTATATACCATAAAAGTGACGGACACTTTATAAGTATCTTGTATACTTTATATAGTGACTTCGTATATTTTATAAGTGACTTGTATACTTTTAGAAATGTATAAGCACATAAAGTCACTTTATATAGTACGCCAGACGCCTAAAAAGTGACATAAAAAGTGGTTATCACTTCTAAAGTATAGAAGTCACCTTCTAAAGAATATAAGGCACTTAGAAAGTTACCATCACTTCTAATCGCTTATAAAGTTTATAAAATCACTTTCCAAAGTATATAGTTAAAATACCTACAGAATGACTTAGAGACTGACTATCACTTCTAAAGTATATAAAGTCATTTTCTAAAGTATATATGGCACTTACAAAGTGACATGGAAAGTGGCACTCACTTCTAAAGGATACAAGTCACATATAAAGTATATAAATTTGCTTTCTAAAGCATATAAGGCACTTACAAAGTAACTAAGAAAGTGATTATCACTTCTAAAGTACATAAGTAACTTATAAAGTATAAGTCACTTTCTAAAAGTACATAAGGCACTTACAAAGTGACTTAGAAAGTGACTGTCACTTCTAAGTATATAAGTCATTTATACCTTATATTGTCACTTCCCCATATAAGAAAGTGATTTAAAAAGTGATTGACACTTTTAAAGTATACAAGTCATTTGCAACATATATTGTCACTTTTCAAAATAAGATACTTACAAATTGACTTAGAGAGTAAATGTCACTTGTAAAGGGACGCGGATTGCGTCCTACCCCCGCCTGTCTCTAGCCACAACAAGCAGTTCTGTGGGCAGTTCTGTGGGCATGCCCACTGTGACATATTAGTCTATCCACACCGTCCATTCCTCCTCTCGGATCATTTTAAAGTATAAGCTAAAAAATGAGACAGATCCAACGCTCAAGTGGACCACACCACAGATGACTCCTGCATTGAATGCAAGTGGCATTTAATGTTGTCTTTTCATGCAACCCAAGCTTATTATTTGGTGTGGTCCACTTGAGCGTTGGATTTGACTCATTTTTGTGCAAGTATCTTAAAATAATCCTAGAGGAGGGATGGATGGAGTGGATAAACTGATACATCACACTGGGCCCGCCCAGGCGCCCACAGAACTGCCCGTTCGAGGCTAGAGATGGGCGGGGGTAGGACGCAATCCGCGTCCCTTGTAAAGTATAAGTCACTTAGAAAGTATATAAAGTCACTTTATAAGACACTTACAATATGACTTAGAAAGATTGTCGCTTCTAAACTATACAAGTTGCCTTAGAAGATAAACGGTCCATATTAATTATATTAAAGGAGGTCCAATTGTTGATTTGGACCATCCGGGACATGGGGCACGCACTTCGATTCTAGTCCCTCCGAAAAATTACTTTGATATAATGATCATAACCATTTGATATCTTGATAAGAAATGGACGGTCCACAATTATTATCCTAGAAAATATCCTATCTATGATTTGGACCCTCCATCATGTTGGGCACATCCATCATTGTCGATCCCTTCCAAAAAATTAAAAAAAAAATCACTTTGATTGGATGATCCTAACCACTGATCAACAGCTAGGAAGTGGATGATCCGTATTTATCATACCAAAAAACAGGTTTGACGATTATCCATAATGTGGGTCCAACTTTGATAGCCCATCACTCTCAAAAAAAAATTCAAATCGGATGTGATGCCAACTGTCTGAACAATGGGTGGGAAACTTAATGGTCCATATTGATAATACTAAAAAGGTTCAACGATTTGGACGTTTCATCATGTGGGATCCACCTTTGACTGCTCATGCCTCTCAAATATCACTTTGATTAAATGACCATTGCCATCGGACAAATAGTTGCAAAATAGACATTGTGCAAAGGGTAGGGAACCATTTGAAGCTAAACCTTAGAAGTCATTGATTTCCTAACTTCATGAATAGGGGAATTTTGAACTTTTATTTTTAATTGCCAAGTTCACAATTTATCCCCGTTTTGGTAATTGAGCAATTAGTGAATTTAATTATTAGGCAACAAGCTTAAATCACATAGTTCATGCACATGGCAATTAAAGATTAGTCAAACTCATGAATTTGCTGTGCATCTAATCACCCCCTATAAAAATTTTGGAGCCCACACATGGACATAGCACGTCCATCTACATGCTAGTGCATATGTCAATGTGGCAAACGTTTGCAAGATCTAAGCATCCATCAGGTGGGTCACTCCATGAACTCCATATAGCTATTATTGCCCAAAAATCATATCAGTCCATTCATCAACTCTGCTGCCATGTATGAAAAAATAATTTACATAATTAATATGTGGAATGTCAATATGTGTCATCCAAGCAGGTAGTTCTATCCATACAAGCTTATATAATGATAGTTAAAGTCACTGCAAAATACCAGCTATCCATTGCCATTACAACAGTAATCATCACAAAATAACCATATCCAGGAGAAGTTGTCCACACAATGCTATGACGCGCACCGAATGGACCCACGATAACCATAATGCTCAACTCCACTTTTTAAGAACATATACAAATAACACTTTTTCATAGTTGATGCTTTCTTTCATAAAAATCAGGATAAGCCTAAGGATTTTTTTAATACAAAAATCACTTTCTAAACCTATTATCCACTCCTTGCAAATGTAATGCCAAGTTCATGCAATCCAAGTGCACTGAATCCCTCTTTTCTCATCTTGCTTGTATTAATCAATGAACATCCTTCTAACTTTTTGAGCATGGTACCAAGCACAGCTCCTAAATGACTTGAGAATCTTCTAAAGGTTGGAATTTGGAAAGTGGTGCAAATAAAAAAATCCAAGGTTGTAAAGCACGGCCATTATCAAAGCAGGGCACCTAACTCTCATCAAAGCCAATCATGGTGAGTATCCCAAATCACATCATGTCTTTCCATATCTCCCCTGCTAGGTATCGTCACAATTGCGAAGGGCACATTACAATTTCTTTGAGCTAATTTTCTAAGCAGTTGAACTAAGGATTTTCTCAGTTGGGAGCATAAACCCATCAAATTTAGAGGTATCTGATATGAACCTTTCGACGCACAAATATGGCCTTCTTAGCTAATATTGTCCAATGCCCTCCATGAGGAGGTTTTCGGCTCCACATACTCTCAACTAAATACTTCCACGCAAATCCTTCTATGACACACTAAATTGCCTTCCACTAACTCTTAGGGTCCGTTTGACGCACGTCATACAGTTGTGTGGTTGATAGTGACGCATGGATAAGATTATTTTATGATGATTACAGTTGTGAAAACAACAGCTATTGACAATGTATATACCAATCAGTATAAGCTTGTGTGGATAGACTAAAAGGTTGAATACTTAATACTTACATCACCATGTTTGTGAGAGGCCAGTGCAGTTTTTCAGTTATGCTCCATCCATGGTCGAGTACATGATTTGGATGGTCTAGACCAATGCACAACCATGACTAGGGCTGTACACGAACCGGGCTAGCCCGGTTAACTCGCTCGACTTGGCCCGAAAAAGCTCAACTCGGCCTGACTCGGAACTGAGTTCGGTCTGGGACGGGCCATTTTCTTCAGCTCGAAACTGAGTTCGGGCCGAGTTCGAACAGGTCCCAGTTCGACTCGACTCAGTCTGAAACCCGACTCGGCCGCTTATATATATATATATATATTCCTAAATCCTTACCCTAACCATTTAAGACAGAGAAGTGAGAATGCAGCCCGACCCATGAACTTGTTGTAAGGTCCAAAACTGGCTTGAACTCGCCCGATTGCTGACTGGGCCGAGTTCGGGCTGGACATGTTAGCCCGGTGACCGGGCCGGGTTCGGGTTGGTTTGGCTGATGATCAGGCCGGGCCGGGTTGAGCCCAGTTCGACTCGGTTCGGCCCGATGTACACCCCTAACCATGACACGCCACTAGCCATTAGAATCCCCATCCCTTATTAATGTGTAACTCCAATGTTGACTTGCATGTGGATATAAGGGTTATTCTTATCCCTAACATGGGGAACAACTTATGTGCATGACATCCACATCACTTGTAAGGTGTGTAGCTCCATGTTTAGCCCTAATCCAAAAAATCAAACCGACCCAAAACGCAAGTGGGGCAAAGCATAGGGAACATTATATATATTCCAGCGATTCCGACGTGCTTAACTATCATTTCCGTATCGCTATTCCAGCGATTCCGACGCCGTTCTTAGGTAAGGAAAACCTAACCCTAATCTGTTTTAGGGTTTCAAATAGTGTAAGGAATGAAATAGCTAACTTATTTCATACTGTAGGTTGTCGTTGTGCCGTAGACAAAGACCTAGTGTTTAAACTGAGTTCGATACGAGTCTACCAGCGAAAGGTGCGGACTATAAACGTTTAGGTTATGGTTTTCAAGGCTTTCAATGTCAGTTAATGATTTATAACTGACTTGTTTGCCGTTTCACATGCTAGATACGTTGTTTCCCTCGCTTAACAGATATATACGACTTATGTTGAATATAGTGTTTTCCATGTGTTTGTTGAAATGTTTGAATAGATATGGAATTTGGATTCGAGCTTGCCATGATTATCCGTCGTGGATATATATGATTGTTGTATATGTGACAACTCCTTGGTGAAAGGATTTGCCCTAATACATGTTAGGATCAATATACGTCATGTATATTGAAGTGTCTAGTCTAAGTGTTTGTAAAAATGTTCAAATGAATATGGAACTATGATTTATGCTTGTCATGCTTATTGGTTACTAATGCATGATCGTTGTACGTGTGGTAACTCCTTCGGGATAGGATTCACTACTGTATATGTTTTTAACTACATCATTACATGTATGTGATATGTGCATTCTAAGTGTTTGATAAAATGCCTGAGTGAGAAAATGCTTAATGTAATGTGTTTAATGAGGGTGTTGAGATAGGATTCTCAATCCCCTTAGCTAGGGTTACCGTTTCCTTCATGTAATCTATTTTACCACTATGTGATATGCGAATTAAATGCTCATGTATGTTAACATGTATTCTATGTGTTCGTCGAAATGTTGATATGGGATCTATATTTAATTGTGTTGTTACATGCTGTCTTGGCTGTTACATTTGAATGCTATTATTCTGGAGTGTGTTTGGGGCTACGTCGTAGTCCAGGCAATCGGTAATGGTTTAGGGTCGGTGGCCGAACTATCCTTGGCCACGACGGACACGTTCGACGAACCCGAGTCGTACGTCGTTTGTAGATAGTGGCTAGGCCACGCGGAGTGCTTACGCACTTCATATCGATCAATTCTATGTGCGCTCGTACCAGTCGAGCTCGTCAAGTAACCCGATTGACCTGATGTATGTTCACCATGTATGGACGCTACTGCTTGAATCTAAGGTACCAAACTCACCAGTGGAAACCCCGTTAACCTTGGTACCTCGATCCGCTAAGACTCATGAGCCGGACATGGTGGTATGAGACACCGTGGTCGAGCTGTCGGCCTACGCTGGGGCGACGAGCCTCCCCGTAGTGACCAGTGAGCAACACCGCCTCGTGAGCCGAATATGGTGGTATGGGACACTGTATTCGAGCTGTCAACCTACACTGATCAGGTGACGAGCCCTTTGTAGTGACCTCAAGCGTACTTTGAGACTGTGTTGAGACGACGAGCTTTTCTGTAGCAAGTAGAGTATAAACTAGGCCTACACTGATCAGGTGACGAGCCCTTTGTAGTGACCTAGAACCGCAACATTGTATGATATTTACTAGGACTGACGACCCTAGAATGGATCATTGTTTGGGAAATGATATAAGAGTGGTACCTTGGCTTCCCAACACTGTTGTATGAATCAATCTAATTAAGTATTGGCTAACATGAGCATGCATCGCATTGCATGTGCTTTGGCAATGAAGAGCACTTTCGGGAGTTTGCCATGCGCGCCGTGAGATGAAGATGCTGAGGGAGTGTAGGCGAGGGCATGCATCATTATCGCATACCATTCTTGCATTAACAAAAGTATTTAAGACATGATTACTGTACTGCTTTATCATTACTGCTTGATTGAATTGATAACATGTTAACCTTTGCCTTATAGCTCCACTGAGTTGATCACTCACTCCCACATTCTGGGACGGTGTTTTTAAACACAAACCAGACTCTGTTGTACTTTCAGAGGATGACACGACTTATGAGGCGGGGCCAGTCTTCGCGAATGATGAGGAGGCGTTCTCCTACATGCAACTGGCAGGCGGGTTTATGTAGGCCTGGATTTGCACAGACAGGGCTATTGGGGCATGGATAGATGACACGACACTTCATTATTTTGTTTATTTTGGAAACACACTTGTAATTATTTAACCTGGTGACGTTCATACTCTGAAGGCTTACGCTCACTTATACGGTTTATATACATATCATAGTCTTCTGCTTGCGTCATTTAAATGCCTTTGGAGTATGACATGCTGTTTTAGCTTAATCTCACTAATGTTTAATGCACTAATACGGACAACATTAAATCATCATTTTCTATGTTGCATAAGTGATGCGTTGGAACTCGGGAGTTGGGCTCCTGCTCGACCCTCGATTTTCAGGGTGTTACAATATATATATATATATATATATATATATATATATATATATATATATATATATATATATATATATATTATAATTAAAAAATTATGACAAAACTAAATTCACATGGTGGTGCCCTTTCATCCTAGTCGGCCACATCAGATGAACAGACTGGATGGCATATACGCACTACTACACAAACAACTATGCTAGGTATCCCCATCCCAACTGTTCAGGGCGACCCTACGCCTAGAGCCGCGAGGTGCTAAGGGTTGCAAGAGGAGATGAGAGGAGGAAAACAAAGGATTATAATGCACATAAATGCACTCCAGCAAACACCCTTGTATAGGTTTTTATTATTTATGGTGGGGCCTTGTTCTACATCTGCCCCTCCCTCCCTCTCGATCGAATCCTTTAGGTCTTCTTTCTTGCTACCTTTCTCTTCTTAATTCTTCTAATTCTTACCTTTTCTGGTGAAAGACAACTCCTATTTATAGGGTGGCAAGGAAAGGAAGATAGCCAATAGCCAAATCCTTGCTCTACATGTGGCATCTAGCAGCATATGCCCCTCCCTCCCTCTCTCCCTCTCGATCGAATCCTTTAGGTCTTCTTTCTTGCTACTCTTCCTTCTCTCTTAATTCTTCTAATTCTTACCTTTTCTGGTGAAAGACAACTCCTATTTATAGGGTGGCAAGGAAAGGAAGATAGCCAATAGCCAAATCCTTGCTCTACATGTGGCATCTAGCAGCATATGTGAAGGTGAGACATGGCAGCCAATGGTGAGGTGTAACTAGAGGGTGACGTGGCCCAATTAGATGCAAATGTCATGGGGTCCCACAAATGAGGAAGCACATGTGTCACTATGAGGGACCCACACGAGGTTGCACTAAGATCCATGAGATGAGTGTGTAGAAACAGATGATGTCTCCAAGTGGTGCCAATCTTGATGCAAGTGCATCTACACGCAAGTGTAGAGCTGCGCAATGCACGGTCAATTACGGACGGGAGCTGCTACTTAAGTGAGTTGAGCATTGAACTCAACGGGAATTCTTTCAAGAATTCCGAACCTAATCTTCGCAAAAAAGCACGTACCATACTTTTTTGCATGTGAGCCAAAGTTCTAGCACACAAAAGTCAAAAAACATACTTCATTCGACACGGTCCTTTTTAGGATCCATTGATAATGAGAAAGATTTCTGTATATCCGCCCAATGGAAGGGTTGCCTCTTCTCTTTTTCCTGGCCTAATGCAGTTATGAGTTCCACATTTTCTAGATTATACCTGGATAAAGAGGTTTTCTTTTATTTAAGGGAAAGCAGTTCATTATAGTTAAAGTCCAGTCTTTTTGGTCCATGTCCCTGAACGTCAAGCATATAGATATTTCTATTTGTGCAGCCTTGGGCTGCCCTCGCAGCAACTTCCCTTCCATGTCATTTTTGAGTTGTTATTATTCACTAGGTGATGCTATAAAGCTCTTTGGGAGTTGGTGTTAAATCTGAACTTTTCGTGGTATTAGAGATGTCCTCTGTGGCTCTCCAGTCATAGTCCAGATCAGATTATTAGAGGTAACATCGATCCCAAATCTGACTTCTTTCGTTTCCTTTATTCTTCAATCATTGTTAGTTTATTCTCCATTATTAATTACCCATGGCATCATCCTCCTCCACTACAACAACAACAACAATAGAGATGCGGCAGACTGCAAGGCCTAGAGGGTAACACAACGCACTCCAAGCATCTGAATATGACAGTCTCAAGACAAATGCGGTCACATGAGCTCACTAGAACAGTAGATACGACAAAGAACAACAGGGCCAAAAGGCATGGTGATCACGATGATCGAGGCATCAAGGGAAGCTCGCAATCCATGAAAGATTACCAGGTCTGGATGGTAGCAACTACTACTTACAAAGCGCCTTCCTTAGTGGCGTGGTCCTTACATGTAACATCCCGAAAAATCGAGGGTCGAGTAGTAACTCAACTCTCGAGTTCCAAAACATCACTTATGCAACATAGATAATGATGATTAAATGTTGTCTGTGTTAGTACACAAAACATGTGTGAGATTAAGCCAAAACAGCATATCATACTCCAGAGACAATTAAATTGCAAGCGGAAGACTGTGATAGATATATAAAATATAAAAATAGTGGTGGGTCTCCAAAGTGTGATAATGTTACCAGGTTAAATAATTTCAAGTACATTTCTAAAATATACCAAATGTGTAAGTGTAATGTCTTCTATCCCAAGTACCATAGCCCCGTCAATACAATAACAGGTCTTTATAAACCTGTCAGAGAGCTACAAGTAGGAGAACTCCTCCTCCACATCATAGTAGTCCGGCTCTGCTTCAAAAGCATCGCCATCACCTGAAACTCAACAAATCTGGTTGGTGTGTACAACACCGTCCCGTACGTGGAAGTGAGTGATCAACTCAGTGGAATAATAAAGCATAGGTTAACATGTTATCAACTCAGTCAAGCAGTAATGATAAAGCAGTACAATCAAACAATTCTAACTACTCTTATTTAATGCAAGTATGAATGCAGTCATGATGTATGCCCTTGCCAAATCACCCTTATGCGACATCATCTTACGTTCGCGAATGCGTTCATCCCTCAGTGCTCCACATCTACCAGGCACATGCAATGCATGATGAGCATGATTACCGAGTTATTATTAGTCCATTTCAAATAGCAGTATTGGGAAACTAAGGTACCTCCCTTATATCATTCCCAAACATGATTCATTCTACGGTCGTCAGTCCTAGTTAATCTCATACGATATTATGGTTCGAGGCATAGCGAAGGCATCACAAAGGGCTCGTCACCCGTCAGCACGGATACAGATCTCACCGTATGCGGCTCAATTGCTGGTCGTCAGCTCGAATACAGGTCTCACCGTACTCGGCTCAATCGCTGGCCGTCAGCTCGAATACAGGTCTCACCGTACTCGGCTCAACTCATGCTCTAGTTGCTGCGAAGGGCTCATCGCCAATCACAGACCTTAGAGTATACTCGAAGACACTACGGAGGACTCGTCGCCCGTCAGCACGAATACAGGTCTCACCGTATTCGGCTCTCGCCGTAGGTGTCGACAGCTCGAATATAGTGTCTCATACCACCATAATCGGCTCACGAGTCTGGTTGCTCACTGGTCACTACGGGGAGGCACGTGGCCCCAGCGTAGGCCGACAGCTCGACCACGGTGTCCCATACCACCATGCCCGGCTCATGAGTCTTAGTGGATCGAGGTACCATGGTTAAAAGGGATTTTCACTGGTAAGTTTGGTACCCTAGGTTCAAGCAGTAGCGTCCAAACATGGTGAACATACATTAGACAGATCAGGTTACTTGACGAGCTTGGCTAGCTCGAGCGTACAACAAGTTGAACGATATGAAGCACATAAGCACTTCATGTGGCCAACCACTATCGCCAACCGAAGTACGACTCGGGTTCGTCGAACACATCCCACGTGGCAAATGGAACTCAGCCACGCATTCGTTTTCGTTACCGATTGTCTGGACTATAATCATACCCCCAATCACATTCAATTTGCAGATAGTTAAAGCAGTAATAAATCAAGATTCAAATCATACAACCAAGTCTGATATTATCCGTTTAGGGTTGTCAGGGCTGTTGCACGCACTCGTTGCTCCACTCCCCCATCACCCATGACGGATCATACAACGTAAATAAGAATTTAAACATATGCATTACATAGATAAAATCATAAAAGCAATTGAGCATGTTATGAAGCACAACACAAGCATGAGTTTGTACATATTCAATTTCTAATCACACAGCTATCCAAGGAAATCATACACATAGTTAAAGGAGTTGAGAATCATATCTCAACACCCTTATACATTACAATTTACTAACTACTACTCATTCAAATATTTCGACAAACACTTAGACTTCATACATCAACATACATGACATATGTTGATCACATAGGCATTAGGTCAAATCCTTTCACTAGGGAGTTGCCCCAATCATAACACGCGTACACCCACGACGGATAGTCATGGCAAGCAGGAATCCAAGTTCCATATTCATTCATTCATTTCTACAAACACTTGGACCACACATTTTAGCATATAAAGTGTATATTGGCCGTGACGTGATTTAGGGCAAATCCTTTCGTCAAAGGGGTATTGTCAATACAACAATCATATATCCATGACAATTAGTCATGGCGAGCACGAATGAGAATTTTATACTCATTCAGTCATTTTCACAAACACTTAGAATACACTATTACAACATACATGGTGTATGTTAGCAAAACATGTATTAGGGCTATCCTTTCGCCAAGCAAGTATTTTATCCATGTATAATACATTTATACAGCAATTAATCATGGCAAATACATCTCCAAATTTTATACGTATACAGTATTTTCTAGAATACACAATATCAACATACATAGTGTATATAAGTAAAACATGTATTAGGGCGAGTCCTTTCGCCAAACAAGTAATTTATCACATATAATATATTCATACAACAATTAATCATGTCAAACACATTTCCAAAATTTGTACGTATACGGTACTTTCTACAAATACCTAGAGTATGTAGAATTCCATATTTTTCATCTTTATTGAAACGGAAAACAGACAGCACTTTGTACATGTGCAATTGTATGCAGATCATGAATCTATCATTATTGACATTGAAAGCGTTGAAAACCATAACCTATACACCTAAAGTCCGCACCTTTTGTCGTAGAATCGTAACGGATCCGATAGGTTTGCTAAGCTTTCGTATTCGGCAGTTTGGCAACCTATAGAACGAAATAGGTTAGCTATTTCATAACCTACAACTATCAAAACCCCAAATCAGTTAGGGTTAGGGTTTCTTACCTAGAAACGGAGCTGGAATCGCCGGAAAGCGATTAGAATGATGCGGTGGAGCATGGATAGCAGCAGGGAAGCAAGGCAGGGAGACTCTCCCACATCTCCCACACTTTCTCTCTCTTTTCTCTCTTCTCTCTCTAGGGTTTCTCTCAAATTCGTATGGCTGCAATGAGAGAGGGTTTAAGGTCCTTATATAGTCTAAAAACTCACCGAAATAGACTCCAGGTCAAAGTATACTTAGGTTATAACCAAAGCGACCTGTTTCAGCTCAACGGAGGACTTCTGGCGGGCCTCCTTGAGCCAAAGGTCGGACTTAAGCTCATAAACTATGGATCTAGGTTCTATTAAGTTTTCATTTCGGTCGGGATTCCAGATCACGCGTGGCGGACCAGTTTTAGTTCAACGGTCAGCGGATCTCAATCGAAGATTCCGAGTACATGTAATGTGTATGAAATTTCTCCTGATCCGAGGGTGTAATTTGGTCTGATTCTGACGGTCTAGTTGCTTAAAACTGATCTGCAAGCAACACGTGCCAGATTACTATTCAAGATATTTATTTTCTAAAGAAAACAAGTGTTTTCACACTCTCTCGCTCCGGACTCAAGCGAACAGCCGTGGGACACTGTCTGGATTTGATTCCGAGATGGTTGTCAAGCCCAGCGAGGCGATCCTAAGTCCTTAACTTCGTGTTAATCGGACTTCCGACGTGCGGTCCAGATCCGATACGGAGTTTCGAGATGCTCCCGAGAGCAGCCGGTAATGAGATTGATCCTAGATTTTAGGGTAACTAGCGTCAATGATTCTACAAGTTTTGGGTCTTGCAGATCGTATTTAAAGTGATTGGTGCTAATTTCACAGGTACTCTAGTTTAACACTGGCTAATCTCGCCTCATTTCTAAAGGATTTAGTCCTGAGCACTTTCTGTCTGAGGTGGTACCTGGGCCTTTGTAGTTTGTATATAAAGTGATCCAAGTTATACTACTTAGCTAGTTTAAGATAGTGTCTAGGGCGAAAGTGCTTAGAAAAATTGAAAGACCAAGGTGGTGAAGGGTGGGATTTGTGAAGAAAATGGTTTGAAAAGGGATTTGAGGCTTTAATTGAGTGTTTGAGAAGTTAAACCTGTGTTATGATTGACCCATCGCCTAAGGACGTCTAATTCCAGGTTGGGAAAAATCCGGGCTGTTACTTACAGGTCATTGAGGCACCTGTCAACGTGTACGAGTGGTTAGATTAAGATAGGTACACCCACAGAAGTGACGCAATAAGCAGTCTTTGAATGCCTATGAGCGGATCGATAGGCCTCAAAAAATGTTTTACAAGTTTCCTTCAGCTCACACGCTGGAACACAGATGCACTCACGTGGAGAAAAACTCAATTTGTTAACTCAAAAACTGCAATTTACAATGTAAAGAAATGTATTCATACTGAAATCTTACCCCTAATCAATCTAAGCCCCTCGTTGTTTATCCAAACTTTGAATCTCAACCACTCAAGCTAATGCACTGTTAAAATACAAAAATACTCCAGAACTTAAGCAAATAACAAAATCAAAGCAACTAGATTGAAAAGAAAGGGCAGGCTATGGGGCGGAAATTGAATCTTCGCCACCTAATCAAGGCCAATTGTTGTCCACCAAGATATGAAGATAATACACAGCGATTTGTTCATAATTCCACATGAATCCAGTCTATGAACAGTCCAATCGCAGACAAACAACAATAATGGCAATGATCTCGATCTAGATGTTGCCTACATCAGACCATTATTCCACATATCAGCAATATTACTGATAACATTGCCGATATTATTGGCATCGCCACGTTAACACTAGAAATTCCAGGTATCGGCAATATATCGCTTAGTATCACCAATGTATAGATATCACCAATGTATCGATATCACCAATGTATCTCGATTTTTTCAACTATATAAATTCCAAGTGTCGCTTGTGCAGCTGTGCCACCAATGTATTGGCGATATTATCAATAATATCGCCAATGTTTCGATCTCACCAAAAAATTGTTTATTAAAAAATTCCATTTGAAAACTTTTTTTGGGTGCATGGTTGTATGATCAAATGCATGTATGTATGTGTGTCTACATCGATGATGATGGATGATTGATGATTGATGATGGATGGATGGATGTGTATCTGTGTGTATTTATTCATGCATGCATGGATTGGTGAATGGATGGATTTTTTTTTAAGGATTATGAATGAAATTTTATTGGAAAAAAAAAAAAAAAAAAACTGGCAAACCAGGAAAAATAATGCAACTCCCAAAAAGGCTACACTTCCAACATAGAATGGATGGATCATGTATGTGTCTATATATGTACGTGTCATTGTATGTATGTATGTATGCATGGATGGATGATGGATCATGCATGTGTGTTTGTATACATGTATGTGCATGCATGCATGTATAGTTGTTAGGATGGATCCACCATTTTCCCCATGTTTCCCTAAAGTCAATGATACATACTTTGAGGTCCCCATTAAGGAAACTTATTATGTATGTGCCTTTTTTTCGTTATTGTTTGATTCCTAAATATGCATATATGTGTTTTTTAGAATCTCTTGAAGTATCATTAAGAAATTCCACCATTTTCCCCATGTTTCCCTAATGTTTCCTCGAGTCAGCGTTGAATGCTTTTAGGCTCCCATTAAAGGAACTCATTATGTACGCATCTTTTTTGCAATTATTTGATTCGTAAATAAGAAAATATGTGTATTTAGTATTTCCTACGGTTTCATTGAGAAACTCCACCATTTTCCCTATATTTCCCTCAATCAGCTAACATTTCCAGGTATCGGCGATATTGATACATGTTTCCGCATCCCCAACCAGTGATAATGTAATGATAATGATACTACAAACATTGCCAGTGTTCCAAATATTGGTGATATTATTGATAATATCGTCAATATTATTAGTATCACTAGATCAGTGATATCGAAACTGCTATAAGCTTAAAAATTTTCAAATATCGCCGATATTTTCAATAACATCGGTAATATTTGGCGATATTAACAATATCAGCGGTATTTTGAGAAGAACCGCTTACAAAAGTTAAGTGGTTTTGGCGATACTGTCAATAATATCCCAGAGACCAACAATAATATCCCCGATACCAAGGAAACATCTTTAAAGAGGCGAAAATTGACACAACAACAAAAAAAAAAAAAAAAAAAAAAAAAAAAAAAAAGGAAAAGAATCCAAAAATCCAAATAGTCTCCATTTCTGGTTTTTTTTTGTTTTTTTTTTGCAAAATTTGTTCCTTAGGTGATTTTGATCACTATTTGTTTTTATTGAATCAAAGTTTGGTTTTGGGAAGAAATCTCGACTTGAAATGCAGACAAGCCAGGACTCAAAGGTGATGAAAAATCCATAAAAACTTCTTTTTTTTTTCAAATGTTAACATGGATTGCAATGGAAATCCATATTTATGCATGATTCTCAGGCACTGACATGGATTTGTAAGGAAATATTAACATTTAAGTGGAAAATGAGAGAAATTGGTGAAATCCTAATTATTCGATTTTTATATTGGAAAATATGTATTTTGCACTATTAGTTAATAGGAAAATTTTATATATTAATTAGTGTTGGCCAATCTATTGATTAACTACAAATTCTATGTATTTATTTTATACTAATTTTTTTCGACAACACATGGTTAGGCCCCTATAAAATAGCAACTTAATATGTATAATTGTTTTTGCAATATATTAATTCATATATGTGTAAACATGAGCATATCTTGAAGTTTCACTGAAATTTCCACATTTTCCCAACATGTCCCCAATGTTTCCCTTAGAAAACGATATTTTTCGAAGTATCGATAATGTTGGCAATACCTATACATGTTTCCATCTCCTGATCATCAGTACATGTAATGATACCGATACCTTGAATAATGGATGTAACGCACGTACATATAAAGACAATTGAGCCGGGCTAGGACGAGCTGAGTGGAGCTAAAATGACTTAACCAAGCCAGATCAAAAAATTGATCAGGCCATGCAAGCACGGCCCAAAGCCAAGTCGAGCTCATAGAGTCGGGTGGGCTACCCAGCCCATTACCACCCTTAGTTACCCTAGGACAATATTTTATCACCCACAAGGTGTTTTGTCAATCAAGGACAATTTGGTTGCCCATAAACCAGCTCTTGTTGTTCATGGACGAGTTATTAGAGACTGTTTTGTTACCCAAAAGGGTTTTGAAAGATGAAATATTGCATGGGGCCAATTTTGTTGCTCAAACTAGCATCTAGTTTTTGCTCTTGTTGTGGTGTTGTCCTTTGTATACTTTTAAACCTTAAAACAACTAACTATAGTTCCGAAAGCATCATCCTCTATATTTGGGGTGTAGAGAGGGGCTTCATGTAGTCCAAATATTTTCAGGGGCTCATATCGTTGACCATGCGGTTTTTGTGGCCAACAAATGCCCCCATCAAAGAACAAGGATGGAGTCTTTGTATGATGTTGTTGTTCCTTGGTTGTTGGTGGTCATTTGGATGGGATCCTGCGACATGTAGTTTGCACCACACCATGACGATGGATCACCCCAAAAACTAGATCAATCCAATCATCAAGTGGACCACATCTAATAAATCAAGCATAACCAATCATCAAGTGGGACACACCCCACAAAATCAGGCCAATCCAATCATCATGTCGAATAATATGTACATACATATATACATGGGTGTGTGTTTGTGTGTATGCTATTAGGATGTTGGCATTGTCTCCAAAGCTTACACTTGACACTTGGGGCTGCCAATCATCGATCTAGACCAATCATTCATTCAAACAACTAATATGTTGGTGTCACATATAAACAATTAAATTAGCTCAAATCAATCTACGATCTAATCAACCTTGATAGCAGCAATGATGAAAAATAAAGAAAGCATTACCCCGGCTTCAAGAAATTCGGAGTCGCTTCCCAAGCCTATCATCTTGGCAATTTGATGGGAGTAGTCTCTGACGCCATTGGTGTTCATGCCATCCTCCGAGTGAAAAGCAATTTGGTTCTCCTCCAAAAACATTAGCCTTAAGGGTACCATAAAGGAAAAGGAAAAGGAGGAATTAGTTATCAACTCTAAAAGCCACAAATAATTAAACTCTACGGTCATTGCACTTGCTTAGGTGCTAGGTGCCTAGACAATCACCTAGGCATGAAGTGTGGGGTCTAGCAAATGGGAAAGGTCGCCCCCACCCCATCAACCTAGATCTAGGCTAGGGAGTCAGCTAGCCTACTAGGGGTATTGTGTTCACAAGCTATGTACTTCATAATATCCAGCACTTGTATTTGGCAACTTATAAGAGATGCTGGCCTCCTAGGATGTGATGACGTACTGTGTACTTTCTTCATGATGCTCCATGTTAGTATAGAAAGAAAATATGACTCTTTCAATGAAGTTCACAATTCCCATGAACAAATTAACAAAAAGGAACAAAAAGGAGAGCACAACAGATGATAGGAATCAAAAACATAATTAACAAAGCATAAAGCTACAAGAAAATTCCCATAATTATCAGAAGCACATCCAAAATAGACACATTTTGTAACCACCTAAACAACTCTAAACCCAGACTTCTAATTTTAACACACTACCAATTTAACCTGCTATCAAGAAAAAGTATTTCACCTCAAAATAAAATTTAAAATAAAAATATTTAAGCTCAAAATTCAAGTCCTACCAGCACAAAGACAAGCACTTTCCCATCTTAACCTAGAAATAGAAAAACCCCAAACCTATTCAAATGATCATTTTCATCAAGCCTTATCCCAACTAATTATGGTTGGCTACACAATCCAGTTTTGTCATTCCACTCTATCAAGGACCCTATCCTTACTTAAACCATAGGACCATCAAAATCTTTTCTCACTACCTCAACCCACGTCCTTTCCAACCTTCCCCTTGCCCTTTTATAGCCTTTAATTTGAACAAAATCACTCCTTTTAACCAGTATAGTTCTTGGTCTCCAATGCACATGGTCATACCATCTAAGTCTACTACTCTAATTTCCCTCATCTTGTTACATGTAGGGGCTATTTCCAACCTATTCGAATGACACTCCTTAATTAATTTGAAATGAAGTAATTGAAGAAACCATCACTAAAAGCTAAGTTAGGAACATGTTTACTAACCCGCTTCGATCAACCTTCTAATATAATGTATTATGAAGTTATTTTATCCCAAAAACTAATACAAAAAATTAAGCAAACCATGTTTAGCTTCTCTAGGGCCCAAACCATGGTTACCTACAACAGCTGACCACATGTTCACATGCCCTTTCAAGACCCCCGCTTGGGTTGTGGATGAGACCCACTATTGGGGCTGCTCACCACCTTTTGTAGGGCTCTTCTTGATGTTCTGTCATTTTTGTTCTTTAATAATTATGCGCTTGTGATCTTGATTCCTCGCATTCTTGCATTTAACCCTGTTGTGAAAAAATGAAAGCACAATAATGTATGTCGTTCAGTCCCTATTATTTTCGCATATTATATACATTGTAGCCAATTATGAATAATGACAATATCTATTTACATATAAGTTGTGTAATCAGTAGCAAATTTTGCATGCAATTACTTTTTGAAATTGCTAAAGCTATGCATTATTAAGGGCATGTGAAGGTTTTAAACCAAAGTAAAGGGCATTTGCATAAATAAGGTGAACCAGCCAATTGGCGTCCTCTTTACACCAAACTAGACTCCTGTGATAGTTCAGTACCATTTTGAGCAGTGACTCATCTCTTCATATTTAGCACTCATGTATGGCCATCAACATCACCCAAATTGTGAGATGCATTATGGACGGAGAATATCTTTAAAAGCGTGTTGATCAAGCAATCATAACGATCCTATTTATGGCTATCAACTGCATGGTTACAAGTAAAAATGGTGAGTAGTCCAAACACAAAGGACAAAATCAAATGGTAACTATCATGTTTTTAATGTAGTTTATAGGGTCCAATCACAATTAGGACAGGGTTCAAAATTTGTAGAAACAAAACGTGACATTGAATTGGCACATGTGGCCCGCCTAATGAGTGGACTGGCCTGATTCTAGAGCCAAGCCATCTACACATCAGGGACCACCTGATGCATGGCATGGATGCCCCACACAAAATCCAAACCAATGATACCTAAAACACGAAACCCCTCATGTTTTCTGTTCTGGATCAAATGAACTGTATAATGGATCATTTACAATCCAGATCCCTTTTTTTAGAAATTATGGCTCTATATTCTTATTATTGATTAAATTAATGCAAAATTATATTTAGGATGTAAAGATTTATACTTCTATTTATCTCCACTGTGTATAACGACAGGAGTAAACAGACATTTTGGTCCATCCAATTAGTTTTAGGAGAGTTGTGGCCTTTGAGATTTTATGGCCATTAAATTAGAATTTCAAGATAAGTGTATTTATGGAATTTTGAAAATCTGCCTGCTTACAAGCTGGCGGCTTGGATTTATCAACATAAACAAACAGGATGGATTTTATCTATGCTCCCACATATGGCATCCTTTCCTTCTTTTTCTCTCCCGTCCAAAAATATCTCCCTTCCTATCTCCACATGCATTGCACATGCCACTTCCCCTAGTTTAGTTATAATATAACACAACATGCAGGGTCTATAATAATAACATTCACCATTTCATATACAAACTGCAACATGAGTTCACATATAAAACTATACTTATATACAACATATGTATTGGAGTGATGCACATGATCCTACTCCTAACATATCATGTATTGGATGAAGTAACATACCACATACCCATTACCACACAACGTACCAAAGCAACCCATGATCCGGGGTTCATATATGAAACTATATCTATATACAACATATGTATCGGAGTGATGAACATGAACCTACTAACATATCATGTATTGGACGAAGTAACATACCACATACCCATTCCCACACGACGTACCAAAGTGACCCATGATCCAGGTGACCTTGACCTGAACCTAGCATAAGTGGCTGCAAGAACTTGTATTTCGGAGTAACTTTTATTTGCAATAGTGTATTACAGGCTATGTGGATTTAAGTTTATGCTAATCCAAATTTATTGAAAACCATATCTCGAAAAAAAAAAAAAAAAAATCATCGGAAAGCAGAACATTTGTGTCATGCCACAAGACCAAAAAAGAAGGAAAGTGATATCATGGAGCCATCTCTATCATGGTATGGTAGATGGCAAAGTAGAGAGCCAATTGAAACCACCCCACTAGTGGGGGCAATGTCTTGGATGCCCCATGGTTTAAAAACCACACTAAGTCCTAGCCATCCTTATTCTCTCACCCTCCCTACTAAATATCAATGATTAACTATTTTTCTTCCCTTTACCATCCATTTGAAGGGCACCATATGGATGCGTGAGATCATCTGCCTCGAGTGAACGTTTAACCATAGACCGTTGGTAGCAAGCTACACTGTGTGTACCACTCACTATCCAATGTTTACCCTGTCATTTGAATGAATGAACGGATCTAATCATATTATTCCCCAAACCAAAAAGATACCTTTTTGTCATGCTTCCAGATGAAAGGAACTGGTCTTTGGTGATCTTCACATTGCCACTCCATATGACATCCCTCCCGACAGGCCACTTCAACGGGATCTTGTAGTCCTTAGGTGGCTGGACCAAGCAACGCAGGCCCACTCCCAATGCTTTACAGTGCCGATCGAATTCCTCCCCATCACGGAACCCAGCTAACCAATTCGCAGAGACATTGTAGCAAGGAACATAGTCCTCTCTTTCCTTGCCACAGAGATCGAGCTCATTTGCTTGACTCAGCCCCAGCAAGAGCGAACTTACTTCCGAAAAATCGCTCGCCGCTTGCACTCTCAGCCTCCTATAATTCTTATAAACATCAGTTACAGAATCCGAATCTCCGCTCGAAGGCAACTTCCCTAAGACGGCGATAAACGCGAGGACGCCAAAAAAGCACAAGATCCACCAGTGAAGTGGTGGTGCCCGCCCGGAATCGACAGAGGGCTGGTGGGCCCAGGGCTTTCTCATTTCCAAACTGAGTTGAGGATTGTGAAGAAGAAGAATCTTATCCCAATTTTCAACCTAGCAAATCGATGTTCGGATCAGAAGACACGGCATTGATTACTAGGATCGTCGTAATCGGACGGTGTACATTGATTGAAGGGCGATTAGATCGAGATTAACCTGATCTGCACTGCATTATGAGATGTAAGAAAAGAATTTGAGGGAATCAACTTGCCGAAGCACGAAATGCTGCGATCTGGACGACGAATGCATCGAAATCTTCAAGGCGAGACGATAACTGCATGGATCCGCTCTGGGACGAGGATAAATGGCATGAATAGATAGAGATTTCTGTTGTGTGTTTTTGAGTAGATTGCTTCTTTTGACGTCACTCCAGTATACGCGAGTTTCCTGCAACACAAAGGCCTGTGGGGCCCACCATGATGTCCATGTGGAATCCAATCCGTGCATCCTTTTTTTCAGCTCATGTTACGATGGGAAAAAAAATAAATAGATCTAAGACTCAAGTGTGCCACATCATGAGAAAAAATAGATATTGTACGCCCACAATTGAAACTTTCGTAGGGCCCACAGAAGTTTTGGATCAGAATAACATTTTCTTTTTTCCCTTCATCCTTGTAGGATTCAACTTATGAACGGGTTGGATGAAATATAAACGTGACGGTGAGCACCAGTAAGGTTTAAGTGGTGGCGTTTCCATCCCCGATGTTTCCTTATGGTGTGGCTCAATTAGATATTGGATCTGACTCGCCTTTGAATCAAACTCGTAACCTGAGGTCCTGAAACTGATGGACAGAATGGATTTTACATAGACATCGCAGTTAACACTACACGGCTTTCGTGCTCTGGGAGTGTTTCAGCCTTTCAGGAATCTCGCGTGCAACTCCCGTCCAGTGGAGAGAGAGGGAAACGGATCGGCTACTCCCCTGCCACCAGCCCCGTGGCTGGTGGTCGGTGCTCTGTGGCCGCCCCATGATGTATGTGTTGCATCCATTCCGTTCATCCTTTTTAAAGATCATTTTATGACTTGATCCCAAAAATGAGAGGGATATAAAACACCATATGAAAACAATAACAATTGGATATCCACCATTAAAAACTTATTAAGGCCCATTGTATTGTTCATTTGACATCCAATATGTTGATTAGGTCATATAGGCCCAGGTGAAGGGAAAAAACAAAAATCAGCTTGATTCAAAACTTTTATAGCCCTCGAAATGTTTTTAATGGTGGAAGCTCATTCAAAATTGTTTCCTTTAATGTGGTACACTTGAGATCAAGATATACCTCATTTTTTGTCTCACACCATAAAATGATCTCTAAAAATAGATGGACGGCATGGCTGAAACACATGTATCATGGTGGGTCTCACGGAGCACCAACCACCGGCCATTGGCTAGTGTCGGGGCAGTAGCCAATCCGTTTCGTAGAGAGAGGGGGATGTGTTTAAGGACCCAGTCGGTGCTCTATGGCCCATGATGTATGTGTTTCATCCATGCAGTTCATCAATTTTTAAAGATTATTTTAAGGCTCCATGCAAAAACAAGAGGGATATAAATCTCAGTTGGACTACACCATGGGAAAACAGTAGTAATTGGATATCCACCATTAAAATCCTCCTAAGGCTCACTGTACTTTTTATTTGACATCCAATCTTTTGATTAAGGCATGCAGACCTAGATGATGGGAAAAACAAAGATCATCTTGATCCAAAACTTACCTAGATGATGGGAAAAACAAAGATCATTTTGATCCAAAACTTTTATAATGGTTGGTGTTCAATCAACACTATTTCCTATAATATGGTCCACTTGAGATTGTTATATACCCTACTTTTGGTTTCGTATTATAAAATGATCTTAAAAAATAGATGGACAGCATAGATGAAACACATACATCATGGTGGGGCCCACAGAGCACCGACCACCAGCCACCAGGCTAGTGGCAGCGGAGTAGCCCATCACCGACTTCCTCGTCGATGGACGCAAATTTCCAGGAGAACGAACGTGTGCAGCAGATATGTATTCCGTCCATCAGATACGCGGGCTGTTAGGACGTGAAAAGAAAATATCAAAGAGGGCCACACGGTAGGAAACGGTGGAGATGAGACACCCACCGTTGGAACCTTGTTGAGACCCACCGAAGGTGTTTTTTTTTTTTTCGTTTTTAAACAGCGCTACGGGTTGCATGGCATGTAAGCGCCGTGGAATGGGTTGGACTCACTTTGAAAGCCTTCCTGAGCCAACGGTGAAACTTATTCAAAAGATACATCCAGCTGAAGTGAAATGGAAATATAAGCTCAAAAACCCATTCAAAAGATTAATCCCACCAAGAAAGTTTTAGTAGTGGGCGTCCCATCCCTATTTTCTTGTGGAGTGTCACACTTAGTTTTGGAGTGATAGATGGAGAGGATGTCATCACACAAGCATCATGGTGAGGCCAGCACAACTTTTTGTCACAACAAAATTTTAGAACTTGTTTGAGATGTTGTAAATTGAGGTAAATGAGAATGGAATTGGAGGAGTGAATGGCTTACTCTAATTGTGTTTAAATTAGAGTAGATGAAATGCATATGTCGAAAGCAATTGGTTGAGCTAAGGCCTGACCCGACCCTGGCCCAAGTCAAGTCCAGAATTGGGCAATTATGGCTCAAAAAGAGTCGGGCTAGCTAACGAAAGAGGATAACACGACAAAGATATGAAATGGTGCGTGTATATATTTAGAGAGAGAGAGGAATGATCTCGCACCTTTTTACCCAAGCACTCATGCGCACCTTTGCAGACGTGTCTTCAACACAAAATTTGAACGGTCAATGTGATGCAGCACCTCTAGAAACCTCACAAGTCCAACTTTTAGCCCAATACAAAACCTTAGTGAGCCATGGCAAAAGGAAACAGTTTCCTCCCTTGGTTTGCATTTCTTTCTGCTATGGCTTATTATAGTTTTGAATTAGGCTGAAAATTGGGCCTAAAAAGTTTTAAGGGGTGCCGCATCACGTTGACCTTTCAGATTTTGTGTCGAAGAAACATGTGCAAAGGTGCACATGGGTGCTCACATAAGAAGGTTCCTCTATGTATAATGCTCACCTACACAACATTCGTCCATGTGATGCGGCACCCATAAAACCCCTTAGGCCGACTTTTACTCTTATCCAAATCTTTGGTGGGCCATGGCAAAAGAGAGACAAATCAAGGGGGGAAGAGTTGTTTCTTTTTTCAATGGTCTGCCAAAGTTTCGGATCAGAGTGAAAGTCGGGCCTTGGGGGTTTTATGAGGTGCTGCATCACATGGATGGTTCAAATTTTGGGCCCACAGCACATGTGATGGGTTCCAAAAAAGTTCTCACAGGTTATAACAGGCTTGCAAGTGGGCATTCCCACACACACACACGTGATGTGACTCGAAAATCTAAACGGTCCACGTGAAGCAGCATCTCATGAAACCCTCGAGCCCATGTTTAGTTTGATCCATAACTTTAGTGGGCCATGAAAAATAAAAACAGTTTCATCCCTTGATTTGCATTTCTCTTTGCTATGGCCCACTAGAAATTTAGATCAGGGTGAAAATCTATCCCTCGGGGTTTCATGGGATTCCGCGTTACATGGACCATTCAGATTAGACGCCCATGACACATGTGCAAAGGTGCGCACGTGAGCATGACTCTCTCTCTCTCTCTCTCTCTCTCTCTCTCTCTCTCTCTCTCTCTCTATATATATATATAATATATATATATATATATATATATATCTATATATATTATATATATAGTATTTGTTGATACAAAGTATGTTGTTGGAATTGGAATAGGTTGGACAGTAGATTACTTTAGGAACTTTTGCCCACATTGTCTCATTTGGTATACGTACTGGAATTAATAACATTCGAGATTATGCAAGATTTAGGTACTACTATCAGGTCGATCTCATGGTGCCCCATTGTAACGCCCTGAAAATTGGGGGTCGAGTATAACTCAACTCCCGAGTTCCAACGCATCACTTATGCAACATAAATAATGTTGATTAAATATTGTCTGTGTTAAAGCAATAACATGAGTGAGATTATACCAAAAATAGTAATTCATACTCCAGATCATTCGTATAAAGGCAAGCGGAAGACTGAACTGCATATACATGTATGTAAAGAAACAAAATCACTTCATTCTCCAGAGTATAAACCCATCTGAGTCACCATATACATATGTTTGTTTTGTGAACAAAATGTCAAAAATAAAACTAAGTAACAATCCCTGCAAAACTCGTCGATCCTGGCATCCTAGTCGAAGCCGCCAGAGTACTGCATAGAAGAGAACTCCTCCTGGTCCTCGTCATAATCAGGCTCCGCCTCCTGAGTCGTCGGCTCGTCTGAACCTGAGACAGAGTCTGGTTGGTGTGCGCAACACCATCCCGTAACGTGAGAGTGAGTAACTAACTCAGTGGAACAATAAAGCATAGGTTAACATGTTATCAATACAGTCAAGCAGTAATAATAAAGTAGTAAAATCAAACACTCCTAACTACTCTTATTAATGCAAGTATGGATGCAGGTATGATGGATGCCCTCACCACACCCACCCTCGTGCGACACCATCTCACGTTCGCGGCATGCTTTCATCCCTCAGTGCTCCACATTTTTCAGGCACATGCAATGCATGATGAGCATGATTACCGAGTTTTTAATTAGTCCATTTCAAACAGCAGTATTGGGAAACTAAGGTACCTCCCTTGTATCATTCCGAAACATGATCCATTCTAGGGTCGTCAGTCCTAGTTAATATCAGACGATAGTGTGTTTTCTAGGTCACTGCAAAGGCTGTCAGGGCTGTTACGCACAAAGGTTACACCACTCCCCCATCACCCCTTTAACAATTTATCACTATATAGAAACAGGCCTAGTTCATACTCTATATACAGCGGCAAACTCTAAGGATCACCGCGATCCCAGAGTATGCTCGAGGTCACTACAAGGGGCTGTCAGGGCTGTTGCTCACATTCGTTGCACCACTCCCCCATCACCTTATCAATGTAGGCCGACAGCACGAATATAGTGTCCCATACTACTATAATCGGCTCACAAGTCTGGTTGTTCACTGGTCACTACGAGGAGGCACATGGCCCCAGCATAGGCCGACAGCTCGACCACGGTGTCCATACCACCATGCCCGGCTCATGAGTCTTAGCAGATCGAGGTACCATGGTTAAAAGGGATTTCACTGGTAAGTTTGGTACCCTAGGTTCAAGCAGTAGCGACCAAACATGGTGAACATACATTAGACACATCGAGTTACTTGACGGGCCTGACTAGCTCGAGCGCACAATCAATTGAACGACATGAAGTGCATAAGCACTTCGCGTGGTCTAACCATTGTCGCCAACTGACGTACGACTCGGGTTCGTCAAACGCATCTTACGTGGCGACATGAAACTTAACCACGATCTCAAATCTGGTACCGATTGTCTGGACTATAGACATAGTCCCAAACTCAATCAATTCTCATCCATAACATGTGGAGTAAAGCATGATAAACAAAGTAATTCAAGCATGCTAGTAGGATGTCATAAGGCATGTTATAAAGCATGATATAAAGCATGTTGTAAAGCACTACATCAATAGGAATACAAACACATAGATTGCAAGTAAGCGGTTTAAGTAAACAACCTCATGGAGGTAATCATACACGTCTCTAAGGTAGTTAAGAATCCCATCTCAACACCCTCCTAAGGCATCAACATCCAAACACTTACTCACTCAAGCATTGCCACAAACATTTAACATACACTATTTCAACATACATAGTGTATGTTAACAAACATGTATTAGGGCGAGTCCTTCCGCCAAGCAAGTATTTTATGTACACATAATATATTTATACAACAATTAATCATGGCAAACACATCACTAAAATATACATGTATATGGTACTTCTTACAATACAGTATTTCTACATACATAGTGTATATTAGTAAAACATGTATTTAGGCGAATCCTTTCGCCAAATAAGTATTTTATCCATATATTGTATATCCATACAACAAATAAACATGTCAAACACATTTTCAAAAAATATACGTATACGGTATTTTCTACGAATACCTAGAATATGTAAAATTCCATATTCTACAACTTTAATTGAAACAGGAAACAGAAAGCACTTTGTACATGTGCAATTGCATGCAGATCATGAATCTATCATTATCTGACATTGAAAGCATTGAAAACCGTAACCTATACACCTAAAGTCCTCACTTTATGCCGATAAACGCGTAACGGAGTCAGTTCGTTCACCTTAGCTTTGTCTAAGGCACAACGGCAACCTAAGACATGAAATAAGTTAGCTATTTCATAACCCACACTCTTCACAACTCCAAAACAGGTTAGGGTTAGGGTTTCTTACCTAGAAAACGGAGTCGGTATCCCTGGGAAAGCGGCAAGATCGGTGGTGGGTGGAGGAGTAGGTAGGGAGAGGAAACAGCAATATGGAGATTCTCCCACTTCTCTCACTCTTTCACTCTCTTTTCTCACTTCTCTCTCTAGGGTTTTCTTCAAATTCGTATGCTGTGAGAGAGAGGGTGTTCTAAGGCCCTTATATAGCCTAAAAAGTCTCCAAAGTAGACTTAAGGTCAAGGTATACTTAGGTTATATCCAAATCGGCTTTAATTCAGCTCAAAAGAGGGTTTCTGGTAGGCCTCCTTGAGCCAAAAGTCAGACTTAAGCTCACTAACCTTCGATCTACGTGGAGTTAAGTTTTCATCTCAGTCGGATTCCCAGATCACGCGTGACGGACCAGTTTCAGTTCAACGGTCAGTGGGCCTTGATCCGAAATTTCAAGTACATGTAAATGTTCCTGAAATTTTTCCTGATCTGAGGGTGTATTTGGGTCAGATTCTGACGGTCTGGTTGCTTATAAAATGTCCGCAAGCGATACGTGCCAAATCACTATTCAAGATATTTATTTTGTAAAGAAAACAAGAGTTTTCACACTCCCTCGCTCCGGACTCGAGCGAATGGCCGTGGGACACTGTCTGGACTTGATTTCCGAGATGGTTGTCAAGCCCAGCGAGGCGGTCCTAATTCCTTAACTTCGTATTATTCGGACTCCCGATGTGCAGTCTAGACCTGATACGGAGTTTCAATTCGTTCCCGAGAGCAGTCGTGTAATGAGTTTGATCTTAGACTTTAGGGTTACCTAGCGTCAATGATTCTACAAGTTTTGGGTCTTGCAGATCGTATTTAAAGCGATTCTAACGGATTTCATGGCTAATCTAGTTTAGCACTTAATTAACTTTGTTAAATTTCTAAAGGATTTAATCCTAAGTGATTTCTGGTCGAGGTGGTACTCGAGCCATAGTACGGAAAATTACGAGTCATTACACCCATGTAATGCGTGTCGAACATGACTTAGGTAGGCCACATCACATACAATAGTTGAAAGGGGTTACCCACCCATTAAAGCCTTCATGATCGTGTATTGGGCCACCAAAATGTGGTTCACAAATCCAGCTCATCCATTGTGTGTGTCCCACTTGGATGAGGGGCCAGACCAAGTTTCAGACGCATCCAAAATTCATGTGGGCCCCGCCAAGTGGTTTTATATGTTTTATCCATGTCTTCACATGGTCTTAGATGGTATGGCCCACCTAAGTTCCGTATATGGCTTTTTTTTAGGATATCTCATAACCTAAATGGACCCATCAAATGCACGGTGTTGATGTCCAATGCACATCACGGTGGGGCCCACATAGCTCGACCTTATAGTACCATTTCCATATATGTGTGTGTGTATACAACATTCCCTCCATTGCTAGTTTCATTCTTGTTTCATCTTATAAAGGGTCGTGACAATATAAACATGATCATATAAAAAAAGATGTCTTTAAGTTATAAATAAAAGCTAAGTGGTACCATCGCTCAAATCATTCATCATCTCAGTTTACACTAACCCCGTCAATTATTGGATTGAGTCAACAAGTTGAGACGGGCCATCCATCATTCACGCTGGTCGAACGCTGGACATGGATTTTAAGCATGCCTCTTAAGATAAGTATAGTGAAACATAATATACTATAGAGACATAAACTCTTGTAATGTGGAGACTTTTGGAGGAAGAGTTGTGATGGGTTGAACTAATCCATCTCTCAATTTTATTTTATTTTTATTTTTTATATAAATCGAATCAGATTAGTGCTCCGCGGCCACACCGAACATGGTGCGGCTCTGACCGTGGGGGCCACCTTGATGGATGTATTGTATATCATGTTGTCGATTCACTTTTCTAGCTCATTTTAGGGTATGAGCCTAGAAAATTAAGAAAATCTAAATCTCAGGTGGACCATGCCACATGAAACAGCGGTGATTGACCATTAAAAACTCATTGTAGGCCACAAAAGTTTTGGATCAATATGTATATTTTTTCCATTCATCCTTGTCCATGTTACTTATCAATAGGTTGGATGCCAAATTAAACATTACCGTGGGCCCTTGTAATTTTTTAATGGTGGGCATTCAATCACCATTGTTTCTCGTGGTGCAGTCCTCTTGAGATTTGAATTTGCTTTATTTTTTGGGGTTATGCCCATAAATGATCTGAAAAATGGATGGACAGCATGGATATATAAACACGTACATCAAAGTGAGCCCCATGGTGAAGGTCGTACCACGTTGGGTGAAGGTGAGGCCTGACCCCTATATAAATAGGGTCGTTGGTCCCCTCACTGAGACCTATAGAGAACTCAAGGGTTGATCTTCTTCTCCTTGCACCTTTTTAAAAGCCTCTAGGTAGGGCATACCCTTCAATGTGGACCATATGCCTTGCAAGGTCCACCTTATGTGTGGGCTATCCATCATGTGGGGCTCACCTCAATGTGGGCCATCTATTGTGCTGAACATTAGATGTAGGTAATCCATTATGTGGACTGTAACAGCCCGAATTTTTCCCAACCTGGAATTAAACGTCCTTAGGCGATGGGTCAATCCTAACACAGGTTTAACTTCTCAAACACTCAATTAAAGTCTCAAATCCCTTTTCAAACCATTTTCTTCACAAATTCCACCCTTCACCACCTTGATCTTTCAATTTTTCAAAGTACTTCACCTTAAACACTATCTTAAACTAGCTAAGTAGTATAACTTGGATCACTTTATATACAAACTACAAAGGACTAAGTACCACCTCAGACAGAAATCTTACAGGACTAAATCCTTTAGAAATTAGGCGAGATTTAGCTAGTGTTAAACTAGAGTGCTTGTGAAATTAGCACCAATCACTTTAAATACGATCTGCAAGACCCAAAACTTGTAGAATCATTGACGCTATGTTACCCTAAAATCTAGGATCAATCTCATTACCCGGCTGCTCTCGGGAGCATCTCGAAACTCCGTATCAGATCTGGACCGCACGTCGGAAGTCCGATTAATACAAAGTTAAGGAATTAGGACCGCCTTGCTGGGCTTGACAACTATTCGCTTGAGCTCGGAGTGAAGAGTGTGAGAAATGTGAAATTATTTCAAAATAAAATATCTTACATTGTAATCTAGCACCTCTCGCTTGCGGATCAATTTTAAGCAACCAAACTGTCAGAATCAGACCAAATTACACCATCGGATCAGGAGAAATTTCATATACATTTACATGTACTCAGAATCTCCGATTGAGATCCGCTGACCGTTGAATTGAAACTGGTCGTGATCTAGAATTCCGACCGAAACGAAAACTTAATAGAACTTAGATCCATAGTTTGTGAGCTTAAATCCGACCTTTGGCTCAAGGAGGCCCGCCAGAAGTCCTCCGTTGAGCTGGAAAAGTCCCGCTTTGGTTATAACCTAAGTATACTTTGACCTGGAGTCTATTTCGGTTAGTTTTTAGGCTATATAGGACCTTAAACCCTCCCTCATGGCAGCCATACGAATTTGAGTTTTGAGAGAGAAAAAAGAGAGAGAAAGTGTGGGAGCAGTGAGAGAATCTCCCTGCCACTCTTCCCTGCCGCTATACAAGCTACACCGCTCCGTTCTAATCGCTTTCCGGCGATTCCAGCTCTGTTTCTAGGTAGGTAAGAAACCCTAACCCTAATCTGATTTGGGGCTTGGGTGGTTGTAGGTTATGAAATAGCTAACCTATTTCGTTCTATAGGTTGCCAAACTGCCGAATACGGAAGCTTAGCAAACCTATCAACTCCGTTACGATTCTACGACAAAAGGTGCGGACTTTGGGTGTATAGGTTATGGTTTTCAACGCTTTCAATATCAAATAATGATAGATTCATGATCTGCATGCAATTGCACATGTACAAAGTGTTTTCTGTTTTCTATTTCGATTAAAGATGTAGATTATGAAATTTTACATATTCTAGGTATTCGTAGAAAATACCGCATACGTATAAATTTTGGAAACGTGTTTGACATGATTATTTGTTATATGAATATACGATATATGGATAAAATACTTATTTGGCGAAAGGATTTGCCCAAATACATGTTTTACTAATATACACTATGTATGTAAAAATACTGTATTGTAGAAAGTACCGTATACATATATATTTTAGAGATGTGGTTGCCATGATTATTTGTTGTATAAATATATTATATATGCGTAAAATACTTGCTTGGCGAAAGGACTCGCCCTAATACATGTTTGCTAACATACACTAAGTATGTTGAAAATAGTGTATGTTAAGTGTTTATGAAAATGCTTGTGTGAGTAAGTGTTTAGATGTTGATGCCTTAGAAGGGTGTTGAGATGGGATTCTCAACTACCTTAGAGACATGTATGATTTCCTCCATGAGGTCGTTTACTTTTAATCACTTACTTATGAAATATATGTGTTTGTATTCCTATTTATATAGTGCTTTATAACATGCTTTATAATATGCTTTTTGATATGCTTGTTAACATGCTCAAATGATTGTATGATTTTATTTATATAAGGCGTATATTTAAATTGATGTTTATGTTGTATGGTCCGTCATGGGTGATGGGGGAGTGGTGCAACGATTCCGTGCAACAGTCATGACAGCCCTAAATGGATAATATCATACCTTGATTATATGAGTTGAATCTTGATCCACTACTGCTTATTTATCTGCAATTGATTGTGTTTGGGGCTATGATTATAGTCCAGACAATCGGTACCAGAATTGAATTCGTGGTTGTGATTCATTTGCCACGTGGGATGTGTTCGACGAACTCGAGTCGTACTTCGGTTGGCGATAGTGGTTGGCCACACGAAGTGCTCATGCGCTTCATATCGTTCAACTTGTTGAGCGCTCGAGCTAGCCGAGCTCGTCAAGTAACCCGATCTGCTTAATGTATGTTCACCATGTTTGGACACCACTGCTTGAACCTAGGGTACTAAACTTACCAGTGAAATCCCTTTTAACCATGGTACCTCGATCCTCTAAGACTCATGAGCCGGGCATGGTGGTATGGGACACCGTGGTCGAGCTGTCGGCCTACGCTGGGGCCACGTGCCTCCCCGTAGTGACCAGTGAGCAACCAAACTCGTGAGCCGATTATGGTGGTATGGGACACTATATTCGTGCTGCAGGCCTACATTGATAAGGTGATGGGGGAGTGGTGCAACGATTTCATGTAACCGCCCTGACAGCCCTTTGTAGTGACCTCGAGCATACTCTGAATTGCGGTGAGACGACGAGTTTTGCCGCAGTGTATAGAGTATGAACTAGGCTTGTATCTATATAAACGATTCCGTGCAACAGCCCTTGCAGCCCTTTGTAGTGACCTCGAGCATACTCTGAATTGTGGTGAGACAACGAGTTTTGCCGCAGTGTATAGAGTATGAACTAGGCCTGTATTTGCATAGTGATGAACCGTTAAAAGGGTAATGGGGAAGTGGTGTAACGATTTCGTGTAACAGCCCTGGCAGCCCTTGCAGCAACCTAGAAAACACACCATCGTCTGAGATTAACTAGGACTGACGACCCTAGAATGGATCATGTTTGGGAATGATACAAGGGAGGTACCTTAGTTTTCCAATACTGCTGTTTGAAATGGACTAATAATAACTCGGTAATCATGCTCATCATGCATTGCATGTGCCTGGAAGATGTGGAGCACTGAGGGATGAAAGCATGCCGCAAACGAAGAGGGTCTCGTATGAGGGAGTATGTCAATGAGGGCATACATCATGTCATTCATACTTGCATTAATAAGAGTAGTTAGAATTGTTTGATTTTACTGCTTTATCATTACTGCTTGACTGAATTGATAACATGTTAACCTATGCTTTATTGATCCACTGAGTTGATCACTCACTCCCACGTTACGGGACGATGTTTTTTAAACACCAACCAGACCCTGTTGTAGCTGCAAGTGTTGGCAATGCTTGGGAGGCGGAGCCAGACTTCTGCGACGATGAGGACACTTTCTTGCATATGTTATTTTCTGGCGGCTTCATGTGAGTCGTGCCTTGATCAACGGGGTTACAGGGATGTTATGTAATGCCCTGAAATTCGGGGGTCGAGTATGAACTCAACTCCCGAGTTCCAACGCATCACTTATGCAACATACACAACGATGGTTAAATGTTGTCTGAGTTAGCGCAATAAACATGAATGAGATTATACCAAAACAGTAATTCATACTCCAGTTCAATAGTATAAAGGCAAGTGGAAGACTGAAATTTTATATTCAAAGTATGTAAAGTAACAAAATTTTATGAACTTCAGAGTATGAGTACTAACTGAGTACCAATATACATGTATTGTTTCTAAGTCAAAAATCAAAATACAACTCCCAAGAGAAGCCCTGAAAATTCCACGATGCAGCCGGCCTAAGCAAAGCCGTCAGAGTACTGCATAAAGGAGAACTCCTCCTGATCCTCATCGAAGTCAGGCTCTGGCTCCTGAACCGAGGCGCCATCTACACCTACGACAGAGTCTGGTGGGTGTTGCAAACACCGTCCCGTAACGTGGGAGTGAGTAGCTAACTCAGTGGAACAATAAAGCATAGGTTAACATGTTATCAATTCAATCAAGCAGTAATGATAAAGCAGTACAAATCAAACATTTCTAACTACTCTTGTTAAGTACGAAAATGAAATGACATGATGCTGTATGCCCTTGCCAAACCACCCTCAAGCGACATCATCTTACGTTCGCGAATGCTTACTCCCTCAGTGCGCCACATCTACAAAGCACATGCGGTGAGATGATGCTCATGATTACCAAGTTTTTATTAGTCCATTTCAAATAGCAGTATTGGGAAACTAAGGTACCTCCCTTGTATCATTCCCAAACATGATCCATTCTAGGGTCGTCAATCCTAGCTAATCTCATACGATATTATGGTTTGAGAAGCGTAGTGAAGGCATCGCAAAGGGCTCGTCACCCGTCAGCGGGGATACAGATCTCACCGTATGCGGCTCAATTGCTGGCCGTCAGCTCGAGTACAGGTCTCACCTTACTCGGCTCAATCACTAGCCGTCAGCTCGAATACAGGTCTCACCGTACTCGGCTCAACTCATACTCTAGTTGCTGTGAAAGACTTGTCGCCAATCACAGACACTTGGAGTACACTCGATGATACTACGGAGGACTCGTCGCCCGTCAGCACGAGCACAGGTCTCACCGTACTCGGCTCTCGCCGTAAGTATCGACAGCTCGAATACAGTGTCCCATACCACCGTATTCGGGTCACGAGTTTGGTTGCGCAATGGTCACTACAGGGAGGCACATGGCCCCAGCGTAGGCCGACAGCTCGACCACGGTGTCCCATACCACCATGCTGGCTCATGCGACTTAGCGGATCGAGGTACCATGGTTAAACGGGATCGCCACTGGTAAGTTTGGTACCCTAGGTTCAAGCAGTAGCGACCAAATATGGTGAACACACCAATACATTTCGGTTTACTTGACGAGCCTGACTAACTCGAGCGCACCACAAGTTGAGCGATATGGAACGCAAAAGCACTCCGTGTGGCCAACCACTATCGCCAACCGAAGTACAACTCGGGTTCGCCAGACACATCCTTTGTGGCGATATGAATCTCAGCCAAAACTGCAAGTCTGGTATCGAATGTTTGGACTATAGACATAGTCCCAAACTCAAACAGTCCTATCAATAGCATGTGGAGTAAAACATGATAAACAAGCAATACAAGCATGTTAACAGGCATGTTATAAAGCATGAAGTAAAACATGAAGTAAAGCATGTTGTAAAGCATGTTGTAAAGTACTATACACATAGGGATACAATTACATACACACCACAAGTGAGTAGTTATAGTGAACCACCGCATGGAGGGGATCCTACATGTCTCTAAGGGAGTCGGAAATCCCATATCAGCGCCTATCTAAGGCACTAACACTCAAGCTTTTACACACACAAGCATTTACACAAACACTTAGAGTACGCTATTCCAACATACATGACGTATGTTAGCAAAACACGTATTAGGGCTATTCTTTCGCCAAGCGGTTATTTTATCCGCGTATACCGTATTCATACAACAAATAATCATGACAATTATATTTCCAAAATTTGCACATACGCGGTATTTCTAGAATATACAATTTCAACATACTTGGCATTTACAAGTGAACATGTATTTCAGCGATTCCTTTCGCCAAACTAGTATTTTATCCATATATTATATAATCATGCATTAAATAAACATGTCAACATTTTTCCGAAAAAAATACGTATACGGTATTTCTACGTATACCTAGAGTATGTGAAATTCCATATTCTGCAACGTTAATCGAAACAGGAAACAGAAAGCACTTTGTACATGTGCATTTACATGCAGATCATGAATCTATCATTATCTGACATTGAAAGCGTTGAAAAAATGTAACTTATACACTTAAAGTCCTCACCTTTGCCCTTGGAATCACAACGAATCAGCAAGGGTAGTAGAGCTTTCATATACGGGAGTTTTCTAGCCTAAAGAGCGGAATCGGTTAGTCTTTACATAACCTACAACGAACCTACATCAAATCAGACCTAGGGTTAGGGTTTCTTACCTTCAAACGGAATGGATACCGCCGGGAAAACACCTGGAAAGGAGCGTGTAGTGCCGTGCGACAACCGAAAGCAGTAGGAGGAAGATCACCCACAATTTCCAAGCTCTTCTCTCTCTTTTCTCTCTCTCTCTCTCTAGGGTTTTTCTCCCAAATTCGTATGGCTGTGAGAGGGGTTGTTCTAAGCTCCTTTTATAGCCAAAAACTCCCCAAAACAGACTCAGGTTCAAGGGTGACTGCTTATATAGGCATTTCGCCACTTTTCCAGCTCAAAAGAGAGGTTCTGGTGGCCCTCCTTGAGCCAAACGTCAGACTTAAGCTCACCACGCATGGATCTATGTGGTATTACGTTTTCAACTCAATCGGATTCTCAGATCGCACGTGGCGGACCACTTTCAGTTCAACGGTCAGTGGCCACGATCAAAAATTCCAAGTACATGTAAATGTTCCTGAAATTTTTCTTAATCCGGGGGTGTAATTTGGTCTGATTCTGACGGTCAGGTTGCTTAATACTGACGCACAAGCGAATGATGCTAGATCACTATTCCTGATATTTATTTTGGGATGGGAATAGTGTTTTTCACACTCCATCGCTCCAGATCGAAACGAATGGCCGTGGGACATCGGCTGGACCTGAATTTTAAGATGATTGTCAAGCCCAGTGGGGCGGTCCTAGTTCCTTAGCTTCGTGTTAATCGGACTCCCGATGTGCGATCTAGACCTAATACGAAGTTTCGTTTCATTCCCGAGAGCAGCCGGGAAATGAGTTTGGTTCTAAACTTTAGGGTAACCTAGAGTCACTTGTTTTGCAAGTTTTGGGTCTTGCATATCGTATTTAAAGCGATCCCAACGGATTTCATGGCTAACCGAGTTAGTACTTAGTTAACTTTGTTAAATTTTTAAAGGATTTAATCCTAATTGATTTCTGGTCGAGGTGGTACTCGAGCCAATGTACGAAAAATTACGGGTCGTTACATGTTAGCTAGATGACACTACACCTTTGGTATATTTTGAAATTATACTTGTAATTCTTTAACCTGGTAACATTATCACACTCTGGAGACTCACCATAGTTTATATATGTTATCTATCTGTCACAGTCTTCCGCTTGCGATTTAACTGTCTTTGGAGTATGATATTCTGTTTTGGCTTAATCTCGCTCATGTTCAATGCACTAATACAGACAACATTCAATCATCATTATCTATGTTGCATAAGTGATGTTCTGGAAACTCGAGAGTTAAGTTATGCTCGACCCTCGATTTTTCGGGATGTTACATGGACCCCACCACCTTCAATGCAAGTCATCCATCATGCGAGGCTTTCCTTGGATGCGGGCCATTCATCATTAGGGGCCAGCCTTTAATGTGAACCGCTCATTATTTGGGGTCCACCTTAATGCTGGTCATCCATCATGTGGGGCCCACTTTCAATGTCCATGCCCATCATATGGAGCCCACCTTTGTAGTAGATTGTTCATTGTGTGGGTCTCACCTTCCATGTGGGATATCCATAATGTTGGGCCACCTTTAGCATGTATTGTCCCTTATGAGAAAAGAAGAGAGAAGTAAAGAGTTAAAAAGCAACTTTTTTTTTTTTTTTCTAATTGATGGCTTATAAGTAACTTTTAATGCAATATGTAATTACTTTTGAATGAGTGCTTACCAAACTAACTTTTTTTTAAAAAAAAAACTACCAATCTACCATAAGTAAAAAAAAAAAAAAAACCTACGAGTTGGTATTTAATTAGGCCCTTAGTGGATCTCTTTATCAGAATACATGAAAATGGTTTAAGGCTGGAGTAACGGATGTTCAAGTATTTTACAATATGAAGGCATTAAACATAAAATTTATGTAATGAAGGTTTGTTTTTTGATTAAAAAAAATTGTTACCCTGACAGATTATGATTATTGATAAAACAACACTAAAAACAGATAAATGCGGCATCAATTAACCTGAGCTAAACTATCCATACTGCGGGCCCTAACTTAGAGGGTTTTTAGGTTGAATAACGTAATTTTTAATTAGTTTATTGATAGACAATCAAAGGACGGTTAAAAATGAAAATGATCCATAGTCTAAACCAAGATACCTATGCTCACTAATGGGTAATTAAGATCCTTAAATCAATGTTAATTATAACTGGCGGCATGTATCCATTGATCCAACAAATCAGATAATTTAATCGAATTAACAACCGCCATGTTTATAATTTAGAAGCGATTAAGCACCGACCACCACATTCCGACACAGTACATGACAACTTTTTCATTTAGGGCCTGTTTGGCCGGACCGATCCCACGGTATTAGGAGGGATGGGATCGTGATATCCTGGGATACGCATGACGAGCCAAACAGACCCGGTGAACTTGTCTCAGGATATAAGCAATCCCATGGATCTTAAAACAATCCACTAACATCACCATCATTACCTTAAAACTGATCCCATCCCTTGGTTGGACGGATTGGAAGGTAAAATCCCAGGATATGCCGGGCGTGCCAAATAGACCCAGTGAACTTGTCCCGGGATATAGCAATCCCATGGATTTTAAACTAATCCACTAACACCACCATCATTACCTTAAAATCCATCCCATCCCTCCTAATCTGATGTAGAGTGGGTCGCGGACAGTTTCATGGCCAAGATGGATCAGAAAAGGCTCGGTCGACGACAGAAGTGATCCGGACCATCGGACCTTAGATCGGGCGTATCTCGCAATCCGGAATGAGTTAGCTGACGTAAAATATATGATTTTGGGGTAGAACGAGCTACTTTAGCCAACCAACCCCGCTATGCTGGGTTGCGACGCCCGGAATTGCGAAAAACCCCTGGATCGACGGTCGTTTCCCTGATTTAATTTTGTTTTTACTATAAATAGTAAGTTTTAGTTCGGTTATAACTCTTCATCTGTCGGGCTTTAGGAGTTGCGCCCAACGTGAAAAGAGCTTAGAATAATTAGGAGAACGGTTTGGTGAAGCCAAATAGGACACTTACTATTTTTGGCTGAAAACCTTGCGCACTAGTAGACATCACAACCGTCTATAAATAGGAAGTTTGCTATTTATAGTAAGTCGCGATTTCTAGGAGTTTTAGTTGTAGTTTGATTCTGATTTCTTTTCCATTGCTTGGTACCCCTATTTAAAGGGTTGTGAACTCGTTTTTATTCATTCATTAATCAATTTTGAATTTATTAGAATTTAATTCTATTTTCTGCTTTCTTTCCTCGTGGATTTGAGAAGTCTCTGTGAGGAGTCCAGAGAAGTTCCGTGGATTCAGAATAGTTATCCTCTTGAGGAAGACGGTGCTCGACCTCACGTCCTCCCCTGCGTCAGTTTGGTATCAAAGCGAGGTTTCTCTTCGGATCGATGGCTTCTAACGACGGGTCGGGCAACAATCCCATGAGCGGTGCTCCAGGGAATTTACCTTTAACAGCGACAGCTTTCGAAGTAGCGCAACAAGAGAATTGGCAAGCCATGCAAGGGCTGCAGGCTTCCATCAACTGTATAGCGGATCTCTTGGCGGAAAACCTAAGGCAACTCCGTGTTCCTGGTGGTAATCCTCCACCACCAATTGCTGAAACTCGTAATCGCCCTGATCGTAGGATAGTACCGGCAGTGTATCCAAGGGTCATCCTGAGGAGGGGGGCTCCAATGATAAGGAAATTGATGACATAATCTTCCAACACCTCAAACATGGCAGCGATCGAATAGATCGAACGGATCGAGAATTCAAGATGCGGGTTGATATTCTAACTTCGATGGCCAACTACACATTGAGGATTTCCTCGATTGGCTTTCTGAAGTTGAACGATTTTTCGACTATATGGATATCCCTAAAGCAAAGAATGTCAAGCTTGTGGTCTAAAAGTTGAAAGGAGGAGCTTCAGCTTGGTGGGAACAACTGCAAACTCACGCGAACCAGGCAAACGAAAGCACCAATTCGCACCTGGCAGCGGATGAAGCAGCTATTACGTGCCCGATTCCTCCCTAGCAATTATAATCATATATTATTCCAACAATACCAAAATTGTCGACAGGGTAGTCGGTCGATGAGAGTATACGTAGAAGAATTTTACCGCCTGGCGGCGCGTAACGATTTGGTCGAGACTGAGTCGCAGCAAGTCACCCGATTCAACGGTGGATTGCGTGTGGCTATCCAGGATCGGGTCCAGATGCAGTCCGTCTCAACGATGAATGATGCGATCAAGTTGGCTACTCGGGCAGAAGTGTAACTTGAACGTCCTAACACACGGACCTATCCTACTGCAAGGATCCCAGTGGCAGGTCTACCCCAAGGAACTACACAACCCAAGGGAAAGGAGCCCGTAGGAGCACGCACTCAACCTCTTACGTCTGAGAACCGAGATCAGGCTAGACCCCAAAGGGACGTATCGACTTCTGCAGGTCTAGTAGAATCTTGAACCCCTATGCTCGGCCAAGGCCCGACAACTGCTATCGTTGTGGCCAACCGGGTCATCTATCAAATACTTGTCCCCAGCGAAAAGTGATAAACCTCGCCATCAATGATGGTAGTGCTGATAACGCTTATGGAGATCCAGATATTGAAGAACATGAGCATACCACCGAGGACGAGGCAGATGATTCAGGTTGGGTTCATCAAGATCATGGCGAGTCGCTCGTCGTGAGGCGACTATTGTATGTACCAAGAAAAGAAGTGCATTCACAGCTGCATAACATTTTCCACACTAGGTGTACGGTGAATCGAAAGGATTGTGACGTAATTGTAAAAAGGGAAGAACTCTAGCCTACCATCATCCTTGAAAGACTAAGGCCCCTTCTACATGAATTCAAAGAAATCTGGCTCGATGACCTTCCCGATTGATTACCCCCCATGGAGGATATCCAACACCATATTGACTTTGTCTCTGGGTCCAGTTTACCTAATCGTCCTCATTATCGAATGAGTCCGAATGAGTGCGAGATTCTGTAGGGACAAGTAGAGGAGTTGATCCGTAAAGGTCTTATTTGAGAAAGCATGAGTCCATATGTTGTACCAGCTCTATTAACTCCAAAGAAAGATGGGAATTGGCGTATGTGTGTCAACAGCCGAGCCATCAATAAAATCATTATAAAATACAGGTTTCCTATATCACGATTGGACGATATGCTGGACATGCTAAATGGTGCAAAAATATTCTCTAAATTGGACCTAAGGAGCGGCCACTATCAGATTCAAATACGACCGAGTGATGAGTGGAAAAAGGCCTTTAAGACCAAGGAAGGATTATACGAATAGATGATCATGCCCTTCGGTCTTTCGAATGCGCCTAGCACATTTATGAGATTGATGAACCAAGTTCTGAAACCTTTCATTGGGTGGTTCGTTGTGGTTTATTTTGATGATATTTTGATATATAATCAAGACGAAACCACGTATATGGAACACCTCAAGAAGGTCCTTCAAGTGCTCATAAAAAATAAACTGTATCTCAATTTAAAAAAGTGCAACTTCATGACTGATAGCCTATTGTTTCTGGGTTTTGTCGTAACATCCATGGGCATTTGAGTGGATAAGGAAAAGGTGAAGGCAATTAGAGAATGACCGGTTCCCACAAATATTCACGAAGTGCGGAGTTTTCATGGACCGGTAACATTCTATCGTTGGTTCATAAAAAATTTCAGTACAATTGTGTCACCAATCACAGATTGCATGAAGAAATGGCAGTTTCAGTGGACTGACGAAGCCGACAGGAGCTTTGCCGAAATCATGCGCAGATTATCCACAACCCTGATTCTTGTACTTCCCAACTTCGACAAACTGTTTGAAGTCAACAGTGATGCCTCATATATCGGAATTGGGGGAGTCTTGTCTCAAGAAGGTAGGCCGGTAGCATTCTACAGTGAGAAACTTAGCTATGTACGCAAGAAGTGATTTACATATGAGATTGAGTTATACGCGGTGGTCCAGACACTGCGACACTGGCGACATTACTTGATTCAAAGGGAATTCATGCTTTACACGGACCATCAAGCTCTCAAATTCATTAATAGTCAAGCTAACATTAACCGTGTGCATGCTAGATGGATGTCGTTTTTGCAGGAATTCACATTCGTACTAAAACACAAGTCAGGGCAATAGAACAAAGTAGCTGATGCACTGAGTCGGCGTGCAACTTTGTTAGTCATTATAAGTAATGAGGTTGTCAGGTTTGAGCGCCTCAAAGACATATATACCGATGACGACGACTTCAAGGACGCATGGGTTAGAAGCCAAGAAGGTCACCCCGACGACTTACATATGCAAGACGGGTTCCTTTTCAAGGAAAATCGATTGTGCATCCCGAACAGTTCGCTAAGGGAACAAATAATCCAAGAGCTACATGGAGGTGGCCTCAGTGGACACCTTGGGCGAGACAAGACGCGAGCTCTTGTGGAAGAACGGTATTACTGGCCGTAATTGGTACGTAATGTGGGAAAGGCAGTCCAATGTTGTTATATTTGTCAGATCTCAAAGGGGCAATCTCATAATACGAGCCTCTACAACCCGTTACCCGTGCCTGACGGCCCTTGGAAGGATTTATCTATGGACTTCATGCTTGGTCTCCCACGAACACAATGTGGCATGAATTCGGTGTTCGTGGTAGTAGATCGTTTCTCCAAGATGGCGCACTTTATTCCATGCAAGAAGAATCTCGATGTAACACACGTGGCGAATCTATTCTTCTGAGAAATTGTGCGACTACACAGGGTTCCCAAGACTATTACTTCTGACCATGACACAAAGTTTATAAGCCACTTTTGGCGGACTTTGTGGACTCAATTCGATACACGACTTCAGTTCAGCAGCGCTTACCATCTACAGACTGATGGTCAAACTGAGGTTGTGAATCGCACGTTGGGAAACCTTCTTCGATGTATTTCAGGAGAAAAACTGAAGCAGTGGGATTTGGCTTTGTCTTAAGCGGAGTTTGCATTCAACAACATGGTAAATCGCTAGACAGGGAAATCCCTGTTCCAAGTTATTTACGGACGAGTACCTCGCCACATACTAGACTTGGCCCCTCTGCTCAAGCTCCCAGGCATGAGCATTGCAGCAGAATATATGACTGACAAAATCATGGGCATTCATGCGGAGGTACAAACCAAGCTACATGCCTCTAACGAAAAATATAAGGAGCAAGCAGATAAGCATCGGCGGCAAAAAGTGTTCGAGATGGGCGACCAAGTAATGGACCATCTGCTCAAAGAATGATTTTCGACCGGAACGTACAACAAGTTGAAGAATAAAAAGATTGGACCGGTACCAATTATTCGAAAGATCAATGACAACACTTATGTTGTTGATCTTCCAGATGACATGACGATCTCACGGACTTTCAACGTCGCGGACCTGACCGAGTATCATGAACCAGCGCAGGATGAAAACTCGAGGACGAGTTCTTTTGAAGTATAGGGGACTGATGTAGAGCGGGTCGCGGACAGTTTCATGGCCAAGATGGATCAAAAAAGGCTCGGTCGATGACAGAAGTGATCCGGACCGACCTTAGATCGGGCGTGTCTCACAATCCGGAATGAGTTAGCTGACGTAAAATGTGATTTTGATTTTGGTAGAACGAGCTACTTTAGCCAACCAACCCCGCTATGCCGGGTTGCGAGCCTGTGAAATTGCACAAAAAACCCTGGGTCGATGGTCGTTTCCCTGTTTTAATTTCGTTTTTACTATAACTAGTAAGTTTTAGTTCAGTTATAACTCTTCATCCGTCGGTCTTTAGGAGTTGCGCCAATGTGAAAAGAGCTTAGAATAAGTAGGAGAACGGCTTGGTGAAGCCAAATAGGACACTTACTATTTTTGGCTGAAAACCTTGCGCACTAGTAGACATCACAACCGTCTATAAATAGGAAGTTTGCTATTTATAGTAAGTCGCGATTTCTAGGAGTTTTAGTTGTAGTTTGATTCTGATTTCTTTCCCATTGCTTGGTACCCCTATTTAAAGGGTTGTGAACTCATTTTTATTCATTCATTAATCAATTTTGAATTTATTAGAATTTAATTCTATTTTCTGCTTTCTTTCCTCGTGGATTCAAGAAGTCTATGTGAGGGTCCAGAGAAGTTTCGTGGATTCGGAATAGTTATCCTCTTGAGGAAGACGGTGCTCGACCTCACGTCCTCCCCTACGTCAGTTTGGTATCAAAGCGAAGTTTCTCCTCTGATCGATGACTTCTAATGACGGGTCGGGCAACAATCCCATGGGCGGTGCTCCGGGGAATTTACCTTTAACGGCGACAGCTTTCGAAGTAGCACAACAAGAGAATCGACAAGCCATGTAAGGGCTGCAGGCTTCCATCAACCGCATAGCGGAACTCTTGGCGGAAAACCTAAGGCAACTTCGTGTTCCTGGTGGTAATCCTCCACCACAAATTGCTGAAACTCGTAATCGCCCTGATCGCAAGATAGTACCAGCAGTGCATCCAAGGGTCATTCCTGAGGAGGGGGGATCCAGTGATGAGGAAATCGACAACATAATCTTCCAACACCCCAGACATGGCAGTGATCGAGTAGATCGAACGGATCGATAATTCAAGATGCGGGTTGATATTCCTAACTTCAATGGTGGCCAACTACACATTGAGGATTTCCTCGATTGGCTTTCTGAAGTTGAGCGATTTTTTGAATATATGGACATCCCTGAAGCAAAGAAGGTCAAGCTTGTGGCCTATAAGCTGAAAGGAGGAGCTTCAGCTTGGTGGGAACAACTGCAACTCGCGCGAACCAGGCAGACGAAAGCACCAATCCGCACCTGGTAGCGGATGAAGCAGCTACTACATGCCCGATTCCTCCCTAGAGATTACGGTCAGGTATATTCCAACAATACCACAATTGTCGACAGGGTAGTCGGTCGGTGAGAGAATACGCAGAAGAATTTTACTGCCTGGCGGCGCGTAACGATTTGGTCGAGACTAAGTCACAGCGAGTCGCCCGATTCAACGGTGGATTGCATGCGGCTATCCAGGATCGGGTGTAGATGCAGTCTGTCTAAATGATGAATGATGCGATCAAGTTAGCTACTCGGGCAGAAGCGCAACTTGAACATCCTAACACACGGACTTATCTTACTACAAGGATCTCGGTGGCAGATATGCCCCAGGGAACTGCACAGCCCAAGAGGAAAGAGCCCGTAGGAGCACGCACTCAACCTCTTACGTCTGAGAACCGAGATCAAGCTAGACCCTAAAGGGGCGTATCGACTTCTGCAGGTCTAAGTAGAATCTAGAACCCCTATGCTTGGCCAAGGCCCAACAACTGCTATCGTTGTGGCCAACCGGGCCATCTGTCAAATACTTGTCCCCTGTGAAAAGTGGCAAACCTCGCCATCAATGATGGTAATGCTGATAACGCTTATGAAGATCTAGATATTAAAGAACAAAAACATACCACCAAGGACGAGGCAGATGATTTAGGTTGGGTTGAGTAAGATCACGGCGAGTCACTCGTCGTGAGGCGACTATTATATGCGCCAAGAAAAGAAGTGCATCTACAGCGGCATAACATCTTCCGCGTTAGGTGTACGATGAATCGAAAGGTTTGTGACGTGATCATTGACAGTGGGAGAGCGAGAATATCGTATCCAAGGTCATGGTGGAAAAATTACAATTGAAAACGGAGCGTCATCCCTCTCCATATACAATCGGTTGGATCAAGAAGGTCAGCGAAACAAAGGTAACTGAACAGTGTCGCATATCTTTTTCAATTGGCAAACATTATAAGGATGAAGTAGTATGCGATGTGGTTGACATGAAAGCATGTCACATACTACTCGGTCGGGCCTGATAATCTGACCGTGACGCCACTCATAAAGGGCGAGATAACATATATATCTTCATCAAGGACGGCCGGTAGACCATATTGGCCCCTATGGATCCAGAGGGACCACCTGAAACTTCTAAAGTGGAGGATTGTTTTTTCTTAACCATACGCGACTTCGCGGAAGAATCTAAAGAGACAGAATAGACTTATGCATTAATTGTAAAAGGGAAAGAACTCGAGCCTACCATCATCCCTGAAAGACTAAGGCCCCTGCTACATGAATTCAAAGAAATTTGGCCCGATGACCTTCCCGATGGGTTACCCCCCATGCGGGATATCCAGCACCATATCGACTTTGTCCCTGGGTCCAGTTTACCTAATCTTCCTCATTATTGAATGAGTGCGAGATTTTGCAGGGACAAGTAGAGGAGTTGATCCGTAAGGGTCTTATTCGAGAAAGCATGAGTCCATGTTATGTACCAGCTCTATTAACTCTGAAGAAAGATGAGAGTTGACGCATGTGTGTCGACAGCCGAGCCATCAATGAAATCACTATAAAATACAGGTTTCCTATACCACTGTTGGACAATATGCTGGACATGCTAGAGGGTGCAAAAATATTCTCTAAATTGGACCTAAGGAGCGGTTACCATCAGATTCGAATACGGCCGGGTGATGAGTGGAAAATGGCCTTTAAGACTAAGGAAGGATTATACGAATGGATGGTCATGTCATTCATTCTTTCGAATGCACCTAACACATTTATGAGATTGATGAACCAAGTTCTAAAGCCTTTCATGGGCGGTTCGTTGTGGTTTATTTCGATGATATTTTGATATACAGTCAAGACGAAACCACCCATATGGAACACCTCAAGAAAGTCCTTTAAGTGCTCACAAAAAATAAAATGTATCTCAATTTTAAAAAGCACAGCTTCATGACTGATAGCCTATTGTTTCTGGGTTTTGTCGTAACATCCACGAGCTTTCGAGTGGATGAGAAAAAGGTGAAGGCAATCAGAGAATGGCCAGTTCTCACAAATATTCACGAAGTGCAAAGTTTTTATGGATGGGCAACATTTTATCGTTGGTTCGTGAAAAATTTCAGTACCATTGTGTCACCAATCACATATTGCATGAAGAAATGGCAGTTTCAGTGGACTGACGAAGTCGACAGGAACTTTGCCGAAATTGAGCGCAGATTATCCATGACCCCGGTTCTTGTACTTTCCAACTTCGACAAACTGTTTGAAGTCGAATGTGACGCCTCATATGTCGAAATCGGGGGAGTCTTGTCTCAAGAAGGTAGGCCGGTAGCATTCTACAGTGAGAAACTTAGCGATGCACGGAAGAAGTGGTCTACATATGAGATTGAGTTATATGCGGTGGTCCAGGCACTGCGACACTGGCGACATTACTTGATTCAAAGGGAATTCATACTTTATACGGACCATCAAGCTCTCAAATTCATTAATAGTCATGCTAATATTAACCATGTGCATGCTAGATGGATCTCATTTTTGTAGGAATTTACGTTCGTACTAAAACACAAGTCAGGGCAATAGAACAAAGTAGCTGATGCACTGAGTTGCCGTGCAACTTTGTTAGTCATTATGAGTAATGAGGTTGTCGGGTTTGAGCGCATCAAAGACATAAATGCCGATGATGACAACTTCAAAGACGTTTGGGTTAGATGCCAAGAAGGTTACCCCAGCGACTTACATATGCAAGACGGGTTCCTTTTCAAGGGAAATCGATTGTGCATCCCGAACAGTTCGCTGAGGGAATAGATAATCCAAGAGTTACATGGAGGTGGCCTCAGTGGACACCTTGGGCGAGACAAGACACGAGCTCTTTAGGAAGAATGGTATTACTGGCCGCAATTGGTACGTGATGTGGGAAAGGCAGTCCAACGTTGTTATATTTGTCAAACCTCCAAGGGACAATCTCATAATACGGGTCTCTACACCCCGTTACCCGTACCTGGCCCTTAGGAGGATTTATCTATAGACTTCGTGCTTAGTCTCCCACGAACACAACGTGGCATGGATTCGGTGTTCGTGGTAGTAGATTGTTTCTCCAAGATGGCGCACTTTATTCCATGCAAGAAGACTCTCGATGCAATACACGTGGCGAATCTATTCTTTAGGAAAATTATGCGGCTACACGGGGTTCCCAAGACTATTACTTCTCATCGTGACACAAAGTTCATAAGCCACTTTTGGCGAACTTTGTGGACTCGATTCGATACACGACTTCAGTTCAGCAACGCCTACCATACACAAACTGACGGTCAAACTGAGGTTGTGAATCGCACGTTGGGAAATCTCCTTCGATGTCTTTCAGGAGAAAAACCGAAGTAGTGGGATTTGGCTTTGACTCAAGCGGAGTTTGCATTCAACAACATGGTGAATCGCTCGACAGGGAAATCCCCGTTCTAAATTATTTACGGACGAGTACCTCGCCACACACTAGACTTGGTCCCTCTACCCAAGCTCCCAGGCATAAGCATTGTAGCAGAACATATGGCTGACAAAATCATGGGCATTCATGCGGAGGTACAAACCAAGCTACATGCCTCCAACGAAAAGTGTAAGGAGCAAGCGGACAAGCATCGGCGACAAAAAGTGTTCGAGGTGGGCGACCAAGTAATGGTCCATCTGCGTAAAGAACGATTTCCGACCGGAACGTACAACAACTTGAAAAATAAAAAGATTGGACCAGTACCAATTATCTGAAAGATCAATGACAACGCTTATGTTGTTGATCTTCTAGATGACATGACGATCTCACGGACTTTCAACGTCGCGGACCTGACCGAGTATCATGAACCAGCGCAGGACGAGAACTCGAGGACGAGTTCTTTTGAAGTAGAGGGGACTGATGTAGAGCGGGTCGCGGACAGTTTCATGGCCAAGATGGATCATAAAAGGCTCGGTCGACGACAGAAGTGATTCGGACCATCGGACCTTAGATCGGGCGTATCTCGCAATCCGGAATGAGTTAGTTGACGTAAAATATATGATTTTGTGGTAGAACGAGCTACTTTAGCCAACCAACTCCACTACGTTGAGTTGCGACGCCCAGAATTGCGAAAAACCCCTGGATCGACGGTTGTTTCCCTGTTTTAATTTCGTTTTTACTATAAATAGTAAGTTTTAGTTCGGTTATAACTCTTCATATGTCGGGCTTTACGAGTTACGCCCAACGTGAAAAGAGCTTAGAATAATTAGGAGAACGGTTTGGTGAAGCCGAATAGGACACTTACTATTTTTGGCAGAAAACCTTGCGCACTAGTAGACATTACGACCGTCTATAAATAGTAAGTTTACTATTTATAGTAAGTCACGATTTCTAGGAGTTTTAGTTGTAGTTTGATTCTGATTTCCTTCTCATTGCTTGGTACCCCTATTTAAAGGGTTGTGAACTTGTTTTTATTCATTCATTAATCAATTTCGAATTTATTAGAATTTAATTCTATTTTCTACTTTCTTTCCTCGTGGATTCGAGAAGTCTCTATGAGGAGTCCAGAGAAGTTCCGTGGATTCGAAATAGTTATCCTCTTAAGGAAGATGGTGCTCGACCTCACGTCCTCCCCTGAGTCATAATCCCATGGGATTTGCCCGGCCAAACAGGCCCTTAGGGCCTATTGATTTTTCATTGTAAGTGTAAATACCCAGTAAATGGGTAATAATGACACTTTCACTCGTTTGGAAATTTTTGGGAAATCTTGCCTTGGAAATCAGCTCAAATGTGTTTGTTAAAATTTTGAACCTCATGGTGAGGTATACGTCATATCCGTTCCTTCCATCCATTTTACCATAACATTGTGAGACATGAGCTGAAAATTTATGTAGATCCAACACTCAAGTGGCCGACACCAAAAGAAGTAGTGGCCCTTAAAAGGACAACGATGGGTGAAATACTAGAATCGTGTTATGTAATTTGACGGCTTTTAAAAATCCCCATAACCCTGAGTGATGAAGGAAAAGTTTTATAAAGTTCACTATGATGACTGTCCTACATTCACTCCATTATCATAAAATAAGTACAAGCAGGTAATTTAAAAAATAAGTTCAAGTAGGCTACACAGAAGAAATAACGGTAGGGGTCATATCCACCAATAAAACTTTCTTGGTGCCCAGTGGAGTTTTTAGGACCAGGCTAATCTCTTTGTCCTCCCTTTAAGGTGGGGATCCCCTTGTGAAGGGGTTGGATGGCATGTAAACATCACGGTAGTTGCTGGCTGAATAAAGTTTCAATGGTGGATGTTGGGGGGGGGAAAATATGACAAGTCAGATGAGTCGACTTATGGAGTGGACCAAATATATTGACATGGCTCAGACTCTTCAGGCGCTGAGCCTGACCGATGCCTACATGTCCAGAACGCCGAAAGGAGAGACTGTAACACCCTAAAAATCGGGGGTCGAGTAGGAACTTAACTCCCGAGTTCCAACGCATCACTTATGCAACATATGAAATGATGACTGTATGTTGTCTGTATTAGTGCATGAAACATGAATAAGATTAAACCAAATCAGCAAAAAACATAATCCAGGGACAGTTATAATACGCAAGCGGAAGACTGAAACGAATATAATAAACTGTATAAACCAGTGTATGTTCCCCAACATATGTTTGCATTGCCAGGTCAAGGATTATAAGTGTAGTTCCAAAATATACCAAATGTGTAGTATTCTCTATTCATAATCCCAGAAAGAAGTCTCGCCAGTCAGACCACGGCTCACAAGAACCCGCCTGAAGTCTACATATAGGAGAAGGCCTCCTCGTCCTCCTCTAAGTCTGGCTCCGCCTCGTAGGCATCACCACCACCTACATCTAAGACGGGGTCTGGTTGGTGTGCGCAACACCGTTCCATAACGTGGGAGTGAGTGATCAACTCAGTGGAACAATAAAGCAAAGGTTAACATGTTATCAATTCAATCAAGCGGTATTGATAAAGCAGTAAATCACACATCCCTAAGTACTCTTATTGATGCAAGTATGATATGTATGTATGATGCATGCCCTCGCCTACGCTCCCTCAGCGACTCCTTCTTCCGATCGTGGCATGACAAACTCCCTCAGTGCTTAACCATCAACGCCAAACGCACACGTAATGCGGTGCATGAACGTGATTACCAAGTTCTTTATTAGTCATTTTCATACAACAGGATTGGGAAACTAAGGTACCTCCCTTATATCACTTCTCAAACAAGGATCCATTCTAGGGTCGTCAGTCCTAGTAAACTCATACGATGATACGGTTCTAGGTCACTGCAAAGGGCTCGTCGCCTTATCAATGCAGGCCTAGTTATACTCTAATTGCTACGGAAAGGCTCGTTGCCTCACCGCAGGCTCAGAGTATGCTCGAGGTCACTACAAAGGGTTCGTCACCTTATCGGTGTAGGCCGACAGCTCGAATACAGTGTCTCATACCACCGTATTTGGCTCACGAGTCTGGGTTGCTCAATGGTCACTACGGGAAAGCTCGTCGCCACAACGTATGCCGACAGCTCGACCACGGTGTCTCATACCACCATGTCCGGCTCATGAGTCTTAGCGGATCAAGGTACCAAGGTTAACAGGGATTTCACTGGTGAGTTTGGTACCTTAGGTTCAAGCAGAAGCGACCATACATGGTTAACATATATCGGGCAAATTGGGTTATTTGACGGCTCGACTAGCACGTGCGCGCATCGAGTTGTTGAACGACATGAAGTGCATAAGCACTCCGTGTGGCCTAACCACTGTCGCCAACCGACATGCGACTCGGGTTCATCAGGCGCGTCTCATGTGGCGGATCAAGGACAGCCACTCGTTCAAGTCCTATTACCGATTGCTTGGATAATATAATAGCCCCAAACACATTTAATTACATCGATCTAATATATGAGATACTCAAAGCAGTAATGGAACAATGATTCAAAACATACAATCAGTTGAGCATGCTATGAAGTACAATATCAACATGAATTTGAACATATTCAATTCATAACCAAACAAATATCTGAATATATCATACATGGGGAAAAACATACACATCGCTAGAGTAGTTGAGAATCCTATCTCAACACCCAATTAAAGAAAATTTCATAAGTACTTACTCATACAGACATGTTTACATACACTTAGTCTACACCTCACATTATACATGACATATAGTAGTTAGAATACATATTAGGGCAAGTCCTTTCGTCAAAAGATTGCCGCCTATACAACAATCACATACCCACGACGATTAGTCGTGGCGTACACTAATGCATAGTTTATACTCACTTAGACAATTTCACAAACACTTAGGCTACAACTTGTACATACACGACGTATGTTAATACAACAGGTATTAGGCTAATCCGTTCACCCAGAAGTTGATACACATGCATCTGGCATACATAGACAACAATTAATCATGGCAAACACAAATTCGTATTTCATACGTATACGGTATTTTCTACAAATACGAGGAATACAGTATATTCAACATAGTTAACGTATATCTGAAAAACGAAACGGACAACACTTTGTACATGTGCAATAGCATCCACGTCAGTAATATATCATTAACTGACATTGAAAGCCTTGAAAACCATAACCTATACGTTTAAAGTTCGCGCCTTTCATCGGTAAATGCATAACGAATTTAGTTTGTTCAATCATGCTCCGTCTACGGCCCAACGGCAACCTATTTCATGAAATAGGTTAGCTATTTCATTACTTTAACTAATTGAAACCCTAGAACAGATTAAGGTTAGGTTTTCTTACCTAAGAATGGGATTGGTATCGCCGGAAAAGCGACACGGTAGTCGTTGTTAGGCACGTAGATAAGTGGGTTTAAATCCAGAAAGAAAGAAACTCCAGCAATCCCTCACACTCTCTCTCTTTCCCTCTTTTTCTCTCTTCTCTCTCCTAGGTTTAAGAAATTCGTATGAAATGAGAGAGACAGGGTTTAAGGTCTATATATAGGCCCAGAGCTGCTGCTGCTACTGATGCTACATCTGCTGCTGCTGGTGTTACACCTGCTACTGGTGCATCATCATCAATAATTGCTCTAACCTATCCATAGGTGGGGCTACTTGAGGCACGTGCTGCGTTGAAGAAGACGCACGGTTCTACTCATGAACCAACGGTGTGTGAGGTGGCGGCCCAACTGTAGGACCAGAAGATGGCTGAGACTCAGGCATAGTCTCACGAGCAGGGCCCAAATCGGGGTTCGTATGACCATCACTGCGGGGAGGTGTCGTGCTCCACATGACCGCAGGTGGCATTTCCTATATGACATAAGGTACAACTTGTGTAAGATATAGCATAGCAATATACAGCATGCCACACACTTCATAGTAAAAGAAACTGCATGCATTTCATTTACCAAAATCTGTCACAATACATAAGGTATAACTTTACATGCATCATGACAAGAAACGCATCCAGCATCCTTTGGCCCTCGACTCCGTTTCGAGTCGTTTCGTGTCCAAACTACTGTACACATTCTTGTTTTTCAGGTTATTTGAAGTTCGAATGGGTAACTTGTTATCTAAACTTATCAATAGACAGTCTAGAAGTGACTCGGGATCACCTCAAGTGATCACGGATGTGTATAAACCTGATCTCAGCGATCGTTTTCGGTGAATTTCGCCAATTGGCGAAATTGGGAAACCTACACTTGTTTCTACGTTTCTACATTCGTATCGCACCCACCTAGGTCAAAATGCATCAGCTACGTTGTGTGACCATAACCCAGGTCTAGTTTAATTCAAATCATACTCTGATACCAACTTGTAATGCCCTGAAAATCGGGGGTCGAGTAGGAACTTAACTCCCGAGTTCCAACGCATCACTTATGCAACATATGAAATGATGACTGTATGTTGTCTGTATTAGTGCATGAAACATGAATAAGATTAAGCCAAATCAGCAAAACATAATCCAGGGACAGTTATAATACGCAAGCAGAAGACTGAAACGAATATATATAACTGTATAAACCAGTGTATGTCCCCAACATATGTTTGCATTGCCAGGTCAAGGATTACAAGTGTAGTTCCAAAATATGTAGTATTCTCTATTCATAATCCCAGAAAGAAGTCCCGCCAGTCAGGCCACGGCTCACAAGAACCCGCTGAAGTCTACATATAGGAGAAGGCCTCCTTGTCCTCCTCGAAGTTTGGTTCCGGCTCGTAGGCATCGCCACCACCTGCATCTAAGACAGGGTCTGGTTGGCGTGCGCAACACCGTCTTGTAACGTGGGAGTGAGTGATCAACTCAATGGAACAATAAAGCAAAGGTTAACATGTTATCAATTCAATCAAGCGGTAATGATAAAGCAGTAAATCACATATCTCTAAGTACTCTTATTGATGCAAGTATGGTATGTATGTATGATGCATGCCCTCGTCTATGCTCCCTCAGCGACTCCTTCTTACGATCGCGGCATGCCACACTCCCTCAGTACTTGACCATCAACGCCAAATGCACACGTAATGCGGTGCATAAACGTGATTACCAAGTTCTTTATTAGTCATTTTCATACAACAGGATTGAGAAACTAAGGTACCTCCCTTATATCACTTCCCAAACAAGGATCCATTCTAGGGTCGTCAGTCCTAGTAAACTCATACGATGATACAGTTATAGGTCACTGCAAAGGGCTCATCGCCTTTCAGTGCAGGCCTAGTTATACTCTAGTTGCTATGGAAAGGATCGTCGCCTCACCGCAGTCTCAGAGTATGCTCGAGGTCACTACAAAGGGCTCGTCACCTTATCAATGTAGGCCGACAGCTCGAATACAGTGTCCCATACCACCGTATTCGTCTCACGAGTCTGAGTTGCTCAATGGTCACTACGGAAAAGCTCGTCGCCACAGCGTAGGCCGACAGCTCGACCACGGTGTCCCATACCACCATGTCCAGCTCATGAGTCTTAGTGGATCAAGGTACCAAGGTTAACAGGGATTGCACTAGTAAGTTTGGTACCTTAGGTTTAAGCAGAAGCGACCATACATGGTTAACATACATCGGGTAAATCGGGTTATTTGACGGCTCGATTAGCACGAGCGTACATCGAGTTGAACGACATGAAGTGCATAAGCACTAACCACTGTCACCAACCGACATACGACTCGGGTTCATTAGGCGCGTCTCATGTGGCGGATCAAGGACAACCACTCGTTCGAGTCCTATTACCGATTGCCTAGACTATATAATAGCCCCAAACACATTCAATTACATCGATCTAACATATGAGATACTCAAAGTAGTAATGGAACAATGATTCAAAACATACAATTAGTTGAGCATGTTATGAAGTACAATATCAACATGAATTTGAACGTATTCAATTCATAACCAAACAAATATCTGAATATATCATACATGGGGAAAAGCTTACACATCGCTAGAGTAGTTGAGAATCCTATCTCAACACCCAATTAAAGAAGAATTCATAAGTACTTACTCATACAGACATGTTTACATACACTTAGTCTACACCTCACATTATACATGACATATGGTAGTTAGAATACGTATTAGGGCAAGTCCTTTCGTCAAAGGATTGCCGCCTATATAACAATCACATACCCATGACGATTAGTCGTGGCGTACACTAATGCATAGTTTATACTGACTTAAACAATTTCACAAACACTTAGGCTACAACTTGTACATACACGACGTATGTTAATATAACAGGTATTAGGCTAATCCGTTCACCTAGAAGTTGATACACATGCATCTAGCATACATAGACAACAATTAATCATGGCAAACACAAATTCGTATTTCATACGTATACGGTATTTTCTACAAATACGAGGAATGCAGTATATTCAATATAGTTAACGTATATCTGAAAAACGAAACGGACAACACTTTGTACATGTGCAATAGCATCCACGTCAGTAAATATCATTAACTGACATTGAAAGCCTTGAAAACCATAACTTATACGTTTAAAGTCCACACCTTTCGCTGGTAAACGTGTAACGAATTCAGTTTGTTCACGCACGCTCCGTCTACGGCCCAACGACAACCTATTTCATGAAATAGGTTAGCTATTTCATTACTTTAACTAATGAAAAACCCTAGAACGGATTAGGGTTAGGTTTTCTTACCTAAGAACGGGATTGGTATCTCCGGAAAAAGCGACACGGTAGTCGTAGTTAGGCACGTAGATAAGTGGGTTTGAATCCCAGGAAGAAACTCCAGCAATCCCTCACATTTCTCTCTCTTTCCTCACTTTTTCTCTCTTCTCTCTCCTAGGTTTAGGAAATTCGTATGAAATGAGAGAGAGAGAGGGTTTAAGGTCTATATATAGGCCCAGAACGATGGGAATGGCCCAGGGCCAAGGTAGTATACTTAGGTTATGTCTAAAGAGAGATTGTTCTGTCTCAACGGAGCACTTCCGGAGCCCTCCTTGAGCCAAAGGTCGGACTTAAGCTCACTGACCTTGGATCTAGGTCGAGTTAAGTTTTCGTTCTAGTCGGGTTCCCAGATCACACATGGCGGACCAATTCAGTTCAACGGTCACCGAAACTCGATCAAGGTTACAAGTACACTGCCATGTATGAGAAATTTCTTCTGATCGAGGGTGTATTTGGGTCAGATTCTGACGGTCTGATTGCTTATATTCGGCCCGCAAGTGACGAGTCTCAGATTACTTGAATTTATATTCATTTCTAAAGAAAACCACGTTTTATCATACTCTTCGCTCTGGGCTCAAGCGAATAGCCTCGGGACACTATCTGGAGTTGATTTCCGAGATGGTTTTCAAGTCCAGCAAGGCGGTCTTAACTATATAATTTCGTAGTAACCGAACTTTCTACGTGCGGTCCATATATAATACGGAGTTTCAATGTGCTCCCGAGAGTAACTGGGTAACGAGATGGATCCTAGATTTTAGGGTAACCTAGTATCAATGATTCTACAAGTTTTGGGTCTTGTAGATCGTATTTAAAGTGGATTGAGCGAATTTCGTAACTAATCTAGTTTAACACTTAGTTAAACTCGTCTAAGTTCTAAAGGATTTAGTCCTTAGTGATTTCTGGCTGAGGCGGCACTCGGGTCTCAGTACGGATTTTTTTGAGACGTTACAGAGACATGGCCTGGATTTACCAGGCGCTGAGCCTGATCGAAGCCTATATGTCCCGAGCCAAAGGGCAAGACCTCCACTGAGGCCAACGCACCTTTACTCACTTTCAAGAGGTCTTTTAGAGGTGACTTCAGGCCGACTTTATACATCATCCGCTACAAACCGGGCCTTGGCCCAACGTCAACCCGACTTATGTTTTAGGTCGGCCATCAGTCAGTAGAGAGTCGATTATGGGTCGACTGACTACACTGATCGAAGATTTGCGTCCACAATCCGCCAACAATTGACAAGAGAGGAGACGCCAGCGTAAGCCATCCAAATACACTAATATTCAAAATCAGTGAACGGTCGATCGATCCTCGGTCAGCCAAATCTCGACAATTATTGCCTCCTACTGAACTAAAGTCGAGCCAAGAAGGTGGCTCAATCTCCTTCCAAGATATTCGGAGGATAAACTCCGATCCCAAAAATCTAGGGGATCAAGATCTTAAAATCCTTTAAGATATCAATCAATCCCTTCAAGGAAAACTTCTACACGCCACGAGATTACGCTGCCTCTAAATAGAGGACTTACCCACGGTGAAAGGTACGAAGACACATCCAATTCTCACCCCCAAAATCTTTACCATTATACCCATATTCCAGGCCTAACTTAGGCATCAGAGGGTCCCCTGAACTAGCCAGGGTCTCCTTTGTCTTTTTCTTATGCAAGCACCAGGTACCTAAGTATTGAAAGGGGGGTGAGCCGAAAACTGCATCGACAGTTTGGCGCCATCTGTAGGAATGACATTATAAGTCGTGTTATGCTTTATCAAAGCATTACGACTTGCCATGGCAAGAGGGAAGAAGAAAGCCCAAATCCCTACAAAGGCAGTTTCGATCATAACCTTACCATTGGCGGAACGCGGCTCATAAACCGTGGACCGGCCAGAACGAAAAGAAAGCTGTTAAGGCTCTCCAGCTAGAAGAGCCACCTCTGGCCCATCCAGGTATGGACAACGGAACACTGGAGTGAGCAGGCGACGTCAAATATGAGGGCCGACATGAACTATATGAAGTAGATGTTGGATCGGATGCAGCCTACGCAAACGTAGCATCCCAGTCCAGGGGAAGAGTGGTCGAACAACGTCCGACAGTTCACCAATCCTCAACCGTCTACGCCCCGGGCTGCTCCTCAGTCGACGCCGGTAAAAAGCGTAAGGAAGATCGGCCTCGAGACGAGTGAAGGTCGAATAAACGACCCGACAGCAAGTTCACCAACTATAACCCTCTCAATAAGCCCCAGGAACAAGTCCTAATGGAGATAAAAGGTGAACGATTTGTCAACTGGTCGAATAAGCTGCGAGGCAATCCTGACCGACTCAGCAAAAACAAATATTGTCACTTCCATCGCGATCATGGACATAGTACGAGTGATTGTTACACTCTAAAGCAGGAAATCGAAAGGCTCATTTGTGAAGGCCATCTCGGTGAGCACGTGAACCAAGGAGCCAACAGGACCGCCGCACCAGAAGAACGCCTGAGTGAAAATCGACCAATATAAGAAATTCGAGTCATCGTCAGAGGTCACAAGGGCGAAGGTGACTCAAACAACGCTCAGAAAACTCATGCGAGAAGCATGAGCCGGCCTGAGTCTGAGATCATGGTCCTGGCTCGGCCCTTGAAGGAAAAGAAATTGGAGAAGTATATCGTGACCTTTACCGAGGAAGACGCTCGAGGCATCCATCATCCACATGACGATGCTTTGGTTGTCACCGTCACTATCGCTAATCGCAAACTCTTCAGGGTCCTTGTCGATACATGGTCGTCTGCCGACGTGCTATTCACCCATGCGTTCGATAAAATAAGCATCGAACGGTCCGCATTGCGGCCTGTCCGAACTGCTCGGATTGGATTCTCGGGCAGATAAGTCCTGCCCGAGGGAATCATTCAGCTCCCACTTACTGTCGGGGATGTAACGAACCGAGCAACAACTATGGTTGACATCCTTATAGTCGACCAATCTTCGGTCTACAATGGTATTCTCAGTCGTCCTTCGCTTTGTCTTCTCCGAGCAATAGTTTCAACATACCACATTTCCATGAAGTTTCCAACCGAGTCAGGAGTTGAAGTCGTCAAGGGAGATCAGCACGATGCTCGGCGTTGCTACACCATCGCCCTAAAAGCTCCATCCGAAGTAGCAATGATCAAGTCCCTGGACCCGCACGATGAAACTCTCAAGCAAGGCCAACCGGTGGAAAACCTCATCCAGGTCCCTCTGGATAAGTCTGACCTCTCCAGAACCATTCAAGTTGGCTCGTCCCTAACTCCGTCGCTGAAAGAGAAGTTGGTGGCCATGCTGCGTCGATACGCTGACGTCTTCGCTTGGTCACACGAAGACATGCCCGGGATCGATCCTTCGATCATCACTCATCGTCTCAACATCGATCTGACCTACAAACTGATCCGACAGAAGTGGCGTGCCCTCGGCCCTGAGAGGTATGTCGTCACTGAGTAGGAGGTCAGCAAGCTCTTCATGGCCAAATTTGTCGAAGAAGTGTACTACCCCGACTGGGTAGCTAACAACTTACTAGTTAAAGATGCCAATGGGAAGTAGCGGGTTTGCATGGATTATACCGACGTTAACAAAGTCTGCCCGAAGGACAGTTTTCCTCTTCTTATGATCGATCAGTTAGTCGACAGTACTGCGGGGCACGAATTACTTAGTTTTATGGATGCCTACTCAGGATATAACCAAATTGTAATGCATCCCTCTAATAAATCGAAAACCACCTTTGTCAACGACAAAGGTCTTTATTATTACCAAGTGATGCCATTTGGTTTAAAGAATGCAGGAGCAACCTACCAAAGGTTTGTCAATAAAATGTTCGCCCAACAAATAGGGCGGACGATGGAAGTATACATCGACGACATGCTCGTCAAAAGCATCAAAGCAACCGAGCACATTGCCAACCATGAAGAGATGTTCCTCATCCTCCAAAAATACCAGACAAAGCTGAACCCGAGCAGGTGTGCGTTCGGCGTAGGCTCGGGTAAGTTTTCAGATTTCTGGTAAGCCGGTGAGGAATCAAGGCAAATCTAGAGAAGATCCAGGCCCTTCTCGACATGGACTCGCCGAAGACGATCAAAGATATTCAGAGGCTGACTGGAAGAGTTGCTACGCTCAATCGCTTCGTATCCCGAGCCACAGACAAATGTCTCCCCTTCTTCAAATAATTGAAGGGTCGGCAGATGGTGAACTGGACAGAAGAATGCGAAACAACCTTCCATCAGTTGAAACAGTACTTGGCATCGCCACCGTTGCTCTCCAAGCCCGAGCCATGTGAAACACTGTTGATCTACTTAGCAGTGTCTGACGCAACTATAAGCTCGACTTTGATTCATAAGTATGAGGGGCAGCAGTTTCTAGTTTACTACGTCAGCAAAGCACTTGTCCCAGTAGAAACAAGATATCCGACCTTGGAAAAAGTGGCCCTTGCGCTGGTTCTCTTCCCAACGCTTGCGACCATACTTCCAAGCTCATTCGATTATTGTTCTGACCAACCAACCGTTACGGCAGATACTCCAGAAACCAGAAGCATCTGGACGCCTCACCAAATGGGCGATCGAGCTAAGTGAATTCAACATTCAGTACAAGCCTCGAGTGGCAATCAAAGGTCAAGCAGTATCCGACTTTATTGTTGAAGTCACGCAGCAGACGGAGTCAATCGTGGCCGTCCTAACCAGGTCGATCCACCTGAAAGCTTGGCCAATGCTCAGAATCCAGAATAGTCCAATCCTGCTTCACTTCTCACCTAACCCCATTGGCGACTCTACATCGACGGTTCCTCCAACTCCAAGGCAAGCGGGGCAGGGGTCATCCTGAAAACTCCCGATCATACATACATACAGTATGCCCTGAGACTCAGATTTCAAGCTTCCAACAACACGGCGGAATATGAAGCGCTGCTCCTCGGACTCCATTTAACAGTCAGCTTGGGGGTGACTCACCTCGACGTATACAGTGATTCACAGTTGATCGTCAATCAAATACCTGATGTCTACCAGACCAGGAAAGAGCGGCTGAAAGCTTATATCTAGAAAGTAAAAGAACTTATCAATGATTTTCAACACTGTACCGTCATCCAGATCCTACAAGCAGAGAATGTCAAAGTCGACTTACTGACTAAGCTCGCAACAGCTGATGAAGATGAGATCCATAGGTCCGTCCCGATCGAGTACTTCGTCAAACCAAGCATCAGTGAGACCGAGGCTGCGACTGTACTCACTCGAGACCCTCTTGGGTTGATCCTATCATTCGCTACCTCGAAGTAGACGAGCTACCGGAAGATCGGGCTAAAGATCGACAACTGAAGATCCAAGCCGCTCGTTACACCTTGCTTAATGGGATACTATACAAGAAAGGATACTATGTGCCTCTGCTAATGTGCTTGCGATCAGACGAGGCCGGCTATGTCCTAAGGGAGATACACGAAGGCATTTGTGGAAATCACTCTGGAGGACGATCCTTGGCTCACAAGGTGATACGATAAGGATATTACTTGTCAACCATCCAGCATGATGCACGGAAGCTCGTCCAGAGTTGTGACAAATGCCAAAGGTTCTCGACCGTCCCTCGGCAACCGCCCAAAGAGCTCACCCCTATGGCCTGCCCGTGGCCTTTTGCTCAGTGGAGGATCGACATCGTCGGACCTTTTCCTATAAGGAAGGGTCAGATAAAGTTCATCGTCATTGCCGTAGACTACTTCACCAAGTGGGCAAAAGCTAAACCATTGGTCAGGATAATCAAGCAAAAAATCACTGACTTTGTTTGGAAAAACATCATCTGTCGATTTGGTGTGCCTCGGACCATCATCTCCGACAACGGGAAATAGTTCAACAATAACCAGTACTGAGATATGTACAAGAACCTCAGAATTAGAAACATATATTTGTTTATGCGCCATCCTCAAGCGAACGGGTAGGTCGAAGCCGTCAACAAGATCATCAAATAGCATCTCCAAACTAACCTCGACCGAGCCAAATGAGTTTGGGCCAAGGAACTTCCTAAAGTTTTATGGGCCTTACCGAACTATAGCCCGGACCGCAACAAGAGAGACCTCGTTCTCCTTAGCATACGGGCTATAAGCCGTCAGCCCTGTTAAGATCGGATTGTCAATCGCCCGAGCAAGCTCTTTCGATAAATAAGACAACGAAGAACTCCTAGCGCTCGGCATCGATCTCCTGGAAGAACGTAGGGAACAAGCTCAGCTCCGGACGATCGTCTGTCAACAGCAAGTGTCACAATTCTACAATACCCGAGTTAAAGTAAGAAGATTTCGAGTTGGAGACTTGGTTCTTCGAAAGGCATTCCAAAACACTAAGGAGGTCGGCGCAGGCACGTTGGGGCCCCATTAGGAAGGACCTTATGTGATTGCAAACACCATCCGACCTGGCACATATCGACTAGAAGACTTAACCGGCCAACTACTGCCTCGCCCCTGAAATGCCGAGCATCTTAAGAATTACTACCCCTAAATCGATCAACAGACAAAGCATTGCTCAACTTCTATTGACAAACATATAAAAAATTCGCAACCATGTAGGTCGGACAATTGAATGTGAAGAAAAGGTGTATTCATTTATTAGAATAAGATTTACATCGGGAACGCATCATCATGTACATCAGTATTACATTAATAGAGAAGGAAAGACACAAAATACATAAGTATCGTGGGTCGACGGCGCCTGGGGTTGCAGATGCTCTCTAGCTCGACGCTCGGTGTGCTTGAAGTGCTTGAAACTAAGAAGGGGATCAGAAAGGAATTTTGCTCCGAAAATTCAACTTCGATGCTCGACCGCTTCATCAGGAGCCAACTTAGGAGCAGCCTCGGAAGTTACCTCAAGATCAACTACGACAACCGAAGGACCAGCTGCAGCTGACTCAGCCTCGGGATTAACATTCCCCTTGGTGCTCGGATCACCGGATCCCGACCCGCTCTCGTCCAAGCCAGAGAGGTCGAGATAAGGAAAGCTCTCCCTCATCAACTTCACGCACTCAGCATCACCGTCTTGGTAGAGACGATCTCACTCCTTTGCGAAAGATTGGGGAGAGAGCCTCCGCCCATCCCTCCTTCGCGCCTTATCTTGCACAATGACTAAGGGTGTACACGGGTCGTTCCGAGTCGAACTGGCCTCAGCTCATCCAGGCCCGTTCAACAGCCACACCAGGTCCGAACCCGACCGGGCTTGGTCACTGGGCCAACATCTCCAGCCCGAACCGGGCTCGGGTGAGTTCGGGCCGAGTTTGGGCCAATTTCGAACCTTCAAGTTCGAGCCAGTTTCGAACCTGAGTTCGGGCCAGTTTCGAACCTTACAGCAAGTTCATGGGAAGGGCTTTGGCAGGTAATCCGTGTCCCATTAATTTACAAGGCCCTCGATCAACGGTTTAGATAGTTGAACTATAGACTCCACAAAAAATCTTCTGGCCTGAAACGTTCAATTCCTCCCGGTGACCATACTGCCCAAAATAAATGGGTGACTAGAGAATTTGTTTTAGCCGTTTATTTGTTTTATACCTGTGGCCAACCTAAGGTGTTTACTAGCCTGATTTTCGAATCAGAAGATCTAATTAGTACATCCAACCGGATGGAACTAAGATTTCATTTTTCTAATCCATATTAAGACAAGAAATGTGGCACATGTGTTTCACATCTAAGCCAGTCCTTATTGGGTCCCACTTTGAACATCCAATGGCCCAAAAAATAGGATGATAGACTCACCATCAGTCATTATTGCTTTTCCAACCATTGATTCTTCTGGTAGAAATGTGGGCCAACTGATAAGTGGGAACCAGGGCTAGCCCACCTGATGACTGACCCAGATCTTGTACACATGACATTTTGCCATGTTGCAAATCATCTTCACAATCTTCATGAAGAAATGATTTGACACTCTTGCAAAGTGATGGATGAGACATGAGCAGTTAGAAGTTACTTAGAAATTACATATATGACTTTAAACTTTTCAAACTACAAGAACCAGTTATATATATATATATTATATATATATATATATATATATATATATATATATATCATGAACCGGGTTTCGGACCGAGTCGGGCCGGGTGGGGTTGGGCCAGGGCGAGTCGGGTTTCGGACCGAGTCGGGCCGAACTGGGAGGTATCCGAACTCGGCTTGAACTCAGTTTCGGGCCTAGAAAATTGGCCCGTCCTAACCTGAACTCAGTTTCGGGTCGGGCCGAGTCGGGCTTTTTCGGGCCGGGTTGAGCTAACCGGGCTAGCCCGGTTTGTGTACACCCCTAGCAATGACAAGAGCGGCCTTGGTCTCCATTCTGAGCCGGTTCACCACCTCACAGGCTCGGACGTCTCAGCGTGGCATTTATCGTATACCACCCTAACCTCTTCCAATCATTAGGCCAGACGAGTATTCTCCGTCACGGCCTCATCAAGGGACGTCATTGCCAATGCTAGATTGGCCGTTACAGTGGCAACCCGAGCCTTGGCGGTCGCCAGTTGAGCCTCTGCATCATTTGCACACTTGTTAGCCTTGGACAGCTCGGCACGGGCCCTCAGCGCAGGCCCTTAGCGCACACGACGTGAACTGCATAAAACAAAAAAAAAGTTACCATCGGATAGAGAAGCTGAGTGAAGAACAGAAGATTTCGCTCTTACTTCAAGGAACGTCCTCGTCATCTTGGCGAGCGTCCGTTCCATGTAGGACTCAAAGAGGTTGGTGAAATCCTCCTCCGTCCTCTGGCGACTCGCCCAATGGAGGATCCCTTCAACGCTCCGAAGGAAGCCCATCCTCTCTCCCTCGGCCGCCTCCCCACTAGGGGCCCATCCCCTTCCTCTTCCTCTCTCCTCTCAAGGACATGTTCTAGAATAGGTCCTAGCTCAGGAACCTCCCGAGGCTCGGGTGGAGCCGCCTCTGCCACCTCCGTACCCTCGTCCGTGACTTCTATGACGGTCGAGGGAGGGGCGACCTTCCCCTGGCTCTTGGAGACTTCCTTCTGCCTTTTTGAGGGTTGAGTATCGACCTAAGGTTCGCCCCAAGGAGGAGCCTTCATCTTAGAAGGGGGACGAAGAATCGGTCGAGCCTCGGACATCTCTGCGTCAGAAGCAAGATACAATAAGTGTCAGCAAACAAAACAAAAAAAGAAATTATGATAAGTACCGATGATCAGCTATGAGTCGTACCTGTCGGAGCTAAGTCCTAGCCTGACTCAAAAAGGTGCTCTGGTTGGAGAAGTCTTTTATAATACATCATCTCCGGATCCAGCGCTCTCAGATCCTTGATTCGAGCCTCCAAGCTCGGTCCAACTCCTAGACGATGCTTGGGGAGGACTGAAGGAGCATAGACGATCAGAAGACACATTAAAGAGGTTCAGCCAACTAAGAAGGAAAAATAATAAACGCTAAGTCACCTGGCTCGTAAAAAGCTCGGGGAACAAAAGGTATGAATGGCTCCGACCCGACCATCTCCTAGAGTCCGCAGGCCTAAAACTATCGATCCCTCCAGTTTTTGTTGGAGGAAGGAGGGTAAGTTGTCAGAGCTCCTCCTTTTTTCCGCTAAGAGCAGAAGTAGTACCAGCCGAATTGCTGATAATTCGGCCGCACTTGGTACAGATGGATGAACTCGCTAATGGTCAACGCTGGCTGATCCATCTCAGCCCACAGGACTGCACAACTGAACAAGTCTCTCCACCCATTCAGAACTATTTGCCCCAGTGCCAAACCAACGGAGCCCAGAAGACGTCGAGCGATCTCCTACAGCGGTAAACGAAGGCCGCACTGCATTGCGACTTGAAAAATCGCGACTGCCCCGGGAGGGGGTTGGTCGGGCAGTTCATTCGGCCGAGGAAGGCTAAGGCCGATAGAGTCAGCGATATGATATCTGACCCGGATCCGAAGCAGGTTGTCCTCAGTCAAAACTGAGGGTACTGGCCCCCTCGATCCTTCCTCGGCCACGACTTCTTCAGTCACGATTTCATCGGCCTCCTCAGCTTCATCATCCTCATCCATAGCAGGAGGGTTGGGGCCTGCCTGGAGCAGTTTCCATCACTGCCCTCCGCCTAAGAGACGAGTCAGATGTCACCGGCCTCTGTGCTGGAGACTCCATCACCCTCTACGAATGCCAGAATGTGGCATCAGCACCGGCCCCCATCTTCGCCAACAATGTGGGTGGTTCTGAAGCAGCCCAGAAGTTGCTCGTTCCACCCTCGTCACTGTAAACTCCCTCCCGAGGGCTTACGGAGCCTGACATTTTTTTAAATTAAATGAAAGGGAGGGAGAAAAATGCTCACCGGAGTTTGCAACGACGGTCGAAAAATGTAAAAAAGACAGAGAGCAGAAAAGAAGAGGCGCGAAAATGGTGATGATTTGGAGGCTAGGGCGTTCCTTTTATAGCCACACCACGTAGCGCACACATTAAATGAGAAGTTGACTCGACGCCCCCTCAGACTCCCCAGTCCGACACGTGGCGTCATGCCACGCACCGTACGGATCCATTATTAAACGTTGTAACGTCTCGAAAAAATTCGTACAAAGACCTGAGTACCACCTCAGGAAGAAATCACTAAGGACCGAATCCTTTAGAAATTAGATGAAAATTAATTAAGTACTAAACTGTATTAATTGGTATTTTAGGTTGAACTGCTTTCTATATGAAATACAAGACTCAAAACCAGTAGAATCGCTAACTCTACATTATCTAAAAACCTAGGATCAATCTCAAAACCCAGTTGCTCTCGGGAGTAGCTTAAAACTCCGTATCGGACTTGGACCGCGCGTCAAAAGTCCGATTACCACGAATCTATACGATTATGACTACCTTATTGGGCTTGATAACCATCTTAGAAATCAAGTCCTAATGGTATCCAGAAGCGTACAACTTGAGCCCGGAGCGACGTGTGTGAGAAACGCGAATATCTTTAGAAAATGAACTTGAACTTAAGTGAATTGGGCCGTTCGCTTACAAGCCAAATTTAAGGTTTCAGACCATCGGATTCTGACCCAACTACACCCTTGGATCAGAGAAATTTCCTTACACATGTTAGTGCATTTGTAGCCTTTAGATGGGCTGAAACTGGTCCACCGCGATCAATCCGTAAATCCGATCGAACCGAAAACTTAACCCGACATAGATTCATTGTCAGGAAACTTCCTCTCGACCGTATGCAGAAAATGGGCCTTTAGATGGGCTCTGTTGGCCTGAAACAGCCACCCTTTGGTTATATTCTAAGTATACCATGACCCTGGGGCCATTGACATCAGTTCTGGGCCTATATAAGGACCTAAACTCATCATTCTCTCATTCCATACGAATTTCAAACCCTAGGAGAGAGAAAAGAGGAAAAATAGGAGGAAAATGTGAGGAGAAGAGAGAGAAGGTGAGAGATAGTTGTTGGGATCCGATCCCACCGCTCTACATGCTAAATTACCTCTCCCATGACGCTACACCGGCGATTCCGATTCCGTTGTTAGGTAAGAAATTATAACCCTAACCTGTGTTAGGTATCCAAATAGAGGAATTAGTGAAATAACTAACCTATTTCATTGATTAAGGTAGCCGTTGTGTCATAGACAATGACATGGTATTCAAACTGAGTTCGATACGAATATATCGATGAAAGGTACGGACTATAAACGTTTAGGTTATGGTTTTCAAGGCTTTCAGTGTCAGTAATGATTTATGACTGACTTGATTGCTATCACATTGTAACATCCCGAATTTTTGCCAACTTGGAATTAGACGTCCTTAGGCAATGGGTTGATCATAACACCTTATTAACTTCTCAGAACTCGATCCCAAAGTCACAAATCCCCTTCTCAACCCATTTTCTTCAAAATCTCACCTTTTACTATCTTATTGTTCAAATTTTTCTAAGTTCTTTCATAATAAACACTAATCCTAAAGTTTAGATGATGAAGAACAATACTTAAACTAAAATTTACTATAAATAGTGAATACATAAATAAAATAGGTTTTTGACCACTAAATTTTTAGAATCTCATGAAATAAATATGTTATTTGGATAAATCAGCTTCTCCTACCCCAAATTCATATATGGCACGTCACGTAACTCATTCCGGATTGGAAGATACGCCCGTTTCAAGAAGACGAGTGGTAGAACCACCACCAGGCGAGCGCAAGACCACCGTATTCGGCTCACGAGCTTATGTTGCTCACCGGTCACTACGGGTGGATTCGTCGCCCTGACATAGGCCGACAGCTCGAATACGCCCGTTTCAGTGTAAGCCGACAACTCGAATACAACGTCTCATACCACCGTATTCGGCTCACGAGCTTATGTTGCTCACCGGTCACTACGAGTGCACTCGTCCCCCCGGCGTAAGCTGACAGCTCGACCACGGTATCCCATACCACCATGTCCGGCTCATGAGTCTTAGCGGATCGAGGTACCCAGGTTAATGGGGTTTCTACTGGTAAGTTTGGTACCCTAGGTTCAAGCAGTAGCGTTCAAACATGATGAACATACATCGGGCCAATCGGGTTATTTGACGAGCTCGACTAGCACGAGTGCACGTTGAGTTGATCGACATGAAGTGCATAAGCACTCCGTGTAGCCTAACCATTGTCGACATCCCAAGTACGGCTCAGATTCATCGACCACGTCCTGTGTGGCGAGACAACCTCAACCACCAATTCGAGGTCCGTTACCGATTGCCTGGACTATATAATAACTCCAACCAAATTCAATTATAACAGAAAATCATATGAGATAATCAAAGCAGTAATGGATCAATAATTCCATTCATACAAGCATTTGAGCATTTTATGGATTACAACTTAAACATGAATTCACATATATGCATTCTATACCTAAATAGATACTATAATATAAAATATATTGAGGAAATCATACACATAGTTAAGGTAGTTGAGAATCATATCTCAATACTTATACAAATATAAATTACTAACTACTAGTTCATTCAAACATTTTACAAATACTTAGTCTACGCATTCCGACAAACATGACGTATGTTGGTTATAATATGAATTATGGCAAATCCTTTCGTTAAGGAGTCGTCGCCTACACGACAGTTAGTCATGGCAAGCACGAATACAAATTCTGTACTCATTCAGACATTTTCACAAACACCTAGGCTACACACTATAACATATACGACGTATGTTGGCATAACATGTATCAGGGCGAATCCATTCTCCAAGGAGTTGTTACACATACAACTAGCATATATTCGCTGCAATTTATCATGACAAACACAATTTCAAATTCCATACATATACGATCATTTCTACCAAAACCTGGAATACAATATATTCAACATAGTTCATGTATATCTGTATTGCGAAACAAACAATACATTTGGCATGTGTGAAATGACACCCACGTCAGTAATAAATCATTAACCGACATTGAAATCCTTAAAAACCATAACCTATACATTTATAGTCTGCACCTTTACCGGTAACCGCATAACGAATTCAGTTTAGACACTAAGTCTTTGTCAACGGTAGAATGACAACCTATAACATGAATTAGGTTAGCTATTTCATCACTTACACTATCTGAAACCCTAAAATAGATTAGGGTTAGGTTTTTTACCTAAGAGCGGGATCGAAATCGCCCGAATAGCAATACAAGAATGGTGGATAAGCACGTGGAACGGTGAGATTGAGTCCCGATAACAATCTCCAACACTCTCCCTCTCTTTCTCTTTCTCTTTCTCTTTCTTTCACTCTCTTTTCTCTCTCTTCTCTCTCTAGGGTTGCAAAATCATATGTGAAGGGAAAGAGAGGGTTTAAGGCCCTTATATAGGGTCAGAACTGACCAAAAATAGCCTCAGGGCCACGGTATACTTAGGTTACAACCAAAGGGGCTGTTTCGATCCAACGGAGCACTTGTGGAGGCTTCTTCTCTACATGCGGTCAGACTTAAGCTCCCTGACATGGGATCTAGGTCGACTTAAGTTTTTGGCACGATCGGATTTATAGATCGACCGTGGTGGACCAGTTTCAGTTCAACGGTCACCGACACTCGATCAGGGCCACAAGTACGCTGACACGTGTTGGAAATTTTTCCTGATTCGAGGGTGTAATTGGGTCAGATTCTGATAGTTTGAAAGCTTAGATTTGGCCTGCAAGTGAATGGTCCAAATCACTTAAATCTGAGTTCAATTTCTAAAGATATTCGCGTTTCTCACACACTTTACTCCAAGCTCAAGTTGTGCGTTTCTAGGTATCATTAGGACTTAATTTCCGAGATGGTTGTCAAGCCCAGTAAAGCGGTCATAAGCGTTTAGTTTCGTGGTCATCGGACTTTCGACGTGCAGTCCAGGTCCGATATGAAGTTTCAATGTGCTCCCGAGAGCAACTAGGTAATGAGATTGATCCTAAATTTCAGGGTAGTAGTAGCGTTAATAATTCTGCAAGTTCTGGGTCTTGCAGTTCGTATTTAAAGTGGTTCAATCGGATTTCACAACTAATTTAGTTTAGCACTAGTTAATTTCATCTAATTTCTAAAGGATTTAGTCCTGAGTGATTTCTGCCTGAGGTGGTACTCGGGTCTTTATACGGATTTTTTCGAGACGTTACAGGCCCATTGTGTGTTTACCATGTATGGACACTACTGCTTGAACCTAAGGTACCTCTTACCTATGTAAAGACCCGTTTCAACCATGGTACCATGATCCGCTAAGACTCATGAGCTGGGCATGGTGGTATGAGACACCGTGGTGAGTCGACCTACGCTGGGGTGACGAGCCTCCCCGTAGTGACCAGTGAGCAACCCAAACTCGTGAGCCAAATACGGTGGTATGAGACACTGTATTCGATTTATCGGCCTACACTGGCGCAGCCTGGCCGTGGTCTCCGGTCGGGTTGGTGACGAGGCTTCGAAAATATACTGTCAGTTGGTAGGGTGTTGGTGAAGTGACCTCAAGTATACACTAGGACTACGCTAAGGTGACGAGTCTTTCCATAGTGACCTCGAGTATAATCTAGGCCTGCGCTCAGGTGACGAGCCTCTCCGTAGCGACTTGGAACTGCACATCGTATGTGATTAAGTAGGATTGACGATCCTAGATAGATCATTGTTTGGGTAAATGATATAAAGGGAGGTACCTTAGCTTTCCGAACCTGCTGTATGAATAAACCTGATTAAAAACTTGGATAACACGATCATGCATCGCATTACACGGTGCTTTGGCGAGGAAGCGCACGTTTACCGGGAGTGTTGCATGCGCGATCGTGAGATGATGTCGCTAAGGAAGTGCAGGCAAGGGCATACATCATTATCGCATACCATTCTTGCATTAACAAGAGTAATTAGGACCTGATTGTTGTACTGCTTTATCATTACTGCTTTACTGAATTGATAACATGTTAACCTTTGCTTTATAGTTCCATTGAATTAACTACTCATTCCCACCTAGGACGATGTTTTAAAACACCACCCATACTCTGATTTAGATGTAGGTAATGACGGGGTCTATGCAGCTGAAATGGACTTCATGGTGAGGAGGGATAGTTCTCCTTCGTTCAGCTCTCAGGTGGGTCTACGTAGACCTCATGTTGATTCAACGGGATTACCGGGATTTACGGATTAGTTGGACATTTACATTTTGGTATTTTGTATAATTTGATACAAAACCTGTATATATTCAGCCCTGTTATATATTTATACTTTGGGGATTTAAAACCATTTATATATTTTATATCTATCACAATCTTTCGCTTGCTCAATTTAGTTATCCCCGGAGTATGATATGTTGTTTTAGTATAATCCCACTCATGTTCGAATGAACTCATCATAATCGTCATAATCTATGTTGCACAAGTGATGCATTGGAACTCAAGAATTGAGCTTTGCTCGACCCCTGATTTTCAGGCATTACACACATATGCTTAGATGCGATGTTTTCCGCGCATTATATATATATATATATATATATATATATATACTATGTTGATTTTAATGCATTCTATGTGTTTGTTGAAATGTTTGAGTGAATATGGAATTATGATTTGTGCTTGTTATGATTGATGTTTAAAGATACATTACTGTTGAATGTGTGGCAACTCTCTTATGAAAGGATTTGCTATAATATCGGTTATAACTACTATATTACATGTATGTTGATATGTGTAGCCTAAGTGTTTGATAAAATGCATGAATGAGAAAATGCTTGTTGAAATGTATTTAATGAGGGTATTGAGATAGAATTCTCAATTCCCTTATCTATAGTTACAACTTCCTTTATGTAACCTATCTTACTACTATGTGATCTATGGATGAAATGCCTATGTATGATAACATGTGTACTATTTGTTTGTTGAAATGCTCAAATGAGATTTATATTTAGATTGGTTGTCACATGTTGTCTTTGATTATCACATGTGAATGCTATTGCTTAGAGTGTGATTGGGGCTACGATGTAGTCCAGGAAATCGGTAATGGTTTACTATCGGTGGCCAAACTATTTTAGCCACGACGGATACGTTCGAGGAATCTGAGTCGTACGATGATTGTCGTCAGTAGTTAGGCCACGAGGACTGCGTATGCGCTCCGTATCGATTAATTTAACATACACTCGTATCGGTCGAGCTTGTCAAGTAACCCGATTGACCAAATGTATGTTTACCATGCATGGACGCTACTGCTTGAATATAAGGTACCACTTACCAGTGAAAAATCCGTTTAACCTTGGTACCACGATCCGCTAAGACTCATGAGCCGGGCATGTGGTATGGGACACTGTGGTCGAGTTGTCAGCCTACGCTGGGGTGACGAGCCTCCTCGTAGTGTCCAGTGAGTAAACCACACTCATGAGCCAAATACGGTGGTATGAGACACTGTATTCCAGATGTCAGCCTACGCTAAGGTGACGAGCCTTTCCCATAGTGACCTCGAATATAAACTAAGGCCTACGCTAAGGTGACGAGCCTCTTCGTAGTGACATGAACTTACCTGTCCACTGTTTTTAAATAAGGGGTGACGTTGCCCTATAACTTGCCTGTCGTATGTTTAATTAACTAGGCTTGACGACCTTAGATAGAACATCGTTTGGGTAAATGATATAAAATGGAGGTACCTTAGCTTCCCGAACCTATTGTATGAATGAGTCTAATAAATGACTGGACTAACATGATCATGCACCGCATTGCATGTGCTTTTAACGTGGAAGTTGAGCACAGTGAAAGGGATGCATGCCGCGATTGTGAGATGATGTCGTAGAGGGAATATAGGCGAGGGCATGCATCATTAACACATATTATCCATGCATTAATCAGAGTACGTAGGAACGCTTGTTGTATTGTTTTATCATTACTGCTTGACTGAATTGATAACATGTTAACCTTTGCCTTATAGCTTCACTAAGTTGATCACTCACTCCCATTCTGGGACGGTGTTTTAAAACACCAATCAGACTCTGTTGTAGTTTCAGGTAATGGCGAAGCTTACGAGATGGAGCCTGTCTTCTATGATGACGAGGAGTTCTTCTACATCCAACTCTCTGGCGGGTCTATGTAGACCTAGAGTTGCGCATCGGAGCTACAGGGATATGGATAGATGACATTACACTTCATCATTTTGTATATTTTGAAATTATACATGTAACTATTTAGCCTGGTGACATGTTCATACTTTAGGGACTTACAATCACTTATATGATTTATATAATTATTACAGTCTTCCTTGCGTAATCTAATTGTCTCTGGAGTATGATATGCTAATTTGGTATAATCTCACTCATATTTAATGCACTAACACGGACAATATTTAATCATCATTATCTATGTTGCATAAGTGATGCGTTGGAACTCGGGAGTTAAGCTTCTGCTCGACCCTCGATTTTCAGGGCGTTACAAGCGCCTTGTCACGCGTCCACCGCTCATTTGCCCTACAGTTGAGACGATAGCCTCCCGCTCATGCAACCTCAAGAACTGAACCGACGCGTGTTCAGGACGAGGTAGTCCGCTTCGGTATTCGAGCTAACTGTCGTACCAGCAATAAACCCTCCATCATAAGCTCGGACCACGCATAAATTTGACCCAACATTGATCTACTCATCGGCCTCTATAGGTCAGCACAAGGAGTATGGGGCTCACTGTTGGGGGAAAAATATGACAAGTCAGATGAGTCGACTTATGGAGTGGACCAACTATATTGACATGGCTTAGACTCTTCAGGCGCTGAGCCTAACCGATGCCTACATGTCCAGAACGCCGAAAGGAGATACATGACCTGGATTTACCAGGCGCTGAGCCTGATCAGGGCCTACATGTCCCGAGCTAAAGGGCAAGACCTCCACGGAGGCCAATGCACCTTTACTGACTTTCAAGAGGTCTTTCAGAGGTGACTTCAGGCCGACTCTGTACATCGATCGGCCCAGCGTTAGCCCGACCTATCTTTTAGGTCGGTCATCTGTCAGTAGAGAGTCGATTATGGGTCGACTGAGTACACTGATTGAAGATTGATCTCCACAATTCGCCGACAATTGACAAGAGAGGAAGACGCCCAACGTAAGCCATCCAAATACATTGATATTCAAAATCAGTGAAGGTCGGCTGAGCCTCGGTTAGCCAAATCTCGACTATTATTGCCTCCTAGGGAACTAGAGCCGAGCCAAGAAGGTGGCTCAATCTCCTTCCAAGATCTTCAGAGGATAAATTCCGATCTCGAAAATCTAGGGGATCAAAGATCTTAAAATCCTTTAAGATATCGATCAATCCCTTCAGGAAAGTTCTACACGCCACGAGATTATGCTGCCTCTATAAATAGAGGACTTACCCACGGTGAAAGGTACGGAGACACATCCACTTCTCCCTTAAAATCTTTACCATTAGATCCAGATTCCAGGCTTGACTTAGGCATTGAAGGGTCTCCTAAATTAGCCAAGGTCTCCTTTGCCCTCTTCCAGGAGGCCTCTTCTTGTGCAGGAGGTAAGTCGAAAACTGCATCAATATTTCAATTCTTAGTAATACTTTGGTGTGCCCTACTTGAGTACGTGGATCTGCATTATCATTGGGTTTGTATATTAAAATCAGCATACGATGGACTGGGTGTATATGATGCGGATATCACTGGGGATTCTTTCTGCGTGTCCCAGTTCATCGAGACGCGGCTATTGCAGGGCAAATTTCCTAATTTCACATGCACGAGAGAGCTTGTGCACATGCACATGTTGTTAATGTGTCAGGACACAACAATTGTTAAATCTGACCTTCCACCAGGTCAAATGATCAGTCTAGATCTTCTATTTTAAAAACCAGGCAATTTCACACCTCAGGTGGACCACATCGTATCAAAGCCAATGAATACCTGTAAAAAGTTTGTAACCGTCAAACCACCTTGTACACTATGGCCCACTTTAAGAGTGAGACTATCTGATCTTTTAGGACTGTGTTCTAATTACTATTTCCAATTTTATGGAAAGCTTGGATCTCACACGCGTGTTTCATCTTGGAACGCGTGCGAATGTGTACGGATCTTCAGGCGCGTGGAATTAGCAAGCCTATATAATAAGATGCTTTATTTCGCCGCTTCTCCGCCCATTGGAAAGAAGAAAGCGAGAGAGCGAGAGTTAGAGCGAGAAAGACAGAGAGAAAGAGAGAAACTCATTCAGAGAGGGGGAGAGAGAGAGAGAGAGAGAGAGAGAGAGAGAGAGAGAGAGAGATATGGGGGGAGAAGAGAAGAGGCATCAGATGATGCAGAACCTGTTCGGGGACCAATCAGAAGAAGAAGAAGAAGATGAAGAAGAAGAGCTCGATATCGGCCATGATACTCTGCAACAACCCCCTCATTATCATTCGGTAACATCTCCCTCCCCATCTCCATCTCTAACAACAAAAATTCTCTTTTTTTGAACTGAAAAAGGAAAAATTCCGATCTGGGGTTTCAAAAATTTCGATGTTCTCGCTGTTTCCACCCTAAACACATCCCGCTCATCTTTCTTCAAAGCGTGAATCGATGTTCCAGTCTCCTTTTCGATCCTTTTAGATGAAAAATAGGAATAGTTTTTTTTTTTTTTTTTTGAAATTGATTTTTACACCTACCTGTTTGTGCTATTGTATTAGTAGAAAGGGTGGTCGTCTCTGCCAATTAGGGTAGGTGCAAATACAGCATCTTGTTTCCCCCCTTCCCCCATTCTAAGCCATTCTCAAATAAAGGTCCAATCTTGGATCCAATTTGATGGACAATTCATGAATTCATGGCGATGTGGTAGGAACGTGTGGCCTGGTTGTTGGTATCACTGGGACTGCTGGAATTGTTGTCAGAAAACCTAGGTGATGACCGTTCTTCCAGTGGGCCTCACCACCAATTCCCCCTGTGAGAAGGTCCAATGTCCCACTGATCAGACAACCCTAATTGTCCAGTCAATGGACTTTTGCTTCTTGGATTGCAAAATGTTTTCATTTTTAGTTTTGAAAGTTCCATCCTACTAGATATCTAATTGATAGGATTTTGCCACCTTGGGCAATCCATGGTGGGGCCTAGCAGGACAAATGGTTCTGATCTTGAGGGTGGGTCCCATGAAGGGAATACTTTTTCATGGTGTACCACTGAGAGTTGAGGCCTTTGCAAAGTAGAATTGTAATGGTTGACAATTTTAAAAGCCTCGCATTGAAGAAGTGACCTGGCCCAAGCTGACGACGACGATGACGACAACCGCAAGCTGACGACGACGACGACCGCAAGCTGACGACGACGATGGCGACGACCGTGAGCTGATGATGACGGCGATGACGACTGCAAGCTGACGACCGCTCACTCATAACCAAGATGACGACGAGAAACGGAAAGGATAGGCTCTCTGCAGTGGAGAAAGGAAAGTTCATAGCTGACGAAAACACCAGCCATTGACAAGGAGATGATGATAGGGAATGGGTGAAAGTTCTGCATAGAAGAAATACGAGGGATCATGTAACTATTGGACGTAGTAAGTACTTCTCTTATCCTACCTTATTCGTCAAAGGATACCCCCTTGGGTGGTATCCTCTTAATCTTGAAAAGATATTTGGTCACGCGGGAGCTGTTATGGATGTGGTCATGCCTAGAGATAAAGAGAGTGGGGCTTATCGTGGATTTGCCTCATTCGCATGGGAAGTGAGGCTGAGTTGGCTAGAGCAGTCAGTATGATTCATGGATTGAGCTTTTGGAGGAAAGAAGATTCTGGTGCAAAGAGCGCGGTATGGTCCAGAAACGTTATTTGCCAGCAGGGTTCTCTAAAGCATGGCACCGCCAAATCTAACACTCCTACTGCGCTCATATCCCAAAACCAAGGTCGGTTTACCGTCCAGTTTCCGATCATCCTAAGATGACCACCGATCATTTGTTTAAAGATGCTTTGCTGCTCAGTGTTCCTGCACATTCTCCCATTCTCTCACCCGACGTTGCTACGGAGGGGATGAAGGAGAAGGATGAGATCCTGCGTCCTCCTTCCCTAAATGATGATATTCAAGACACACCTGAAGCAATTGTCATCGTTGATCAGGAAATTTTTGAAAAAAATAGAGCCGACCTAGCTAAATCTGTCGTCCTTATTACAAAAGAGGGTGCTACCATTGCGACATTCAGAGATTGGATCTTTCACAGTACCGGGATCAAGTTCGGCTTGTCTGATTTTAAACCGCTGGGGTTTAACTCTCTCTGGGTCAGGATGGGAGCGAGTCTTCACCCAGAGATGGAATCGATGGAGAATCTTTTGCCTACACCTAGTCCGGTGGTCAAAGTTCTGCCATGGGAAGAGTTCTCCATCTTCAGCAAAGAAAATATATGGGTCCTTATTTGGGATATTCCGATGGAATGCTGGTATGATGAATTCTTAATAGCGGCCGCCTCTTCCCTGGGTTTTCTTTTGGAACTGAACTCTAAGACGAAACTTGGTATCGAAGTTGGGGTCATTAGAGCCAAGGTCAGGAGGAAGAAAGGTTCTCCCCTGCCCGCTGTTGTGAAGGTGAAGGTGGACAATCGTACTATTTTACTTCCAGTCTAGCAAGAGATTCCTGATGCTTCCCAACCTCGATGGGGTGATGTATGGAGTTCTAGATACTCGATGGGTTCGACCTTTGTGGAGGAGACGAGTTTAGAAGGAGTCCTTCTCCCTTTCTCCTGTGGACCACCGAAAGAACGTGAGGCGGGAAAGAATGTAGCTATCCATCAACGTCTCTTCAGAAGCTGCCCAAACGAGACACGTGGCTGTCTCTCCGCTGAACCAGTGCCTCAGTCGTCTGACGATATCTTTCGCTTCGCCGCCACGGGAACGAGTGCCATGGAGAGCTTTACACGTGGCATATACTCTGCATCCAAATCTCGTATGGATAGACGTCCCTTGATTCTGCAGACTCCGGAGTGGCTACGTACGCGTCGACTTCCTCTTGCATTTATGAGGGAGGCGTGCCATCTGTATCTAGCCACGTGCCTGCTGACACCGAAGCAGCTTCATCCAAACCGTTCACGTGTCTGATTGTGCATTTCATTCAGGACCAACATCGCTAATCGAGTTTGGGTCATTTGAAGAGGGTCCGGGTTCGACCAGAATTCACTTATCGTCAGGAAAATGGGGCCCGCTAAATATTTTCGAGTCTGTCCTCTCTAACCCCTCCCCACCTTACGTCCCCTCCCGATATCCAAATACTTTTCATATTCCCACTCTCCTGGGTCCTCTTCGGTTATCCCTCCTAAGAAATGGGGAGACGTTCATCTGCGGGGGCCAATTCCGAAAGCCGAGCTATCCAATAGTCAGCCCTCCAGTCCTGCCTCCCAACTTGATTCCCCTATCCAGGACAGTAACTGGACTGATATGGGTCCTCTTACTTTGTTTCAGGAGAATACATCCAGTGAAGTGTTAAACGCTGAACCGTTGCAGGTGTACCCCAATTGCCCTCAACAACAGCAGGACAACAGTCTCTCATCCTCTTAGCCTCAGCAGGATCAATTCTTGGCGATCAATACTGAGGGGAAGAGTAGAGAGGAAATTTTCGTTGAAATTCAGAATAAAAAATGGATTAGAGATGCGGTCGGACATGTGGGAAGATCCCTCGGTTTATCTTTTGGGAATAGACCTGAAGATTATACTAGCCTCTTCCAGTTTATCGAAAATCGTGGTAGGCCTCTTCCTCCTTCCAGAACTCCAGCCAAAACAATAGTGTGGTCCACCAATTGAGAATTGCTAAGTCTACACCTGAGTCCAGAATTAGCGTCTTCCTTGATGGTTAGACGTGGTCGCAAGGGAGCCCGGGGAAACATTGTTCCCCAATGAATATTATCTCTTGGAATGTAAGGGGGATGGGTTCCAAACAAAAGAGGGGGCCGATTAAGGAATCCATCAGTAGAAAGAATCCGGACATTGTGTCGTCAGGAAACTAAAGTTCTCCGTTTCTCCGATAGGCTGATGGCGTCGATTTGGAGAGCCAACGACATTCATCGTGTTACTCTGGATGTTGTGGGATCGTCGGGTGGAATTTTGATAGCCTGGAAATCCTCTAATTGGGTCTTGCAATCTTCTTTCATTAGGACCTTCTCTGTCTCTGTTATGCTACGAGATAAGTTGTTTGATTTTTGTTGTAATATTATTGCTGTATATGGTCCTAATGATGATTCTCTCAGGACGTCCTTTTGGAATGAACTGACTTCGCCTAGACAGTCATTTCCAGGTCCTTGCTGTATTGTCGGAGACTTCAATGTTATACGTTCCCCTGACAAACATTCTCATCTCAGGAGAACATCTTTTGCCATGCAAAATTTTTCTGACTGGATCCAAGTGCAGGAGTTAATAGACCTCCCTCTGTCTGGCGCCTCATTCACTTGGTCTAATTGTCACAGAGCTCCTATTCAATTGAGTTTGGATAGGTTTCTTCTTTCGTCTGAGTGGCTGGAGGCGTTTCCTTCGGTTTATCAGGTCGCCCTTCCTAGAACAACTTCCGACCACTGTCCGATCATGCTTTCTATGGAGGAAGTAAACCGGAGTCCTAAACCATTCAAATTTAATCCAGCTTGGCTCAAAGTTGAAGGCTTTCAGGAAAAAGTTGAGGAATGGTGGAACTCATTCCAGGTTGATGGTTTTGCTGGTCATAGACTGATGTGCAAGCTCAGACTCAAGGAAAAAATAAGGGACTGGAAGGCGAAAGATCTTAAGCAAAGAGAGAAGGAAATTGAGTCCTTATTGGCAGAACTTCAACAGATCGATGTGTCTAATGATGGTGAGGAGATTTCGCTTGAAACTCTAACCAGACGGATTCAGATTATCCAGTCTTTATCTGCCCGAGCCTTGGAAGATGAAGTTAATTGGAAGGTTAAATCGAGAGTGAAGTGGCTGACAGAAGGTGATCGAAATACCAAATATTTTCACAATATTGCTAATACGAGAGCTCGTGTTAAAGCCATCCGTAACATCATGGTTGAAGGAAGACAAATCGAAGACAAAGATGAGATTGCGGATTGTGCGATCGACCATTTTAGATTTATTCTCTCATCTGAAGGGTGGGCCAGACCTTGGCTCGATGGAATTGCCTTCTCTGCTATTCAAAGGTCGGAGGCTGATTTGCTGGAGGCTCCCTTCTCTGTTGAAGAAACTAAAGCAGCCATTTTTGCTTTGTCGGGAGATAAATCCCCAGGTTCAGATGGATTTATTATGTTATTTTTTCAGGTGTTCTGGGACGTGATTAAAGCAGATATTATGGACTTTCTCCTCGAGTTTCACGAGAGGGGGAAGCTCTCAAAAAGCTTAGGTGCCTCATTTATTACTTTGATCCCTAAAGTCTCAGGTGCCTCCTCCCTTTCAGATTACAGGCCCATTAGTCTCATTGGAGGTCCTTACAAAATCATGGCAAGAATTCTGTCTTCTAGACTTGTTACCGTCATGGGGAGCCTCATTTTTGAATATCAAAACGCGTTCATAAAAAGGGAGATAGATTATTGACGGAGCGCTGATCGCCAATGAATGTTTGCGCTCTTGTCACAAATCTGGAAGGAAATCCATATTTTACAAACTGGACATTGAAAAGGCGTATGACCACGTCGATTGGAATTTCCTGCAATACATGCTGCTCCCTATGGGTATTGGGGACAGATGGCGAAGTTGGATCAAATCGTGTATGGAGTCGGCGCACTTCTCTATCCTTTTAAATGACACTCCCAAAGGCTTCTTTCCTAGTTCGAGAGGATTACGCCAAGGTGATCCCCTCTCCCCTTTTCTATTCCTTCTGATTGGAGAGGCTTTGTTGCAAGTGATTCTTTGTGGGCAGATTGCTGGTCTGTTCAGAGGAATTTTGGTCACCGATGCTGTCATCCCTATCTCCCACATTCAATTTGTTGATGATACCTTGATCATGATCGAGGCAGATGATGTTTCTATCAATAATCTTCATACGACTCTAAGATGTTTTGAGGCTGTCTCGGTATGAAAATCAATATGGCCAAGTCTAAACTTTATGGGGAGAACGTATCGGATCAGGAGCTATCTGTTTACGCTGATATTTTGGGCTGTTTAGCGGCCTCTTTCCCTACGACGTTCGTTGGTCTCCCCCTCGCTGTTGCCCCCCCCTCCGATAGTGATGTGGGAAAAAATTGTCGACAAAATTCAAAGGAAACTTGCTACATGGCAATGCCGATATCTTTTGATCGGAGGCAGGATCACTCTCATTAAAGCCGCGTCGTCCAACCTTCCAGTTTACTTCGTGTCTCTCTACAGATGCCTGACCTCAATCTTGAAACGTTTAGACTTTCTCAGACGAAACTTCCTATGGTGCGGTAAGGAAAACCACAAGAAATTTCACCTAATGGATTGGACGGAAGTGTGTTGCCACTTTAGGAATGGGGGAGCTAATATAAAAAAACCTTAAGATTATGAATTCGGCTCTTCTGGGCAAGTGGTCTTGGAGACTGGGCAAGGAATCAGAAGCTCTGTGGAACATCATCGTCAAGGGCAAATATGGCTCGTCTCCTGGTGGCTGGTGGACTAAAGATACTTCATCCTACAGGGCCTCTTACGTCTGGAGAGGTATCTTTCGTCATAAAACAGTTGTGATTTCCAATATAGGATTCGATCCGGGAAATGGAACGAGAATCAGGTTCTGGGAAGATCAGTGGATGGGAGATTGCACCTTGAAAAGTAGATTTCTGGGTATTTATCGTATTGCTGTTGATAAAGAGAGTACGATAGCTAGCTATTATTCGCAGTCGGGAACCAGTGGGGTCTGGGAAATTAACTGTGTCAGGAATCTTCATGATCGGGAGGTGGAGGAATACGTGGATCTGCTTCATTGTCTCTCACAGTCTCTCTGGATCCCTCTTCTCCAGATAATTTGATCTAGAAACACACAAGTAGTGGGATATATACCACACGTTCGATATGGTGAGCATCATATATTTTTTTTTCCGATCATTTTTTTTCTTCTGTAAATCGTATTAAATTAGTGTCAAATTGTTACAAATCCATGATTTTTCATGTTTTCCTGAAAAATCATGGATTAGGAGCTTCAATTTCGAGATTTGAAGAAGGACTGAGTTTCGGAAAATTGAAAAAAATCAAAATGTTCCCAATTTATTGCAAATCGGTTGTAATATTTGTGTCTAAACATAAAATCAAACATCTATGTATCCTAATTTAGTGGTTCTTCTTTTGCTTTTGAACGTATTGTTCGTGTTTCCACACGTCTTCTTACATTTATAAATTATATGAATATACTTGCATCAATTCAGTTAGACAACGCATAGATTAGGACCCCATACAAAGATAACCTATTACGCACTTTTTTTTTTGTAATGTCTTGATTCGTAAGTCTGTATTGATGTCTTTTTTAATAATCACTGAAATTTCATTGAAAAATTTGACCAATTTTCAATGTTTCCCCATGTTCCAACAACAATGATACATTACGCGATACAACTGATATATCCTATGCGATAACCGATATGCATCTCTGTATCCCAAGGGTGCGATACGTAACACGATACTGATATTTCGAACACTGGATGGCAGTATGCTAGAACCTGCAATGTTAGATCCTTCTTATGAAGATTAGAAATAAATAACCTGCTCGTCATGTCTTGGCTTCTGAATTCTATGGAATTAAAAGTTATTGAATGCCGTTTCTTATTATCTATTGCCTGAAAGATTTGCTTGATCGCTCATGAATTATATGCCGAGTAGAATAAGATGGCTCGGATTTACAATAGTTACTAGGGCATTGGGACTTTGGGACAAGGGGGAGTGTTAAATTTCTGATTATTATGCCAAGATGCTTGGTTTATGGGAGGAATTATCTTTCCTAGACAATCTCCAATTTGCTTGCACCATTGATGCAAAGGCATACAAACGAAGTATTGGGAAAAAGAGGATCTTTGAGTTGTTAGCGGGTGTTAGTTCTGATTTTGAACCTCTGTGGGCTTAGATTCTTGGTTCACCCACACCAGCCCATATATACTATAACACCAAACATGGAACGAGAGCACTCCACCTCGAGAAGATTCTTAGAAATAAGATCATTGGAGCGCACCAAGAATTGGCTGTTTTCTCCTTGGTCCAAATCGTCAAGTCTATCTTCTCCCTAGAAGGCCTTACACCAAGGCGCATTTGGTGGAGATAAATAAATGCCTCCATTTCCTCATCTGAAAGTTTCTACCTGCAAGGAGGGGACCGAACCAGGCAAGTACCACACCTTGAGAAGCAACATGTCAGCAAGATCTCTTGATCCACGGCTAATCAGCCAATGGATGGAAAAACATCACAAAGCGGAACATTCTCGATCCACACTTTGCTCCGAAAGTGGATTCTCTTGCCATTTCCAAAGTAGAACCTAACCGCTTGAATTTGGCATCATTCTACATACCGCCTTCCAAGGCCCTGAAGCTCTATAAAGAAAGGACTCGCCCACCCACCACCCATCCTGGGTAGTCCCATATTTGCAAGCAATAATCTTTCTATATAGCCTCCTTTCCTCCACCCTGAATTGCCCAAGCTATTTCCTCTGTAAACCTAAATTACCGAACATTACATTGCACACTTGTTTGGTAAAACCATACCGCTATGCTGCAACTGGTCCACAGTCAGGGGCTTTCCAAGGTAGGCGAGCCACACAAAAGCCCACAACCTGAGGAAGTGCGTGGAGGAAGTAACTCAAGATTCCGGTAAGATCTCAGCAAGTGATCTTACTGAATACAAACCATCAACTTGCGGGAACCATTTATGTTTTTCTTGCCCCCTTCCAGGAACACACACACACACAGCATGGTGCAAACAGTCTATTAATCTGCCAAGGTAGCAATTTCCAGATCTTATAGTTCATGCCTAAAAGTTAGGCACCAAACTGTTGCACTGCTGTTCCTTTGGAAGACTTTTCTCCAAGTCAGCAATATGATATAGATCCTTGAATTCCTCGCATAGGGAAGCCATTGAGCACTGGACATCTTCCTAGAACCTAAGCCTGTTGCCATCACCAAACTTAAACCGGAAGTATTTGTTGCAGAAGCCCTAAGCCCATGAGATGGCTCTCCAGATGTGAGATCCATTCCTGAGTCTAGATTTATGTCCCAACCATGAGGATGCCTCTTGTACCTCTTTGCTAATAGCCTTTTAATACTTTCGGCTTCCCCATTATCGATTCTTCACCACCATTTACATAGACTGGCAACATTCACCTGTCTGATTTTCCTGATGTAGACCCCCCTACATGGTGGGGCCTTGTAGACCTTGTCCTAGGCCAACAGATGGAATCTGTGAGCTTCAACTTTGTCATTCCACAGGAGTTTCTTTTGAGTTTCTTCAAAAGAAACTCCATCTTCTGCATCACCTTCACCAAACACCTCAACAAAGACGACATATACACTGGGATGCTGCAAAGAGTTGCCTTTAGGAGAATAATTCTACCCCTGAAGGGTAGCACTTTGCCTTTCCAAGAACCGAGCCTCCTTTGGATTCTTTCTAGGAATCCATCCCAAACCTCGTACTTGGTCTTCCCACATTAATTGGGAGACCCAGATGCTTACTGGGAGCTTGGTGGCACCGTAGCCAGAGTAGAACCTATTTGTTGGATAATTATTGCTTCGAGATTGATACCAGTTATGCTGTGCTTCTGGAGATTCACCCTGAGGTGAACATATTCGAAGCAAAGCAAGATATCTTGATACCTTTCCACTCCGACAATCGAGCCTTCATAAAATAGAAGTGTGTCATCCCCATATAGGGAATTTGACAACAAAGCTTCACAGTTGTCCGCATTCATACCTTTGGTGATCCCTAGACTGGTGTCTTTGTTTAACATCCTGTGGTTACGCTTCCACCATGATGGTGCAGAGGAGAGGATAATGGATCTCCATGCTCGAGGCCACTTACTGCCTTGAAGAAGCCCTTGGCACATCCGTTAATAGAGTTGGTGCAAGTTGAAGTCTCTAGAAGGGCAAGGGGAAGGCCCAAAAGGACGTGGATAGAGTTTGTAAGAAAAGACTTGATGACCTATGGTTCAACTGAAGTTATGGTTCAACAGGATTCGTGTTGCCGGCCCCAATTAGTTGGGATAAGCCTTAGATGACAACGAGGACAATAATGGCCCAAGGAGATCCTTCTCTGGGACTGGGAGGTGCCGTGATCGAGGAATGGGAGTTTGCTGACACCTAATGATATATCCTATGCTTAGCCATGGTGCCGCTGGTAATTGTTTCTGCATTGTTTTGTTCTCGTGGCCTGGGCCCTTGTATGTGGGGATTGGTATTGTAGGTTTTCTCTTGGAGTACAGTAGGGTGAATTGTCTTGTCTCCTATCCTTTGTACTCATTTTTAGTTTTAATAAATTTCATTACCCATAAAATTTTTTTTTTCCCACTGATTGGTGTGAATCACGGACAGTTTGAAGTTTTACTTGCTGAATGAGCTTGATATGTCGCGAAGAGATGGTTTATCATTTGATCAGTTGGTTTGCTAATCAAGTTAGGGTCAGTTTGGGTGGTGGGATTAGAAGGGATTAGGTGGGATGGGATTCATCTCGTCCTGTGCCAATTCCACTCCATGTTTGGGAAGAATGGAAAAGCTTGGAATTACATTAAATGGAATTGCATTGGGTCCCGTGCCAATTTCACTCAATGTTTGGGAAGTTGTGTAGGTCCCACCATGATATGTGGGCTATATCCACACCGTCCACCCATTTATCGAGATTATTTTAGAGCATGGGCCAAAAAATCAGGTAAATCTAAAGCTCAAGTGGACCCCACCATAGAAAGCAACGGGGATTGAATACTTACCATTGAAAACAGATCTACCTCATTTTTAGGCCCATGCCATAAAATGAGGTTACAAAACAAATGAACGGTTTAGATATAACACGTGTGTTATTCTCAGTAATTTCAAATGATGGTGGGTATATCCATTCAATGTACCACCGGATTATCAACAAAGCATGGCATTAATCTTATCCCATGGTAACAGGGGACAATCCCTGCAATGGGTAATAATTATGTTTTTTGAATCCCATCCCACCTAATCCCTTCTAATCCCACCGCCCAAACTGACCCTTAGGTACTTTGATGCACCCTATATTATGATTAATTTATGTAGGCCAATCTATTCCAATACTCCAGTTACTTATTTCCCAGACACAGCTCACATTCAATTAGTGGCATTGTGGTTGTGGGTGTCTTAGTACCAAGAAAATATGACTGTAGAATGTAGATTAGGTCAAATTTTACCTTGAAGATTTTGTCAATTCTTAGAAGGTTCGATTTCTATGAGAGCAAGGGGTGAACTTACAAGCGCTTACTCCCATGGCAGAAGTGTAGGAAGCTGCATACACAGCTTGAGAACTTAATACCATGCACAACTGAAGTTTTGTATTGGTGTGGTCAACTCATGGTTTTAAATAACAGTACGACTTGACCCGCCCAATTCCATTTTGGTCCACATTTCTGTCTGGTGATTCATCCCACTCAACTCATATCTAACGAATTTTTGAACCATGAGTCAACTGAATCCAGTTCAATTGTTTGGCTGGGCTGAAACTGGATTGCATTCTTTTCTAGCACTGAGCATGCAGGTTTTGCACTTCCAGTAACCTGGGTAGATTCCAGTTAATGATCGCTACTTTTAATCAAGGAACTAAAACTCAAGCAAAATGAGTCAAGTCAGATTTGCTATGAGTGAACCAAGCTGCCCCTAACCCAGGAAATGGACGTTTCAGAACAACGCACCATGTGAACAATTGTTTTTGGCCAGAATTGAATGAGCCACAACAGTTTCAGCCTCAGGGCAAGTCTCACTCCTAAATTGAGTTTTAATACCTCTATTTTACTGATTATTCAGCTGCATTGGTGTATGGCTTTTCAATCTGTAATTTGTTATTCCATAAAAAGAACTAATAAAAATTTCAGAACTAATAAAGCATAGGATGTTGCATTGCCACCTCTTTTTTGGTAACCTTTTATTATTGTTGTTTTTAAAGGATGAAGGCGAAGGTGAGGCAGAGGTTGAGGTTGAGGGTGAAGCCGAAGCCGAAGCTGAAGCTGAAGCTGAGGCCGAGGCCGAGGCTGAGGCCGAGGTCGAGGGAGAAGGGGAAGCAGAAGTGGAAAGTGAAGTGGAAATACATGATGTAGATCCTAATCAAAGAGAGAGTGAGGGTGAAAGGGCTCAAAGTTCACCCGAAAGAGAAATCAGTGGTCAGAGGGTAGAGAGTGAAGGGAAAGAAGCCGACAGTGAAGAGCAAGAGTACGGCCAAAGGGTAGTAACAAGCAGGAGAAGGGAAGTAATTGTGAGTGGATCCGAAAGGTCTGAGGAGAACAATTACATTGACGATGAAGATGAAGAAGTTGATCAGGCCAGCCCAAGGTAACACTAACATATGCTCTCCTCTTGTTGATAACCTAATGTGTCTCTTGGAATTTCTTTTCAGGTTTCCTTGATCATCCTGGATTTCTCACATACAAGTATACGATCCATGCATGTCTATATATGCATGTTTGTGTGTCTGCATTCATTGGGTTTCTTAGTTGGCTGGATATCTACTTGTAGAATGCAGGATGTTTACTAAGCGTAGCAATGCTTTTCTCAAGTTTGCAAAATTTGGATGCGTCATTGAGTTTTGAGTTTGCAGTCTGAGTGATGTATTTCTTTAGGGATGTTTGGATATGTGGAATCTAAATAAAAGAACGGTCAAAAAATATTCTAATGATGGTTTCCATGAGCACTATTGAAACATGGATACCAATTTTAGAGTTCTTGTTTGAATATCAAATGGAAATATCATATGCCTCTCACAACAGTTACCTAGTTTTGTGTGCCAAGAATAATGTAATAATTGCTTTGTGGAATCCACCATTTTCTTTGCTATCCAAACAACATAAATTGTCACATCAAAGGAAAACCCTTTTCCTTTTCCATTGTTTGGGCATGGAATCCTTGGTATCCAAACACGACCTTAGGTTTTGGTGGCTGTGATACTGGGTCTATTTTGCATTGCACTCTGACAGCAGTGCTGTTTTCTCTTCCATATTCTTGAAAGAGTAAATATATAATGTTTGATGAGCATTTGCTTGCCCTGGGGCCACCATTTCATGACTTGTATAATTCAGATGGTGCATCATGGTGGATGGGAGATCCCCAAAAACTTCCCATAGGATGAGACCTTTTGATTTGGTCCCGGTTTAAACATGGCCCAGTGGTTTTAGTTATCCATTTTCTTCTGATGGCTAGAGGGTCTTCTGAAGGGGAAGTGTAGGGCATGGCTCATCCATGATGGTTCACCAAATCAATGGCTTAGATTACTGGAAGGACCACCAATCGAGCAATAAATAGCATTTCTTTTGACCGGATGTCAACGCTGCTATAACTTCCAATGGAACTTTTTGCATTTTAGCAATTCGCCACCTTTTCTTTTCATTAATCTTTTGCACGATCGTGACTAAACTTTTGCTTTGCGTAGATATCTTTATAACTTACAATGAAACTTTTTGCATTTGAGCAATGCACCACCTAACCTTTTGATTTGCTTAGATATCTTTAGACCGGATAATACTGTGCTTTGCATCGTCGATGGATATTCACTACTTGCATTCTTGGCCAGACATCTACTGGTATATTGATGGGAATGAAAACAATTACTTTGCTGCAGCAGGTCACCAGGAGAGCAGAAAGATCATGCAGACATTTCACAATCTGCACCTGAGATTCGGGATGTGTTTGGAGATTCCGATGAGGATGAACCAGCAGAGTATGCAGCCCAGAATGACCAGGAACAAGATTCACATGTGAGTGTGAGACGTTTTCCACCCTTGTTTCTAACTTTGTGCATAATAATGTTTGAATGATAGAACCTGGACACTGACTCCTAATATATCTTGCTGGATAATAAAGAAGCATTCATCATCCAATACCTGGTACTTAGTAGATTGAGGTGGATCGAGTCCATCGTTAGGTGCTTCCTGTCTGTATATGACCCTTGGTTAAAAATCACAAGAAATGGATGACCTATCCAATCAGTTTCTCCTGTTTAGTCCATTTTCATCTCAACCGTCCATTTGAAGGCCATCATCCATTGGATAGGGTTATCCATTATTTGTCAACTGTGGGCCATTCCTGGGAAGGACCCACCAGATGAATCATCTGGATTCATGCCACCTGTGATGTGTTAGTTGTTGGGCGACAAATGTCCATTCTGGATCTAGTGTGCTGAAGGCAGAACCTCGTCGAAACTGATTGTGCCCATCAAAGATCTTTCATCTATTTGACTTTGATATGGGCATGTGTACCAGAGTTAGATATGGAGACAAGGTTTTTGACATGGCGTAAATGGAAAACCAGACACGCCAACTTGTCTGCGGGCCACACGCGGGTAGTAATATGATTCTCCAGATAGATGCAATATTATTTTGGGCATGACCTCAATGCCTAGAGAGCACTGAGAGTTGGTAGCACATTGCTCCCCTCCATTTAAAGATGGTGGGCATATAGGCATTTTAAAATATGGTTTTTCAAAGTCTATTTTAAAATGTGCGTTAAGATTCACACCCACCATTGTTAGATGGAATGTGTTACTGACTGTCGGTGCCCATCGAGCCCACACAATCTTTTCCCATTGGGCATTCTTACTCATGAAAATGTAGGGCAAAGTGGCATGTGTACAAAAAATAAAAATAAAAATTGTGGTAACCAATTCCGAAAAGAGAAAAGAGAGCACATACTAAATAGCAATTTTTTTGCAAAAAGGGGAAAAAAGATTTATAAAGAGGGCATAGAGCGCCCGAGAAACAGAAAATCTCTAACTCCGCCCATTTAGCTAAGGGTTAGTGAGGTCAATAGCCTCCCTTGGGATAAGAAAACAAAAGAATCATTCAACTCTCTAATGATATTGTGAATCTCGTCAACGACAAAAGCCGGACTTCAAGTTTGTTTTCCCTATTACTAGCCCAAGAGAAATAGACAACATGGTTTGTTCTCCTCTTTTCCCTTAGGGTCTGTTTGGATGGAATGCAAAATGGGTAATGCAACTAGTTTGCATTGACATGACATTTTCGCTTGCTTAGAAAGCAACGAATGCTATAGTGAAGTGTTTGTATTTGCTTTTCCCTTCTCAAAAAGAGTATAACTTTTATTGTAGAAGTCAAATGGAGGGAAAAGAGTTTATCTCCAATGCGACGTTTTAAATGGCAATTTTGGAAGGAAAAGGTTTCCTTTTGTGGCATTGCAATACATACAGTTGTAAATGCAAAGGAAAAACATTTTTTAGGATTCTTCTTTAGCAAAACAAACAAGTGCAACTGGTTTGCTTCTCGTAGCACTGATGTCAGCTTACCTTTTGTTCTTGTCACATTTTTGTTTTCCCTTGCATTTTCCTAGTTTACCTTCAATCCAAACAGGCCCTTATGAACCAGTGTCCTCATGTTTGATGCAACATGCTCGGCACGTGCAACTTAAGAAAATGCTCGACATGTGCCCGCAGCTCAGTTTTGTAAAACTGGAAGGTCCTTGTTATGTGGCCTTAATTGGTTGCCTCCAGTGCAATGTTGTTCCCTTTTGTATTTAAATTGTCTAAACAGTCCCGTTATCTTCTTGTATCAGAGATCACCTATTGAAGAGGAAGGGAGCTATGAGAAAGAGTTGAGGCCAGAGGATTTAGTTCCTGAGGAAGAAGGCCAGTATGAATCAGAAGAGGAGAATCTTGAGCAGAAACACAAGGAGAAACCAGTTGGCCCCCCATTGGAATTGGAGATTCCATTGCGTCCACCTCCAGGTCAGCCAGATAAGGTGGGTCTTCTTTCTGTTCCCTTACCCATGCATTTTGTTGTTATTCATCTTTCTTTAAAGTTATGCATAGTTGCTCCCGTATATTGTTTGAGGATGTTGGCCATGTATGACGGACATCTAGATCTTGAAGCAATTGCACACAATTGTTTTCTACTTTGTTTTTTGCTATTTTATGGTTCTGTTTCTTTTTCTATAAGTAAGGTTTTGCTCAATTGACCTTGAGAGATGCATTCAGCCAAGAGTTGCTTCTCGGCATGGTCATGAATGGATCCTTATTATTTCATACACCTATATCGTTCCTCTCTTCTAGATACGGTTGCATGTGATCAAACATCTGGTTACATGTTTGCGAACGTGCATGCATGTGTGGAGTGTTTTGGCTGAGTTTTTCTTTACCATATTGTTCAAAATTAAACCACATATATGCATATGCATGTTTTTATCTAAAAGCCACGTATAGATTCTTCCTTTAATCCATAGAGAATGAGGACTCTGAAGCAGCCTAAGAGTGCCCTAATAGGAGATACAGTTATGGAGACCTTGAAACGATTCAGATATGTACTACAAAAGCCAGAGACAGCCTTGATGAGGAGGGAACTTTGAGTAGGCCTAAAGGGTCTAACAGGAAGATGAGGGGAATACTAGAAACAACTTGGATTGATGTGGTGGGAAGGGATATGATGGCTTGTAAAGTTGTCAAGGATAGGGCCTTGCATAGGAATAATTGGTGCATCAGGATTTGAGAGGCTGACACCATGAATAGCTGGGATGGGTAATGATGATGGTGGTGGCAGTAGTGGTGTTGAAACATGTTTTCTCAAGTCGACCCCAGATACAGACACATACATAGATACATCTGTTCTTTTGCACTTAAAGCATGCAAATTTCAGAATTACTGTTTCCTTTCCATCTTTTTAGTTCTATGTTTTCTCTATAAAAGTTCTATTCTTCTTTTGTCATTTTTCATTTTACAATTTTTTGTTTACCCCCATCAAAAGTTCACACTTACCAAGCCCTACCCTATTTAATTTTTGGGCTTGTCAAGTTGGCACTTGATATCCTTTTCTTTTGTGATACTTGAAGTTGGAAATAATGCATGTGCACGCTTATGTGAAGTATGTCATGTTTTTGACTTATGCATATCATGGAGGATATTGTTGTTATTATGATCTTGAACTTTGTGCATCCATCTACCTGTTGCTTATTATGTGATAGAGTCTTACACCTTTAACATCATAATTGTCATAACAGTGGCAGTGGGCTGGGTAGGCCAGGCCAGGGTTGGCTCTAGCCTAGCTTTGGCACTATAGGACTGGGCCGGGCCAGGGCTAGTGTTGATATGCAAGCCGGCCTGATTTTTGTGCAAAGTGATCTTCATGGTGGGTGACTCCTACTGCTCGAATGGTATGTATATTTATGCTGAAGGGAAATAGATGGAACATATATCATTAAGTCCTCGATCCAATTGGCCTGCCTAAGAATACCCATGGCTAAAGGCTTACACTGAAAGATCCATCCTAAGTAAAATAATGCTTTAGGCCTGGATTTTAGAATCAATCCCGGCCCTCGAGCCGAGTTTAGGGCCCAGGTCCAGGCTCTATTGATGAGGACATTTGACCGAAGTGTACTAGATGAGGAGGATAGCGACATAGCCTTCTTTGTGGCTATACGAGTGTTACATGGGGCCTGTGAGGTCCAGATCACATCCCTAGACATCGTAGAAGATCTCATGTGCATGGTTTGTGCATCTTTGAAGACACCACACTGGGTAGATGCATGCGGGTTGCTCCATGTTATTGCTTCTCAAAAACTTCAAACTTTCTCTTCTTTCTCCATGTGATTTGGAGATTAGGATTGGTGAGAGGCCATTCCCATTTGACGGAGGTGCAAGGCTTCCACTTATCTTTCATATTCTTCTTTTTTCTTTGTCAAGGGGGTATTTCTTTTAAGTTTTCATCTTTCCTTCTTCCCCTCTTCCCAAAACCTATCAAAATCTCTTCCTTTCTTCCTCTTTACATCCCACCCGTATAAACCCAACCCTTAAAACCCAAACCCTAGCCAAAATAACCCACATGTATGACTATACAACCACACGTGTGAACTGCTATAGCTGGTCGTATGGCCCCCTCTTTGTCCCTTTGATTCCTTCTTACTTCCACATCAAACCCCTGTTGAATCACATACCTTAATCCTAGCTTAAATCCTAGATCCTCAAATATCCAAGTTTCCCCAATCACCTAAACCCTAGATTCCCAATTTCCCTAATTGGCCATAAATTCCAAACTTCCAACCATCCAAATCTCCAATTTCCTTCTATTAAGACCTGAAGCCTCAAATCCCTTTACCAATTAAGCAACCTAAGCCTTAATTTCACTTTTCCCCATTCCCATGTACCCTAGGTTGGCCTAAACCCTAATTGAGCAAACCCTAGGTAGCATTAGCTTTTCCTTTTTGAAATTAAACTAATTCCTATGCTCTTGGATGTTCTTACATCCATAAGATCCCATCTTTTAGTATTTTATGGTCATGCTCATGCATTTCGTAGTTTGATATATGTGGCTTGAACTTCTCGTAGTTACATGCTTGTTTCTTGATATATTTGATGATTTAGTGTAGTTTGTGAATTTTGATTATTTAGATTAAGTTGCTGATTGATGTCCTATAGGGCTGCCTGCCCTGCCCATTGCCACCCTTGATCAACCACTTTCAGTTGGATCTATGAATCCTGTTTCGCCAATCAATCCTAAGGCCCAACTCATTAAAGGAACAAGCCTTCATATCCCTGCTCACCACCTCAATCCAAGTTCATTTAAGGTCTTTCTCTCATTTTATGTTCAAACCCTTCAACCCTAAACAATCCCTCCTTACTGGAGCTGTTTCCGGTCTTTGTCGCATATCATTGAATCATTTGATGCAATTGCCCCACATCCCACATGTGCACACTCCGCATGTGTGCACAAGAAGATGCCCACTTTCCTTTTCTAGCGCATCCCTACTTTCCTTTTTCTTCAAATCTCTACATTAGGAAATATTTTTACTTTCCATTTCTTTTAAATCTCTACATTAGGCAATTTCCTTCGATATATTTATATTAGGCAAGAAGTAATCTTAGATTATTTTTATTTAAGTACTTAAAAAAAAAAAAAAAAAAAAACACGCATTTAAGTACTTTCTTATTTAAGTGGTTTCTTATTTAGGTAGTTTCCTATTTGTCAGATCTTTGCTAGCTAGGAATTCTATTTTTAGATTCGATAGTTTTTATTGCAAATTGTAAGGATTGATTATAAATAAGGCCTACGCCTATGGATAAGATAGTTGAATGATATTCTCTTTTATGAAAATTTTCTTGTTTTCTCTGGGGGGAATACCTAGTCTAAAGACTAGAGGACTGTTGAGCTTGCTCACAATCTTGCATTCGCGGTCTCTAGCATTCGGTCAGTGTTTTAAATATCGACGATATTGGCCAATATGTCCTACGATATATCTTGTATCCCAACTGTGTGATACGAAATGCACAGGTAGTGCCGATATATCCCACCTATTCAATCCAGTGAGCATTTTCTATTTTCGATTTTTTTTTTGGCTATAAATCACGTTAAATCAGTGTCAAATGGTTACAAATCTATGATTCTTCATGTTTTCCATGGAAAATCATGGATTTGGAGCTTTGATTTCGAGATTTGGGGGAGATGGGGCAAGTTGCGGAAAATTGGAAAAAATTGAAAATTCTCAATTTCTCATAAATTAGTTGCAAATTTTGTATCCAAACACAAAATCAAACATGTATGTCACCCGATCTAGTAATTCTTGTCTTGCTTTTGAATGTATTGCTTGTGTTTCCATACATATCTTCTTACGTTGATAAATTATATGAATAGACTTTAAATATACTTGCATAAGTTCAGTTGGACAATGCGTGTATTACGAGACCCCATACAAAGGAAACCCCTATTTTGTACACCCTTTTTTGTTGTTGTTGTTGTTGTTGTTGTTGTTGTAATGTTTCGATTTCTAAGTGTGTATTGATGTTTTTTGCAACAATCCTTTAAGCTTCCATGAAAAATTCGACCAATTTCCCAATGTTCCCATGCTTCCCAACAACACCGATACATTATGCGATACAACCAATATATCCCATGCGATAACCGAGGGTGCGATAGTTTGGGTGTGATGCGTATCTCAAGAGTGCGATACATTAAGCGATAACGATATTTAAAGCATTACATTTAGCTAGGGGATTGTTGGGTCCTTTCCCACAATCTCTTTCTTCTTTTCTTTGATTTATTTGCTTCCCTTTTTGGGGTTTGCATTATTATCTCAATATGCTCTTTTGAGTCATAGACCTTTGAAGTGCTTATCTTCTTACCGGACCTCTATTCTAGCATTTTTCGTTTCATTATCTGCATTTATACTTTGATAACTGCTAGTGTCCCTAAAAATAATGGGGTTTTTACTAGTTACAGTTTTAGTTTCTGATGGTTTTCCCATCTTGCAGATGAATATGATCAAAGTTTCCAACATCATGGGCATTGAACCAAAACCTTTCCCATAATTTCTTTATTCTTTTCTTTGATTTATTTGCTTCCCCTTTCGGGGTTTGCAATATTATCTCAAAATGCTCTTTTGAGTCATAGACCTTTGAAGTGCTTATCTTCTTACCGGACCCCTATTCTAACATTCTTGGTTTCATTAGCTGCATTTATACTTTGATAACTGCCAGTGCCGCTAAAAATAATAGGGTTTTTACTAGTTACAGTTTTAGTTCCTGATGGTTTTCCCATCTTGCAGATGAATATAATCAAAGTTTCTAACATCATGGACATTGAACCAAAACCTTTCCCACAATCTCTTGCTTCTTTTCTTTGATTTATTTGCTTCCCCTTTCGGGGTTTGCATTATTAACTCAATATGCTCTTTTGAATCATAGACCTTTGAAGTGCTTATCTTCTTACTGGACCTCTATTCTAGCATTCTTCGTTTCATTAGCTGCATTTATACTTTGATAACTGCTAGTGCTCGTAAAAATAGTAGGGTTTTTACTAGTTACAGTTTTATTCCCTGATGGTTTTCCCATCTTGCAGATGAATATGATCAAAGTTTCTAACATCATGGGCATTGAACCAAAACCTTTTGATCCGAAGACATTCGTTGAAGAAGATGTTTTTGTGACGGATGAATCTGGAACTAAGAAGCGTATACGGTTGGAAGACAACATTGTGCGTTGGAGGCGTGTTCGGAATCGTGATGGCATGATGTCTGTAAGTGAAGTGCTTTAATCTTACATTCAAACTAATTGCTTCTATTTCTTCGTCTCCTTTTTCTCTTTGACATTTTTGATTTCATTTTCTTCAACTTGTCACATTTTTGTTTTCTGTATTTTCTTCTTTCTTTCTTTCTTTCTTTCTTTATTATTTTATTTTATTTATTTATTTAATTTTTTAATGCATGATTTTTTGATGGGTCATTGCTGCTGTGCTTGGTCATCCTGTTTTGAATTCAACAGCTTGGTTTTGGGTTATAACTATTGAAATCGAAATACAGCGAACGACTAAAGATTTTACTTTGTTGATTTCATTGACTAGCTTTTTACTTTTGGAAATCATCTTATGAAATTAATTGTATTGTAGGCTTATAATACAACTAATTGTTTTGGACACATGGGACTGCACGATTCAGTCTGGAATGAGGACTGTCCATTCACCCCAGCCCACTATTATCAGGCCACAATGCAAAATCACACTGACCAGAGATTCAAATGATTTTTTTTTGAAAGATAATGAATTTATTATAAAACCGCACCAAAAAGGGCTGGAAAGAATACAAAAGCAAAAAGAAAAATTAGAAACCCAAGAGGGAAATTAGGACACAAGCGTCCATATCCTTAAACCCAGAAGCCCACTCAATCACCCAAGACACCAACTTGTGAAAAACCCGAACTCCCAGTTCCGATTTGTTCTCAAAGCAATGCCTATTTCTCTCTCTCCAAATGGCCCAAAGGGAAGCCATTACCATCAAACGCCACACCACCTTTCCATCTTTTCAGATTCCACCTTTATGCCACGAAGCCAAAAAGGAGGAGATGGAGCCCGACATGACCCAGCTGAAATTCAGAGTTGAAAGGAAGGCTTCACATATTTTCCTTGAGAAAGGGCAATGAAGAAAAAGTGGTCCACCGACTCGGTGTCCCTCATGCATAATATACTTGATCAAATGAACCTGCCGTTTGAATGTTGACTTATTTTTTTTGTCATACCCGTCAATTTTAAAATACATGGATCGAATGGGTTACATCATCTGATAGTGTTTCCTTCGAATCATACACAATCCAAGGCAGGTCCTGGTGAATAGATCCTTCAAGTTGATGATTGCTCCTATTTTCTCTGCTCAATCCCGTCCCTTTCTTAACACTACTGATCAGATCGTTAGGATCATTTAATTGGTGTGATCCATGCTTCATCACCTTTCAACTTTGGCACGAAGAAATGAGTGGTCCAGAATAATATTTGATGGGACCACATGTCCAAAGCAATAGTATTGCATAGGATATGCGTAGTTGTATAAGATCCTTTCCCTGTACATTTATGCATGCATACATGCATAATACATATAGATTTATTTCTTTCAAAAAATATTGGTAGGTTACAGCCATAAAAGTAGGCTGTCAATGAGCTGAGTAGCACATTGGGCTTTGTTTTGTTTTGTTTTGTTTTTGGGTGAAAGTTCTGGATGCTAGCGTTACGAAAGAGGTTTTATTAACTGGAAGATCCCCAAAAAAGGGGCAATTTCTTGCCAAATGCATTGAAAGTATGCATTGGGGACTACCATATGCATTTGTCATAATGCACTAGACTGTGGTAATTCATCTATTTATACATGGTAGACATGCATGCCAATCCAGACCATCCAAACTGTAGGTATCATATTGTGAATTAAAAGTTAAAACTGAGAGGATGTGAATTTGTTTATTCTTTCAATAAAAGTATGCTTTTAGTAGTTGGAATATCATTATATAGTTGGGATAAGGCAATGACCTTAGCGATAAATGTTGTTCTTGGCTATGGAATTTCCCGCAAAACTTTCATAATTTGACCTTTTTCTCATGATATTCTTGTGAAAATATCCTTCAAAAGATATTATTGTGAAAATCTTGCTGAAAGCAAAATTTTAAAAATATTGTAGGTAAATCATCATCATCATCATCATTTGAGACTAATCCCGATTAATTGGGGTCGGCTATTTAGTCCATTTAAGGTAAATTAATAAATAAATTTAGAAATATAAGTACATAGTTATAAAATTTATTATTTTAACTTCTAAATGTTTTTACGTTAAAGAATGTGATAAAATTGTGAGAAATTTATGACTATTGAGATTTTTAAAACATCGCGACAATGTCATTTTATTTTTACTTCCAAATGTTTTCACGTTAAAAAACGGGATAAAATCATGAGAAATTTATCACTATTGAGATCTTTAAAATATTGTGACAATATCGTTTTATAATTTCTCTATGAGAATATTGCAAGATTTTCAATATCTCAGTGATATTTGTCATAGTGGTTATGACAACGCTGATGATACTAGTTAAATGATGGCCCGGGCCAGGCTTTGGCAACTTTTAATGGATTAGGCTTAATCTAGTAACCACCTCTTAGATTGTGACATTGCAAGCATTGTTCACGAGTATCGGTATTGTTACATGTATTGATGACTGGGGATACAGAAACATGTATCAATATCATCCGCACTTGGAAAAGTAATGTTGTCTGAGGGAAACATTTGGGGAAAGTTGGGAAAATGGTGGAATTTTTTAGTGAAATTTAAGATATGTTAAAAGGTGTGTTTGTGTGTCTATATATATAAAGTTTTCATTTTATAGGGGCCTAATCATGTGTGTCGGAAAAATCAGTATAAAATAAATGTATACAAATTTGTAGCCAATCAATAGATTGGCTAACACTCATTGATATGTAAATTTTCCACTTTAATTAACAATGAAAAACACGTTCTCCAATAGAAAAATGGGAAAATTAGGATTTCTCCCATTTCTCACTTAGATGTTAATTTTTCGCCACAAATACATGTCGATGCGTGAGAATCATGCATAGATATGGATTTCCATTGCAATCCATGTTAACATTTGAAAAAAGGTTCTTATGAATTTTTGCCCGACTTCATATCGAGTTGAGATTTCTCCCCACATCTAAACTGTGATTCAATAAAAACCAAGAGTGATTGAAATCGGCTAAGGAACAAAATTTTTGAAAACCCCCAAAAATAGAGATTTTTTTGGGTTTTTGGAAATTTCCCTAGTTTTTGTCAAATTTGAGCCTATTTATGTACGTTTCCCTATTATCGGGGATATTGTCTCTCGTTTGGGGATATTATCAATAGTATCGCCGATACCAGGGAATTTTTATAAGGGATTCTTATCAAAATAATGGTGATACTGATAATATCGCCAAATATTCTGATGTTATCGAAAGTATCGGTGATATTTGGAAAATTTTGAACTTCCAGCTGTTGTGGTATCACCGACCTAGGGATACTGACAATATCAATGATATTAATAACACTGCTGATATTTGTGACATTGATCGCAAGGAAAATTTGGCATCACTTCTTAAATCTCTTTGGTGTCCCTTGGGTTCTAAAAAAATCCAGTTTTGCCGTGCTTGTGGGATGGGATAAAGGCCCCTTCCCTCCCAAAAGGGGATATCCAATGGGAAATCTTTCCCTTTGCAATATTATGGGCCTTTCGAAAGTGAGAAACCCGAGAATTGCAATGAGAGAGACATCCTGTGACTTTTGAGTGGAGCTTTGCTTAGTCCTAGATTTAAGGGAGAAAATAATCACGTGGGATATTCGTCTTGGTAGTCTCTCATGGCTGGGGGTATTCTGTCTAGTTGGGCTAATCCCTCTTTGTTTTTTCGGAGGGTCTTTGTATTGGAATGATCCTTCGTCATCTCATTGTTTTTTGTTGTTGCTGTTGTTGCTTTCATTTTTGGGAAATAAAATATTTAGTCAACATTAAAAAAAAGAAAAGAGGAAGGCTTGGGCTTAAAAATTAAAGCACATGACCAGTTCTGCTGGGCTTGTGCTAATCTAAAATTAGGAAAAAGATTAGGTGAGCCGGATATCGGAGGATCCACTCCACATCTGACTGCTGGAAGATTCTCTTGAGGGGCCCATGAGAAAAGTGTTCCACCACGAAGCATCTTCTCCACCTGTCTCATCCACGAGCTGGATCCATACCCGCTTGCTCTCCCATTTTTTGATGGATTTAGGGTCTGAAGATCCCACATCTCAAAATCTAATCTTACACCATTGATGTGGTAATCCCTGGGTGAGAGATGTCTTGAGATCTTCTTGAAGACAAACCACTTCTCAGGGAAGTTTGACTCAATCAAAATCTGAAACAGCAAAAATTGACTCCCCACCTCTCAGAAGTCCTATCTTTCACCATTTGATATCTTGACATTTGACTGAAGATACACTGCATTTCATGCAGGGTTGACTCATGATGGATTTGTAAGTTACATTGAGTCATCCTCAAACAAATGCTTATACAACAAAAAGTGACACAAATGATGCAGATCCGTCCTATGCCTCCAGTGGAAATGCATATAAAAGATACAGCTGTGTTTGATGCTTCTAATGAGGACTATGAAACTATCCTAGGGATAGGGCAAAGTACATCTCTCTTTCTTATCTTCATACGAGAGTATAAATATGTTCCTTACCCAAATAGATGTAGTGCGCACCAACCCTTGTCGAAGCAATTGGATGTTGTTTAATTTTAGCAACTAAGTCTATTTCCTGCCCTTGACCCTTGTCCAACTATTCTGGTGTCTAAAAGCCTATGCTCATCTATGGAAGAACATGATGCCCTTAACGAACCAAAACAAGCCAGAACCATACAGCTAATAACCATCTTGGAGATCTAATCACCTTATCAGACTGAGAGTATGTTTTCCCTCTCTACCATCACCATCAAAATCAAGCTTCATTAAGATCTTGTGATTTGAATTAACAGTAAGATAGGATCTAGCATTAGTTTTGGTTTTTGTTCTTCAAATGATGTGAAGGTCCTATTGAACAATATGAAATTTAAAGCCACTATCTCCTAATCATTTCAGTGATGATACTAATTGGGATTTGATGGTATTATGCTGTGACTCAAAAGTTTGGGGTTGTGACGTGCGAA